>CM059425.1:118373567-118973567 GCA_030390025.1 Squalus acanthias | reverse complement strand
CAGCCTATCTGCTGCTGAATCCCTCATCCAAGCTTTTGATACATCCAGACTCGACTATTGCAATGCTCCCCGGCCGATCTCCCGTCTTCCACCATAGACTTGAACTCATCCAAAACTTTGCTTCCCGTATCCTAACTCGCTGACCTACATTGGCTCCCGAGCCATCAACACCTCGAATTTAAAATTCTCATCCTGGTGTTCAAATCCCTTCATGTCCTCACCCCTCCCCATCTCTGTAACCTCCTCCAGCCCTGCAACCCTCCTAGAACCCTGCATTCCTCCAAATCTGTCCTTTTGCGCATCCCGATTTCCTTCTCCCCTCCATTGGTGGCCGTGCCTTCAGCTGCCGAGGCCCTAAGCTCTGGAATTCCCTCCCTAAACCTCTCTGCCTCTCTACCTCTCTCCCCTCCTTTAAGATGCTCCTTAAAACCTACCTCTTTGATCAAGCTTTTGATCACCTGTCCTAATATCTCCTTGTGTGTCTCGGTGTCAAATTTTGTTTTTTGATAATCGCTCCTGTGAAGCACATTCGGATGTTTTACTGCATTAAAGGAGCTCTATAAATGCAAATTGTTGTTGTTGGTGCGCGTGAATAAAAATGGGAGGAATTAAAAACAGAACTCATTCCCAACTACTTTTGGCACTATAACGTTATCTCAGCGGCAAGAGGAAGCTGCAGTTGAGGATCCCACTTGACAATCGACTGTGAAGCAGTGAACCTATTTCAGCGCACGGTTTCTCCGTCATGACTGCCAGTAGGCGTAGGTTTTCAATTCACTGTCGATGTTGCTGAGCGAGTCCTAATACCTGGATCTCTTACTGATAGGAAAGTTCATGATCCTGTGCGGGGTGTGCTACTGGGAGTGAGGGAACATAGGAACAGGAGTTGGCTATTTAGCCTCTCGAGCCTGTTCCACCATTCAATGAGATCATGGCTGATCTGTGACCTAACTTCATATACCCGCCTTTACCCCATATCCCTTAATACCGCTGGTTAACAAAAATCTATCACTCTCGGATTTAAATTAACGATTGGCCCAGCATCAAATGCCGTTTGTGGAAGAGAGTTCTAAATTTCTACCACCCTTTGTGTGTAGAAGTGTTTCCTAACTTCACTCCTGAGAGGCTTGGCTCTAATTTTTAGGCTATGTCCGCCACTCCTAGACTCTCCAACCAACAGAATTAGTTTCTCTCCATCAACCCTATCAGTTCCCCTTAATATCTTGAAAACTTCAATCAAATCACCCCTTAACCTTCTAAATTCCAGGGAACACAGCCCTAGTTTGTGTAATCTCTCCTCGTAATTTAACCCTTGGAGTCCGGGTATCATTCTGGTAAATCTACGCTGCACTCCCTCCAAGGCCAATGTATCCTTCCTAAGGTGTGGTTCCCAGAACTGCTCACAGTACTCCATCAAACATACTATATCAAAAATCAAGTATACCCCATGTATTGTCTTGGTGGGGGTGGGGGGGGCGGGTTCAACCTTCATTGGGCAGTACCAACATGTGTGTTTGACAATGTGAATTCTCTCTGTGGAATCCACAGCTTCAGTCTTTGAATGCATAAGGTGAGGAACAGACCCAAGCAAGTGATCCAAGAAGCAGACAGAGGCAGAAAAAACAGCTCCCTCCATAGTCGTAGGGGTGAATTCTGTACGATTACTGAAGAAGCGGCTGAACAGCCAGACGTCCTGATGGAAACATTACTTTGCGCTGAAGGGAACGAGCGATTTTACGGATGAACGTGCTGTCGGAAGGCAGCAAACTCTAATCATTGAGTGTTTTATGAAATGGCTGCATTTTGCTTTCTGCAGCTTGTACAGTGCCGCAATTTGTCTGTCACATATATTCCAATAGTTGCTTTGATCTTTTGTGGCATTTTTAAAGTCGCTGTAATGTTTTGATGTGCTGTTTCATTAAAATTACTTAATTGGCACTACTGGATAATGTGATTTTTTTTTTCAAGCGAAAAATGACTTTCAATTGAGAAGAGTAGATCGTAGTCCAATCGACTCATTGTATCGATGGGAATGCTGTGTAAAAGATGATGTACAAGAACCCCACCAGCAGGTAAGCCTGTGTAAAATTCTGGTCAGAAAAGTGGAGAAAAACATTGTACCTCAATGAGTAACAGGTTGCCACAAAGGGATTGTGATACCATTGCATTGTTACAGGTATTGAAAGCCGTCATGCTGGATTACTGACAGCTGGCTTTAGAGAAAGTGTTTAATTTGCTTTTTGCATCACAAAGGAGAATGAACTGTAATTTACATGAATAGGGTGAGCCAGAGACAAATCACAGTCCAAATTTGCACACTTTGATCCAGCAGGGTCAAAAGCAAGCCTTCCGTGTTTATTTGGCCTTTCAGTCTCAAATTTAAAATTCATTTCAAAATGTGGATTCGGAGTGATTATTAACATCTCTGTGGCAGCCAGTGAGTTGGAGGCAGGGTGGAACTGATGGCAGGACTTACAGCAAACAGTTTATCTTACAGTCTATTTACTCAGCAAAGAGCAAATAGAGTCCATTTAAACAGAGGACTAGAAATTGGGCTCCTTTGCGCATCCCGTTAGCGCCTCCGAGGGGTGCTAACGGGGCGCAAATGGATTTGCGACCGGGCGCGGCGATATCAACGCCTCCCGTTAAATTCGGCGGGAGTTTTGCGGCGGCGGTAAGACGTTGCGCCACAATCTCCTGCGCCCGGAGATCGTGACGTCATTGCTGTACGCAACACCCCAGTATCGCCCTGAATGAAAAATTCCCTCTTGCCCCCTGCTTGTGCGCCTGCCGTTAACAATGACAGTAGAGGAGGTGTCTATCAGCCGGATGTCCCCTGGAGGAGCGCTATTTAAAGGTGTCCACATCCGGTGTAGTTTTCGTCAGCCAACAATGCTGCGTTGTTAGTTTCACACAGGCAAAGAGGCCTTTTGACCAATTTCAGCGTTTTGCGTATTTATGAGTGTTCTGGCCCATAAAGATTATTGAGACTCATTGAGGGGAGATTTGAAACTGCAATAGTTGTATACTTTCATGGGGGCTGTACTGGCACTAGACCTCGCCCTCCATTGGCAGGATAGGCGCACCAACGTCAGTGTTCTTGCTCAGGCCAGCATCGAAGCTTTGACCACGCTCGATCAGCTCCGATGGACGGGTCACATTGTCCGCATGCCCGATACGAGACTCCCAAAACAAGCGCTCTACTCGGAGCTCTGACACAGCAAGAGAGCCCCAGGTGGGCAGAGGAAACGCTTCAAGGACACCCTCAAAGCCTCCTTGAAAAAGTGTAACATCCCCATCGACACCTGGGAATCCCTGGCCCAAGACCGCACAAAGTGGAGGAGAAGCATCCGGGAAGGCGCTGAACACCTCGAGTCTCTTCGCCGGGAGCAAGCGGAAGCCAAGCGCAGGACAGCGCAAGGAGCGCACGTCAACCCAAGCACCCCACCCACCTGCCCCTTCAACCACCGTCTGCCCCACCTGTGACAGAGACTGTAGGTCCCGCATTGGACTCATCAGTCACCTGAGAACTCATTTTTAATGTGGAAGCAAGTCATCCTCAGTTCCGAGGGACTGCCTAAGAAGAAGAAGACCTTGCCCTCCAGCCTCAATGTCGGAGGCAACTGAGGCACAGAGAAAGAGTGCCAAATGTGGCCAGAGGTAGGAGGGCCAACAGGCAGCAATTCTCCTACATGAAATTCACTGAGGATCAGTGTGTTAGAAAGCTCCGCTTCAGCAAGGACATGGTCACAGAGCTCTGCCACCTCCTGCAGCCAGACCTCGAGCCTGAGAGCAGGACCACCACGGCTCTCTCAGTGGCAGTCAATGTCACCATCGCTCTCAATTTCTATGCCAGCAGATCATTCCAGTGTGCGACAGGCGACATCTCCAACATCTCCCAGTTTGCCATCCATTGCTCCATCCGGGAGGTCACAGATGCTCTTTACAGAAGGAGAAGGGACTATATTTCCTTCCCCATGACCAGAGAGAAGCAGCGCGAGCATGCATGTGGCTTTGTCAGGATAGCGGACTTCCCCATGGTGCAGGGCGACAGTGACTGCGCCCACGTGGCTTTGCGGGCATCTCATAACAATCCTGAGATCTTCCATAACCGCAAAGGCTACCACTCACTTAATGTTCAGTTGGTGTGTGACCACATACGGCGAATCCTGACCGTCAATGCTCGCTATCCTGGCAGCAGCCAAGATGCCGTCATCCTGCGCCAGACCAGTGTGCCAGCACTCTTCCAGCTACCACATCAAGCTCGAGGCTGGCTGCTGGGAGACAAGGGCTCTCCGATCTCCACCTGGCTCATGACTCCCCTCCGTAACCCCAACACTCCTGCTCAGCACTCATATAATGACAGCCATGCTGCCACCAGGAACATCATCGAGCAGACCATCGGAGTGCTCAAGCAATGGTTCCACTGCCCTGACCGCTCGGGAGGAGCCTTCCAGTACTCAGTTGAGCGGGTGTCACATTTTGTCATCGTCTGCTGCACAACTTGGCCATTATGAGGGTGCAGCCATTGCCACCAGGCATAGCCGCACCACTTCAGGACGAGGAGGAGGAGGAGGAAGAGGAGGAGCAGGAGGAACAGGAGGACGAACAGCAGCGACGGTGGAGGCAGCCACTCAATCGGCGTTCTGCAAGGTCGGTCCGTGACCGCCTCATCAGACTTCGTTTCCAGTGACTTTGAGTCCTCTTTCCGGTTGCTGATTCCATACCACACCCCAGAACTGAAATGAGACACAGCTTCAAATCTGCAACATTCCAGTAATAAATTTATCAAAAACCATTAATCACATATATACAACAACAATATTGGCTAATCACCCTTGTGCAGACCCTTGCCTCCCGTTTCCTAATGTAGTGCTCTTGCGTAGTGTCTCCCCAGTGGCTGCAGCAGGGCTGGTGGACGGTTGCTGAGTGTCAGTGCCAGAGACTTCAGATGGCCTTGTAGGACGCCCTCGACCAGCTCTGAGCCTGGAAGGCCCGTCTGTAGACTGCACCACCTCAGGCTGGACGGCGGCAGTCTGGGCTGGCGGAGTGGCAGTGGCGGGATCAGGAATACTGTCATCCTGAGAGGGGAACGCAGGTTTCTGCTCCACTGACCCACTGCAGCTCCCCCGGGGCAGCACCTCAGCATCACTACCAATCTGTTGGAGCAGAGATTGGTGGGCTGCTGCGACACCGTGAGATCCTCGGTGGACTGTGGTGGACCCAGCAACGATGGCAGTCAGAGCTTTTGTGGCATCAAGCTGAGACTGCATGAGAGCAGTCTGAGATTTGATGCCACCAACCGTTGACTGCATCACAGCACTAAGCCGTTGTGTCGCTTCCATCTGTGCTGCAATGGAAGCTGCCACATTGTTCATGACACGCGTCACGAGGTCTGGATCCACACGGTCTCTCTGGGAGTCCACTATCCTCTGCACAGTGGAAATTATCAGCTCCATGGTGTGCGCAGAGCTCTGTGCAATGTTGGAGGTGGACTCCTCCACGCTCCTTACCATTACCAAAAGGCTCTCGGGCACCCTTGCCATTGCATCTATCATCTCCGTGTGCATGCCCATCGCCCTTCTTGTGAACGCCTCCCCATCGAGGTCCTCATCTGAGTCGTGTGCAGCAGAACTCATGTGTGAACTCACCCTCTAGGGAGCTGATTCCTGAGCTACCCTTTCCCCCTGGCCTTGCTGCAGCCCGCTCGTCCCCAGAGCATCACCCAGTGCAGACCCGTCTCCTAAACTTGCCTCTAAAGATCGCGTAGTGCCAGTATCTGAGGTGGTGCCTGCGGGTGAGAGATGCAGTGACACGGTGCGTTGCTCCTCCTCCTCTTCTCCTTTCTCACTCTCAGTGGGGGGCTCAGGGACAGGCTGGTCATCTGGTTGCTGATTCTCTGAAAGCATAAATGCACAACAGTTGTGTTAAGGTGAGGGCGGGGGGGCAGGAATGGAGCAAGGAATGCAGACATTCTCAGGATGTGGAAAGTGAGAAAGGTTTGTGGTGTGTGGGGGAAGTGGGATGAGAGAAGGAGAGGGGCTGAAGATACCGTTTCTGTCCCCAACGGGGTCGACGTCGCCGACAGCCACGCCGCCCACCACCTGCTGCCCAATGAGTCGCAGCACTCGCTCCTACAGGTCTGAGAGCTGCTGGAGCTGAGCATCACCCCCACCTGTTCTCTGCTGCTCCCTCCAATTGTGGACCATCTTGGCCTGCAAGATAAACAAATGTGTTTGAGTCAGAGTCCAGCTATGTGTTTGGGAGATATGCCTTCCGTGTTTGAATATCTGTGATTGTAGTCAAGGTGTGAGATGTGGATGTGAGTTTAAGTAGGTGGAGATGTTATTAGATGAGTAGTGGCGGTGTGGTTGTTTGCGCAGTGTGCACAGACAGGTTCAGGTGCTGGTATGTAGGAGCTGTTGAAGCATGTACTCAACTTAACCACCCGACTGAGTTTGTTGAATTTCTTGCGGCACTGTGTCAGGCTGCGTTCCACCACACTACTGGCCGAGACCTCCTGGGCCACTTCCCTTCACATTGCCCTGAACACCTGAGGCGATGGCCTCCTTCCAGTGTCCGGGAACAGCATTGCCCTCTTTCGCTCAACTCCAGCCACCAATGCCACGTCTGTGAACTGATGAGCTCACTCCCTGGGAGTGGGAACAACCACTTGCTCGCAGGTCGCCTCAAAGCCAGCAATGTTGAAAATGAGCATCTGCACAATGATGCAACCTCCCCTTTAAGAGCTGGAAGGAACCAGTGTGAAGGATCATTGCTGAATGCATTGCACCTGAAATTCAGTAGTGCTCTGCTGGTAGTGCCCCTGTAGTGCCCCACTGAGGTCATTAGCGCTTGATTTAGTGCCCCACATCCTTCCTGGGCCGCTAACACCCAATTTAGTAGAAGTTCAAAATCCTTAGCGCCTGGCGCTAAATTTTCAAAATTTCAAAAGTTAGTACCCCAAACGGGACGATACCCAATTTCAGCCCCAGAGTCTCTACACACGACAGGAAACAGAGTCCAAACACCGAACTACAGCAAACAGAACTCATGACCGAAACTACAGCAGAGACTCCCGATAAAAACAGAATTATCTCTCCAGCAAAATGCAGTGAGCAGGGGACAGTAACATAATACAAATTAATAATTTTTCTAGCACAATGCAATGAATGGAGGACAGTTACGCAATAGGAATTCTGTACATAAAATCAATCCCAGTCACCTGGAGCAGTGCGATCTCCAGGCGTGATTAACGGGAGAATGACCCAATCATCTCCATTCTGGCCGGGACTTGTGGTGTCACTATCTGCCGCCATGTAGGTTATCCACATTTTCAGCTGGAAGCTCACTTTTGCTGCAAGGAAGCTGAGGAGAAGAGAACGCAAGTAACACTTGGCATTCGCACTCCGTTAAAATAGTGATCTGTTTTAGGGAGAAGAAAATGTCAATCAGGCCAGTCAGCTCACATTTACATTCACCCTTTGTCAAATCTGAAATTGATCTTTTTGGATGTTTTAGCTGTGCCAGCAGCCATTGCATTATTGGGCATTCCGTTCTGTAAGGTGGCCACTCCCAGCTGGAAAGGATTCCTTCCCCAAAACTGTGAACTGTGAATGCTGGAGATCTGAAATCAGAACAGAAAATGCTGACAATATACAAGAGGGGTATCAACATCTGAAAAAGGAAAAGATAGATTAATGTGTTGTTACACCTGGAGTACTGTGAGCAGTTCTGGGCACCATACCTTAGGAAGGATATATTGGCCTTGGCGGGAGTGCAGCGTAGATTTATCAGAATGATACCCAGACTTCAAGGGTTAAATTACAAGGAGCAATTGCACAAAATAGGGTTGTATTCCCTGGACTTTAGAAGATTAAGGGGTGATTTGATCGAACTTTCCAAGATATTAAAGGGAACTGATAGGGCGGATAGAGAGAAACTATTTCCACTGGTTGGGGAGTTTAGGACTAGGCGACATAGTCTAAAAATTAGAGCTAGACCTTTCAGGAGTGAAGTTAGGAAACACTTCTCCATGCAAAGGGTGGTAGAAGTTTGTAACTCTCTTCCGCAAATGCTGTTGATGCTAGATCAATTGTTAATTTTAAATCTTAGATTGATAGATTTTTGTTAAACAAAGGTATTAAGGGATACAGGGCAAAGGCGGGTGTATGGAGTTAGGTCACAGATCGACATTGATCTCATTGAATGGCAGAACATGCTCGAGGGGCTAAATGGCCGACTCCAATTCCTATGTTCCTAAAATGGAAATAGTCTCACGTTTCCCTTAGGGAGGTGATGCAGTCGCACAGTCTAGCGTTCCAACTCAGCACAACAAATGCTGCTATCGTACATCTGGGGCCTCTCTACATCACTGCAGGCGGGACTTCGGGATTCAATATTGGGACCAAACACGACTGAACCCAATTAGCCCAATCTACAGCAGGCAATATGTGGGAAGCCATCTAACTGGGACATCCAGCGGTCAGCTTTCCAAAATTCCTTCGTGTCCTCCCCGCAGCCTCCTCACACAGAGCTAAAATATAACTCAGCCGCCAGCACTGAAGACTCAAGGCGGTCCCAATGAACTCCACTGGTGAATCTTCACGGAACCTGGTGGCCTGCAGCGAAAAGTAGACTCCAGTCTCTTCCCTCTTCGGCAAACCCTGAACCACTGAGCACAAGGCAATCCCAGGCCACCAACTAGTCCCAGGATCAGGAGCAAAGAAATCGAACCTCAGTTGTTATCGAGTGGAGCCAGGCTCAGGTTTGACTAGCTTCTTGGGCTTTAGATGCAAAGGTAAAGAGTCAGTGCTGACCTGTGAATATGCTTGTACCCAGAAATTGATTCTGCAAAAGGTGTTAAAGAGTTGGTGGTGAGTTTATTTCACTCACACAAGTAACCTGTGGGCAGCTTCTTCTGTTTTCAGGAATGAAGAAGAATCCCTCGAAGATTAATTTCTCTTTAATTGGACTGAACTTTGCGGCTACGCGTTAAGAGCCCAAAGATCCCTAATAACTGAGTAGATCAGCACAATGAGATGTGCCTTCCTAAAGATCAATGCTAAAGGGTGTAAAGTTTATTTGTTGCTGCCCTGTGTGTCACTGAGAATCAGGAATCCATGAACACTGGCCACAGCATCATCAATTACAAAGGGTCACTACAAGGCCAGTTGCCTCATCCCTTTCTGTGAGCTGTTTTGGTCTTTCTCACAGAGGAATAAAAGATAAAGGAGGCACTATACATGCATTGCACTTGTTACAAGCAGAAACTACACTTATTGGCACAGAATTTGAAGGAGCATGCCCCATTTGTTAAATAATTTTCCTGTACCCTTCGGGGGTGTTCTGGCTGCTAAAAATTTGCCAGTTTCATTGTGCTGAGATTTCAAACTCCTACAGTTCGATACATTAATGGGGGCTGTACTGGCACTCGACCTCGCCCTCCAGCATCAACGTCGGAGGCATCGGAGGCAGAGACAAACGTTGGACAATGTGGCCAGAGGGAGGAGGGCCAACAGGGCTGTGAACAGGAGGCCTTACCCTCCCAGGGTATTCCGGGAGCTCTTCTCCTACATAAGTTTCACTGAGGAGCAGTGTCTTAGAAGGCTGCGCTTCAGCAAGGAGGTGGTCACAGAGCTCTGCCACCTCCTGCAACCAGACCTCGAGCCTCAGATCAGGACCACCACGGCTGTCTCAGTGGCAGTCAAGGTCACCGTCGCCCTCAATTTCTACACCAGCGGATCCTTCCAGTCTGCAGCAGGAGACATATCTAACACCTCACAGTTCGCCATCCATTGCTGCTTTCGGGTGGTCACAGAGGCTCTCTACAGAAGGAGAAGAGACTACAATTTGTTCTCCATGACCAGAGAGAAGCAGGACGAGCATGCATGTGGCTTTGCTGGGATAGCGGGCTTCTCCATGGTGCAGGGCACCATTGACTGCACTCACGTCGCTTTGCGAGCACCACGTAACAATGCTGCGGTATTCCGTAACCATGACCGCCCCATCAGACTGCGGTTCCAATAAATTCTACCCCACATCCCCATCATTCCATCCATTTCGCTTGCCATATCACAGCGCTAAGCTGAAATGAGAGACAGCACAAAATCAGCACAATTCCATTAAAAAAATTATCAACATTCATTAAACACATATATACAGCAACAATATTGGGCCGAAAATTGATCCCGGGACGCGAGAGTACGCACTGCATACTCTCGCGTATTCCCACTCCAATTGCCGGTTTTCTGCATGCCCTGCGCATGCGCTGAAAACCGGCAATTGCTCTTCCGAAAAGGAGGCGGGGCCGGAGTGCATCGCGTGCGCGCTACAGGCTGCGCGCACGCTGTGCACTTCATGCTTTGGACGCGCAGGTAAGTACTGAAGATTTTGGAAATGTAAAAAGGAGGAGTAAGACCCGCTTTTAAGAAGGTAAGTAGTGAATTAAGTATTTTTTTGAATTTTTTTTTACAGGTATATCTTTTTTATAGACTTTAAAGACAGGTAAGTTTATTTTTATAACTTTTTAAAAGATTTTAAATTTTTTCAAAAATTTAATTTTTTATTTAAAATGGTTAATTTAATTAACTATACTTATTTTATTAATGTGATGGGTTTTTTTTAAAATTTAATTGAGGTTTAGCTGTTATTTTGGGGGGGTGTAAGATTCATAAGTCTCTCAGCCATGCTGTGAGACTTATGAATGGAAGATGGTGTGCTGCCATTGGCTCTAACTGAGTCACGTGATCCCACAGCTCGCACGAATTAACTACGCCGCTGGGATACGCAAGCCCAGCACAGCAGCTGTCCAGAACATCAATTTCGTGCGAGCTGGATCAGAAAAAGCATAAGCGAGGTGAGACATCGCGGGAAAGGCTTACCCCCGCGGGAACAGAGCGAGATCAATTTCTGGGCCATCAACTAATCACCCTTGTGCAAACCCTTACTTCCCCTCTTTACAGTGCCTTTTCCTAATCTACTGCTCCTACATAGTCTGTCCCCAGTGGCTGCAGCAGGGCTGATGGAAGGCTGCTGAGTGTCAGTGCCAGAGACTACAGATGGCCTTGCAGGATGCCCTTGAGCAGCTCTGAGCCTGGAAGTCCCGGCTGTACAATGCGCCGCCTCAGGCTGGGCGGCAGCAGTCTGGACTGGCTGGATGACAGGTAGCGACAAGGGCAATAGCAGAGTGGCAGTGGTGGGAGAAGGAATGTTGTCATCCTGAGAGAGGACAGCAACTTCCTGCTCCACTGACCCACTGCTACTCCCCCGGGGCAGCACCTCAGCATCACTACCAATCTGCTCGAGCACAGATTGCTGGCCTGAATGCAACACCATGAGATCCCCGGTGGACTGTAGTGGACCCAGCGACGATGGCAGCAGTCAGATCTTTTGTGGCATCAAGCTAAGACTGCATGAGAGCAGTCTGAGACTGGATGGCAGCAACCATTGACTGCATTACAGCACTAAGACATTGTGTGGCTTCCGCCTGTGCTGCAATGGAAGCTGCCACATCGCCCATCACACGTGTCATAAGGTCTGGATCCCCATGGTCTCTCAGGGAGTCCACCATCCTTTGTAGACTGCTAAGGATGGGCTCCATGGAGTGCACAGAGCTCTGTGCAATGTTGGAGGCGGACTTCTCCTTGCTCCTTACCATTGTCGACAGGCTCTCAGGCACCCTTGCCACTGCACCTATGATCTCCATGCGCGTGCCGATCACCCTTCTTGTGAACGCCTCCCCATCAAGGTCATCATCTGAGTCGTGTGCAGCTGAACTCATGCGCGAACTCACCCTCCGGGTAGCTGGCTCCTGAGCTACCCTTTCCCCCTGGCCTTGCTGCAGCCCGCTCGTCCCCGGTGCATCACCCAGTGCAGACCCCTCTACGAAACTTGCCTCTAAAGATCGCATAGTGCCAGTATCTGAGGTGGTGCCTGCGGACGAGAAATGCAGTGACGCGGTGCTTTGCTCCTCCTCCACGTCTCCCACCTCACTCTCACTGGGAGGCTCAGGGATAGGCTGGTCAGCTGGTTGCTGATTCCCTGAAATCATAAAAGCACAAGACTCGCGTTAAGGTGAGGGCAGGGGGGCAGGAAGGGAGCGAGGAATGCAGACAGTATAATGAGCTGGAAAGTGGGAAAGGCTTGTGGTGTGAGGGGGAAGTGGGATGAGAGGAGAGGGGCTGAACATACCGTTATTGCCCCCAAGAGATTAGACATCGCCAACGACCACTGCGCCCACCACCTGTCACCCAATGGCTCTCAACACTCGCTCCTCCAGGTCTGTAAGCTACACACAGAGAGAGCGGGGCGCTACACCCCCGCCTGTTCGTTGTTGCTCCTTCTGATTGTGGGCCAGCTTGGCCTGCAAGAGAAAGGAAAGTGTGTGAGTCAATGTGCAGCTGTGTGTTTGGGAGATGTGCCTGCCATAGTTGAATTGCTATGATTGTAGGCAAGGCATGAGATGTGGACGTGACATTGAGTAGGTGCAGATGCTTGGTGGGTGAGTGGTGGTTTGTGCAGTGTGTACAGACTGAGTTCAGATGCTGGTATGTAAGACTTGTTGAAGCATGTACTCACCCTGACCACCCGAGTGAGGTCGTTGAAATTTTTACAGCACTGTGTGAGGGTCCTGAGGACCACACTGCTGGCCGAGACGTCCTGGGCCACTTCCCTCCACATTGACCTGAAGACATGGGGCAATGGCCTACTTCTTTAGACTGCCACGACCAATGCCTCCAATGCCTGGTCGCTGAAACGGCGAGCTCTCTCCCAGGGACTGGGATCAGCCATGAGGATAAGAGGTGTAGCTGTTGAGTTGCTTGGAGGTCACCTTGAGAACCAGCAATGTTGAGAATGAGGTTGTGCTGAATGATTGAACCTCCCCTTTAAGAACTGGAATGAGCCAGTGTGAATGATGAGTCCCGATTGGACTGCACCTGAAATTGGTTATCGCTCTGCGGGTAGTGCCCCTCTCTCTCTTGTGTGTTGCGCCCCGCTCTCTGTGTGTAGCGCCCCGCTCTCTGTGTATAGCGCCCTGCTCTCTGTGTGTAGCGCCCCGCTCTCTGTGTGTGTAGCGCCCCGATCTCTCTGTGTGTAGCGCCCTGCTCTCTGTGTGTAGCGCCCCGCTCTCTGTGTGTAGCGCCCCGCTCTCTGTGTGTGTAGCGCCCCGCTCTCTGTGTGTAGCGCCCTGCTCTCTCTGTGTGTAGCGCCCCGCTCTCTGTGTGTAGCGCCCTGCTCTCTGTGTGTAGCGCCCCGCTCTCTGTGTGTAGCGCCCCGCTCTCTGTGTGTGTGTAGCGCCCCGCTCTCTGTGTGTAGCGCCCTGCTCTCTCTGTGTGTAGCGCCCCGCTCTCTGTGTGTAGCGCCCTGCTCTCTCTGTGTGTAGGGCCCCGCTCTCTGTGTGTAGCGCCCTGCTCTCTCTGTGTGTAGCGCCCCGCTCTCTGTGTGTAGCGCCCCGCTCTCTCTGTGTGTAGCGCCCCTCTCTCTCTGTGTGTAGCGCCCCGCTCCCTGTGTGTAGCGCCCCGCTCTCTGTGTGTAGCGCCCCGCTCTCTGTGTGTAGCGCCGCGCTCTCTGTGTGTAGCGCCCCGCTCTCTGTGTGTAGCGCCCCGCTCTCTGTGTGTAGCGCCCCGCTCTCTGTGTGTGTAGCGCCGCGCTCTCTGTGTGTAGCGCCCCGCTCTCTGTGTGTAGCGCCCCGCTCTCTCTGTGTAGCTCCCCGCTCTCTGTGTGTAGCGCCCCGCTCTCTCTCTGTGTGTAGCGCCCCGCTCTCTGTGTGTAGCGCCCCGCTCTCTCTGTGTGTGTAGCGCCCCGCTCTCTGTGTGTAGCGCCCCGCTCTCTGTGTATAGCGCCCTGCTCTCTGTGTGTAACGCCCCGCTCTCTGTGTGTGTAGCGCCCCGCTCTCTGTGTGTAGCGCCCCGCTCTCTGTGTGTGTGTAGCGCCCCGCTCTCTCTGTGTGTAACGGCCCGCTCTCTGTGTGTAGCGCCCCGCTCTCTGTGTATAGCGCCCCGCTCTCTGTGTGTAGCGCCCTGCTCTCTCTCTGTGTGTAGTGCCCCGCTCTCTCTGTGTGTAGCGCCCCGCTCTCTGTGTCTAGCGCCCCGCTCTCTGTGTGTGTAGCGCCCCGCTCTCTCTGTGTGTAGCGCCCTGCTCTCTCTGTGTGTAGCGCCCCGCTCTCTCTGTGTGTGTAGCGCCCCGCTCTCTCTGTGTGTAGCGCCCCGCTCTCTGTGTGTGTAGCGCCCCGCTCTCTGTGTGTGTAGCGCCCCGCTCTCTGTGTCTAGCGCCCCGCTCTCTGTGTGTAGCACCCCGCTCTCTGTGTGTAGCGCCCCGCTCTCTGTGTGTAGCGCCCCGCTCTCTGTGTGTAGCACCCTAAGTTAGGTGATTAGCGCTTGATTTAGCACTCCAGTTCTCTCTTGGAGCGCTAACAATCAATTTAGCGGGAGGTCAGAAGGATTTCTGATGTTCTTATAGGAAAGTGGAGATGAAGTAGAAGATGAGCCATGATCTTATTGAATGGCGGAGCAGGCTCGATGGGCCGAATGGCCCACTCCTGCTCTTATTTCTTATGTTCTTATTAGCGCCTGGCGCTAATTCTACAACTGTTTAAAATTTATTGCCCCAACCGAATTTCTAGCCCTACATAGAGTTCAAAAGCAAGGAGGTTATGATGAGCCTTTATAAAGCACTGGTTTGGCCTCAACTGGAGTATTGTGTCCAATTCTGGGCACCGCACTTTAGGAAGGATGTGAAGTCCTTAGAGACGGTGCAGAAAAGATTTACAAGAATGGTTCCAGGGATGAGGGACTTCAGTTACGTGGATAGACTGGAGAAGCTGGGATTGTTCTCCTTAGAGCAGAGAAGATTGAGAGGAGATTTGATAGAGGTGTTCAAAATCATGAGGGGTCTAGACAGAGTAGATAGAGAGAAACTTTTCGCATTGACAGAAGGGTCAAGAACCAGAGGACACAGATTTAAGGTGATTGACAAAAGAACCAAAGGCGACATAAGAAAAAGTTTTTTTACGCAGCGAGTGGTTATGATCCGGAATGCACTGCCCTGAGAGGGTGGTGGAGACAGACTCAATCACGGCTTTCAAAAGGGAATTGGAAAAGTGCCTGAAGGAAAAAGTTTTGCAGGGCTTCGGGGAAAGGGCGGGGGGAGTGGCACTAGCTAAAGTGCTCTTGCAGAGAGCCGGCACGGGCTCGACGGGCCGAATGGCCTCCTTCTGTGCTGTAACCATTCTATGATTCTATGTCCATTGGCTTCAAAAGTTAAAGGGCTGTGGTTTCCTCACCGCAATCAACTGCGAACAAAACCGGCTGCTTCTGAAAACAGGCCATTTTTCCTTTTATACAACCTGCAGCACACAGCTGGTCCACTTATGGTACGGCAAGACACTGCACTGAATCTCGAGTCTCCTGCCTGAGGTGGGCACCTCAGCTGCACCATCAATGGTGAAGGGCCAGTAGAAGGCCTACCCCACCAACGATCTGCTGCTGTTGCAGCTGAGAACAAGTCCAAAAATGTGCGGGTTAGGTTGATTTGGCTATGATAAATTGACCCTTAGTGTTAGGGGGGGATTAAATATGTGGGGTTATGGGGATAGGATGGGATATGTTAGGGGGAATTAAATACGTGGGGTTACGGGGGTAGGGGATATGTGTACTGTGGGGATTAAAGCAGGGACAGGGTACTGGATTTGGATGATCAGCCATGATCGTATTGAATGGTGGAGCAGGCTCGATGGGCCGAATGGCCTACTCCTGCTCCTAGATTCTATGTTTCTATGTTTCTAAGCTGGAGGTCAATATCTGCCCACTAAAACTTTCAATATCTGAATGTACACTGTGCAATCTATTGATCTTGAATTGAATTTCTTTCATTAGCCAGTTAAGGAAACACCATGGAGCTCTATTTGTAACAGGATTAATAGGGCATCTTGTACATCCCCGATTTCCTTCACCCACCATTGGCGGCCGTGCCTTCAGCTGCATAAGCCCTAGCTCTGGAATTCTCTCCCTAAACCACTCCGTCTCTCCATGTCTCTCTCCTCCTTTAAGACGCTCCTTAAAACCTACCTCTTTGACCGAGTTTTTGGTCACTGATCCTAATATCTCCTTATGTGGCTCGGTGTCAAATTTTGTCCGATAACGCTCCTGTGAAACACCTTGGGATGTTTTCCTAGATTAAAGGCGCTATCTAAATGCAAGTTGTTGTTGTTGAAAAGCAGCTTACACTGCAAATTTCCTCTGTGAGGCTCCTGATTAGCCCCGACGACTTTAACTGGAAGATGGGCAGTCGCCCTGTCTCAACGTGTAGCCGGGCTTTCCACAGCCGATCGGGAGAAGCCACGAGGAAATTTGTCGCTTTGGTCTGCACTAATCTACAGTGGACAGCAGTCACTTTAAACATTTCTTTGACCCAAACAATCTGCGCAGTCACCTCAGAACTAGCTCAGCGCATACTTCATCTTTTTTTTTGCACCATGACAAAGGCATGTTCCCATGTTTCTGTGGATGCATATCAGCTGCTTATGACTAGGCCAGAGAGACCCAACGCTCTCGGTCTTCATAACACAAAGGCTGCTGGAAAAGAAAATACTTCAAAGGGCTTTGTGTGTTATCCGCAGGACCAAAAGTGAGAATATTTATAGGTAATCTATTAGGCTACATGTTTGCATTGTGTGTAAGGTGACTGGGCTGAAGGCTGAAGGGAAGAATTGCTTACAAAATGCAATGCATTTTACATGACTAAACCATTTCCTTCCTACTGCTGTGTTTCATGTTAACTTGACAGAAAGGATAATGAGGTCTGGAGACTCCAATACGTGAGGCCTTGAGATTACAAACACTTAACAAGTTTGTATGAAAATCCTCCGTTTCCTAGGTGTCAGCTGTGGCTCAGTGGTCGCACCCTTACTTCCAAGTCAGATGGGTCTGGGTTCAAGTCGCACCCCCAGAGACTTTTAAGCACAAATTCTAGGCTGATACTGAGGGAATACTGCACTATCAGAGGTGTCGTCTTTCAGATGAGACATTAAACCAAGGCCCTGTCTCCCCTCTGAAGTGGATGTAAAAGAGCCCCTGGCTTGATTCAAAGAAGAGCAGGGAAGTTCCCCATAACCAACAATCAAGTGGGACCTTGCTATGTGCAAATTGGCTGCTGTATTTTCCTGCATTACAATAGTGACTACGCTTCGATAGTACTTTATTGACTGTATAGTGCTTTGGGACATCCTGAAAGATGCTATATAAATGCAAGTCTTTCTTTTTATTTTAAAATACATTAATGATTTAAAATAAAATAAACCGGTGTTCATTCATTAATATACACACAATGTCTTATTGTATTACTTGACCTGGCTACTCTCACCTCTTAATGAATGGTAGTCAGAACTTCAACCAATTGATAATTAAAGCATTTTATATAAGTGACAATAACATTCCTATTCTTATGCAGGTAATTGTCACATGCATAATGGATCAAGTTTACCTGGAAAGTTAACGGCGTGTTCACGATGCAAGCTCATATTGATGCACAATTCGGCCAGCAAATTCAGGGGCTGAAGAGATACGCCGTGAGTTGCGGACCTCCAGAACTTGCTGGTCGATTTGTGCTGCTCCACCGTTTGCTTTACACAAATGGCATCTCGCCCTTAGTCCCCCCGTTATTTTCAACAACTTGTTGGACTTGCCCATTAAACTCGCCGCAGAAAGTTAGCACTCGTAATTATCAGTGTCGGTATAATTTTAACGATGTGATAATTGTTAAATGCAATGCCAAACAATCTCTCCAGCCCAGAAAGGGAACAATTTTAAAAGTTGAGTAAAAATTGTTGTCAGAGATTTTAAAAGTTTCAAATTTAAAATTTTGACATTTGTTTCTTACTTTTCCTTTCTGTCTTTTTTCTCTCTTAATCCAATCTTTCTTTCCCTCTATTTCTCTTTCTGTACTTGATTTAACTCTATGTCCTTCTCTGTCGTTCCTCTGGTTCTTTCTCAATCCTTAAATCTCATTGGTTAAGGAAATAGACTGTTGGTCCTGTAACACGTGTGGAATTACGACTCACCCCGTCCAACAGTTTATAAGGTTCAGACCCGTGGAACAGACAACACAAAACCCAAGGATTTCAGGGGAAAACTTCCTTTTACTTAAAAATCAGCAAGAGATTACCAGTAAGCACTATTGCGTATAACAATACCCAATTATATTTAAGCATACACAGATCTATTCCTTTACTTTTAAACTCAAGCGATCATAAGCAAACAACACATACATACTAACACCAGTGAGTGGTCGGTTCGGCGATGACTAGGTGTATGACTTTAACTGGCAACTGACCAAGTTGACCCCGACTGCAGCAATCCCGAGTGTCTTTTAGCAGCACTTTTTATACCCCAAAACCTTGGCAAGCCTCTCAATGCGTATGTGTCCCAAACTGTGTGACAAATGGTCGGCAGTTGTTTTCCTCTTCTTTTTGTCACCTCATCAGTTAATCAGTGGGCCCCAAGGCCGTTCACACCATTTGCCTGAAGATGTTCCTGTCTTTGTAATGCCCAACCATTTGTTCCTGCTCAGGTTCTGTCGCTTCCTTATCTGCTTAACAGCTTGCAGCCACAGCAGTTTTATTTCAACATTTGTTCAGCAGAAAGTCTCTTGGCCTCTCAAGGCATGCTGGTACATTAAATTTGGTTAACTTTTAAGTTTGATCAAGTTGCAACAAACATTTACAGTAAATGATGTATTCTTACACTCCTGCCATTCACTAAGCTCCCAGATGCCCTGTTGCCCTCGCCACGTCATTTTTAGCTCACATTTTCAGCAAGTTATGGCGCAAATTATATTCGAGCTGAAGGCTGAGGGAAAAAGTTTAACTAATGGTGCATGCCACGAGATGCCCCGCTCCAGCAAAACCTGGGCCAATATGTCTCAGTATTAAAATCAAGCCTTAGTATTACTGCTACTGTTAATGAAAATAGTGTGTTAGAAATGATTTTCAAAGTAATGCTGCTTTCTCATTTTGTTTTGCCCAGAATTCAACTGGCAAATGGAAAAATATTGCAGATGAATCAGACCCATTCTTCTGCTTATTTATCATACTGTCCACTGGGCAAATGTCTCTTGCCACAAGGTGACATCAACTAACAGTGAAACATTAGTCTTCATTTAAAAATAAACATTTCCCAGAAAAATATCTATGGAATTATTAATCTAGGTTTCTCACAAGTACCTTTCAGCTCATCAGTTGGATACTGATGAATTAAAAAATCCAGTATATTGTATTCATTTTCTCCACGGGACAGACAATGTATGAGTATCTGGGCCTAGATTCATGAAAAACTAATGAAACCTTGCAGCATATTCAGAATGAATACTCAAGACACCCAAAAAACTGTTGAGGTTAGGTCAAATGAAAAATTTAAAATTGAGCTGGATATTTTTGTTTTGCAAGCATATTAATGGATATGGAGCAAAGGTGGGTAAATAGAGTTACGGTACAGATCAACCATGGGACAGTAAGCTGTGAGGAGAACACAAAGAGTCTGTAAAGGGATATAGATAGACTAAGTGAGTGGGTATAAGTTGGCAGATGGAGTATAATGTAGGGAAATGTGAGGTTATTCACTTTGGTAGGAAGAATAGAAAAACAGAATATTTTTTTAAATGGTGAGAAACTTTCAAATGTTGGTGTTCAGAGAGATTTGGGTGTCCTCGTGCAAGAGACACAGAAAGCTAGCATGCAGGTACAGCAAGCAATAAGGAAGGCAAATGGCATGTTGGCCTTTATTGCAAGGAGGTTGGAGTATAAGAGTAAGGAAGTCTTACTACAATTATACAGGGCCTTGGTGAGACCACACCTGGAGTACTGTGCACAGTTTTGGTCTCCTTATCTAAGGAAGGATATACTTGCCTTGGAGGCAGTGCAATGAAGGTTCACTAGATTGATTCCTGGGATGAGAGGGCTGTCCTATGATGAGAGATTATGTAGAATGGGCCTATGCTCTCTGGAGATTAGAAGAATGAGAAGTGATCTCATTGAAACATACAAGATTCTGAAGGGGATTGACAGGGTAGATGCTGAGAAGCTGTTTCCCCTGGCTGGAGCGTCTAGAAGTAGGGGGCATAGTCTCAGGATAAGGGGTAGGCCATTTAAGACCAAGATGAGGAGGAATTTCTTCACTCAGAGGGTTGTGAATATTTGGAATTCTCTGCCCCCAGAGGGCTGTGAATGCTGAGTCTTTGAGTATATTCAATGCTGAGATAGATAGATTTTTGGACTCTAGGGGAATCAAGGGATATGGAGATCGGGTGGGAAAGTGGAGTTGAGGTCGATGATCAGCCATGATCTTATTGAATGACGGAGCAGGCTCGAGGGGCCGTATGGCCTACTCCTGCTCTTATTTCTTATGTTCTTATGTTCTTATAATCTAATTCAGTGATGGAATATACTCGAGTAGCTGAATGGGCTTCTCCCGTTCCTATGTTCATATGTTGCTATGAGGGGTCATACAGCCAAACAGGTGAATGGCGCCTTATGTGTTTAAGGATTAAGAATTCATGGGACCCTCCGCAACCCCTCTCCCCTCCCCACCCCTGATCTATTATAATACAAATGTTGAATAAAATGCATGAAGAAATAGGCCCGTAGAATGTTTACACACTGCATTAATAATAAGGTAAATCATAACACAATATATAACACTCAAATCAAACTGACCCAGCGTTGTGTTACGTTTTGTGTGTCAAGGTGAGTTTTACTGGGCGCCCCATTTTTGGCTGGTGTCCCTGGCCACAAACTCTGTGTGAATGAGCGTTAATGCCTTTGCTGAACCTGAGGGAAGGGAGTGATGAACTTTCTATGAGCTTTCTATGAGGGCCTCATCAGGCTGTCAGGGTACTTAGTTGGCAAGTCACTTCCCTTGTCTGCCCTGTTAAGGCCATTAAATTTATTTTTATATTGTAGGAAGGCCCTTGGTGTTATGGAGATGCCACTGACTGCTTTCGGCACCTCCTCCACATAACGCGAGCTGCCGCATTGGCCGGTCTGGTGGCTCCTGCACCAATCATCATTATTCTAGGCTTCAGCACCTCCACATCACAGTCTGCAAAGATTGAGGGCCTCCTCTTTGCTCGTTTGGCAGATGCCATTTTGTCCTCTCCTCTAGTAACTTGGCCCCTTTAATCAGAAGCAGCCCTTCAGGCCCTCTCCTGAGCCTGCTCCGGCACCTTCCTCTGCCTCCTCCCCACTCGCGCCGCTCCCCGACCATCACCCTGAATTTTTGACCTCCCTGGCCATAACCGCTCTATTGCTGGCCTTGCTGGTCCCGTCCCGCATTACATAACTGAGCTGGCCCTGGGATTTGCAATGAGGTGTGCTGAGGTGTCAGTAGCAGGACGTACCGCACCGCTGCACTCCCTTGGCAGATCGCAAGCAACCGAAATTCAAGCTCAAGCTGCTATAGCTTGCTTGGCTCACCAGCTAGGGGGTATTTGGTAGCATTGTGGTTCTGTTACTTAGTAATCCAGAGGCCTGGACTAATGATCCCCTAAGATGTGAGTTCAAATCCCACAGCAGCTGGGGAATTTTAATTCAGTTAAATAAATAAATCTGGAATTAAAATGCTGGCATCAGTAATGGCGACCATGAAACTACTGGATTATCACAAGAACCCATCTGGTTCACTAATGTCCTTTAGGGAAGGAAATCTGCCGTCCTTACCTGGTCTGGCCTATATGTGACTCCAGACGCACAGCAATGTGGTTGACTCTTAACTGCCCTCTGAAATGGCAGCTCACCACCACCTTCTTGACAGCAATTAGGGATGGGCAATAAATGCTGACCTTGCCAGCGACACCCACATCCTGTGAGTGATATTATAAAAACCTGACACAATAGGAACATCAGACATGGAAGAGGGCAGGACTGGTAAAGACTTCACAGTCCATTTTTCCACTCCAAAAAACGAATACCTCTCAGGTGTCAGACCTATCTCTGTGGGTAGCACCCTTGCCTCTGAGTCAGAGGTTGTGGGTTCAAGTCCCACTTCAGAGACTTGAGCACAAAAATCTAGGCTGACACTCCAGGGGAGTGCTGCACTATCGGAGCTGCTGTCTTTTGGATGAGATGTTAAACCGAGGCTCCTTCTGCTCGCTCGGGTGGACGAAAAACATCCCATGACACTATTCGAAGAAGAGCAGGGGAGTTCTCCCCGGTGTCCTGGCCAATATCTATCACTAAACCAACATCACTAAAACAGATTATCTGGTCATTATCACAATGCTGTTTGTGGGAGCTTGCTGTGCACAAATTGGCTGCCGCGTTTCTTTCATTACAACAGAGACTATACTTCAAAAGTACTTCATTAGCTGTAAAGCTCTTTGGGACGTCTTGAGATCGTGAAAGGCACTATGGAAATGCAGTTTCTTTCTTTTTCAAATGCCAATCCCCTTAAGTGTCGATTCAATCTTCCCACTAATTGTCAACACTTAATAGGAAAGTATCGAATCTACAGAACACCGTGTGTTCCCGCTGTTCAATGGAACCAATCTGATCAAGGTGCCTTACGTCCTTGAACACTCTCTTCAGTCTGGATGCCAGAATTTTACAATGAATCTCAATGAGGGAAATGGGCTTAGAGCTGGAACACTTCAAAAGATCCTCTTTTGTTCAATCACAGTCCTGACAGCTTGATTAACTGAGACTGGTGAATATCCTCTTCGTTTGATTTCATTAAAATGTCTTTTCTGGAGAGGTGCCAGTGATGAATTTGTGTGTATAAAACCAGATGAGCATATTGATAGATTTTATTTTGCCCCCCTTTCTTCTCTTTAATATTTTTATTGATGCAGAACGTGATCTTGGTATATTGAAAGTATGGGTTATTGCAGTCTGACTCTGAAGAAGGGCTCTCGGATTTATATGGCATTTGCTAAAAGTCACTGAGTATCGGTTAGTTGCGCTTTGCTGTGGACATTTGTAATTACTGAAATGGAATTGTTAAGGGCAATTTCAGTTGTTTTTCCCCGAAATTGATGAATTTTATTTATAATTTTTTTGTCTTACCTCAACTGGTTTCACTGGGCTTGAAAATGTTGCATTTTTTGACTTTGACCCCTTAACCTCAGCTATCCACGAATAATATACCCGGAGCCTTTTTTCCATTTTTATGAATGGAATGTGAAATAATTTGTCACCTCAAAACACCTTTTATACCTCCTCACCGGGTCGCATCTGAAATCTCTTCCTTGACATTGAAATCAAGAATTTTCCATCTTAGCATCAAATATTCATTTACCCTCCATCACTTATATTTTGACACGTGAAAATTTACTGATGGGCCCATTGTAACCAAGACATGGTTACATTTACTTACGGCTCCAATATTCACTGATGCACAACCAGGAGCAAACAGATGGAGTACTCAAAATACTAGATATTATAGAAGTTATGACATGGAAACAAGCCATTCGGCCCAACCAGTCCATAACCTCCACACAAGCAAATAGTTCGAATCACATTTACCCTCCCTGTTCCCATATCCCTTCAACCCTTCTTCCTTCATTCACCTATCCAATCTAATCTTGAACATTGACGTAGCTTCTGCCTCAACCACTAACCTGGGAAGGGAATTCCACAGCTTCACAACGCTATGGGTGAAGAGGTTTCTCCTGCCCTCCGTTCAAAATCTCTTACATTCAAACTTCTATCTAATGCCCCTTGTTCTAAACCCATCACCTACAGCAAAGAGTCTGCTTCTACCTATCCTGTACCATCCTTGGATAACATTAAACACTTTTAACATATCACCCCATAATCTCCATTGAGCTGATGAAAAAAGCCACAATTTTTCAAGCCCTTCTTTTTATTTGTATTTCCTTATACCAGGGAGCAGCCTCGTGAATCTGTGTTGCAGTCTCTCTAAAGCCTCAACAACAACAGCAACTTGTATTTATATATCACCTTTAATGTTGTAAAACGTCCCAAGGCGCTGCACAGGAGTGTTATAAGACAAAACAATTTGACACCGATCCACATAAGGATAAATTAGGGCAGGTGACCAAAAGCTTGGTCAAAGAGGTAGGTTTTAAGGAGCGTCTTAAAGGAAGAAAGAGAGCTAGAGAGGCGGAGAGGTTTAGACAGGGAATTCCAGAGCTTAGGGCCTAGGCAACAGAAGGCACGGCCATCAATGGTTGAGCGATCATAATCAGGGATGCTCAAGGGGGCAGAATTAGAGGAGCACAGGTATCTCGGGGGGTTGTGGGGCTGAAGGAGATTACAGAGATAGGGAGGGGCAAGACCTTGGAGGGATTTGAAAACAAGGATGAGAATTTTGAAATTGAGGCATTGCTTAACCGGGAGCCAATGTAGGTGATGGGTGAACGGGACTATGTGCGAGTTAGGACACGGGCAGCCGAGTTTTGGATAACCTTAAGTTTACGGAGGGTGGAATGTGGGAGGCCAGCCAGGAATGCATTGGAATAGTCAAGTCAACACTCATTAAGGTGAATAAAGATAGAAACACAACTGAAAGGCTGGGATTTTCGACTTCTGCACTGAACAACCCATCATTTTCCTGGCCTTTGAAAGGAATGTGGAGAGAATCATGGGCTGGCTTGCACTCAAGTGGCAAACCCTGGCAATTCAGTCTGTTGCAACAGGGTTTTCTGCTCTGAAGGAAGGAAGAATTTGCCTTTATATAGTGACACAGGACGTCCCAAAGTCCCTGATAGTGTCACAGGATGTCCCGAAGACCCTGATAGTGTCACAGAATGTCCCAAAGACCCTGATAGTGCCACAGGAGATCCCAAAGACCCTGATAGTGCCACAGGACGTCCTGAAATCCCTGATAGTGTCACAGGATGTCCCAAAGTCCTTGAAAGTGACACAGGATGTCCCAAAGACCCTGATAGTGTCACAGGATGTCCCAAAGTCCTTGAAAGTGACACAGGATGTCCCAAAGTCTCTGATAGTGTCACAGGCCGTCCCAAAGACCCTGATAGTGATACAGGACGTCCAAAAAACCCTGATAATGCCACAGGACATCCCGAAGTCCCTGATAGTGTCACAGGACGTCCCAAAGACCCTGATAGTGTCACAGGACATCCCAAAGACCCTGATAGTGTCACAGGATGTCCCAAAGACCCTGATAGTGTCACAGGACATCCCAAAGTCCCTGATAGTGTCACAGGACATCCCAAAGTCCCTGATAGTGCCACAGGATGTCCCAAAGACCCTGATAGTGTCACAGGACATCCCAAAGACCCTGATAGTGTCACAGGATGTCCCAAAGTCCCTGATAGTGTCACAGGACATCCCAAAGACCCTGATAGTGTCACAGGACATCCCAAAGACCCTGATAGTGTCACAGGATGTCCCAAAGTCCCTGATAGTGTCACAGGACATCCCAAAGACCCTGATAGTGTCACAGGACATCCCAAAGTCCCTGATAGTGTCACAGGATGTCCCAAAGTCCCTGATAGTGTCACAGGACATCCCAAAGTCCCTGATAGTGTCACAGGACATCCCAAAGTCCCTGATAGTGCCACAGGCCGTCACAAAGACCCTGATAGTGTCACAGGATGTCCCGAAGTCCCTGATAGTGTCACAGGACCTCCCAAAGTCCCTGATAGTGTCACAGGACATCCCAAAGTCCCTGATAGTGTCACAGGATGTCCCAAAGACCCTGATAGTGCCACAGGACATCCCAAAGACCCTGATAGTGTCACAGGATGTCCCAAAGTCCCTGATAGTGTCACAGGGTGTCCCAAAGTCCCTGATAGTGTCACAGGATGTCTCAAAGTCTCTGATAGTGTCACAGGACATCCCAAAGTCCCTGATAGTGTCACAGGACATCCCAAAGACCCTGATAGTGTCACAGGATGTCCCAAAGTCCCTGATAGTGTCACAGGGTGTCCCAAAGTCCCTGATAGTGTCACAGGATGTCTCAAAGTCTCTGATAGTGTCACAGGACATCCCAAAGTCCCTGATAGTGTCACAGGACATCCCAAAGTCCCTGATAACTACTGAAGTTCTTTGAAGTTTAGTCACTGTCGTTATATAGGGAAACACGGTGGCTAATTTATGTACAGCAAGGCCCCACAAACAGCAATGACCGGATAATCTGCTTTTGTGGCATTGGCTGAGGGATGAATGTTGGCCAGGACACCAGGAGAACTCCCTGTTCTTCTTCAAATAGGGCCATGGGATTCTTTGCGTTCACCTAACTCTGTTTAACATCTCTTCAAAAAGTAGAGCTTACATGATAGATTCTGACAACAATAATAATTAGATTCCTGTTATTTGAAGTAATCTTGCAATGAAAGTGCAATTTGTTCTTGCAGACTCAGCATTTACAATTCTTCCTATACTTTTAATATCTTTCAGTTGTATTCTCAGCAATTTCTTCAACAAATATTACAAACATTTCAACCATCCTTTTGGAACTGGATTGAAGATTAAAGCAGCATCTCTAAATCCAGATGCTTCATCGCCAGGAAAGAAGCATCTTATATTAAAACAGGTGCACAGCCGAGATAGACATTTCGGACTGAGGTGAGGAGATCTTCTTCACTCAGAGGGTGGTGAACCTGTGAAATTCTCTATCACATAAGCTGTGGAGGCCAAGTCACTGCATATATTTAAGGAGATAGATAGATTTCTAGACGCAAAAGGCATCAAGGGGTATGGGGAGAGAGCAGGAATACGGTATTGAGATAGAGGATCAGCCATGATCATATTGAATGGTGGAGCAGGTTTGAAGGGCCGAATAGCCTACTCCTGCTCCTATTTTTCTATGTTTCTAAATGTTTCTAATTCTGCCACTCCTGCTGGGGTGGTTGATTCCATTTAACATTCAGGATTTCAGCATAGATTTTCCATCCATCCCCCATCGATATTTCAGCGTGCCTAGAGTGGGTAAGAATGGAGAATAGACACATTTTCCCGATGCCTGGACCTGGTGGTGCGGAGGGTGCCCAGGGCGTGTTGTATAAAAAGAACATTCAAATGAAGGATCTATGTCCTCCAACGCATTCCCCAACATTTGATTCATTTGGATGCTGGACGCAAGAGATGCCTGTTAGGCCCAGGCCTCTGGTGTTCAAAAGGTCAATGGAAGGGGATCCCAAAAAACCTTTCCCACTGTAAGGCCTGGTTTTAAAAAGTACCATTTTGCCGGCAGCTCAGATGCTGCGGGCACTACCAGGTCTCCATGGCCTAGCAATGCAAAGCCATGCCATCGCGCCCATGGCCAGAAGGTCATCCGGGGTCAGGGGCATATCTCCATGGCAGTGGGAAGTCCTGTCCTGCTGCAGATGCACCTCAATCAAAGAGGGCCAGATCATCTCGGCCATCATCTCCTCCATCTGGTTCCACACTGAGTAAATGCTTGGAATCCTTGATCATGCTAAGTGTCCCAAGATAATCCACTTTCTTAAGTAAATTAAACACACTACCATATAAAGAAAGTGCCATTCCCCATCCTCCCCAAAACGCCCCCTCCGCCCCCACCCCCCCCACCCCAATCCAATCCATAATACAAAATACAAAAAGCTACAAAGCAAAAGTTATTACTGACCTATAAGAATAAAATAAAACGAGCTGCTCCTGACAGGGATAGTGGATTGGTATCAGTTTGAAACTAGCCTAAACATGGAGTTTTAAAACCTACTGATAGCTGTTTGCCCGTAGTCTTTAAGATTGTGTGATCCAAAAAATAGTTTCAGCAGTGAGTCATGGAGTTCTGTTGCAGTTTTAGTTTTCTGACTTGATGGAGGACATAGGCCCTGAATTTCCTCAAACTTTCTGCCACTGCACCACCAGAACTTCATCGGAAGTGCGGCGGAAAACCCGTTTACACGTATGAAATGGGTTTCCGCCACAACTTGCGAGAAAGTTACGACGGCACAGCTGCAGAATGAACGAGGAAATTCAAGGCTGTAACAGTTTTAAAACTGAGCCAAGCTGCCATATTGAATTGAAGTGGTGACTGGCAGTTTTTAATTCCATACATAGTGACTGCACTTCAGTCTCACAGCGAGCGTCCACTTTATTATAGTTATTATCTTTTTTGAGACTTCTCCCTGGCCAGTATCAACCAACATCACTAAAACCGATTATCTGGTCACTTATCACATTGCTGTTTGTGGGAGCTTGCTGCCGTGTTTCTTGCATTACAACAGTGACTGCACTCCAAAAGTAATTAATGGGCTGCAAAGTGCTTTCTTTGCGACTTCCTGAGGTCGTGAAAGGCGGCGTATAAATGCCAGTCTTGCTTTCTTTTTTCCTAATTTCTCTCTGATTAACATGGGTTCAGTTATTCTGCAGTATGTTACCACAGAAATAAAGGATATACACAACACTATCCACCATGATTTTCAACACAGTTGAAATCTTCAAATCCATGATTCCTCATGGGTCTTACAGATGTATCCCCCAATTTAATAGTTTTCTCTCAGATGACTGCCAAGAATCCAATGGTTGTTTACACAAAGGTAATTTAGTGAGGTGATTCTTCTAGCTCTTAGTCTCCTCTTTAATTATTTTCTAGTAAATCTCCCACCAGAGCAAGCTTCTCTGAAAGAAATTAGATATATAGAATCATTTACCATGACTACTAGTTCCGGAGGCGAGATTTCTGAATATTTTAAATGGAAAAGATGAAAATGATTGGTTTCTTCTATAAAATGCAACCCACCATGCCAAAGATAGAGTTCTTGTTTATAAAACAAATGAGTTTATTATGAAGCTGTTTGCTTCTTCTGCATGGAGCTGCCTGTCAGGAAAATGATGCAAAAACACTTCAATAACAAAGATTTATATCATTTATACTATGTACACCATCACTTATATCGTTTTCTGTCGTAAACTGACTGTGGTGAAAATCGTGACAAACAACTACCATCCGATCCAGAAATGTTTTAAACTGGTAAAATAAAATATTCCATTCTTGTGCTGGTCATTTTCTTTCAAAGGAAGGAAAGAAGGAAGGAAGAACTAGCATTTATAAAGTGCCTTTTATGACCTCATGATGTCTCAAAGCACTTTACAGCCAATGAAATACTTTTGAAGTGTAGTCACTGTTGTAATGTAGGAAACATGGTCGCCAATTTTGTGCACAGCAAGCTCCAACAAACAGCAATGTGACAATGAACAGATAATCTGTTTGAGGGATAAATATCGGCCAGGGCACCAGGGAGAACTCCCCTGCTCATCGTTGAAATAGTGCCATGGGATCTGCACAGGAGCCCGTCTTTTTAAATATATTCTCCCCACCATCTACAAGACACAAGTAAGGAGTGTGATGGAATACTCTCCACTTGCCTGGATGAGTGCAGCTCCAACAACACTCAAGAAGCTCGACACCATCCAGGACAAAGCAGCCCACTTGATTGGCACCCCATCCACCACCTTAAACATTCACTCCCTCCACCACCGGTGTACCGTGGCTGCAGTGTGTACCATCTACAAGATGCACTGCAGCAACTCGCCAAGGCTTCTTCAGCAGCATCTCCCAAACCTGCAACCTCTTCCACCTAGAAGAACAAGGGCAGCAGGCGCATGAGAACACCACCACCTCCAAGTTCCCCTCCAAGCTACACACCATCCTCACTTGGAAGTATATCGCCGAACCTTCATCGTTGCTGGGTCAAAATCCTGGCACTCCCTACCTAACAGCACTGTGGGAGAACCTTCACCACACGGACTGCAGCGGTTCAAGTAGGCAGCTCACCACCACCTTCTCAAGGGCAATTAGGGATGGGCAATAAATACTGGCCTTGCCAGCGACGCCCACATCCCATGAACGAATAAAAAGAAAATATTGCACACGGCAGAATTTCTCGCTGAATAACCCTCTGCTCAAAAGACATTTGTGCCCTGCAATGGTTTTTTTTTTAATTAACCTTGTTAGATAATGTGTACAAAAAAATAATGATTTCAGACCACAAGTTCAAACGATACCACTTATCAACAAGTCTCTTTTGTTTCCAAATTTGCCTTAAATTACCTCTTGACATCTCAAGTGCCTTATCTGTGTTGAGAACTATGAACTTAACATTATAAACAGTTCGTTAAAGAAATCAGCCCAGTGCTCTACTGAAGTAACCTTTATTGCTATGATAGTTTTTTTTCTCTCTCTCAGGAATTTAAGAGGTAATTTAATCTGACCTTTCAAAAATATCAATGAGTATTTGCTACATTGCTTGAACTTTGCTTTGGAATAATTTATTCCTCTGGTTGATATTCCTGAAAGATTTAGTTAATAATTTGGTCGGAGACGTTCAGCTCATCTAAGAGGTCTAGGCGGCAACGTTCGTTGGTTCATGAAGCTGTGTAAAACGTGGATATGCGTAAAGAGTAGATGAATGATGAGAGAAAATGGCAATGGATTAATTTCAAACCCACAAAAATGGGCATTTGAAAGATTTGACAAAAGCTGGGGGGGGAAGAAATCAATTAAATTTGTTAAACTGCTAGTTCTGAAGACTAGGGGGTAGAAATCCAGGCGCACCCATAGCTGGGCATACAGGAGACGCAGGATACATTCCAGGAAACCGGAGTATTGTATGTGTGTGTGTGTGTGTTAGTCATATTGGCCCAAAAATTCGGCTGAATACGGGAGAGTACGAACTGTGTACTCTCGCGTATTCGGTCCCGAAGTGCCGGTTTCCTGCATGCACTGCGCATGCGCGGGAAACCGGCACTTCCGGTATGGCGAAGGGGGCGGTTCCTAAGTGAACCACGTGCGCACTACAGGCTGCGCGCACGCAGCACACTTAGGTTTTTTTTCAGGTTTCAACGCGAAGGTAAGTATGGAAGATTTTACACATGAAAAAAGGAGGCGTAAGACCCCCTTTTAACAAGGTAAGTAGTTAATTAAGTATTATTTTAAATTTTTTCAACAGGTTTATCTTTTTTAGAGACTTTAAAGAAAGGTAAGTTTATTTTTATAACTTTTAAAAAGAATTTAAATTTTTTCAAAAATTTTACTTTTTGTTTAAAGTGGTTAATTTATTTAACCATAGTTATTTTATTAATGTGATGGTTTTTTTTTTATTTATTTGAGGTTTAGCTGTTCTTTTGGGGGCAATTTGTATTCATAGTTTTGACAGTTCTCCTGTCAAATCTATGAATGAAAGATGGTGTGCTGCCATTGGCTCTCCATGGCCCACGTGATCTCAGAGGTCGCATCGAACTAACTGCGCCTCTGGGACACGCACACACTGCGCGCTGGCACCAGGGAGAGGCCCAGGACCCGAAGTTCGTGTGGGCCCGAAACACAACAGCACAACGCGCGATCCTTACCCCCGCGGCAAGCCTCCGAGTCAAATTTCTGGGCCATTACTTTCCTGTGGACATGTACACTCTGCTATCAGCAGGTATGCACCAGACTGAGGGATGAGGTATAGTGGGTTCATGCCAGTGAATGTGGCAATTTCAAAGTACTTTGTAATCTCATGATGTGCATTATTTCTTGGGGTACCTTCTATCAGCTCCAGCTGTTTTATTGGGTCTGGCACAGTCCTGTTGCTGCAGTGAACCACCTCCTTGTCTCTCAATAGGCCTGGTGTAAGCACACTCGTTTCACATTCAGTGGTTACATGCTTTTTCAATTTCATGCCGACTTTCTGCAGCTACCAGTGTCAGTCCACTGATGTGGGGCCGCGGGCCTTATTTTGATGGGGCCAGCGTGGCTCAAACAGTCAGCGAGCAAAGAGGAGACCAAGATCAGGCCGCCGCTGGTGGCGCAGAGGAGCACTCATCCTGGATGCTTCAGTCATACCGACCCTCGACCGCCACCTCCACCTTCAAGAAAAGTGAGGCTTTGGTCTCAAATGGTACCTGTCAGAGGGTGCAGTCATTTGGTTGATGGGCCCCATATAAAATGTGACCTGGATGATAACAATGACTCAGGTGGTGGCCCTCCTCTGTGCAGCTTCCACCTGTGCTCTCAGTGGGGAGCCAACCAAAGGTGCACCTCCAGCAGCAGAACCTTCAACCCTTTGGTATTAAAGTATCAGTGCTGCTCTCTGTATCATTCAGGCCTGGTGCAGCATTGAAGCGCCTCCTTGTGTCTCAAGAGGCCTGATGTAAGCACGCTCCTCTAACATTCAGTGGTTATATGCTTCCAATTTCATGCTGAATATCTGTAGCTACCAGTGCCAGTTCAGCACCAAACTTGTACTCTAACAGTGGTATTAGGTTTCCGATCACATAGTGCACCTCCTTGCTGTGAATTTTCTTCACATTGTAGCATATATCAATGATGTACTTCTCTTGCTATCTCTTCATTCTTTTAATTTCTTGGCACAAGTAGCTATAATGCCGTATCGACATTTCACTTTCCTCCTCATTTGGTTTTAATCATGTTCTTTCATCTGCTACAACATATGTTTCTTTTGATAGCTTTGTGGGTCCCATTTCTTCCCCTCGTATGTTCTCAGCACTTCGCTACTGTCTATTTAAAGGAGCTTTTAATCTGCTGCGATACATTTTCCACAGTCCGTGTCTCAGCAAAGGCTAGAAAGGGAGGGGACTGGCCTGTGATAGCTAATATACATTTTGGAACCATTAGTCTTCCTTTATCCCAATCATCAGATTCCCCCCCGTGAACATTGAACTTGGATTTGCACATAGGACAGTCTCCATTTTCCAGATCCAGCAGATATCAGCCGATGAATAACTAGTAGAGAGGCACATGAGCAGTTTGAATCGGTACTGGGATCCCCCAGTAGTTCAGTTGGTATTCGCACTGGATAGTGTGGAGCTGAGCCATCCAGACAAAGAAGGCCGTAGGTTCAAGGTCATAGAGTCACTAAAATTGGCCAAGTGCCCTGGCCCAGGGAGAAGGTTCCTATTAGGGTTCTGTTAGGGTTCCTTTTCAATTATTAGTGTCTCCTCCTGGAAAGTGCATGTATGTGGATATTAGGTGAGAATGGGGTCTGGCGTGGCTGAGCAGCTGCCTCTCCACCTCCCAATTGTTCATTAATCTGCACATTCACTATCTAGTCACACACATGAAGAATGGCCACTTGGGTGAGGTAAAGGAGAGAAGTAATTGCCTATGTCAACACCTTCAGGATTGGAGGGAGAATACTTTGAAGGAACAAAAACTCTCCATACTGGTTTTTCCTTTCTTTATTAAAGAGAGCACCTTAATTGTACTTGGTGTCTCCTGAGTGCTGGTCAGGAACTAATTGTATCTTTCTCAGAAATGCATATTAAATTCCTGCTGCTGTTTGGCATTGAGTCTGTGAGCTAATCCTACCTGTCTCTGAGACTAGTTTCTTATTTCTCACTCTTTACACTTTTTAGAAATATTGTTGTTTGATTTAACATAAGTTAAAACACACATTCAGTGATCTCAGAGCCAAAACACAATAGGATAGATCTTGATTTTGTGGGATAGTGTAAAATGGGAGATAGTGATTCGGTAGCCCGTTTTAGATCTCTCCCGAATTTTATTTCCATGGATGTCCATTAAAGCCTACTTTTAGTCATCCTCTTTAGGGTTTCATGTCTCAATCCTAGCATGGACCCCCAGGTTGGTCTCAATTATGTTGGAGCCTGGTCTCATCAGGCATACCTTCGCCAATGCTACACTGGGTCCCATCTAAGATTTGGGTCAAGGGAACTCCAGCTTTCTGGAGTACCCACCCCCTGATCCACCTCCCAACATCAATGGCCTTGTAGTGGCAAGTGGAGGCTTCACCCTTGCTAGGCCATCTTGTAATCCCCAACTGAAGCCTTCAACAGACATGGATTTTCAGGGCCAATATTGCACAAAACAGTAACATAAAGAAATCAACAACAACAATGACTTTCATTTATATAGCACCTTTAATATAGTAAAACATCCCAAGGTGCTTCACAGGAGTGTTATCAAACAAAATTTGACACTGAGCCACATCAGGAGATATAAGGACAGGTGACCAAAAGCTTGATCAAAGATGTAGATTTTAAGAAGCAACTTAAAGGAGGAAAGAGAGGCAGAGAGGTTTATGGAGGGAATTCCAGAGCTTGGGGCTTAGACAGCTGAAGGCACTGCTGCCAATGGAAGGGCTAAGAAAATTGAGGATGCACGAGAGACCATAATTGGAGGAACGCAGAGTTCTTGGAGGGTTGCAGGGCTGGAGTAGGTTACACAAATAGAGAGGGGTGACGCCATGGAGGGATTTGAACACAATTAAGAGAATTTTAAATTTGAGGCATTTCTGGACCAGGAGCCAATGTAAATCAGCGAGCACAGGGGCGATGGATGAACAGGATTTGGTGTGAGTCAGGATACAGGCAGCAGAGCTTTGGATGAGCTGAAGTTTACAGAGGTTGTAAGATGGGAGCCCGGCCAGTAAAGCATTGAAATAGTCGAGTCTGGATTTAACAAAATTAAATTCCCAACCACATGTTACGCATCAATTAAGAAAAACCCTGGCCTGGATCTCATCCTGATGGGGCGCACTTGAATGGAATGGAGGCCTATACAATCCTTCTCGCTTGCCATACCGGCTTGCGATGTTACACTGGGTACCCATCCTCAGCCTTGCTCCCTTTGACACAGGCACTTAATTTAGGGGCAGACAGATTCCGCTCTTACTGGGTCCTACAGAAATTCTGATCCATGGCCGGGACCTGGCAGAATTATGGTGGGTGTGTTGATTTCATGCTTGCGCAGCATTACTCTAAAAATGGCTAGATTGGGAACCTTTTCTTCCCTCTGTTTCACCATATTGGGGAACACCCTATCTTAGTTTTGTGCTTCTTGACAGTGACATGGCTGAGATTGGGAGCTCAATTCATCAGCAATTTTGGGCATATTTCCACATCCTATTACTTCATTGCACTGTGTTTGACTGAAAGAAAAAAGAAAGACTTGCATTTATATAGCGCCTTTCAAAACCACCGGATGTCTCAAAACGCTTTACAGCCAATGAAGTACTTTTGAAGTGTAATCTATGTTGTAATGTGGGATACGTGGCAGCCAATTTGCGCACAGCAAGCGCCCACAAACAGCAATGTGATAATGACCAGATAATCTGTTTTTTAGTGATGTTGGTTGAGGGATAAATATTGGCCAGGACACCAGGGATAACTCCCCTGCTCTTCTTCGAAATAGTGCCATGGGATCTTTTACGTCCACCTGAGAGAGCAGACGGGGCCTCGGTTTAATGTCTCATCCAAAAGACGGCACCTCCGACAGTGCCGCACTCCCTCAGCACTGCACTGGAGTGTCAGCCTCAAGTGCCTGGAGTGGGACTTGAACCCACAACCTTCTGACTCAGAGGCAAGTGTGCTACCCACTGAGCCACTGAGCTAAGATACTTGCCAACAACATCGACCTGTTTCTTTTGTCAGGCACTGTATGCCCTTCCTTCAAGCTCCCATTATTACTCCCCTCCTCAAGAAGCCCACCCTAAACCATCTATTCGCTGCAACTACTCAAATCTCCAAAACCTAGAATGTATTGTTGCCTTACTCCCACATCTCTCACCCCTCCTTATTCTAGTCCTCCCATGCCTGTAGTTCACAATTCCAGCCTTTCCACTCCTCGCCCCTTTTGTGGCCCTGATGTTTTTAATCAAATTACTTTTCAAGTAGATAATTGCAACTGAAAAGTCATAAAAACACATCTCTCGATTGTACACCTCGAACACTGCGAAAATAACAAGACCAGGCCAAAAACTATCTTCGGAAGAATTAATTACTCCATAGTATTGTCTCTTCCTTGCTTTTTTTCAACATTGTTGTTTTATTGCTATTTGAAATCTTTCCCTGGCTAAACTACTGAATTGTGGTTTACTCGTGGGCAAGCAGACAAATATAAATACTTTGGATTCTTTCACCTTAAAGCATGACACCATGGGGGTAGACCTTGTTCTTTGCGCAATGGTATAAAGCGGGTGATAGCGAGTTGGCAGCCCATTTTACATCTCTCCCAGTTTTGATTTCCATTAAAGCCAACGGAGATAAAAATGGGGAGAGATGTAAAACGGACTGCCGACTTGCTACCACCTATTTTGCACTATCGCACAAAGTGAAGGTCTAACCCCATTTGTGCAATATTGGTTTCTACAGTAAATCCAGTTACACAATTCTGCGGTTGAAAACTCTGCAATGTTACTTTTGACTCTGTGGCTGCATGGAGTGAAAATCAATTTTTGTAATTTTAATATATATACCCGGTGAAAAGTTCTATTCTGAATAGTGTATGACTTGAAATTAGTCCTATGATGTCTAAACAAAGGGAAAAAAAGAAAGACTTGCATTTATAAACATCTTTCACAACCTCAGGATGTCCCAAAGTGCTTTACAGCCAATGAAGTACTTTTGAAGTGTAGTCACTGTTGTAATGTGGGAAACGCGGCAGCCAATTTGCACACAGCAAGCTCCCACAAACAGCAGTGTGATAAATGACCAGATCATCTGTTTTTGTTATGTTGATTGAGGGATAAATATTGGCCAGGACACCGGGGATAACTCCCCTGCTCTTCTTCTAAATCGTGCCATGGGATCTTTTACGTCCACCTGAGCGAGCAGACAGGGCCTCAGTTTAACGTCTCATCCGAAAGACGGTACCTCTGACAGTGCAGCACTCCCTCAGCACTGCACTGGCGTGTCAGCCTAGATTTTTGTGCTGAAGTCTCTGGAGTGGGACTTGAACCCACAACCTTCTGACTCAAAGGCGAGTGTGGTACCTACTGAGCCACGACTGACAAAATATTCAGTGCATTACTGGTTGGGTTGATACGAGAATATGATCTCAATACAATGCTTTTACTACAGCTTAGTTTAGGCTCAAGTTCAATGGAGACAAACTGACAAGCACGCATGTAGAAAGGAAAAAGTTACATCCATTGTCACAACTAAATTTGTCGCCAATCCTTTTTGCATTCTATCTGGTGACATTAAAGAACTGTCAGCATTCCTTTGAGTGCCTTTGAAACAAACCACAGGATGTTTTGCATTTATGCAGTGTTCTACCTATTGAAAAACTGAATTTTGAAGTTGTTTTGCTTGTGCAGCTAATACTGTGCTTCAAAGCATTGGACATTTCCAAAAGGTCTGGATCTGAACATTAAAGGGATCGTTTCTTCTAATCCACCCTCCTGCTCAGAGCTTTGGTGTGCTTTTCAGTAGAAGTAATAGATCTTTGGCGGAAAAGTGATAAATACCTGGAACACTGCAGTAATTGTATGTCAGTAAAATGATTAAGTTATCAGTGATCCTTTGCTACATTTTTGTCAGCAGGAAGGGACAGAGGAGATGTGACTAGGAGGAAAAATAAATCAAATATAATAGAACGTTGACAAGGTATTGATTATGTTTATTTCAATTTTCTGCCCCACTCTCTTGAAAGGGTTAACTCTTGGTGGCAGGGAGTTCCATAGGCTGCACCAGTCCTATGGTGCCTTGTCCACTTGGCCATTCTTAATATGTGAGCGTTATGAATTCAGCTCTTCTGTGGCTACCTTCTCAGATTCAGCGGTGTCGCTCCCTTAACTGGCTACTTTTGATGGATGTTGGCTCCCATTGCCCTACATCTACTTGTGCAGTTAGAGGGTCCCAGGAGCGTATCAATAAAACTCCCTTGTGATCTGGACTGGCACTCTGTCTAACGCATGCGTACTCCTTCAATGTCTTGGATGAGGCGACATCTGGTCCAGCAAGACCCAATGGCAGATGTGCCTGGATGTATTCTGTTTGAATTTATTTTTGGTTTTCTCTGATTGTCTGTTTCAGCCATGCTCTCCAGAAAAAGGCCTCATGAGCTCACAGCGGCCAGGGCGGGGTGTTGGGAGTTGGAGGGGGTCTCTCTTATTTCAGTATCTGCCCTGCAGATCCAACTTGTAATGCAGCAGGCCACCATTTTATAACCCCAGGTTCGTTCCAGCACCCCAACTGTTGCCCTGCCTGAGATCAGCTAACTCGGCACAGACTGGGCATTAAACCTGTAACTATCTAGTCTGCAGGACTTGGCACCACAACACGCAGTGCATTTACTGACCAAATGATCAAAGATGTTTCTCACAGTGCTGTTAATGGAGATTTCTAAAACTGCGTAGAACCAAAAACAGTAAGTGGCAGATTAGAAATCATGACCAATCTCTCAGTGACAGCCATTGTTTATGCAGTGAGATACATATTTTGATCTGTATTCTATAGTGAAAATGATTTCTATTCCCCAGCCTGCATGTTATATATAGCTTGCAGGGGGAGAAAAAAAACACTACTAGGCAGATGGGTGCATTAGCATTGGAAGAGTTCTTTAGGCAGCAAAGATGATTACTGTACAATGTGACGGCTGATTGCAGGGCTTCAACTGGGGATGGTACATGATTCAAGTCTTCAAAGTGCTGGCACAGATCGGTGTAATGCAGATTAAAGCTGTTTTTAGCCTGTCACTGTTTTAAAGAGAAAAACTTGCATTTACGTAGCTTTCACGACCTCAGGACATCCCAAAGCGCTTTACAGACAATTAAGTACTTTTTGAAGTGTAGTCACTGCTGTAATGTAGGAAACACGGCCGCCATTTTGCGCACAGCAAGCTCCCACAAACAGCAATGACCAGATAATCTGCTTTAGTGATGTTGGCTGAAAGATAAATATTAGCCGGGACACCAGGGAACACTCACTGCTCTTCTTTGAAATAGTGCCGTGGGAACTTTTACATCCACCTGAGAGAGAGAGCAGACGGGGCCTCGGTTTAAAGTCTCATCTGAAAGACGACACCTCCGACAGTGCAGTTCTCCTTCAGTATTGCACTGCAGTGTCGACCTAGATTTTGTTCTCGAGTCTCTGGAGTGGGACTATGAACCCACAACCTTCTGACTCACAGGCAAGAGTGCTGCCATTGAGCCACGGCTGACACCTTCAGATTCTGGGAAACCAGTGCCCATGAGCCAGCTCGTGGCATTTACATGGTTAAATCTGCTCTCTTATCCCACGGCAGAAACATTAAGCCAGTCTTTCATGAGTCTACAAGTCTGCCTTCAGGATAAAAGAGCTGGACTTAGCACTGGCCTCCCGGTATCCAGACTCAAACAGCAGCAGTATTAAAGCAACTATAAAACAATCCCTTTAACCTAAAACAAAATCAAAATACTGCAGATGCTGGAAATCTGAAAGATAAACAGAAAATGCTGGAGACACTCAGCGGGTCAGGCAGCATCTGTGGAGAGAGAAACAGGGTTAAGGTTTCAGGTCGATGGTCTTTCGTCAGAACTGGAAAAAGTTAGAGATGTAACAGGTTTTAAGCAAGTGCAGGGGCAGGGAAAGGGAGGAAAGGGCAAAAGGGAAGGACTGTGATAGGGCAGGAGTGAGATAGGGCAGGAGTGAGATATCTGCAATCATGGGTGGATCCACAACATAAAAGGTGGAATTTCAGTTGGAATCCATGTGGAATAAGTAGGAGCCAGAGACAGTAGCTGAGGAAAAAGATGTGGCTATGAAAGCGAGTTTCAATAGATACCTGATCAAACACAAGAAAAGAAATAGAAAGCAATGAAGGTGAACAAGGTAAAAGAGACAAACGGAAATCTCGTCGGAGAGAAGAGCAGAACTTCTTCATTCTTGGAAGAGAAGTGGTAGCGAATTAAACACGAATACAAAGGCAAAATACTGCGGATGCTGGGAATCTGAACTATAAATAGAAAATGCTGAAAATACTCAGCAGGTCAAGCTGCAGTCTGTTCCGCTTGGGGCCAGAAATCTAATACAAGTAGAGAAACCAGATCGTTTTTTAGAAAATTATCCAAAGTTCAGAATTTGGAAAGAAGGAAACAGTGGCTACATACTATAGATGTGACTTGTGACTCAGATCGCTGTTATTGGGTCTGTAGAAGACCAGTACACCAGCAAACTATAAGCCAACTTGCTCGTAAACAATAAGCAAATCAGCTTGCAGCTTGACTGTGCTCCTAATATCAATGACATTAATAACATGAATTACCCGAAGTTAATACCTGAAACTGTTTGAAGATCCGAATGGCAGAGAGGTTCAAGATCTAGCACTTTGCTGCTCATGTTCAACCGCGCATTTTAAAAGAATCTCATCCGCACATTTTTAAAAGAATCTAGGGAAGAGATAGCAGAGGCATTACTACACATATTTAATAATTTGTTAAAAAAAGGTGTAGTGCCAGAAGACTGGCGGATAGCTAACGTAATATCTATATTTAAGAAGGAGGATAGAACATGTCCAGGGAACTGTAGACCAGTCAGCTTAACATCGGTGGTAGGAAAAATAATGGAATCCCTACTAAAGGAGAAAATAGAAGAACATATGGAAGCCAAAAATATAACAATGAATAGTCAACATGGATTTCAAAAGGGAAAGTCTTGCTTGACCAACCTCATTGAATGTTTTGAAGAGGTAACAGGGAGAGTAGACAATGGTAATGCAGTAGATGTAATTTATCTAGATTTTCAAAAGGCCTTCGATAAGGTACCCCATAATAGACTGATGAACAAGGTCAGAGAATGCGGAGTCAGGGGACAAGTAGCAGAATGGATTGCTAGCTGGCTTCAAGACAGAAAGAAGAGAGTGGGAGTAAAGGGTAGCTATTCACAGTGGCAGAAGATGGGTAGTGGTGTTCCACAAGGATCAGTGCTGGGACCACTGTTGTTCACAATTTATATTAATGATTTAGACATTGGAATCAAAAACACAATTTCTAAATTTGCAGATGATACCAAATTGGGGGGATAGTCAATACTGAGGAGGACTGCAACAACTTAAAGGAAGATATTAATAAACTTGCAGAATGGGCATTTAACACATATAAATGTGAGGTATTACATTTTGGTAGGAAGAATAGGGAGGTCACTTATTACTTGGAGGGTGCGAGTCTGTGTGGGGTAGAGGAGCAAAGGGATCGTGGAGTACAAATACACAATCACTAAAAGTAGCAAAACAGGTTAACAAGGCCATAAAAAAGCAAACCAAGCACTAGGGTTTATGTCTAGAGCGATAGAATTGAAAAGTAATGAAGTTATGCTAAACTTGTATCGAACCTTGGTTAGACCAAACCTGGAGTATTGCATACAGTTCTGGTCGCCATATTGTTAAAAGGATATAGAGGCACTGGAGAGGGTGCAGCAAAGATTTACAAGGATGCTACCAGAAATGTGAGGGTATACATATCAGGAAAGGATGAACAGGCTGGGTCTCTTTTCTCTTGAAAAGAGAATGCTGAGGGGTGACCTAATAGAGGTCTTTAAAATTATGAAAGGTTTTGATAGAAAGAGTGTTTCCACTTGTGGGGAAGAGCATAACTAGAGGTCATCAATATAAGATAGTCACCAAGAAATCAAACAGGGAATTCAGAAGTAACTTCTTTACCCAGAGGGTGGTGAGAATGTGGAACTCGCTACCACAAGGAGTAGTTGAGACAAATAGTATAGATGCATTTAAGGGGAGGCTAGAGAAGCATATGATGGAGAAGGGAATAGAGGGTTATGCTTATAGAGTTAGATGTGGAAAGACAGGAGGAGGCTCGAGTGGAGCATAAATGCCGGCATGGACTGGTTGGGCAAATGGTCTTTTTCTGTGCCATATATCCTATGTATGCAATCCTATGTAAACTGAGCAGATATGAAGTCAATCAGGAAAAGTAGAGTCATTGTTAAGAACTTCAAGAAGTACTGCATTGAGTTGCAAATATTGCCAGGCAGATGTAGGCCTGTTCTGATACTAGCGTCATTCAACACAGCGCAACCTGCAACAATGATTCACAAGACCGTTATGATAATGGAGGGTTCATCAAAACTCACAAAACAAGTTGTCATGGCCAAGTACCAAGATGTCCTCAAATGAAATGGAGAAGTTAGAAGGCACTCCAAATCCTACGCAGTTGCCAGCTAGAAAACTACAACTAGCTGCAAAGAAAACTTATCACGAAGCACATTAGTGAAAGAAAAAAAAAGAAACATTTTTGAAGTGTAGTCACTGTTGTAATGTAGGAAATGTGTAGCCAATTTGCGCACAGCAAGGTCCTTGAAACAGCAATGTGATAATGACCAGATAATCTGTTTTAGAGATGTTGGTTGAGGGATAAATGTTGGCCAGGACACCGGGGATAACTCCCTGCTCTTCTTCAAAACAGTGTCATGGGATCTTTTACGTCCACCTGGGAGAGCAGACAGGGCCTCGGTTTAACGTCTCAGCTGAAAGACGGTTGAATCCGAATTAAATAGTTAATAGAAAATTACTTCAACCTGCCAGTATCCTAACTGACTGGGTTTTTTCAATTGTGGTTGTAATGCCAGGGTAAATAAAGTGCACACCTAACATTAATTCAAAGCCATTTTACAAAGCCATCAGACAAAATCATTATGAACTTTGAACCATAAATAATTATCTGCCTGAACTAGCAAAACCACAGTGGTCCACAATTGTGAATGCAAAGAATAGGTTTTGGCAAGTTGTATTGCACAAAGAATACAACGGGCCAGATTTTGTTGGAGCGGGGCATCTTACGACATACCCTGTTACTTAGACTTGTCCGTGCATGTTTAGGTCTTAATAATTTTTGCCCACAAAGTTTCTGGAAGTGCGAGCTGATAACGGCGCATCGAGGGCAACTGGGCATCTAGGACCTTGATGAGCAGGGGGACCAACAGTCTATCTCCTTCACCAATGAGATTATAAGATTGAGTAATAAACAGAGGAAGGACAGAGAACGAGGGTGAATTAGAGTCAAATCAGGTACAGACAGATAAATAAAGAGAGGTTGATTGGCAGTCATTATCAATTATCACATCATTTAAAGGGTACTTACACTGATAAAGTGTGACTAATCTGAAAGAGGACTGGGAGCATGTCTCATGTCTCATGCAATAAGGTCAATTTGTGGCTCATGCCGTAAGATTTTCAAGAGAGACAGAGATAAACTATCCTTGAAAAAGAACTCTTTAGCCCCGATTTTAGCTGCAGGGTACAGGGCGAGCGTCGGTCCAGAGAGGCAAGCTTCAGGGCCATTTTAACTCCCAGGGCTTATTTAAATAAGCTAGGCCCAAATCCTGCCCCCCCCTCAATCCAGTGTCAATTATGCAGTGCCGGTGGACAAGAGCAGGCGAGAGCGTCTGAAGGACACAGCTGTGACCTTCATCAATGGTCCCTGGCAAAGGTGAGTCTAGACGGGAGGGTTCTGGAGGCGTTTGCTGTAGAAAGGGAAGTCAGAGGCAGGGGAAGGCATTAGGCTTCCTTGTGGGGCCCAGAGAAGACAATCCTGCTCCTCCTGGCCTGCAAAGATACCTTTTTAAAAACATTATTAGCTCGCCGCCCTCTTCCATGTCTGCTGCTTCTTGACGCTGTCTGTTCCTGGCGAGGCAGGAACCACTGCGTATTCAAATGGCACTGTTTTTTTAATGACATCATCTGACCCCGACTCTTGCTTTGTAATGAGGCCCCCACCTGCCTGCAGCGGTGACCTCTCACGCCTCCTGAATCCTGGGAGTAACAATCGTGACCGGCATGAGTGCGACGCCAAGCCGGAGGGCAGGATGCTGCCATTAATTTTAACCCCTCCCCCCGTTCACCACAGTCTTGTGCGACACAGAAGGTTAAAATTGGCCCTTCAGTCATTTTTTCATCATTTGGTAACGTTCAAGCAGGCCGCAAATTTACCAGTGCTCAGAGGGCGGGTTTGGAGGCGGGTCCGCTGTCAAAATAGCAAAGATTGACAGTGGGTAGGAAACCCGCTGTCAACCCGCCTCCACGCGAGTCTCCCAGGTGTCGCATCTGTCTGTGGAAAACTGACCCGACACCAAGCAGCGGGGGATACAATTCAGCTAGTTAAATGGCTTGTTAAGAGCCAATTTAAGACTATTTTGAGGCTTACTTACAATTTTACGCTCTCCCCCACAGGTTACCAACTGTTCGGGGAACACGCCAGCTCCACCTGGCGTGTTTTAAGTCTGCTCTGATGTTTGTGAAAAGCTGACAGCTGCAGAAGTGGTGACAATCAAGGATGCCATGTTGCAGATGATCAGTTTCAGAGCACAATGTTGGTTACTGCATTTTTAATACATATAGAGATTTCTTTAGCTTACAAGTTTTTAGATCCAACTGTATGTCCAGTGCCACCTCATTGGAGAACCTCTCTCACCATTGACAGATCGCTTCTGTCATCTCACCTGCAGCTGCCATCTATTGCAGCAACACCGGTACCCTTCAAAAGATTCAGACGTGGTCCTCCGAATCCTTCCATGATCAACCCCAACACCTGAAGGGATAATTACTAGTCCTAGCCCCTTTAGGCGTATTCCTCAGACGTTCACCTTCAACTAAAGTTAGAGGTAGCCGAATCCTAAAGATGCTTAATTGGGTCTAAAGGTCTGGACTATCTCTCCCTAAAGGAAAGGAACAACCTGAAAATGTTACCGTCCTCCAGATAGCACTTTTAATAAGTTTAGCTAGACTGTAACGTTCCTGATATTATGAGGGTCCGGAAAACTCCCTCAGAATTCTGCAACTCCTCACCAAAGAGTGTACAGAGATTGAGTTTGCGAGTTTGATACAGAAGTCTTATGTGAGACAATTCTAAAAATATATAGATTTATTAAAGAACCGACATGTAATTTACAGTTGGTGAGTCAATCACAAAATTAACAGTTCCAAAAAGAGAAAGCTTACAATTCTATTATCAGAGAACCTTACTCTCAAATCTTAACTTCGCTACAGTTTTACAGTTCTTAGTTTTCTACAGGATATCCACCAAAATCAAATACCTTTGATCCCCGAGGTACAAAGAATTGGAGACTTACAGAGCCGCCTCTGAAGCCGAGAATCGCTTTGCCCCTTTAAAGCGAGTCTACTATCCCATTTGAGAGTTCAATATTTATACCCTTTTCCAGTGGTATTTCCTTTAAGGTTTTCTGCTGATGCAAGCTAATTATCTCTAGTCATTTTTCTGCTGACCCCTGCAATTCTTACAGTCACCTCAGCTGGTAGCATTACAGAATTATGTTTCTTCTCCAGGTATTCTAGTTTACCATAAAAAACGGTGTAACGGCAGGTGTGTTTTACTTGATGTCATTTTTACGAAGGCAGATGTTTCTTACTTTTATGTGCTTCTTTACGAAGTGTAAATTAGAACACCTTGTCCAGGGTGAACCATTGTTTCATTCCGAAAGGTTCAGACTACTGGAGCCTTTAACCTTCTGTTTCAATAAGGTTATTGATTCAGTGTCAACAACTATCTTATCTCTATAGTCAGAATGCTTTCACAGCTTTTTCATAGTTAGGTTTCTAGATTTTCAAACCCAGTTTGTCATGTTTTAATAAGGCCAGAATTCTTTCATAGAATGGTGTATTTTTCTGAATAGGTTATATGGCTTATTCCTTCACACACCAACATCACCAGGCACACCAACATCACCAACAACATCACCAACCTTCTCCGCCATCACCTGATGCTGCACTGGACACAGGGCATCAGCTCCTGACAACATTGCTGCCCGGGAGGCCAACCATGGCATCACCATGGCCAGATTTACTTCATTTGATACTGTTAACCCTGGCTGCCACCTGATGCGCCAGGTTGACACCATCCCACACCAGCACCGTGAAGTATCCCTTTAATGTCCAAGGCATTCCATGCACACTCATCACTATAGCGGGGGGGGGGGGGGGGGGGGCGGGGGGCGGTGGAAGTTATGTCTGAGCATTCACTGGAACTCAGTAAGTCACTTCTCAAGGTGCGCTCAGATATGTCCAATAAGGTGCAGTTTTGGAAAAATAGATTTCACTGTATGACAGCACATTACCAGAAACTTCACATGGACATTGGCTAAACCTCTCAAGTGCCTATCTTGTGTGTTGTTAGTGGGTATGCTTGCAGTAGGATGAAGGTGTGTGTGAGGGGTGGCTAGTGAGATGGGGAAGTGATAAATTAGATAGAGAGGGTTGGGTGGAGGTTCAAGGTAAGTTGATGTGAGTAAGGATGTACAGGAGAAGTGTATAGAAGGCAGAGTGATGGGAATGTGTTGAGTGGCACAGCAGGGTGAGATTGAGTGTGGCTTTGCAGTAGCGTTTCGTGATGCACTGAGATCATTGAAAGGTTGGCGCCACTGCTTGTGCCCACCTGTGCAATGTGCAACCAGACTGCGTTGGTGTCCTGGGGAGGTCTCTTCCGCCCTTGGAAGGGAAGAGAACCTCCCTGCGTGCTGTGACTCCCTCCATTGGAGAGCCTGGGTGCAAGTGTCCACCTTTGTCCAGAGCTTGTCAATGTTTGCAGCACCTCAATGCTGTCAAACACTGACAGAACAACTGTCAAACTCCATGTGGACGTGGTCCCTTTAAGGAAATCGGCTGATGATACGTCATCAAATGACGTCATCAGACTCGCTTCCTGTTAATTGGCCAGGAAGTCCGCAGGGTGGGCTTAACAAGGCCAATCAAGGAAAAATCCCGTTCACAGAGCGGCTGCAGCCAGGTTCGTAACTGGAATCCGGAAACCAGTTCTCACACCACCATCCCATCTCCACTGGGGAAATTCGCAGCCATATTGTCTTTGGAAAGAAAACCAGTGTGGAATGTGATCACAAGCCATTTGAGGACTTTTTGAAAAGAGACTAAATAGAGCATTCAAAAGGCTACTACATCTTCAAAATAAGTTTGATGTCCACAGGAGAGGCAAGAGAGACGTTTCTTGCTGATATTTACAGCAGAGTGCATTCACATGACCGGAAAAGTTGACACTAAGGAAGTCATATCAATTGAAGCATGTTCGGAAACAGAAAATGAGATTTCTCTCCATATCTAGAGGCGGCTTTTGAAATTGGAACCTTATAATGTGACTGTAGAGAGTCACACAAGTAAAGAAATTCCAGCAGATTACAGCCCATATGCCATTGCACCCAAACCCAGGCTCAATTGGGAGCTGCTCCTCAAAATTGCCTGGTAAGTTTATTGCTTCATTGCACAAGATGCAACACCAAAAGCACTCATACAAGATACCACAGTACAAGCTGCAATACAGTATCCCAGCACAGAGACTTGGTACGAAATAATAGAGCCATACAAAACACTATGGAACGTAAGAGAAGAACACATGAAGGATTTGCTTTCAAGGGGAGAGTCATCAGAACCATAATATTGCAAGATCGCTCATCGAGCCTCATACATAGTAGGCAGGAAGGCTTCGTGATGACAAAATCATTACTACTTGAAATAGTGTGGTGCCTGGATGAGAAAGTTATGAAGTGCATTATAGCTTGCTAAATCAAAAAGCATATGAGAACCACTTTTGATGTCTGGGTTTCCAGAATACTCATGACAGACAGTAATTGCGATTTCTGTGAACATTTTCCATTTTGTGGCCTCCTGTTTGTGATCTTAGGTGCTTGCTTGAGGGTTTCAGATGTTGACGTTTTGAACTCGACATATCCTTGTGTCACACCTCCATGACTGGCCTAGATCGTTGCAGCTTTAGAAGCTTTCAAGATTGATAACGGTGCGTCATTCAGCAGAGCACACTTCTCAGATTATCTTGGATTTCGACATTGAATGATAACTCCATGTCAGCCAGAAGCCAGTGGATAAGCAGAAGGATTAGCGAGAACACATTGAAAGACAGTCTTCACAACCACAGATGAAGGCAATCGTGGAAGGAAAAAATCTGTGAGAAAGCCACCTTGGCACTTCACACGAGTACATGTGAAGCTCACGCTACACCATTATGCAGTGGAAAATGAAGATCACATTGTAAACCAACAACAACTTGCATTTATATAGCACTTTTAACATAGTACAATGGTAATTTCTGCTCTTATATGTGTAAATTTGCTAAAGCAATTACACTGTTAGTTTGAGGTATAATTTAGATCAAGTCGTAATGAACCCAGAGGTGAAGAATGTACATTGCTGTCTGGCATGTAGCTGCCTGCTTTAAAAGGTGACACATAACTACTTATGTTCATTGCTTAACAAGAGCTAGAAGACACCATGCCTACCCAAGTGATAGAAAGATCTCATTTTTATCACAAGACTCATCAGGGGCTCTTGGAAGCAAAAATCTCATAATGTTGCTGCATCCTGAATGTCTGAATTGCTTGAATCGGTATTCAGAGAAGCCGCCTTTATGTCTTCTGAATTTACATTGATCGACAGTTTTGATTTATTGTTAAGGTAGTAAGAAGAAAGACTTGCATTTATATCGCACCTTTCATTATCGCAGGACGTCCCAAAGTGCTTTACAGCCAATGAAGTGTAGTCACTGTGGTAATGTAGGGAAACGCAGCAGCCAATTTGCACACAACATTTCCCTCCAGCAGCAATGTGATTATGACCAGAATTTTTTTTTTAATGCTGTTGGTTGAGGTATAAATATTGGCCAGGACACCAGGGAGAACTCCCCATGTCTTTTTTGAATTAGTGCCATGGAATCTTTTACACCTATCTGTGAAGGCAGATGAGGCCTCGGTTTAACGTCTCATCCAAAAGATGACACCTCCAACAGTGCAGCACTGCTTCAGTACTTCAGTGTCAGTCTAGATTTTATACTCTAGTCTCTGTTGTGGGGCTCAAACAGTGCAGGGTAGCGATAGGGGTAATGATAACCAGAGTGTGACAGGAAGGGACAGAGCGTATACACATAAGAGTGCATCAGAAAGAGGGGTCAGAGTAGGGAAAAATGGTAAAAAGACAAAATTAAAAGCTCTATATCTGAAAACACGCAGCATTCGTAACAAGATAGATGAGTTGACAGCACAAATAGAAATAAATGGGTATGATCTGATAGCCATTACAGAGACGTGGTTGCAAGGTGACCAAGGCTGGGAACTGAATATTCAGGGGTATTTGCCATTTCTTAAGGATAGGCAGAAAGGAAAAGGAGATGGTGGAGCTCTGTTAATAAGGGATGAGATCAGTGCAGTAATGAGAAATTATATTGGCTTAGAAGATCAAGACGTAGAATCAGTTTGGGTGGAGATAAGAAATAATAAGGGTAAGAAGTCACAGGTGGGAGTGGTCTACAGGCCCCCAAACAGTAGCCACACTGTAGGACAGAGTATAAATCAAGAAATAATAGAGGCTTGTAAGAAAGGTACGGCTATAATCATGGGAGATTTTAATCTTCATATTGATTGGACAAAGCAAATTGGCAAAGGTAGACTTGAGGAAGAGTTCTTAGAGTGTATAAGGGATGGTTTCTTGGAACAATATGTTGTGGAACCAACCAGGGAGAAGACTATTTTAGATCTGGTAATGTGTAACGAGGCTCGATTAATTAATGATCCCGAAGTGAAGGATCCTCTTGGGAAGAGTGATCATAGCATGGTAAAATGTTAAATTCAGTTTGAGGTGAGAAAGCTAGATCTCAAACTAGTGTCCTGAACTTAAATAAAGGTAATTACAAAGGTATGAAGGCAGACTTGGTTAAAGTGGACTGGGAAAATATATTACAGGGTAAGACTGTAGAAAAGCAGTGGCAAACATTTAAGGAGATATTTCATAATTCTCAGCAAAGATATAATCCAGAGAGAAAGAAAGACTCCAAGAGAAGGATCCGTGGCTAACTAAGGAAATAAAAGATGGTATCAAATTGAAAACAAAAGCATACAATGTTGCGAAGAATAGTGGAAGGCCAGAGGATTGGGAAAATTTTAAAAACCAGCAAAGGACGACTAAAAAAATGATAAAGAGAGAGAACATAGCTTATGAGAGTAAGCTAGCAAGAAATATAAAAACAGACAGTAAGAGCTTCTACAGGTATATAAAAAGGAAGAGAGTAGCTAAACTAAACGTTGGTCCCCTAGAGGAAGAGTCTGGGGAATTAATAATGGGAAACGGAAATGGCAGAGACTTTGAACAAATATTTTGTATCGGTCTTCATGGTAGAAGACACTAAAAGCATCCCAATAATGGATAATCAAGGGGCAATTGGGGTGGGGGGGGGAACTTAAAATAATCACTATCACTAGAGAGAAAGTACAAGGCAAACTAATGGGACTAAAGGTGGACAAGTCCCTTGAACATGATGGCCTGCATCCTAAAGTCTTAAAAGAGGTGGCTGCATAGATAGTGGATGCATTGGTTGTAATCTAACAAAATTCTCTGGATTCTGGAGAGGTTCCCAGCGGACTGGAAAACCACAAATGTAACGCCCCTATTTAAGAAAGGAAGGAGACAGAAACCAGGCAACTATCGACCAATTAGCCTAACATCTGTCATTGGGAAAATGGTGGAGTCCATCATTAAGGAAGTGGTAGCAGGACATTTAGAAAATCATAATATTGTCAAGCAGAGTCAGCATGGTTTTATGAAAGGGAAATCAGGTTTGACAAATTTGCTGGAGTTCTTTGAGGATGTATCGAGCAGGGTGAATAAAGGGGAACCAGTAGCTGTCCTGTATTTGGATTTCCAGAAGGCATTCGATAAGGTGCCACATAAAAGGTTACTACACAAGATAAGAGCCCACGGGGTTGGGGGTAATATATTATCATGGATAGAGGATTGGCTAACTAACACAAAACAGAGAGTTGGGATAAATGGGTCATTTTCAGGATGGCAAACTGTAACTAGTGGGGTGCTGCAGAGATCAGTGCTAGGGCCTCAACTATTTACAATCTATATTAATGACTTGGATGAAGGGACCGAGTGTAATGTAGCCAAATTTGCTGATGATACAAAGATAGATGGGAAAGCAAATTGTGTGGAGGATGCAAAGAATCTCCAAAGCGATATAGCTAGGCTAAGTGAGTGGACAGGAATCTGGCAGATGGAGTATAATATGGGAAAATGCGAGGTTATCCACTTTGGTAGGAAAAATAAAAAAACAAATTATTATTTAAATGGGGAGAGATTACAAAATGCTGAGGTACAGAGTGATCTGAGGGTCCTTGTACATGAAGCAAAAAATGTTAGCATGCAGCTACAGCAAGTAATTAGGAAGGCAAATGGAGTGTTGGCCTTTATTGCAAAGGGAATGGAGTATAAAAGTAGGGAAGTCCTGTTACAACTGTACAGGGCGTTGGTGAGACCACATCTGGAGTACTGCATATAGTTTTGGTCTCCTTCTTTAAGGAAGGATATATTTGCATTGGAGGCAGTTCAGAGAAGGTTCATGAGGTTGATTCCGGAGATGAAAGGGTTGTCTTATGAAGAAAGGTTGAGCAGATTGGGCCTATACTCATTGGAGTTTAGAAGAATGAGAGGGGATCTTATTGAAACATATAAGATTCTGAAGGGGCTTGACAGGGTAGATGCAGAGAGGATGTTTCCCCTCGTGGGGGAATCTGGAACGAGGGGGCATAATTTCAGAATAAGGGGGCACCCATTTAAAATGGAAATGAGGAGGAATTTCTTCTCTCAGAGGGTTGTGAATCTTTTGAATTCTCTTCCCCAGAGAACTGTGGAGGCTGGGTCATTGAATATATTTAAGGTGGAGATAGACAGATTTTTGAATGGTAAGGGAGTCAAGGGTTATGGGGAGCGGGCAGGGAAGTGGAGTTGAGGCCAAGATGAGATCAGCCATGATCTTATTGAATGGCGGAGCAGGCTCGAGGGGCCGAATGAACTAATCCTGCTCCTACCTCTTATGTTCTTATGTTCTTCTAACTGAGAGCCAAGAATGATACCCATTGAGCCATGGCTGATACCTAGTAGATTGTCTCATCATCTTCCTTGTGTTAGCTTAGACTCCAAAGAGTTGAGCAATGATATACTTTGTTCTTCAATGTTTTCCCACTTCACTGTTGCACTACATGGGCTGGAGGCCGGTAGGGTACTACATAAAAGTTCAACATGGATGTATGGTCCAAGTCACAAGTGGGAAATGCTAAGTGTTTGAACTTTTATTGTTTTTAAACAGCTTAACTAAAGTTAAATAAAGTACAAATACAAAGGCAAAATACCGCAGATGCTGGATATCTAAAACCTAAACAGGAAATGATGGCCCGTATTTTCCGATCGGAGGCTTCCTGTGTGCGGAGGCCTCCGATCTGGAAAAAAATCTACGCCCTTACCTGAGGGCTCCAGAGGTCCGGACATTTCCGCTCCTAGGCCTCTGCTCTATGAAATGCGCAGGGCCCAGTTATCCCAGGGGCGCATGTGGTGCGCAAGCATCCCTGGGATCACGTGGGCCAGGCAAAAGTATGAATGGAGATCACTCCAAAAACACATCAAAACCGAGAGGAGTTGGAAAGACTTTTACTGAGTTTGAAGGTTGGAGATAAGTTCTTGGAGGTATCTCTGCTATATTCTGAAGAGGTGGTGGCCTCATACTTAAACCTGCCGGTTTATATTGAGGACAATGTGTTAATAAAAAGTTGGAGTCGTGGGACATTAAAATTTGCTCGGCAATAAAGAGGAGATACTATCCAGGAACACGGGTAGCAGATGGAACCCATTAGGTAAAGGTACAGTTCCCAGAGGGAGTGAAGTTATTGCCATATAGCATGAAATTCGAGACAATGGAAGGAGTGCAGTACTTCCGGGTACTACATAATAACTAGGTGAAGGTTTGTTATTATTGTCTTGGGCACAACCATCTTGTAAGAAGCTGTCCCGACTTGTACTGTTATAACTGCGATGAGTCTGGACACATCGCTCGGAGCTGCAAGGCAGAGAGCTGTGCGGTGTGTCACAAAGGCCCCACCCGCTGTGAGTATGTGGCAGAAGAAAGCCCCTTGAGTGACGAGGAGATGGGAGAAGGAGAAGGAGCAGGAGGTGTGAGTGGAGCGGCTGGAGAAGCGGAGCAGGCGGAGGACATAGCTGGTGAATGGAAGGAGAAAAAAGTGCAGGAAGAGGTAGAAAATTGCGGAACAGAGAACAGGATGGAGATGGTGGAAAACACACCAAGTACGGTGGAAAAGGACAAAGACAGCAGCAGGCAGCATGGGTCGAGGGCAGAGTCGAGCCATAATACGGCTCAGCTCTCCCTAAAGAATCTGGTGTCCGCGGGGGGCGAGGAGGTGGGAGCGGGGTGTAGGGTGAGTGTAATTACTCTAAAGAAAGACGGGGAGTTGGACATCTCGGGGAGCAGGAGGGGGCAAGACAAGGAGAGGGTGCAAGAGTCAGGAGCCTTAAAGGGGCAGCAGGATTGGAGCGGGGAGACAAAGACGCCAGAAGGGAGCAAGATAGGTGCAGATGTGCCATTGTCCGAGAGAGAGAAGAAACGGGGAGCAAGGGTCAGCGGTGGAGATGAGGCCGAAGGGAGTGGCACTGCTGGAGAAACCGTGATAGCAGGAAGACTCTCTAAGGGGGATTATGTATTTGACGGGGAGCAGGGACGGGAGGTTACAGAAGATCTCGAGAGTGAGGACTCAGAGGGGGACAGAGACATGGAAGTGGGGGGTGGGGTGGCATCGTGTGGAAAGGGAAAGGTTAGTGAGGGGCAGAAGGAGGGAGAAGGGGCAGCTCCTCAGCCCAAACCTAATGTAAGGAAGAGGCTGAAACTGCAGGGATTTTTCAAACTGGAGGTGAAAAGGAGCCGGAGGCTGCAGGAGAAAGCAACAGCTGCCCGAAAAGTTGGGAAGGAGCATGAGAGGAGGGAAGGGCCGGAGATTAAATGATGGGGGGATTATCAGGCACACTTCCCTTATTCGGAGCCATGATTACTGATCAATTTTTAAAGTACAATAGATCTGTATATTCTATGGGAGACAAATTAAACTTCCGGTTTTGATGTTAATATGTGGTGGAGGAATGGCTGTGCAGAGCGGCGGAATGGATTTGTATGATACAATAGAATGATCACGATGTTGTAAATGTTTTTAATGTTTAATAAATAATATATATTTTTTAAAGTTGGTAGCGCCCTTGCCTCTGAGTCAGACGGTTGTGGGTTCAAGTCCCACTCCAGACACTTGAGCACAAAAATCCATACTGACACTCCAGTGCAGTACTGAGGGAGTGCTGCACTGTTGGTGGTCCGGTCTTTCGGATGAGACATTAAACCGAGGCCCCATCTGCTCTCTAAGCTGGACGTAAAAGATCCCATGGCACGATTTCGAAGAAGAGCAGGGGAGTTATCCCTGGTGTCCTGGCCGATATTTATCCCTCAACCAACATTTTGAAACAAACCGATTATCTGGTCATTATCACACTGCCGTTTGTGGGAGCTTGCTGTGCTCAAATTGGCTGCTGCGTTTCCTACATTACAACAGTGACTACACTTCAAAAAGTACTTAATTGGTTGTAAAGAGCGAGTTGGAGAGATCAGGAGGGGGTGATGGTATCACATACCATTTCTAGTGCATACCTGAATGGTAAAATGGTGTCTTGTTTGCCCAGAGATTATGGACTGGATTTTGAAACTCAGGTCGGGTTGGTGTTGTGAATCCTACATTTTGGCTTGTAAACCCGCCTCCATCGAGATGTGGCCAACCCACTGTATTTTCCCTTGATTGACCTTGTTGAGCTCGCCCAGTGGGCTCAGCAGGCCAATTAAGGGCCACCCGGCAACAGGTGACGTCACAGATTGACATTTCATCTGTCAAGAGCTTTTGACAGATGAAATATCAGCGTTTGACAGCTCTGTGAAGCTGTCAAACACTGACAATATGATTTCTAACTTCAGTCCTTCCTCTCAGGCTGAGTTAGAAATCATTCCACCACAGAAAACAGAAGGCTGCAGTTTTTGACAGGACCACGGCTTTTCTGCTTTCTGTGCCGGTGAGATTTCTGACTCCCGAGAACTGAAGGGCTGACACCTGCAGGAGGAAGTTAAGGTAAGTAAAACTTTTTCCCACACTTAGCACTTACCTTACACACTTACCTCTGCACACATGCACCCATCACTCACCTGCCCACCGGACATATCGACCCCTCCAACCCCTGCAGACCCACGGACCGCCCCGATAACTTGCCGTGGTTGCCACCTGTCGGGAAGCCCATATTTCACCCTTTAAAATAGGGATTATGCAAAAAACTGCCTGTTAACTACCTGTTAACAGGCAGTTAAACGTCACTAATCCCTTCCCGCCTCGGGGAGTCGGGTCCCAGCACAGGTCGGGTACCCGCCGCCAGCGAAACTGGCATGGAGGCGGGTTGGAGGCGGGATGGGGTCGGGACCCCCGAATCTGCAACTTTAACCCCCCCCCCCCGCCTCCAAACCCGACTCCACGGGTCATTGAAAATCCAGCCCTATCATTCTAGCTACTTTGTGTACAGGGTCAGGTTTCAGTTCATAGACGGTGTACATTTGCATGTGGAAGCTGATTTTTTGAGTTGAACACAAATAAAAATGATACAAAAAGAAAATACTGCAGATGCTGGAAATCTGAAAAAAAAACAGAAAATGCTGGAGATACGCAGCAGGTCAGGCAGCATCTGTGGAGAGAGAAACAGAGTTAACGTTTCAGGTCGATGGTCATCGGCGAAAGGTCATCGACCTGAAACGTTAACTCTGTTTCTCTCTTCACAGATGCTGCCTGACCTGCTGAGTATCTCCAGGATTTTCTGTTTTTATTACAAATAAAAATGAGCTGGAGCGAGCCCAAATCGTAGCACAAGTTTTGTCTAGTCTAAATTCCAGAGCCCTATCCAATTCGAAGGAAATGAAAGGTATTACCAAAGGCCAATGCAGCAGCAGCTCTTAATTACAAATGGTCAGCTGAAGATGAAAAGTATTGATGAAAAGGCCAAACTGCTACTTAACCCATGCCCATTATTTAACACTGAAGGAAACACGGTGCCTGAAGCATTTTAGTTTCAGTGAAAAAATGATTTTTGACCCCTAACATGAGGCAAAAGTAAATTTAAATTTGACATTTTTCCAGAGCACAGCTTTTGTCCTATAGTCATCAATGCAGCTATTAACCATCACCAGCACCTTCCAGGCTTGATGTGGTGACTGCACTGATGGAATGAATCCAGTAAGATATAGAGGGTCTATCTAGGTACAGCTATCCATCCGATGCACCAGCAGCAAGAGCAAACATATCATGCACTAATCATATCCCAAATACTCCGGGGAGTTTACAATTGCACATATACAGAGATAAGAGCATCTTCACTAAATGAGTTTGCTTACTGTAATCAAAAGAAAACCCAAGGCAGACTGTGGCACCAACTTGAAAAATTGCACTTTTTGCAAGCTTTCAGAGTCCGCTCATTGTAACATAGGAACAGGAGTAGGCCACTCAGCCCCTGGCCTGTTCCGCCATTCAATTAGATCATGGCTGATCAGTATCTCAACTCCATCTATCAGCCTTGGTTCCATAATCCTTAATACCCTTCCTAACAAAAATCTATCAATCTCAATTTTGAAATTTTCAATTGACCCCCAGCCTCAACAGCATTTTGGGGGAGAGAGTTGCAGATTTCCACTACCCGTTGTGTGAAGAAATGCTTCCTGACATCACCCCTGAATGGCCTAGCTCTAATTTTAAGGTTACGCCCCATTGTTCTGGACTCCCCCACCATAGAATAGAATCATAGAATCATTTACGAAAAAGAGCTATCCAGCCTAATCCCACTTTCCAGCTCTTGATCTGTAGCCTTGAGGGTTACGGCACTTCAAATGCATATCTAAGTACTTACTAAATGTGATGAAGGTTTCTGCCTCTACCATCCTTTCAGGCAATGAGTTCCAGACCCCCACCAGAGGAAATAGTTTCTCTCTATTTATCCTAACAAATCCTTTAATTATCTTAAACACCTCAATGACCTTCCCTCCATCATAAGGTCAGAAATGGGGATGTTCGCTGATGATTGCACAGTGTTCAGCTCCATTCGCAACTCCTCAGATAATTAAGCAGTCCATGCCCACATGCAGCAAGACCCAGACAACATGCAGGCTTGTAAGTGGCAAGTAACATTTGCGTCACACAAGTGCCAGAGAATGACCATCTCCTACAAGAGAGAGGCTAACCACCTGCTCTTGACATTCAATGGCATTATCATTGTTGATCACCCACCAGCCACATCCTGGGGGTCATCATTGACCAGAAACTTAACTGGACCAGCCATATAAATACTGTGGCTACAAGAGCAGGACAGAGGCTGGGTATTCTGTGGTGAGTGACTTACTTCCTGACTCCCCAAAGCCTTTCCACCATCTACAAGGCACAAGTCATGAATGTGATGGAATACTCTCCACTTGCCTGGATGAGTGCAGCTCCAACAACACTCAAGAAGCTCGACACCATCCAGGACAAAGCAGCCAGCTTGATCGGCACCCCATCCACTACTTTAAACATTCACTCCCTCCACCACCGGCGTACCGTGGCTGCAATGTGTACCATTTACAAGATGCACTGCAGCAACTCGCCAAGGCTTCTTTGACAGCATCACCCAATCCCACGACCTCTACCACCTAGAAGGACAAGGGCAGCAGGCGCATGGGAACACCACCACCTCCAAGTTCCCCTCCAAGTCACACACCATCCTGACTTGAAAATATATCGCCGATCCTTCATTGTCTCTGGGTCAAAATCCTGGAACTCCCTACCTAACAGCACTGTGGGAGTACCTTCACCACACGGACTGCAGCAGTTCAAGGCAGCAGCTCACCACTACCTTCTCTAGGGCAATTAAGGATGGGCAATAAATGCTGGCCTTGCCAGCGATGCCCAGATCCCGTGAATGAATAAACAAAAATTAGATCACCCCTTAATCTTCTGCACTCGAGGGAATACAAGCCGTCCTCATAATTTAATCCTTTTAGCCACGGTATCATTCTGGTGACTCAGTGTTTGCTCACCCTTTTTCCAGGAAGTTTGAAATGAATGCTGGACTTCAGGGTTGGGTTTTCAGTGACTCTGGCTATGGGCACGGCCCCATATGCAACTGAAACCATCTTCTCAGCTGTTGTGTCTCAGTGCTGAAGGGGTAAGTTGTAACTAATCCATTCAGTGACTTTCCCTATTATAGAAAGCATAGCTAGAATGATGTTCCCTGGACATGTGATCTAGCCCATCCTGCATATCTTCTCTCAAGGTACACCAAAAACATTAATTTCCCTTTAGGACATGTAGGAGCTAATTTTGACTTTGGATGATTCATCTTTCCCGATTTTAATTCCATTGAATTAATTGAAAATGAAAATTGGGAGTGATATATCACAGACAGCTGAATTGATACTGGCCATTTTATATTATCACCCATAGTCAAAATTACCCCCATTGTGTGCACTAAATAAGAGTTATTTTCTTCCTCCATGTTTTAGTGCATTGACAGGTTGGTGCAACTTTGCTCATTGTCTTTGCTATGAGGTCAGATGAACAAGTGAAGAGCCAGTTAGAGCTTATTTTCAATAATGATCCTGAACCACTTCCTGAGCTGCTAACCATGCAGTTATAGCATTTGTATATTGGCACTTGTCTCGTCCAGATCACAGAAGCACGGGCCAATGATTCTGATTTTGCCAATGTAAAAGTAGAGAAACAGTGTACAGATGCCGCTCTCCTGTGATCTGAACTAAATATTATTTGCATTAAGATTTCCTTGCTGCCCTTTTCATAACAGCTTATCAGCAGCTAAAAATACATGTGTACCATTTCATAGAATGTGCCAGTAATCGGTTGAAGGTCAGCATGTTTGGTTTATCTTGATAGTACGGTTATGAACATGCTGAATATAGGATCGTTCACAATAAACAAGAACAGCAACTTGTATTTATATAGCGCTTTTAACATAGTAAAACGTTCCAAGGCACTTCACAGGAGCATAATCAAACAAGATTTGACACCAAGGAGATATTTGGACAGGTGACCAAAAGCTTGATCAAAGAGGTAGGTTTTAAGGAGCGTCTTAAAGGAGGAGAGAGAGGTGAAGAGGTTTAGGGAGGGAATTCCAGAGCTTGGAGTCTCGGCAACTGAAGGCACGGCCACCAATGGTGGAGCGATTAAAATTTGGCATAGAGGACCACAGTTGAGCAGAATATTGTGCTACTTCTCTTCAGCTCGCTTTCTCGAGTGCAAATATACTGTATCACAACAAAATTCAAATGGGTTTGACATCAATAAATGCATGTGCTGTAGGCTGCTATGTGAGAATATCGACAACATGTGGAGCACTTTTGCATCAAGGCAGCCTTGGGTTTTCTGCACTCTCCTCATCGTTCCCTGTATTTTTCAGCTTCCAATATGTCCTACATGATATATTTGTCTGTTTAAGGTCACTTTTATGTACCTTTCAAGTCCAGCCTCTGCTGTAATGTCAGTTCTGAATAAGCATCAGGAACTTATTGGGGTAGATATTTCATGAATCAGCATTCCTGGCATGGAGCATTCCACAAAGGGACCTTAGATCAGGATTTGTGTGTGGTGGTCAGTGCTCCCCACTGCCCATTAAAATTAATGAATGGTGAATCGTGTGGAGTGCATTGATCTCCATGTCTGAATTCCCGATATATGCTCCCATTGTCCAAAGCTCTTTGTCAATTCATAAAATCGACTTCATTTTGCACTAGAAATCATGCCTGCGGAATAATACTCCAGAACTTGCTGAAAAATAACAGCATGTGAACGACACACACTGTTATTAATGTGCAAATTGACCAGCAACCTGCGGCGAGAGAGATACCCCGTGAATTGCAAATCGCCACAATTGTGAGTTGCCAGCCGATTTGCACTACTCTGCAGTTAGTTTCACAAAAGCAGCATCTTGTTTGTTGTTGGAGATTGTAAAAATGTCAAATTAGAAAAAAATCTTACTTTTCCTTTCTGTCTCTTAAGCCAATCTTTCTTTCCCTCTCTTTATTTCTCTTTCTGTACCTGATTTGACATTGAATTCACCCACTCTAATTGACCCTCTTTTTATGTCTTTACTCTGTTTATTTTTCAATCCCTAAATCTCATGAATTAAGGAGACACGCTGCCTGTCCCGTTGTTCACCAAAGTCCAAGATGCCCCGCTGCCCTTGCAGTGTCGTTATCAGCTCGCACTTCCAGCAACTTTGTGAGCAGAAACCTTTTGAGCTGCAGGGTGCAGAAACAAGTGTAGCTAACAGGGCACGCCATGAGATGCCCCGCTCCTGCAAATTCTGGGCCATTATGAGTGTGCCAGGTTGACTATGCATTGTGCCTGTTTACTCCCAAAAGCAATTTTAGAAAGTGAGCAACAGTTAGCGACCATTCCATTAACATTTACCACACCTTAATTCAAAGAACAATTCTACCTCAGTTTTTCTCAATGGCAGTTCTCTTTCGAAACTCAGTTGTAAATTTTATGTTTTTTCAAAAGCCAGCTAAAGGCTCTTACAACGTGCATTGTCGGACCGTGCCTGTGCTTGGTGATTTCAAATTCTGCATAGTAGAAAAAGAGCTTTCCGAAGTAAGGAGTTACTATAGAGAGTATGAAGTTACCAACCATCAGGACAATCTGTTTCACAGGCACATTGCATTGGAGGCAGTTCAGAGAAGGTTCATGAGGTTGATTCCGGAGATGAAGGGGTTGTCTTATGAAGAAAGGCTGAGCAGGTTGGGCCTATACTCATTGGAGTTTGGAAGAATGAGAGGGTATCTTATTGAAACATATAAGATTCTGAAGGGACTTGACAGGGTAGATGCAGACAGGATGTTTCCCCTTGTGGGGGAATCTAGAACTAGGGGGCATAATATCAGGTTAAGGGGGCACCCTGTTAAATCGGAAATGAGGAGGAATTTCTTCTCTCAGAGAGTCGTGAATCTTTGGAATTCTCTTCCCCAGAGAGCTGTGGAGGCTGAGTCATTGAATATATTTAAGGTGAAGACAGACAGATTTTTGAACGATAAGGGAGTCAAGGGTTATAGGGAGCGAGCAGGGAAGTGGAGTTGAGGCCAAGACCAGATCAGCCATGATCTTATTGAATGGCGGAGCAGGCTCGAGGGGCCAAATGATCTCCTCCTGCTCCTACGTCTTATGTTCTTATGTTCTTATTCACAGTTTCCTAAGTAGATCTGGTGCTAGTGACATTTTCATGAACACAGCCTGTTAATGTTCTACTGTGTAGAATTAGAAATTGCCAAGTACAGGCACGGTCCAACAGTGCATGTTGTAAGAGCCTCTAGCTGGCTTTTGAAAATGCATAAAATTTACAACTGAGTTTCAATGAGCTACTAGAAAGGCTGGCTGTACTTAAAATAGATAAGTCACCAGGGCCAGATGGGATGCATCCTAGGATTCTGAGAAGTGAAGGAAGAAATCACAGAGGTACTGGCCATAATCTTCCAATGCTCCTTAGAAATGGGGATGGTGCCAGAGGACTGGAGAATTGCAAATTTTACACCCTTGTTCAAAAAAGGGTGTAAAGATAAACACAACAACTATAGGCCAGTCAGTTTATCCTCGGTAGTGGGGAAGCATTTAGAAACAATAATCAGGGACAAAATTAACAGTCACTTGGACAAGTGTGGATTAATTAAGGAAAGCCAGCACAAATTTGTTAAAGGCAAATCGTGATCAAATAACTTGATCAAGTTTTTTGATGAGGTAACAGAAAGGGTTGATGAGGGCAATACGGTTGATGTGCTGTACATGGATTTCCAAAAGGCGTTCAACAAAGTGCCACATAATAGGCTTGCCAGCAAAGTTGAAGTTGAAGCCCATGGAATAAAAAGGACAGTGGCAGCATGGATACAAAATTGGCTAAGAGACAGGAAACAGAGAGCAGTGGTGAACGGTTGTTTTTGGACTGGAGGAAGGTATACAGTGGTGTTCCCCAGGAGTCGGTTCTTGGACCACTGCTTTTCTTGATATATATATATATTAATGACTTGGATGTGGGTGTACAGGGCACAATTGCAGAATTTGCAGATGACACAAATCTTGGAAGTATTGTGAACAGTGAGGAAGATAGTGATAGGCTTCAAGAGGACATAGACAGGCTGGTGGAATGGGCGGACACACGACAGATGAAATTTAACGCAGAAAAATGCGAAGTGATACATTTTGGTAGAAAGATTGAGGAGAGGAAATATAAACAAAAGGGTACAGTCCTAAAGAGAGTGCATGAACAGAGAGACCTGGGGGTATATGTGCACAAATCATTGAAGGTGGCAGGGCAGGATGAGAAAGCAGTTAAAAAAGCTTACGGGATCCTGGGCTTCATGAATAGAGGCATAGGGCTGGATTTTCATTCACCCGTGGAGGCGGGTTTGGAGGCGTGTGGGGGGTTAAAATTGCGAAAACTGGCAGGTGGGCACAAGTCCACCTCCATCCCGCCTCCACGCAATTTTCATGAAATCGTGCCTTTAAGAGGCGGGATAGGCTGTTAAGGCCCTTAACAAGCACTAAATTGGCTGTATAATGCCATTTTGAAAGGCCTTTGTGATTTTAACCCTTGTTCTACGTGAAGCACGCCTGGCGGTAACACATTTCGAAAGCTAACTATCAGCTGCAGGTCCACTATTACAACAGAGAAGTAATAGTAGGAAAAATATCTGGGAGCAGACTTCGGGCTGCTGCTGCTCATTTTGCCTTCAGGTCCTCTCACAGCAAAGGCCAGTCTCTCTCTCTCTCTCTCTCTCTCTCTCTCTGTGAGTGGTGGTGTAAAAATATGTGGGAGCAGACTTAGGGCTGCTGCTCATTTTGCATCCAGGTCCTCTCACAGCAAAAACCAGGCAGTCTCTGAAGACCTTCAATGCAGCAGCAATGATGACATCATCAGAGGTGACTTTCAGACTGAAAACACTAATTGGTTCATGGGTTCCCACATGCTGGAACTCAATTGCCCAATTAGGTGAAAATTGCATCAATCTCCCACATCCACTTGCAGTCGGGTGGATAACATGAAAAGTGGATAACACGACCCCAACCCGACCCCAAGACAAAATCCAGCCCATAGAGTACAAAAGCATGGAAATTATGATGAACCTTTATAAAACACTGTTTTGGCCTCAACTGGAGTATTGTGTCTAATTCTGGGCACTGCATTTTAGGAAGGATGTGAAGGCCTTAGAGAGGGTGCAGAAATTTTTACGAGAATGATTCCAGGGATGAGGGACTTCAGTTACGTGGATAAACTGGGGTTGTTCTCCTTAGAGCAGAGAAGATTGAGAGGAGATTTCATGGAGGTATTCAAAATCATGAGGTGTCTAGACAGAGTAGATAGAGAGAAACTGTGCCCATTGGCAGAGGGGTTGAAAACCAGAGGACACAGATTTAAGGTGATTGGCAAAAGAACAAAAGGCGACATAAGAAAAAACTTTTTTACGCAGCGAGAGGTTAGGATCTGGAATGCACTGCCTGAGAGGGTGGCGGAGGCAGATTCAATCACAGCTTTCAAAAGGGAGTTGGATAAGTACATGAAAGAAAGAAATTTGCAGGGCTACGGGGAAAGGGCAGGGGGGAGTGGGACTAGCTGAAGTGCTCTTGCAGAGAGCCGGCACAGGCTCGACGGGCTGAACGGCCTTCTTCCGTGCTGTAACCATTCTATGATTCTATGATTCTAATTACATCAACGGAGTAATGTGTTTCTGAAACTGGAAAATATGTGTACCCAGGGATGCTAGCTAAAGATTGCCATCTTCCCACACTCCTTGAATTTAGCTTCAGAATGTTGATATTAGCACATAAATTATAGTTCTTCACATTCAAAAAGAGTTCATTTCTATGATGATTTCCAGAAACTAGAAACATTTCAATAGAAAACTGTGACCTTGAATGAAGTAAATGACTTTATTCTTCCAAAAGTCTGAATTCCCCCCAATAAATCGGCAGCAGACCGAATTATTTGCAGCCTGTAGCAGATGCTTTGCAGTTATCTGCATCAGCAGTTAAAGCAGCCAGATTTAATTGTGTTCTTTTCAATATATACATATAATGGGATTCTGATTTCTTTATATATTAAATATTACAACACTTTATGACTGACTGATTCGAGGGTAAGTCAGCCTTTGTTAAGCTGCGTTTCTTTCCAATTTCTCATTGCTGACAAGTTCTAGAAATACAGCACTAAAAGGGAACACCCCCACAAAAAATTTTTTTTCTCTTTAATCTAAGGGTGCAATTCAGTTGCTTCTCAAAACATAGAGGGGGAGAAATTGGCTAACCCCCGAAAAACGGGCAAGGGGATCGTGTGATTAACCCCTGCCCATTCATTGAGTTGCAGGCAGCATGGTAAATTCATGCTGCCCGCTGATTTATATGATTGCTGCCTGCGGCCAGCGCTACCCGCGTCGTTCATTGGCTGCACGCATCAGTGGGGGGCCCGATATCGCGAGTGGCTGGCACGCCTTAAAGGCAGCCTGCACCTCTTAAAGGGGAGGTGTATTGTGGCTGAAAGAACTGGTGGGAATCATTTGAAAACTGATTCTGTGCTCTGATACTTTGAGCAATGGTTGAACATGCGAGAGTGCGTGCGCCAAGGTTTTCAGACATTGCATTGGAGGTCTTGCTGGAGAGAAGGAGAGATGTCCTTTATCCACATGGGTGGGGGCAGAAAGCCTCCAGACAGATGCTCAGGAGCAGTGGGAACAAGTAGTGGCGGAGGTCAATGCCAGGAGTGTTGCTCCAAGAACATGGATGCAGAGCAGGAAAAAGATTAATGATCTTACACGAGTTGTCAAGGTCAGTGAGTTCATCTTCAAATATCCTGCCAATTGTACCACTAGCCTCATCCACAGCTCAATTCAAAACACACCCATTACCCATCTACCAACAATCTCTATCAATCAGTACTCAACCCTAACATTCATATGCTTTACCTCACCCTCACACACTTAGCACTGTGGCAAGCCTCACACCCACAACTCACAGCTCACACACACTGGCAGCTATTCCACCATGTCAGCCACATCACCCTTACATATTGCAGGACACTCACTGGCGCACTTGCCTCTTTCTTGCAGGAGAAGGTGGCACATAACAGAAGTCAGCAGCAACGAACTGGAGGAGCACAGGCACGCCTGCATGTTTCAACCCCCATGGAGGAGACCGTGCTGGCCATCATGGGAAGGGGCATCACTGAGGCCGTGGCCACTGGCGGGGCTGGAGGGTTCGATGATCAGAGTATCTGCATACCTAATCCTCCTTCTCTCATCCCACTTCTCCCTCATCCCTCAATTTCTTTTGATTTAGAAGCTGAAGATGGCATAAGCACGCACTTCTTACTTTCTCCTCTCTCCTCACCACAACCCAACCCTTGTCCCTTTTTCATTTCAGATACCCAAGAACTGGAGCCTTCCCAGTCAGTGGAGGAAGAGGAAGAAGATAGTGAAGATGAAGAGACACCGTCACTCGATCTTACACTCACAGCCACCAGCTCAGATACTGACACTGCACATATTTCAGAGGTTAGGATAGAGGAGCGTTCTGCATGTGGTGAGATACTGGGCACAAGTGCGCAGGTGTCAGGGTGGGGGGAAAGGATAGTGCAGGTGCCAGCTCGCCGGAGTGTGAGGTCACACACTAGTTCTGCGGCAGAGGGCTCAGATGAGGACATCGATGGGCCAGGCTACAGGAGAAGGCTGATGGGTGTACACACCCAAATGCTTGGTGCACTGGAAAGCCTGCCAGAAAGCCTGCGCTCAATGACAAGGAGGATGGAGGAGTCCAGCATCAACTTGAATAGGGCTTTGTGCAGAGCTTGAAGCCCATCCTTTCCAGCATGGAATGGGTGGTCAGCTCCATCAACACACCTGTGGAACAACCATGATGCAGTGTCTGAGGGCCGATATCACAGCTTCCATTGCAGCACAATCAGCTTCCTTTAAAGGTCTGAGTGCTGCAGTGGAATCTCAGACTGCTGCCATCATTGCTCTGGATATCACTATTCAAAGGGGCTTTCAGGGTGTCAGAGCAGTCCAGCAATCTGTTCTCCAACAGATTATTAAGATTGCTGAGGCGCCGCCCCAGGAGAGTGGCAGTGGCTCCATGGAGCACAATCCTGCTGTCCTCTCTCAGGATGACAGCATTCCTGCTCCCACCCCTGCCACTCCGTCAGTGCCCTTGCTGTTGTATGTCAGCGAGCCAGCCCAGACGGCTGCAGCCCAGGCTGAGACAGTGTAATCTGAACTGGGCCTTCTACGCCCAGAGCTGCTCAAGATCGCCCTCCAAGGCCATCTGCAGACTCCTCAACTGAAGGTCAGCAGCCTTCCAGCACCTCGTCGAGCAATCTCCTTTCTCCTCTGGTTCACAATGTAGGAGAAAAAGTTAGCCCCCAGTGCCCGAAATTCACTGGTAGCGCCCAAAGTGGGAGGCGGGGCGCTACTGGAAGCGCTCCCCCTCCCTCTTGGGGCGCTGCGAGTGAATATTGCGGGGCTGCGGCATGTCGCGCTGCGGTATTGCAGGCCTTCCTCCCCTTATTAAAGGGGAGGGGCCTGAGCGCAGCATGACCCGGGGCCCAGCTGGGCCACCAGGGATCGGAGTGCTGGCAAAGGAGCCCGGTGGGGGGGCCTTACAGGAGGCCGGGGACAGCAACGGGGGCAGGTGCTGGCAGGCGGCCAGCAACAAAAATGGGTGCCCGGCACCTCCCCTTTAATTTGCGTCGCCCCGGCCGCAGGTGGGCCCCCTTGACCCTGTTGGACATAGCGTCCGGCGGTAAGTCAGGGGGCGCTACCGAAGATCGCAGCCAGGGCGCGAGCGGGAGCGAGCGGGGCGCGAGTCAGGGAGCGAGCGGGGCGCTGCGCATGGCGATGACATCATCGCCGGAGGCACTTTAAAGCAGTAGTAAGGGAATAACAGAATGAACTGCCTGAAATGGCAGTAGAAGCAGATTCAATATAATTTTCAAAAGGAAATTGGTCTATGTACTTTAAAAAGAAAAAAAAAATTGTAGGACTATGGGGAAAGAGCAGGGGAGTGGGACTAATTGAATAGCTCTTTCAGAGAGCCGGCACAGGCACGATGGGACGAATGGCCTCCTTCTATGCTGTATGATTCTAAATACTGAGAAATCTTAAATAAAATGAAAATCACTGGAAATACACAGCAGGTCAGTCAGTCAGCACCTGTAGAGTGAATAATAAACGTAGCCGTCACAGAGAGGAAGTTAATGAGTCGAATTACTTGCACGCTACTTAATAGAAAACTGTTAAATAAGATAAAATATGAATGGCGAGTTGCTAGACAAAAATAAAAAGGATGAAGGGTTGTGCAAATAGTGGGGAATGAAAAGACATGAGGAAGGCCCACATCAAGAAAAGTGAGGAATTGGAGAAAAAAGAGAAAGAGAAAAACAGCCAAATACAAATGGAGCCGATTTAAGATAATTGGCAATAAAGCCAAAAAAGCCTTGTAATCCTCGAGGCAATAGTCTACATTCAGTGAACATATGTAGAGTAACAGGATAGAGAGAGAGCGAGAGATGATATCGCTCTATGTTTCAAGCTATTCAAATATCCTTATTTCAGCAGAGAAATCACTTGAAGGTATTTATTACAGCATCTGAAATTAAAACAGAAAATGTTGTCAGAACACGTCGTGTTCGCAGTCCCAAGGAGAAAACAAAACAGGTTGACACATGGGATTAGATCCCCTGACATTGTCCACCCCAAATGGAAAACTGCCTCCCTGGACATCCCACATCACAGACCGCACCCACTCCCCCAACCCCCGCTGTTAAGAAAAAAGGACATAGCTACGATCTGAAGTTACTAAAGTCAATGTTCAGACTACTATTGTTCCTGAGACTTGTACTGAGTTTCGTTGTGGCAGTGCAGGAGACCAAAGGCAGAATGGTCAGATAGGAATGGAAGGAGAAGTTCATTGGCAAGCCACAAGGGGCATCAGCATTATACTTCCAGAACAGAGATGTTCTGCAAAGTAGTCATCTAAATGTTAATTTGGTCTTCCCTGATGTAAAGGAGAGTGCACCTGTGATCAGTGAATACAGATTGGAGGAATTACTGTTTCAACTGGAAAGAGTTTTTGGACCCCTGGGACAGTGGGAGGAGACCCAAGTCCCGCCAACTCGCACCAAGTCCTGTTCGCCCATCTCCCCTGTGCTCGCTGACCTACATTGGCTCCCGGTTAAGCAGCGCCTCGAAATCAAAATTCTCATCCTTGTTTTCAAATCACTCCATCGCCTCGCCTCTCCCTATCTCTGTAACCTCCTTCAGCCCCACAACTCCCTGAGATATCTGCGCTCCTCTAATTCTGTCCTCCTGAGCTTCCCTGATTATAATCACTCAACCTTTGGTGGCCGTGCCTTCTGTTGCCTAGGCCCTAAGCTCTGGAATTCCCTACGTAAACCTGTCCGCCTCTCTACCTCTCTTTCCTCTTTAAGAAGCTCCTTAAAACCTACCTCTTTCACCAAGCTTTTGGTCACCTGCCCTAATTTATCCTTATGTGACTCGGTGTCAAATTTTTTGTCTTAAAATACTCCTGTGCAGCACCTTGGGATGTTTTACTTCATTAAAGGAGCTATATAAATACAAGTTGTTGTTGTTGTTGCGATAACTGAATGTGTTGCAGCTCTTGTGGTTGCACAGGAAGGTCCTATGAGAAGGATATCTGGAAGCAACAACAACAACTTGCATTTATATAGCACCTTTAACATAGTGAAACATCCCAAGGTGCTTCACATGAGCATTATCAAACAACATTTGACACCAAGCCACATATGGAGATATTAGGACAGGTGACAAAAGTTTGATCAAAGTGGTAGGTTTAAAGGAGTGTCTCAAAGGAGGAGAGAGAGGTAGAGAGGCAGAGAGGTTCAGGGAGGGAATTCCAGAGCTCAGAGCTGGGTAGATGCAAGGTTGATAGAAGAGTGAACAGGGTTTCATGGAGGGACTGGGTCATCTGGAGAGGAGGAGAATAATGCTGGGTAATGGAATGATGCTGTTTGGTGGAAGAAATGGCAGAAGATGATCTGGTGAATGTGAAAGCTGATGGGGGGGCAAATGAGGATGGGACGGGGTGGGGGCTGTTGTGTGGGGAAGGGGAGGGGGGAAATTCAGAGGACATTCTCAAGGATCCTGTCAACTACTGTAGCAAAGCTTATGTAGAGGAAATGGAAGACATCTCAAAAGCTCTGGTGGGGCAAGTAGAGTCATGAAAGAAAATTCGATAGAATTGAAGAAACTGGGAGAAAGGGATAGAATATTTACAAGAAGCACGTTGGGGAGAAGCAAAATCCTGGTAGTTGTATAATCAGTAGGCTTGCAATAGGTTTATTTCTCACTGTATTCTGCCTGTCACTTTGCTGAATCTAGACGTACTCTGATACTGTCGAGAGTGCTGTCTTTTGGATGCGATGTTAAACCGAGGACATTTTTGTCCTCTCAGGTGAACTTAAAAGATCCCATGCTATTACCCATAGAAGAAAAGGTGAATTCTCCCGATGTCCTGGCCAACATTTTTTCTACAACCAATGCAACAGATTTTCTGATCATTTACCTCATTTCTGTTTGTGGTACCTTGGTGTGCGCAAATTGGCTGCCACATTTACCGACATTAAAACTCTAGTGATTTCACTTCAAAATTATTTACTTGGCTGTGAAGCACTTTGGAACGTGCTGAGGTTGCGAAAAGCGTCATATAAATGAAGATGCTTCCTTTCATTAAAGTTTATTCACGATCGGCCAAGAAAGTAAAATTTTGCTAACATTGTATTAAATAACATTTATAAAATACGATATCATTGTGATAAAATAAATATGTAGCATGTTACCTTTGGGGAAAATAGGATCTTGATCCTTAACTTTCCTGGAGGAGATTAAATAGGTAGGATAGATTCCATAACAGAGCATGTTACTGACAGCCAGTGGAAGGATAGGGATTGATGGGTCCAATGTGTTTTATTCTTTCAGTGCTTTTTCTTATGCGCTTAATATTTTAAACAAATACAATAGAGGGTCATTGTAGCTTTAAAGGCTAAAGAGCAGGGGCTGCTTGACAGGCACTTCGTCAGAGAGCTGATATTTATCTAACAGGTGGCCCCATCTAAACAACACACAAGCAGCACAGTGTGACAATGTTGTGATGTCAGGTTCAGCTGTTCAATAAGTATCAGGCCCAACAGGAGCTCGGCATGCTTCTCTGTTCATTCCATGGGTATAAATAACCAAGAGTTTACCAACTGTCAAAGCACTCCTCAAAAATCAACAGAAAAACAGATTTGATGCGATTAAAATTCAAACTCGTTCCTCCGTGTCATTTGGTGAGCAGGACAGCCAGCCCAGCCTGTGGCGTGATGGAAATATTGTTGGCTGTTGTGATATTGGGCCAGAATTTGCTACAGCAGGGCATCTAGCAGCAATTGCCGTTAGTTAGACTTGCCCCTGCACCCTTCAGCTCAAGAAGTATTTTGCCCACCAAGTTGCTGAAAGTGCGAGCTGATAATGTCTCAGAGAGGGAAGCAGGGCATCTGGGACCGGAGAAAAGAGGGCAACCGACAGAGTATCTCCTTAACCAATCAGATTGAAGGATTGGGAAATAAACACAGGAAGGACTGAGAAGGAGAGCGAATTAGAGTGGGTGAATTCAATCAGGAGAGGGAATGAAAGAGAGAGAGAAAAAAGAGACAGAAAGGAAAAGTAAGAAAAAATATTTTAAAGTTAAAAATTTGCCATTTTTAAAAACTCCCTGAAAAATTCAAAACCTGAAGGAGTGAGACTCCACTATTAACACTTATCACGTCAGTAAAAGGGCACTTATGCTTGTAATGGCAAGACTTAACTTCCGGTGCTGCGTTTAATGGGCAATTAATGGGCAATTAATGGGAAAATGCAGCAAGTTCCTAAAAAAATGGGGAGGCGAAGGGCGAGATGCCGTTTTTGTAAAGCTAACGGCAGAGCAGTGCAACTCGGGCAGCAACTTTTGGGTAGTGCTCGCCAGATGTTACTGTACCATTTACCCATGAATAATGGTGAGCGCCATTAGCCTTGCCACTATTCTGACAGCAAATTCTGGCTCCTTATGCGAAAAACGCCTTGGGTTTTTACCTGGAAAAGATTATTCTTTTTAAGGATAACATTTTCCCATCTGATGCTCCTAGCACAGAGCCACACTCGAAAGGGAGAACAAGATAGGACAATCAGCGCTATAGCGTTGGCACCCTATCATGTCCCTTTAGTGTCACTCCCCACTGGGAATGCGGGACTGGTGAAGTTACCCATTTAATCCAGTGTTCAGGTCTGTATACTTTAGTTCAGACTCAGCAGGCTGATCATTATTGGCAGATAATGATTTGCCTGCCCAGTGGTAGGCTGTGACCTGCCCAGTTAATGCTGATAACTCTTTTTTTTTGGTTTGGCGATGTACACTGTTCTGTTTATTTCACACATTTCCATGAACGAACACGCAAAGGACAAAAAAAAAAATGATATACACTGCATGAAGAAGACAGCAGCCTGTCATTATTCTTGCAGGAGATGATAGTGCCTATTTGAGTGCTGGACTCCTCATGCTATCCTCAGCTTCCACTGTCACATGTAAGACTCCTCAATCTGGTGCTGTTGTTATACAAGCCTTCATTTCGAAGCAGACCCACTCTGGACTGTATCTCCATACAAGTCAGGAAGACACTAAGTACGCTGCATCTTCATTCTATGCTAACTGGCCCCTCGTCAACCATTAGCACCGCTACCCTGTCTTCACTATATATGCGGCGTCCACAAGTTCGATGCGGTCTTCGAGCTTAACTCGTCGCCAGCCTTCCAAAACTCCTCCTCCTAAAAGCTTGGCAATGGCTTCCTTGTTTGGGGTCAGTAGTTAATGATCTCGGGGTCCACCACCCGTTGCACATTGCAACCTCTGATTATAGGTCAATCTTATCTTTAGATGGAAGAGCAGTGGGGAATCAGACATGGTTATCTGGCTCAGAGTAAATGCACTCTCTTTCCCATCCTGCCATGTATAATAAAATTTGCATAAATGTGCTATTTTCACTTCTGATACCTTACTTGCTACATCCTGTGTAAATTGGCTGCTGCGTTTACTGAAAATCAACAAAATACTGCACTTCAAAAAGTAATTCATTGGGTGTGAAGCACTTTGGAATGTCCTGCAAGATGCGATGAGGTGCAATATTAATGTAATTTCTTTCTTTCATCTTTCTTAGTCCAGTAAAACAGCAGGATATTTGGAGCTAGTTAAATTATCAGAGTAGGTCTAGATTCAGCAAAGTGGCAGGCAGAATACAGTGAGAAATAAAGCTATTGCAAGCCTACTGATTATACAACTACCAGGATTTTGCTTCTCCCCAACGTGCTTCTTGTAAATATTCTATCCCTTTCTCCCAGTTTCTTCAATTCTATCGAATTTTCTTTCATGACTCTACTTGCCCCACCAGAGCTTTTGAGATGTCTTCCATTTCCTCTACATAAGCTTTGCTACAGTAGTTGACAGGATCCTTGAGAATGTCCTCTGAATTCCCCCCCTCCCCTTCCCCACACAACAGCCCCCACCCCGTCCCATCCTCATTTGCCCCCCCATCAGCTTTCACATTCACCAGATCATCTTCTGCCATTTCTTCCACCGAACAACATCATTCCATTACCCAACATATTTTCTCCTGCTCTCCAGATGACCCAGTCCTTCCATGATACCCTGTTCACTTTTCTACCAACCTTGCACCTACCCAGCCCTAAGCTCTAGAGTTCCCTCCCTGAACCTCTCTGCCTCTCTACCTCTCTCTCCTCCTTTGAGACACTCCTTAAAAACTATCACTTTGACCAAACTTTTGTCACCTGTTCTAATATCTCCGTATGTGGCTTGCTGTCAAATGTTGTTTGATAACGCTCCTGTGAAGCACCTTGGGATGTTTCACTATGTTAAAGGTGCTATATAAATGCAAGTTGTTGTTGTTGCTTCCAGATATCCTTCTCATAGGACCTTCCTGTGCAACCACTAGAGATGCAACACATTCAGTTATCTCAACAACAACAATAACAACTTGTGTTTATATAGCGCCTTTAATGCAGTAAAACAAAGGTTGAGCAATTATAATCAGGGATGCTCAGGAGGACAGAATTAGAGTAGCGCAGATATCTCAGGGGGTTGTGGGGCTGAAGGAGGTTACAGAGATAGGGAGGGCGAGGCCATGGAGGGATTTGAAAACAAGGATGAGAATTTTGAATTCGAGGCGCTGCTTAACTGGGAGCCAATGTAGGTCAGCGAGCACAGGGGTGATGGGCGAACGAGACTTGGTGCGAGTTGGCGGGACTTGGGTCTCCTCCCACACCACTGTCCCAGGGCTCCAAAACCCTTTCCAGTTGAAACAGTAATTCCGCCAATCTGTATTCACTAATCACGGTGCACTCTCCTTTACATCAGGGAAGACCAAATTAACATTCAGATGACTACTTTGCAGAACATCTCTGTTCTGGAAGTATAATGCTGATGCCCCTTGTGGCTTGCCAATGAACTTCTCCTTCCATTCCCTATCTGACCATTCTGCCTTTGGTCTCCTGCACTGCCACAACGAAACTCAGTACAAGTCTCAGGAACAATAGTAGTCTGAACATTGACTTTAGTAACTTCAGATCGTAGCTCTGTCCTTTTTACTTAACAGCGGGGGTTGGGGGGGGTGGGTGCGGTCTGTGATGTGGGATGTCCAGGTGGAGGGGAGACAGTTTTCCATTTGGGGTGGACAATGTCAGGGGATCTAATCCCATGTGTCAACCTGTTTTGTTTTCTCCTTGGGACTGCGAACACGACGTGTTTTGACAGCATTTTCTCTTTTAATTTCAGATGGCTATAATAAATACCTTCAAGTGATTTCTCTGCTGAAAAAAGGATATTTGAACAGCTTGAAACATAGAGGGATATCATCTCTGTAAGGGGTGACCTGCGGCTCTGTGCTTAGCCTGGGTGCTAGTGCGAGGTTAGGCCTTGTTGCCTGTTCTGGTCTCCAGCCAGCCTGGTAACACTAGACACCTGTGAGTGGTTCGACCCACTCGCCCTTACGGTTCTGACACTGGACTTAGGTGCGAGAGCAATAATGCAGAGAAAACTCAGGTAGACCCGGTTGAATAGTGCGAAATGGAAAATCTTTATTGCATATTATTCAAGATTACGAGATACATGTCATAAGCACAGATTAATGACAGTACAATCTTACACACAGTTATGTAACTAATTTCAGGGAAAAGAGGAGCGCATGACACATCGTAAAAGGGGGCACTCATTACAATTATCCTTAAAACTTAAACCCTCCCCTATCAATACCTGTCCTAAACTAGATTTGTAGGATCGAGACTCATGCTCACCACTCGTGATAACTCGGAGAATTCCGAAACTCTGCTCGGATGTTTTTACCGCAGCACCTGACTATTCACGTGTTGATCAGGGGTCTCTGTACCCCACTTGTTTACTCGTTTCTGCTCCGGCTAGCAGGCTGGACCGTCTGCTGTCATGAAGATCTGTGTTGTCCTCGGAGTTCCGATACTACTCGAAAAAGAGTCTTCCTGTGCCCTCACCAGTTTGTAAAACTCAAAAAATGGTCTTCCTGGGCAAGGAAAGTGTTTATTCGACTTGCAGGCGCGGTCGGGGCTTACTGACCGTGGCGATACGTATTGTCGTCTTCTTCTCTTCTCATCTCATCTCATCTCATCTCATCTCGGGGCTTCGGTTCCAACACCATTTACCGACTTCTCGGGATGGTGTGCCCGTTTCAAGGCCTCACAGCCCAGTTCTACACAGATCTTCGCGGCAAGCCACGAGGTTGATCCTAGCGGATCAGAGTCCAGAGCCGTCAGGCAAGAAAATAAAAGTTCAACAGTCTTCCAGCGAGTCAAAACAGCAAGTGCAAGAAGAAGCAGAGACAGCAGTCAGCAGCAAGAGTAGCAAGAGGCCAGAGCAACAAGAGACAGATGGACGGTTGTACCTTACAGTTATAGTGCTGTAATTCCTCTTCTCCCGCCCAATCTTAATGTCTATCTTTTGTCAGGTTTTTGGCGCTCAAACTTCTTGTATAGGGTGATCTCCGTTTTTAATGGGTTTCGGTGATACTAACTGTCTGAGTACCCGTTAATACTTCTCCCATTGTGGAACCGACTTGTAGTCTCCCTGGAGGGGTTTTGGGGCTTCCAAATGCTTTCTGTAACTACCCGCAAACGGCTCTCTCATCGTAGAGTTGTGGGGATTTTGCATATTAATGTCTTTGGATGGGTTCTTGATCGCTCGGTACAATAGCCCTTATTCGCACCTGGGAGACCGATTCCAGTATTTATGTATAAAATGCAAACCCATCATGTCTTGTCAATTATCTCAAATGTGCTGAGTCCTGTACGATCTTGCACAAATGTTTATTGGAACGCCATCTTGTCTGCTCATTGAATGTCTAGAACGTTCTGCCACGAGGCGTGGCGGCCATTTTATAGGCTGTTTGTGTCCGTTTTGAAACCTGACAGCATTCTGCTGAAATAAAGCTGCTTGTACGAAACTTTATGTCTCCTTCTTATTTTATAAAATCGCGATAATTTTGCGAATTCTACATCTCTCGCTCTCTCTCTATCCTGTTACTCTACATATGTTCACTGAATGTAGACAATTGCCTCGAGGATTACAAGGCTTTTTTGGCTTTATTGACAATTATCTTAGATCGGCTGCATTTGTATTTGGCTGTTTTTCTCTTACTCCATTTTTCTCCAAATCCTCACTTTTCTTGACGTGGGCCTTCCTCATAGAGTCATAGAGTCATAATAGAGTTATACAGCACAGAAAAAGGCCCTTCGGCCCATTGTGTCCGCGCCAGGCCATCAAGCCCTGTCTAATCTAATCCCATTTACTAGCACGATAGCAAAATACTGCGGATGCTGGAAATCTGAAATAACAACAGAAAACGCTGGAAAAACTCAGCAGGCCAGGCAGCATCCGTGGAGAGAGAAAGAGAGTTAACGTTTCAGGTCGATGACCTTTCATCAGAACTGTGAAGAGCCGGAAATCAAATAGATTTAAGGCCAGAGTAAATCTGGGAAAAGGGGGAGGGGATAAAAGAACAAAGAGGGGAGACATTAAGAGACATTAAGAGATATGCAAGGCTAGAGGTGGTGTTAATGTGACAGATTAAGGCTGAAAGAAGTGTGAAATCCACTGGCAGAATGAAGGACAGCTGCCAGCTTCTAGGAGGAAAAAAAAGGTGGGGGGGGCAAATAAAAGGGTGGAAAAAATAAAATATAAATGTGATTGGAGCTGAGGTTATGATCTAAAATTGTTGAACTCGATATTGAGTCCAGAGGGCTGTAGCGTGCCTAAACGAAAGATGAGGTGCTGTTCCTCGAGCTTACACTGCGCTTCCGTGGAACAGTGTAATAGGCCGAGGACGGTGAGGTCAGAGTGGGAGTGAAGCGGTGAATTAAAGTGACAGGCCACCGGGAGCTCGGGGTCCCCCTTACGGACTGAACGGAGGTGTTCCGCAAAGCGGTCACCCAATCTGCGTTTGGTCTCCCCAATGTAGAGGAGACCACATCGTGAGCAGCGAATACAGTATACTAAATTGCAGGAAGTACAAGTAAATCGCTGTTTCACCTGGAAGGGGTGTTTGGGGCCCTGGACAGTGGGAAGAGGGGAGGTGTAAGGGCATGTGTAGCATCTCCTGCGCGTGCACGGGAAGGTGCCGGGCGAAGGGGAAGGGGTGCTGGGGGTGGTAGAGGAGTGGACTAGGGTGTCGCGGAGGGAGCGGTCCCTGCGGAATGCTGAAAGGGGAGGTGAGGGGAAGATGTGTTTGGTGGTGGGATCACGCTGGAGGTGGCGGAAATGGCGGAGGATGATCCGTTGAATGTGGAGGCTGGTGGGGTGAAAGGTGAGGACAAGGGGAACCCTATCGTGGTTCCGGGAGGGAGGGGCAGGGGTGAGGGCAGAAGTGCGGGAGATAGAACGGACACGGTCGAGGGACGTGTCGACCACGGTAGAGGGGAATCCTCGGTTGAGGAAAAAGGAAGACATGTCGGAAGCACTGGTATGGAAGGTGGCATCATCAGAGCAGATGCGGCGGAGACGGAGAAACTGGGAGAATGGAATAGAGTCCTTACAGGAGGCGGGGTGGGAGGAAGTGTAGTCCAGGTAGCTGTGGGAGTCAGTGGGCTTGTAGGGCATTTACTAGCACTTGGTCCGTAGCCTTGTATGCTATGGCATTTCAAGTGCTCATCTAAATGCTTCTTGAATGTTGTGAGAGTTCCTGCCTCTACCAACCTTTCAGGCAGTGAGTTCCAGGTTCCAACCACCCTCTGGGTGAAAAAGTTTTTCCTTAAATCCCCTCTAAACCTCCTGCCCATTACCTTGAAACTATGTCCCCTGGTTATTGACCCCTCTACTAAGGGGAAAAGTTCCTTTCTATCTACCCTATCTATGCCCCTCATAATTTTGTACACCTCAATCAGGTTCCCCCCTCAGCCTTCTCTGCTCTAAGGAAAACAACCCCAGCCTGTCCAGTCTCTCTTCATAGCTGAAGCGCTGCAACCCAGGTAACATCCTGGTGAATCTCCTCTGCACCCTCATGTCTTTTCATTCCCCACTATTTGCACAACCCTTCCTCCTTTTTATGTTTCTCTAGCAACTCGCCGTTCATGTTTTATATTATTTAACAGTTTTCTATTAAGTAGCGTGCAAGTCATTCGACTCATTATCTTCCTCTCTGTGACGGGTATATTTATTATTCACTCTACAGGTGCTGACTGACTGACCTGCTGTGTATTTCCAGTGATTTTCATTTTATTTAAGATTCCTCAGTATTTAGAATCATACAGCATTGAAGGAGACCATTCATCCCATCGTGCCTGTGCTGGCTCTCTGAAAGAGCTATTCAATTAGTCCCACTCCCCTGCTCTTTCCCCATAGTCCTACAATTCTTTTTCTTTTTAAAGTACATAGACCAATTTCCTTTTGAAAATTACTATTGAATCTGCTTTCAGGCAGTTCATTCCAGATCATAACAACTCGCTGAGTAAAAAGATGTCTCCTCATTTCCCCCTGGCTTTTGTGCCAATTATCTTGAATCTGTATTCTTTGGTTACTGACCCTCTGCCAGTTGAAACACTTTTTCCCTATCTTCTCTATCAAAATCCCTCATAATTTTGAACTCCTTTTTTTAATTTCACCTAAGCTTCCCAGATTCTCCAGTCTTTCCACATAACGGAATTCCCTCATCCCTGGTACCATTCTAGTAAATCTCCTCTGCGACCCTTTCTAAAGTGCGGTGCCCATAATTGTACACAATACTCCAGCTCAGGTCTAAACAGTAATTTATGAAGTTTTAGCATAACTTCCTTGCTTTTGTACTCTGTGGGGGAGAAATTCGGTTGGTTAACGCCTCCCGTTAGCGACTCCGGGGGCCACTAACGACTTACCGCCCTTGTGCGGCGATTTTAGCACGGCCCGCGAAATTGAACTGACGGTTTGTGTTGGCGCTAAACACTACCGCCACGATCTCATGAGTGTGACGTCATCCAAGCATGCATCGTCCCGGTAGCGCCCCCTGCCTCAGCGCCTGCCGCTAGGAACGACAGGTAGAGGGGGACGGTTTGCAGTTGGCTAGGAGCTGGGGGAGCGCTATTTAAATACGTGCGCTTCCTGTTTTTTCCTGTCAGCAATCAATTCTGCCTACGCAGGTTGAGAGAGGGAGAGAGGCGTTTGGAGACATTTAACGCGGTCCTACTTGAAGGAACTTTGGTCGTCAGCAAGACTTATCAGGTTCCCATTTCTGTAACCTTTAGTACTACCACATTTAGAAGAGTGAATGGGGGCTGTACTGGCACAAGGCCTCGCACTCCAGCTTCACTATCGGAGGCAGTGGAGGCGGAGAGAGGGAGTGGAAAACATGGCCAGAGGGAGGAGGGCCAACAGGGCTCTGCACAGGAGACCTTACCCTCCCAGGTATTCCGGGAGCAATTCTCATATGTCCATCTGTCCCAAGACCCGGGACAAAGAGCGTGAACGTGCATGTGGCTTCGCTAGGATAGCGGGCTTCCCCATGGTTCAGGGCGCCATTGACTGGAGGCATGTGTCATTGCGGGCACCTCATCAAAATGCAGAGGTTTTCCGCAACCGCAAAGGCTTCCACTCTCTCAACGTCCGTTGGTTTGCGACCACAGACAGCGCATCCTCGCTGTCAATGCCCACTATCCTGGCAGCAGCCACGATGCCTTCATCCTGCACCAGACTGATGTCCCAGACCTGTTCCAACCACTGCATCAACCTCGTGGCTGGCTCCTCGCGGACAAGGGTTATCCACTCTGGCTGATGACACCGCTCTGTAACCCCAACACTCCTGCTGAGCTCGCCTACAATGAGAGCCATAGCGCCACCAGGAACCTCATTGAACAGACTATCAGCGTGCTGAAGCAACGGTTCCGGTGTCTTGACCACTCTGGAGGAGACCTGCAGTACTCCCCCGATCGAGTCTCGCTTTTCATTGTTGTGTGCTGCATGCTTCACAACCTCGCAATTCTGAGGACCCAGCCATTGCCACTAGGGATTGGTGCACCATCTCACGAAGAGGGAGAGGAGGAGGAGGAGGATGAAGAGGAGGATGAGCAGCAACAACGTGGGAGGGAGGCGCTCAATGTTGCTTGTGCAAGGGCCGTTCATGAACGTCTCATTGCACAGGGCTTCCAATGAATGAGAGAGAAGATGGCATTTGGGCTCAACAACCACATCATTACAGCCATCCCGCAGCCCCTATGACCGGCCAAAGTTCCACTGAGAAACATGAGGAAATTAGTAATGTTTAAATAAAAAATGTTAGTATTTTGAACAACTGTGTCTTATTAAGCACAACCAATAACAAACAAAAACAACAATTCATTAACAAACACAACTGGTTCTTACCACATCAAAATAATTCTTAACAAAGTGAACAATATATTTACAAACATATCCAACTTTGTTACAAACACTCCCCTCATTTGGTCTAAAAATTTTAGTTAGTGGGCTTTCATCAATGATCTCCCTCCCCTTTGCACTTGCTCCTCTGTAATGTCGCCCCAGTGGCTGCAGCAAGGCTGGCGGAAGGCTGCTGAATCTCGGAGCCAGAGACTGCAGATGGCCTTGAAGGACGCCTTCGACCAGCTCTGGGCCTGGTCGGCCCGGCTGCAGACTGCACCAACTCTGCATGAGATCCCCGGTGGACAGTGGGCGACCCAGCGATGACGGCAGCAGTCAGTGCTTGCATGGCTATATCTGAGAGTGCATCAGAGCAGTCTGAGATTGGATGACACCAACCAATGACTCGATTCCAGCACTAGGCCGTTGCGTTGCCTCGGCCTGTGCTGCAATGGATGCTGTCACCTCTCCCATTACATGCGGCCTGGGCTCTGGGTCCCCACAGACTCTCTGCAAGTCAACCATCTTCTGCAACAAAGCAAGGATGGGCTCGAGGGTTTGTGCACAGATGACAGCTGTGCTGACGGTGGACTCCTCCACGCTCCTAGCCAGTGCATCCATGCTATCGGGCACCCTTGCCATGGCACCCATGAGCTCCATATGCATGCTCATCGCCTGTGTATTCATGGCCACGATATCAAGGTCCTCATATGAATCCTGTGCAGAAGAACTCATGCGCGCACTCACCCTCTGGGGAGATGGCCCCCAAGTTTCCTTTTCCCCATGGCGTTGCTGCAGCCCGCTGGGTCCTGGAGCTTCACCCACAACAGAGCCAAATCTTCTGCTCCTCTCCAGCGACCGCGTGGCCCCAGTATCCGATGTGTCGCCCTCGGGAGATGTAGGCAGTGAGGCTCCAGCTTGGTGTTCCTGATCTTCTCCCGCGTGGCTGCCACTGGGAGGCTGAGGGATAGGCTGTTCAGATGGTGGCTCACTATCTGAAAGCAGGAAGGTACAAGAGTGGCTTTAATATGAGGGGAAGGGGGCAGAAAGGGAGCAAGGAATGGAGACAGTATACTTAGATGGAAAGTGAGAAGGGCTCGTGTTGTGAGGGAGAAGTGTTATGAGAGAGGAGGGAGAGATGATGAACATACTGTTGCTGTCCCCAACAGGGTCGACTTCTCTGACTGCAACAGCGCCCACGACATGAGTCGCGATGAGTCTGTGAACTCGCTCCTCCAGCTGTGTGAGGAGGTGCAGCTCCGCCTGACCTCCTCCAGTGCATTGTTGCTCCCTCCTGTTATGTGAAAGCTTGACCTGCAAGAAAAAGGACAGTGTATGAGTGAGTGTGCAATCATGCGTTTGGCAGATGTGCCTACCATAGTTGAATAGCTGTTAATGTCTGAAAGGTGTGAGATGTGGATGTGACTTTTAGTAGATGGGCATAGTTATTGGGTGAGTGTTGGGGATTTGGCAGTTTATACCGTCTGTGCACAGAGTGAGGTTGAGACGGTGGGATGTAGAGGTATTTCAAGCATCTACCAAAGTTAGTGGAAGTATAGAAGATTAGGAAGTCTTCAAAAGACAACAAAAAGTAACTAAAGGATTGATTAAGAAAGGGAAAATAGACTATGAAAATAAATTAGCAAAAAATATAAAAACAGATAGCAAGAGTTTCTATAGTTATATAAAAAGAAAAAGGGTGGTTAAGGCAAATGTAGGTCCCTTAGAGGATGAGACCGGGAAATTAATGGTGGGAAACATGGAGATGGCAAAAATGCTGAACAAATATTTTGTTTCAGTCTTTACGGTAGAGGACACTAAGAATATCCCAACACTGGACAAACAGGGGGCTCTAGTGGGGGAGGAGCTAAATACGATTAAAATTACTAAGGAATTGGTACTCAGTAAAATAATGGAACTCAAGGCGAATAAATCCCCTGGACCTGATGGCTTACATCCTAGGGTCTTGAGAGAAGTGGCAGTAGGAATTGTGGATGCTTTGGTAATAATTTTCCAAAACTCCCTGAACTCAGCAAAGGTCCCGGCAGATTGGAAAACTGCTAATGTAACACCCTTATTTAAAAAGGGTTGTAGGCAGAAGGCTGGAAATTATAGACCAGTTAGCCTAACATCTGTGGTGGGTAAAATTTTGGAGTCTATTATTAAGGAGACAGTAACGGAACATTTAGATAAACATAATTTAATAGGACAAAGTCAGCCTGGTTTTATGAAGGGGAAGTCATGTCTGACAAATTTGCTCGAGTTCTTTGAGGACATAACGTACAGGGTGGATAAAGGGGAACCAGTGGATGTAGTGTATTTAGACTTCCAGAAGGCATTCGACAAGGTGCCACATAAAAGATTATTACTCAAGATAAAAAATCACTGGATTGGGGGTAATATTCTGGCATGGGTAGAGGATTGGTTATCTAACAGGAAGCAGAGAGTTGGGATAAATGGTTCATTCTCGGACTGGCAAACAGTAGCCAGTGGTGTTCCGCAGGGGTCGGTGCTGGGTCCCCAACTCTTTACAATCTATATTAACGATTTGTTTGGAGGAGGGGACCAAGTGTAACATATCAAAGTTTGCAGATGATACAAAGATGGGAGGGAAAGTAGAGAGTGAAGAGGACATAAAAAACCTACAAGGGGATATAGACAGGCTGGGTGAGTGGGCAGAGATTTGGCAGATGCAATACAATATTGGAAAATGTGAGGTTATGCACTTTGGCAGGAAAAATCAGAGAGCAAGTTATTATCTTAATGGTGAGAAACTGGAAAGTACTGCAGTTCAAAGTGATCTGGGGGTCTTGGTGCAAGAAAATCAAAAAGTTAGTATGCAGGTGCAGCAGGTGATCAAGAAAGCCAATGGAATGTTGGCTTTTATTGCTAGGGGGATAGAATATAAAAACAGGGAGGTATTGCTGCAGTTGTATAGGGTATTGGTGAGACCGCACCTGGAGTACTGCATACAGTTTTGGTGTCCATACTTAAGAAAAGACATACTTGCTCTCGAGGCAGTACAAAGAAGGTTCACTCGGTTAATTCCGGGGATGAGGGGGTGGACATACGAGGAGAGGTTGAGTAGATTGGGACTCTACTCATTGGGGTTCAGAAGAATGAGAGGCGATCTTATTGAAACATATAAGATTGTGAAGGGGCTTGATCGGGTGGACGCGGTGAGGATGTTCCCAATGATGGGTGAAACTAGAACTAGGGGACATAATCTTAGAATAAGGGGCTCCTCTTTCAAAACTGAGATGAGGAGAAACTTTTTCACTCAGAGGGTAGTGGGTCTGTGGAATTTGCTACCCCAGGAAGCTGTGGAAGCTACTTCATTAAATAAATTTAAAACAGAAATAGACCGTTTCCTAGAAGTAAAGGGGTTACGGGGAGCGGGCTGGAAATTGGACATGAGTTTGAGTTCGGATCGGTCAAGGCCCTGTGGGTGGCGGAGCGGGCCCAGGGGCCGAGTGGCCTGGTCCTGCTCCTGCTTCTTGTGTTCTTTAGAGTTGAAGTTGGATCAGATCAGCCATGATCTCATTGAATGGCGGAGCAGGCTCGAGGGGCCGATTGGTCTACTCCTGCTCCTATTTCTTATGTTCTTATACTCACCCTGACCACCCAAGTGAGGTTGTTGGACTTCTGCGGCACTGGGTGTGAGTCCTTTGGACCACGCTTCTGGACGTGACGTAATGGGCCACCTCCCTCCACATCCTTGTGAACTCCCGGGGCAATGGCCTCCTGCCAGTGTCTGGGAACAGTACTGCCCATCGGCGTTCCACAGCCACAACCAGAGCCTCCAATGCCTGGTCGCTGAACCGGCGAGCTCTCTCCCTGGGCCTCTCAGCAGCCATGATATTCGTGGTTCAAGATTTGCCCCTCCTTGCAGGCCCAGGTCAAGCGCTGCAATGAGCAGGGTGTAGCTGTGCATCAAGATGGACCCTTCCTTTTAAGAACTGGAAGGCGCCAGTCTGTCTGAGTACAAGGTAATTGACAGCGCCTGAGCTTGAGTAGCGCTCTGAGGTAGCGCCCTGTTCCCTGACGTTAGCGCCATAAGAGAGGTGTGTAGCGCTTGATTTGGTGCTCCAATCACCTCCAGGGGCACTGGAAACAAATTTTGCGGTCGCCAACGCTAATTTGCACCAGGCGCTAAAGTTTGCAACCGGCCGATGTTAGCGCCATAAAATGGTCGATACCGAATTTCTCCCCCATGACTTTATTTATAAAGCAAGAATCCCATATAATTTTTTAACAGCTTTTATCAATTCGCCCAGCCACCTTTGGTTTGTGTATGTGAACCTTTGGTCTCTCTGTTCCTGCACGCCCTTTAAAATTTTACCATTCACTTTATACTGCATCTCTTCAATTATTTTTCCAAAATGCATCCTTCACACTTCTCTGCATTAAATTTCATCTGCCATGTGTCTGCCCATTTCACCAGTCTGTCTCTGTCCTCCAGAAGTCTGCAACTGTCCTCCTCATTGTTTATTACATTTCCAAGATTTGTGTTCTCCTCAAACTTTGAAATTATGCCCTCCATACCCAAGTCCAGGTCATCCGGGTAGATGCTGAGAGGCTGTTTCCCCTGGCTGGACAGTCTAGATCTAAGGGGCATAGTCTCAGGATAAGGGGTCAGCCATTTAAGACTGAGGTGAGGAGGAATTTCTTCACTCAGAGGGTTGTGAATCTTTGGAATTCTGTACCCCAGAGGGCTGTGGATGCTCAGTCGTTGACATTCAAGACTGAGTTCGATAGAATTTGGGCCACTATAGGAATCAAGGGATATGGGGATAGTGCAGGAAAGTGGAGTTGATGTAAAAGTTTAGCCATGATCTTATTGAATGGCGGAGCAGGCTCAAAGGGCCGTATGGCCTATCCCTGCTCCTATTTCTTATGTTCTTATTAATATATGTCAAAAAGAGCAGTGGTCCTAATAACCAAAGGGGGACACCACTGTATTCTTCCCTTCAATTTGAAAAACAACCATTCAGCACGACTCTCTGTTTTCTGTCCTTTAGCCAATTTTGTATCCACGCTGCCACTGTCCCTTTAATCCCATGGGCTTCAATTTGGCTAACAAGTCTATTATGTGGTATTTTATCAAATATTTATCAATATTTATTTGCAGTCTCTTATTTGAGAAATAAGCTTTATGTTATATAACCACCACTTTAGTTTTTCTCCTTTACATTCCATTTAATTTGTTTTCTTTCACACTCCCCTTCCAAACCACCCCCCCGCCCCGCCCCTCCCCCCACAACCCCCTGATTACACACCATTAGAAAGCCAACATCATAGTTTCATTAGGGAGCATTCCTGTCAGCAGGGTAGCACTTGATCTAACATTACTGTCTTGTAATAAATGAAACAGATCTGTGCTAAAAAATAAGGATTAACATCACTCCTGCACAGTAATATAAATGAAATATTATTTCATTCTCCAGTTATACAACCAACTTCATTACTATGCTTTACATTATTTAAAAAAAGCGTTCGTGAATGTGGAGATAGCTGGTTGAAAGATGTTGCAATTTGACTAGTCTAATGATAAAAAGATCAAATCATTCAAATTGATAGTTAACAAGAAGACAGCAGGGAAGCTGTGTATGCTCCTTTAACTACTGCCCCCACCTCTGCATCACAGTCAATAACATTCATTGAAGATTTATAGTTTTAATATCATCACATTCGGAGAGACACAGAGAGCTTCTCAAGTGTTGATTTATTCTTCTGAAGTCTGTCCCTTTAATACTGATAAACAGATTATCGCGCTCCCCTCCTCTTTTGAAGGCACTGGCTTCTCTCTGCGACACGTTCCATAGGCACCAGCACCTCTCTGGTATCTCATCCAAGTGGTCATTTCTCAGCAAGTGTGAATCAGCTATTCAACCGAGCAAGCCCAACCCTGTGCTCACCTGACCTGTTTGAATATGCTCGCTTTAGAGCATAGCATAGTTCACTGCATAGTGATCAAGAACAGGAATCCTGCCTGATTCTCTCCTGCCACCCTTCAGCAGCACTGGGCTCTGCGTCCAAATATAGCTCCCACACGACTATGGTGGATGAGATCAGTTAACTGCACACAGGACATCCAACTTAATACCTTCCAGGCCTTTATGGCTCGTTCCACAACGGGCTACTAAAGCCTCAAAAGATTATTTACGAACACATATCTTAGATGCAGCAAAAGGTTAAATAATGCTAGGATCTGCGTGTGACACTAGTGGAGTGTCAAACTTTATCTGAGTTAGTGACAACTGACCAGAAATGTAATTGACAGTGAATTTTAATGATTAACTTTATCACTTGGCTATGGTTTCGTTATTTATTATTTTTCTTAAAATGTTGCTGATATTTGGAAAAAAGTAACCTGTCTCACCACAGAAAAAAGATGGGGGATAATGTTTAGAATCATAGATTCTTACAGCCCAGAAGGAGGCCATTCGGCCCACCGTGCCTGTGCCGGCTCTTTGAAAGAGCTGTCCAACTCGTCCCACTCCCTTGTTTTATCCCATAGCCCTGCATTTTTTTCTTCCTTTTCGACTATATATCCAATTCCCTTTTGAAAGTTATATTGAATCTGCTTCCACCACCCTTTCAGACAGTGCATTCCAGATCACAACAACTTCCTGCATAAAAAAGATTCTCATCTTCCCCCTCTGTAAGGGATTTTGTGTCGTGCTTGTATCGCAGGCGGTGCTGGTACAGGGTTAGGCCTTCGCTGCCTAATACTATTGCTTGCTCTGGTCTCTGGCCAGCCTTGTTGCAATAAGCACCTGTGAGTGGTTCGACCCACTCGCCCTTACAGTTCTAACACTGGACTTAGGTGCGAGAGCAGTAATGCAGAGAAAAACTCAAATAGACCCAGTTGAATAGTACGAAATGGAAATCTTTATTGCATAGCGTCCAAGATCATGAAGTAGATGTCATAGGCGCAAATTAACGAGAGTACAAGTATACATACATTCATAAAGCTTGGTCTATGGTAATGAAGAACACACGGCACATCGTAAAAAGGGGAACACATTATACTTTATCCTTAATAAAACCACCCTCCCCTATCAATACCTACACTGTATCTAGATTTGTAGGATTGGGAAACATGCTCACCACTCGTGATACTTCGGAGAATTTTAAAGTGAGGCACTCGGCTCGTTTCGCTGCAGCGCCTGACTGTCACATGTTTGGAGGGGTCTCTGTACCCCACTTGTTTATTTTCACTGCTGCGACAAGCAGGCTGGGCTCCCCGTTGTCATGAAGAACTCGACAGCACTCGGGCCCGGCTGTAGAACTCAAAGAAAAGTCTTCCTGTACCGACACCGGTTGCCGGTAGAATTCAAAGAAGAGTCTTTGACCAGTTCGTGCAGTAACCTGTAGAGTTCAAGAAATGGGTCGTATATTTTCGGGCGCGGTCGGGGTTTACTGACCGCGGCGGCACGTGGATTCTTCTCCTCTTCTTCTCGTCTCGTCTCGTCTCTTTTCTTCGGGCCTTTGGGTCCAGACACCGTTTACCGACCCTCGGGATGGTGCACCCAGTCACCGGCCTTCGTCGAGGCGGCTCATTCCGTTTGAGCTCCACCCAACATTCGAATAACCGTCCAGTGCGGCTAAAAGTCCAGAGTCAACAGAGTCCAGAGAAACACAGAAGGCTGCTCGTCCAGCAGAGTTCAGCCCCAGTCAAGAGTCCGCAGAGATAAGAGAAAATAAGCCCAATCAAGAGCATCAGCCGAGATAAGAGAGCGATGGACATTTGTCGTCTACAGTTATAGTGCTGTGTTCCCTTATCTCCCGCCCAAATCTTAATGTTTGTCCTTTGTGAAATATTGGCGCTTAAAACTCCCAGCATGGGGTGATTCTTGTCTTTAATGGGTTTCAGTAGCACCTGAGACTGGCCAACTACCCGTTAATGTTTTCCCCATTGTTGAACCGGCTCGGAGCCTCCCTGGCTGGGTTTTGGGGGCCCCCGAATACTTGTTTAATCACCCAAGAATGGCTCTCTCATTGTAGAGCCGTGGGGGTATTTGCGTATTGATGTGTCTGGATGGGCCTTCGATTGCCCAGTACAATGGTCCTTACTTGTGCATGGAAAATGATTCCAGCACTCGTATCTTTTGCTATTGTCACAAATGCAAACAGGTTGCATCCTGTCTTTATCAGTGCTTATCGAGTATGACCCCGTCTTATATTGAAAATGTTTATTCGAACGCCATCTTGTCTGCCCACTGTACTTCTGGAAACTTCTGCCACGATGCGCGGTGGCCATTTTACAGGCTTCTGTGTCCTGTTTAATCATGACAGCATTTCGTTTGAATAAACTGATCAAACGAATCTGCTTCTATCTCGTTATTTTGAATCGCGATAATTGCGAAACTTTACAGTCCCTCCTGTTGATGCGAATAACTCCGCTTATCGTATCAATTAAAAAGTGGTGGTGAGCAAAAAAATTATCCCGATTCTCCACATCCAAACACTCCCTTAACTTAAACTATCTATGGCCTCCATGCCGTCCTCATTTCCCAGGGAAATTAATTTGTTTGGACTTGGACAAAACGTAGGCAGTATTGCCTTTAAACTTACATTGCGTATACGCCTTCCAGGTGCAACAGGCCGATGCCTCTCGCACCACCTGTATATGCATGTTTTTATTATACAAGGAAAAAAATAATCAAACAACCATTTTAAAAATTCAAAGTTCCAAACTTAGTTACACATATTCATAACTAACAATCAATTACAAAAACACACATGGTAAAATGGAGCGGCGTCATCCTGGCCGTTTACGCGGTACTTTCCTCATTCACGCGCACGTAATGTTCTCTCCATTCTCCTGTGTTCTCCTGCTTTGTGAGGCGCTTGCCTCTTTTGCAGTGCACGACCAATAGGTACACTACTATTATAACTTGGCACACTACTGAAATGTGGGAGGCTATCCTGATCCATGAAGGAACTTCAATATTGGTGAACAGGTCCCACCACGGTGGGATTAATATGTCCAAAATTTCTGTCGCTATTTCTACAGTATTTTGTTCCAGGGTGTAAAAATGTTTTTGTGATACCGCGACGGCTTTCAAAAGCTTGTTGAGGTGTTCAGGGAGAGGGGGAATGATGTATCCGAAATGCGCGATGAATCGTTGCAAGTCGGTGAAATTCTCTTTCACTGTGAGATGAACAGTGGATGGTTCAGGGATCGGGACAATTCGCTGTTGTGCCACTTGAACTTCAGCCCTGCGTTTAAAACAGAAACTGCTGTCACTCACCGGACACCGGCTGTGGTTTCCATGCTGGTAATGTTGCGCTGCGTTCTGAAAAGGGTGGAGCGCCTGCAGGTGTTTGTTACTTATCCAGGACGGGACCAAACCTTGTTTTAAATCCTCCAAATTACTGCGGCCCTCGCCCAGGAACCACGCCCCGTATAGTACGCACACCTCGTTCTGCGCAGCTTGATCAGATGCATTCCGATCTTCCCTAATCAAGGCATTTACCATTCTCGCATGCTTCTCCAGCTCTGCTATAATCTCTTTTAAGTGTAGTGTCATGGCCTGGTCCTCATGTAACTCAGACCCTACTACCTGGTTTTTGCTTGTGAGGATGCTTTTTAATTGTGTTTTTAAACCATTGATCTGGGTCTGCAGCTCCACGCTGTCTAGAGCGTTGACCACAGATGCTCCTGTATTAAAGGCGGTGAACATATTGTTCACAATACCCCTCCTTTGTCTCCCCACCTGACCCAAAACTTCGTGTGGTGTGGTGTACAAGCTTGTTTTGTCAATCTCTGCAAAATCAAACTCGTAGAATTGTCTGAACATGTTTGTCAATAGGACCTGGTACAATTGTTCCGTCTCTTTGGGGCACCACTCTGGTAAACGCACCTCGGTGAGATTTAGAATCACTGAAGCCACCGCGTAATGTACCCCTTGAAATAGTATCTGGTCTGTTGGGACCAGTACCAAACCATTCCCGGGCCCCTTAGTGGTTTTAGGGCACCCTTCCTCCTGAGCCAAAACCACCGGAATCGTGGGTGGAGCCTTGCGTGGGCGCGTGATGAGTTCAGTGGCGTTTACCGGGATCGGGGAGAATGGAGCTCCGCACCCCTTTGTGCTGACATCCCACCTCATCCCTTTCCCGTTATCCTGCCACTGGTGTACGAAAAATATGGATATACCCTGGGGGCAAACGTATTTCGATCCCCACATACAAACATATATTCCCTCATCCGGTTCCCACCATTTGTCCCAACAGACTTTCAATTGTCCGTTAGTCCCCATAATTGTCCGATGGGTATTGTTTCCCAATCGCTCCCACTCAACCGAGGAATTTCTCATAGTCTTGCTTAACTTCCGTAACCACCACCATCGGCTCAGTGGGACCTTCCCATTGCATGTCAAACAAATCCTTTTGCCGACGGTGACGCTGATTCTGGGTGCAATGATCCTCACTCTGGGGCACAGTAAAGAAGTCTCTTTGTAGGCAAATCCGGATGCGCTGGAGTATTCCGTTGAATTTGTCCCCAGCCATCCCGGCCACCTTCCCTTGTGGAAATAAGTGGTGGTCTCCTCAGCCTTTCGCTCCCCTGTCCCATCCGTCGCGATGGGGCCCGTGTCCCCGGAGCAACGAAACACAACGACATCCTTGGTGAGGCCCCGATAGGCCAATCCATATCCGATCGTTGCGAGCACTATCAGAATCCTTTCCAACTTTCCTGGTTCCTGTGATCAGATAAAATGATGTAGCCAGCCCCCCAAGAGTCTCTGGCTTTTGTGAAGGGTGAGCGGGTCCCTTGACCTCGTCTCACGTATAACGACATATATGCTGGATAGACTTTAACTATTCCTATCACTAACTCCCATCATTTTACCATTTACTTTTAATTAAACTACAATCTTACCAAACTTAAGAAACTTAAACTTAAACTTAAACTGTACAGCGCCGCCCGTTCCCAGGGCGGCCTACCTAAAGTCTGCGAAGGCTGCCACTAGCTTTTCCCAGTGGTGGGTGGGCACTGACCCCTTCCTTGCGAAATCATAAGGGACCGCATAGCTCCCAACATTAATTCTATCGCATCGGGATGGATAGGCACACCAGCTCCTCTCTCAGAGACAGGCGCTTGGGTTCGGGCTGCGGGATTTTTATCCCTGGAGTCCTTCCAGGGGTTCCTACAGTTCTTACGCCAGTGACCTGTCTTCCCGCACCCGTAACAAGCACCATTGGCTTGTGGGGCGTGGTTTCCCTCCTGATGCCACTCCTTTTGAGCCGGGGCTGCGGGCCGTGCCTCATGCACCTTTCCCTTAAGGGGACGCGCTCCCGTGCTGCTAGTGTTACGATAACCTATGGTGCGTCGATTTAGGACAGACTCCTCTGTTGTGGCGGGGTTAGTGGGATCAAACCACGCTTTGGCCTGCTCCCTGACGGCTGGAAAAATGTTGGCTACTAAATACCTGAGCCAATGAGTTAAACCGGCACCGTCCAGGCGGTGGCGCGCTGGCGCACCTGGGCAGCTACACTGGTATACTGGCCACAGCCTGTCGGCGAAAACCTTCGGGGGTTCTCCCTCCATCTGTATGGTTTGACTCAATCTGACGAACGGACCTTCGTCATCCGCCCCTAACACTTCTAGGACCTCGTCCCGTAACTCCTCATAAGTTTTATTCCCCTTCTTGCTCTCGTCTGAGAGACACTGAAGGATCGAGCTATCTAACGAGAACAGCAACATTTTGGTCTTTTCCACATCATCGCAGCCATTAATTGCTGCGGTCTGTTCTACCTCCCTAAAGTGTACGGAAGGGTCGTCTGATTCGGACAGCTTCCGTACATGGCTAATCATTGCTCTCAGCTGGTGTGAGCTGTGGGGCAATACCAGCTGGTTCAGGACATCCCCGTCCTCCCCATTTTCCCCATTCGGGCCTCTCTTGTGACCTCGGAGCGGACACATCGGTCCCGTTTTGACTCTACCTCTGGGGATTGTCCTACCTCGGGAACCTCCTTCTCTATTTCCACCATTTCCTCCCTTACCCAGGTTGCCGAATAGCTGGGTGGCGTGGAGGGCGCAGTGGCAAATACCTCCTCTGCTTTGTCTGGTAGGGATTTTGGGAATTCCCTACCCACCTGTGGCTGGTTTGCTGACGGGCTGATGAGGCACACCAAGCCGTTTGCCTTACTCATGGCCTCTCTTAGGTTCCCTAACTCCTTCTGGCAAACACTGTGGTCGGCTCCCTCATGCCTATCCTCGAGGGCCATCTTATATGCTGCCCTAACTCCCTTCAAGCTTTCTTCCTGGGCTTTTATCTGGTTAGCTAGGCGGGCACACCGTTCTCTAATCCTACCCTCGTTTAATTTTGCTTCCGTGACCTGACACTCTAGGTAATCAATTTTAGCCTCATGGTGGTTGGCTACTATCTGGCGTTCCTGATGTAACGCATTCAAGGATGCAATGAGTTTCTGTCCTCCCGTGATCTTTTCCTCCATCTCAACTTCCAATTCCCTGATCTAAGCTGCCTGTGTTACAATGACCTGGTCTGAAAGTCAGACTCGCTTCTTGTAGCACATCAGCCAGACCGCTTTCTCCACCGACTTCTTATGCTCTTTACTGCCTGTCCATTTGATAGCTGCATCTAGCGGACGCTTATCCATCAGTAGGTCACTTATCCACCTTTTGGTTAAGTTAACCTTCCCAAACACATAGTCAGCTACCCTCTCATCCATCACATTTTGCCTATTCACACCAGGGTCTAAAATATTACTCTCTCGCTGCCAGAGTCCAGCCGCGGTCGCCATTTTCTGTAAGGGGTTTTGTGTCGTGCTTGTATCGCAGGCGGTGCTGGTATGGGGTTAGGCCTTCGCTGCCTAATACTATTGCTTGCTCTGGTCTCCGGCCAGCCTTGTTGCAATAAGCACCTGTGAGTGGTTCGACCCACTCGCCCTTATGGTTCTAACACTGGACTTAGGTGCGAGAGCAGTAATGCAGAGAAAAACTCAAATAGACCCGGTTGAATAGTACGAAATGGAAATCTTTATTGCATAGCGTCCAAGATCATGAAGTACATGTCATAGGCGCAAATTAACGAGAGTACAAGTATACATACATTCATAAAGCTTGGTCTATGGTAATATGAAGAACGCAAGGCACATCGTAAAAAGGGGAACACATTATACTTTATCCTTAATAAAACCACCCTCCCCTATCAATACCTACACTGCATCTAGATTTGTAGGATTGGGAAACATGCTCACCACTCGTGATACTTCGGAGAATTTTAAAGTGAGGCACTCGGCTCGTTTCGCTGCAGCGCCTGAATGTCACGTGTTTGGAGGGGTCTCTGTACCCCACTTGTTTATTTTTGCTGCTGCGACAAGCAGGCTGGGCTCCTCGTTGTCATGAAGAACTCGACAGCACTCGGGCCCGGCTGTAGAACTCAAAGAAAAGTCTTCCTGTACCAACACCAGTTGCCGGTAGAATTCAAAGAAGAGTCTTTGACCAGTTCGTGCAGTAACCTGTAGAGTTCGAGAAATGGGTCGTATATTTTCGGGCGCGGTCGGGGTGTACTGACCGTGGCGGCACGTGGATTCTTCTCCTCTTCTTCTCGTCTCGTCTCGTCTCTTTTCTTCGGGCCTTCGGGTCCAGACACCGTTTACCGACCCTCGGGATGGTGCACCCGGTCACCGGCCTTCGTCGAGGCGGCTCATTCCGTTTGAGCTCCACCCAACATTCGAATAACCGTCTAGTGCGGCAAAAAGTCCAGAGTCAACAGAGTCCAGAGAAACACAGAAGGCTGCTCGTCCAGCAGAGTTCAGCCCCAGTCAAGAGTCCGCAGAGATAAGAGAAAATAAGCCCATAAGAGCATCAGCCGAGATAAGAGAAAATAAGAGCCCCAATCAAGAGCATCAGCCGAGATAAGAGAGCGATGGACATTTGTTGTCTACAGTTATAGTGCTGTGTTCCCTTATCTCCCGCCCAAATCTTAATGTTTGTCCTTTGTGAAATATTGGCGCTCAAAACTCCCAGCATGGGGTGATTCTTGTCTTTAACGGGTTTCGGTAGCACCTGAGACTGGCCAACTACCCGTTAATGTTTTCCCCATTGTTGAACCGGCTCGGAGCCTCCCTGGCTGGGTTTTGGGGGCCCCCGAATACTTGTTTAATCACCCGAGAATGGCTCTCTCATTGTAGAGCCATGGGGGTATTTGCGTATTGATGTGTCTGGATGGGCCTTCGATTGCCCAGTACAATGGTCCTTACTTGTGCATGGAAAACGATTCCAGCACTCATATCTTTTGCTCTTGTCACAAATGCAAACAGGTTGCATCCTGTCTTTATCAGTGCTTATCGAAAATGTTTTTTCGAACGCCATCTTGTCTGCCCACTGTACTTCTGGAAACTTCTGCCACGATGCACAGCGGCCATTTTACAGGCTTCTGTGTCCTGTTTAATCATGACAGCATTTCGTTTAAATAAACTGATCAAACGAATCTGCTTCTATCTCGTTATTTCGAATCGCGATAATTGCGAAACTTTACACCTCTGGTTCTTTTGCCAATTATCTTAGATCTGTGTCCTCTGGTTACCGACTCTCCTACCACTGGAAACAATCTCTCCCTATCTACTCTTCCCGTCTTTCGGATGAGACGTTAAACCAAGGCCGTATCTGCCCTCTCAAGTGGACGTAAAAAAATCCCATGGCACTATTTCGAAGAAGAGCAGGCATCCTTGCCAATATTTATCCCTCAACCAACATCACTAGAACAGAATATCTGGTCATTATCAAATTGCTGTTTGTGGGAGCTTGCTGTGCACAAATTGGCTATTGTGTTTTCAACATTACAACAATGACTACACTTCAAAAGCACTTCATTGGCTGTGAAGCACTTTGGGACATCCTGAGATCATGAAAGGCGCTATATAAATGCTTGGCTTTCTTTCTTTATTCTATCAAAACCCTTCATGGGGTTTTTCTTGATCTTAAAGCGCTCATGGGGTTGGGGGTAATATATTAGCATGGATAGAGGATTGGATAAATGATAGAAAACAGAGAGTAGACATAAATAGGTCATTTTCAGATTGGCAGGCTGTAACTAGTGGGGTATTGCAAGGATAAGTGCTTGGGCCTCAGCTATTCACAATCGTTATCAATGACTTAGATGAAGGGACTGAGTGTAATGTATCCAAGTTTGCGGACGATACAAAGCTAGGTGGAAATGTAAGCTGTGAGGAGGACACACAGAGCCTGCAAAGGGATATAGACAGGTTAAGTGAGTGGGCAATAAGGTGGCAGATGGAGTATAATGTGGGGAAATGTGAGGTTATTCACTTTGGTAGGAAGAATAGAAAAACAGAATATTTTTTTAAATGGTGAGAATCTATAAAATGTTGGTGATCAGAGAGATTTAGGTGTCCTCATACAGGAAGCACAGAGAGATAGCATGCAGGTACAGCAAGCAATCAGGAAGGCAAATGGCATGTTGGCCTTTATTGCAAGAGGGTTGGAGTACAAGAGCAAGGAAGTCTTGCTACAATTGTACAGGGGTTTGGTGACACCACACCTGGAGTACTGTGCACAGTTTTAGTCTCCTTATCTGAGGAAGGATATACTTGCCTTAGAGGCAGTAAAAAGAAGGTTCACTAGATTGATTCCTGGGATGAGAGGGCTGTCCTATGATGAGAGATTGTGTAGAATGGGCCTGTACTCTCTGGAGTTTAGAAGAATGAGAGGTGATCTCATTGAAACATACAAGATTCTGAGGGGGATTGACAGGGTAGATGCTGAGAGGTTGTTTCCCCTTGGCTGGAGTGTCTAGAATTAGGGGAAGCCATTTAAGACCAAGATGAGGAGGAATTTCTTCACTCAGAGGGTTGTGAATCTTTGGAAATCTCTACCCCAAAGGACTGTGCATGCTGAGTCGTTGAGTATATTCAAGGCTGAGATCGATAGATTTTTGGGGGTGAAATTGGGTATCGCCCCGTTTGAGGCGCTAACTTTTGAAATTTTGAAAATTTAGCGCCAGACGCTAACGATTTTGAACTTCTATTAAATTTGGTGTTAGCGCCCCAGGAAGGAAGTGGGGCGCTAAATCAAGCACTAATGACCTCAGTGGGGCGCTACAGGGGCGCTACCAGCCGAGCGCGACTGAATTTCAGGTGTAATGCATTCAGCAATGATCCTTCACACTGGTTCCTTCCAGCTCTTAAAGGGGAGGTTGCATCATTGTGCAGAAGCTCATTTTCAACATTGCTGGCTTTGAGGCGACCTGTGAGCAAGTGAATCCACTGATGGCTATGGCTGTTCCCACTCCCAGGGCCAGAGCTGGTCGAGGGCGTCCTGCAATGCCATCTGTAGTCTCTGGCAGCAACACTCAGCAGCCCTGCTGCAGCCACTGGGGAGACACTATGTAGGAACACTAGATTAGGAAAGGGGACTGTAAAGAGGGGAGGCAAGGGTTTGCACAAGGGTGATTAGTCAATATTGTTGTTGTATATATGTGGTTAATGGTTTTTGATAAATTTATTACTGGAATGTTGCAGATTTGCTGCTGTGTCTCATTTCAGTTCTGGGGTGTGGTGTGGAATCACAAAGTGATGGAATGATGGCGACGTGCTCAGCAACCAGAAAGAGGACTCAAAGTCACTGGAAACAAAGTCTGATGAGACGGTCACGGACCGACCTTGCAGAACGCCGATTGAGTGGCTGCCTCCACCGTCGCTGCTGTTCGTCCTCCTGTTCCTCCTGCTCCTCTCTTCCTCCTCCTCCTCCTCCTCCTCCTCCTGTGGTGGTGCGGCTATGCCTGGTGGCAATGGCTGCACCCTCATAATGGCCAAGTTGTGCAGCATGCAGCAGATGACGAAAAGTGACACCCGCTCAGCCGAGTACTGGAGGGCTCCTCTCGAGCAGTCAAGGCAGCAGAACCATTGCTTTAGCACTCTGATGGTCTGCTCGATGATGTTCCTGGTGGCAGCATGGCTCTCATTATATGAGTGCTGGGCAGGAGTGTTGGGGTTGCGGAGGGGAGTCATGAGCCAGCTGGAGAGCGGATAGCCATTGTCTCCCAGCAGCCAGCCGCAAGCTTCATGTGGTGGCTGGAATAGGTCCAGCGCAGGATGAAGGCATCGTGGCTGCTGCCAGGATAGCAGGCATTGACGGTCAGGATTCAGCGTGTGTGGTCGCACACCAACTGCACATTAAGTGAGTGGTAGCGTTTGTGGTTACAGAATACCTCAGGATTGTCATGAGGTGCCCGCAAAACGACATGGGTGCAGTCAATGGCGCCCTGCACCATGGGGAAGCCCGCTATCCTGGCAAAGCCACATGCACACTCACGCTGCTTCTCTCTGGTCATGGGGAAGGAAATGTAGTCCCTTCTCCTTCTTTACAGAGCTTCTGTGACCGGCGGATGGAACAGTGGACGGCAAACTGGGTGATGTTGGAGATGTCACCTGTCGCATACTGGAATAATCCGCTGGCGTAGAAATTGAGGGCGACGATGACATTGACTGCCACTGAGAGAGCTGTGGTGGTCCTGATCTCAGGCTCTCTGTGCCTCAGTTGCCTCCGACATTGATGCTGAAGGGAGAGGTCTAGTATCAGTACAGCCCCCATGAAAGTATACAAATATTGCACTTTCAAATCTCCCCTCAATGAAACTGAAGAATCTTTATGTGCCAGAACACTCGTTAAAATGCAAAACGCTGAAATCGGTCAAAAGGCCTCTTTGCCTGTGTGAAACTAATAACGCAGCATTGTTGGCCGACGGAAAATACACCAGATGTGGACACCTTTAAATAGCGCTCCTCCAGGGGACATCCGACTGAAAGCCGCCTCCTCTATCTGTTGTTGTTAACGGCAGGCGCACAAGCAGGGGGGCGAGAGGGAATTTTTCATCCAGGGAGTTACGGGAGCGCTGCGCACGGCAATGACGTCACGCGATCGGGGCGCAGGAGATCAGGGCGCAATGTCTTACTGCCGCCACAAAACTCCCGCCGAATTTAGCGGGAGGCGTTGATATCGCCGCGCCCAGTCGTAAACCCCTTAGCACCCCCCAGAGGCGCTAATCGGAAGCGCAAAGGAGCCCAATTTCTAGCCCTTGGACTCTAGGGGAATCAAGGGATATAGAGATCGGGCGGGAAATTGGAGTTTAGGTCGAAGATCAGCCATGATCTTATTGAATGGCGGAGCAGGCTCGAGGGGCCGTATGGCCTACTCCTGCTCCTATTTCTTATGCTCTTATCTCTCGCTGTGACCTCGGTGTGTGGTCATCAGAAAGCCTGGAGAAACAGTATAACCATTTACACTGTTCCTCCAGGGTTTCCACTGATCTTTTACCAAAGTATTGGTGGGAGATCAGAAGAACCCCCATGGAAAGTTTACCCCAGGTTATTTACTAACATCTTGGCATACAAAGACTTTGCTTTCCTCTGCTCTGACAAAAAATGGCAACAAATGAGATAGGACAGCATTGTTGTTAAGAGATCATTAATAACAATTGACAAAAGGAAGTTGCATTTCAAATTTGCAATTTATTGAAGATATAGATTCGAATTTTACGAAGTTCAATCTTGTCCTATTGAATAGCAGTGCCATGTAAATGAACACATTACCCAAGAAATTACTGGCAGCAGCATTGGCAGATGAATGCTTAACAAGTCCATACGACCTGTCTTTGTCTACTATTTTAGCAGAGGTGTTAACCCATTTAAGGTAAATGGGTTATTTACCACATTAAAATAGTGGACAAAGGGATAACATATTAAGAACTTGTCTGCGAATATGGCCAAAAATAATTTCTATGCTCTATTTTTAGGACGTGACTGCTGCCAACGATCCAGAAGTGGCCTGCGCATGTGCGCTGCCGGTTCATCGTGGGAGCGGGTTCGGTGAAAAAAAAAATTTCATCCGGGAAGGGTGCAAGCTGGTGAAGAAGCCGGGAGGCCAAGAATAGGAGCGAGCTGGTGAAAAAGCCAAGAAAGGAGCGAGCTCGTTAGCGTGATCGTTTTTACAAAAGCAGAAACATCATGCTTCCGGTTGTTGGAGTGCGCAGTGCGCTTCTGCACAGTTGTTAAAGAAATAGCAGGAGAGTGACCTATACTGACAATCTGACCCTTGTAAACCAGGGGAAAAAAATCGTTTGTTCATTCAACACTGAGGGAACGTATTTGAAGACAGCTGCCGATGTGATGATGGTCTCTACATTCCTGGGGAAAGACAGTTTTTATCATCTCTGATTACTTAGCAGTAGGAAAGCCAACTATCACTGCTGCATTAGGGCCCAGTAATGTGAACAAAGTTGCATTTAATTCAACATAAATGTGTCATTGTACTTCTTAAATGTAACAGTACTGTGGTTATGTAGCTTTAAAGATATAGGCTCGGAATTTGCGGTAGTAATAACGGCCAGAATATCAGCGCTCGCCATTATTACTGGATAAAACTGACAGCCAATTCAGGCGTCCACACATGCGCAGTTAAACGCGGAATTACGGAAGTTGCTGTCAGAGACACCCGGCTCCTCCACAGGGTGCGCTGTTGCAGTCCTCGCAGATGGAACCAACATTGAAATCACTGATTCGCCGTGAACTTCAACTAATTACCCACTATTCGCGCCGTAAAGACCGATGAAAAAGTTAAGCCTTGTTCAATCAGGAGTAACTGAGTTTTTTTTAAAGTTCCTGTTTTGATATTTAAGTTTCTCCTTTAATCCCCTGTATATGTCCCAATCTTTATTTCGCGTTCTGCACAATGATTTAAATGTGATGGAAACTTTTTACTTCCTGCTTTGCCATCTGTGAGAAATCTTCAATCTGATTGGTTGATCAGGCTGCCTGCCCTGTTGCTGGATGCCACAGATCCCCTGTAGAAGGCGGCAAATTCAAACTGACATCGGAATATGTGAAGTCTATGCTCTGGAGCCCAATAAAACTTCGGGGCAACTTATTTCGAGGTCAGCAGCGATTGTCGTTCCTTCGCCGCTGACCGCAAAATCAGGGCCAGGGGTTGATTTTCCACTCATTTCCGTTAGTTAGATCAACGCAATCAGGTAGGATCGGCTGAATCAGTGCAAAAGATTGGGGAATTTTAAACATAAGGGAGTTACGCCTAAAACCACTTATGCTTGTGTTTCCCGCGATCTTTCAAGTTGGTTCAAGACTCAGTTCACCCGAATCAGGCCCCGCCCACAAAGCTGGCCACGCCCCCATGTCAAAATTGCGAGATTCTGCTGATTCCGCTGGTTCGGGAAGGCTCGTCAAATTAAACTCATTTTCTTAGACACACAGGACCTATAGGCACATTTTAAAAGTTTTTGCATATCAAAAATGATTTAATTTAGTAAGAAACGGACTAGTGCACTGCAATGAAACTATTAAATGGTTCAGTATAGTATTTTAAGTCATTTTCAGTTATTTTAAATCAGGTTATTCACAGCCAGAGGTCTGGAAACCCTAATTACAAATGCTTATTTTTTGCTGTATTAATAAAACTGCACCAGGTTATCACTCTTAAATACATCAAGGAATACTTTTTAATGGAAAGAAAAAAAATAGGAACAATTGCGTTCTGTTACACTGCACGATTGCACTGGTTCATGGAAGATTTTACGTTTGTGATTATGCAAAAGAGTTTTAGCAGAAACTTGAACTGCAACCTAACCAGCGCAATTCCAAGCGGAATTTGGCCGCAATTTCCTGATTGCGTCCAAAGCGGAAACTCTACCCCCAGCTGTTTAAGCTCAGTGTGTGGTTGATGCCTTACTCTACCTCCATGCAGTAAAAATGAGAAGTCGCACAACACCAGGTTATAGTCCAACAGATTTATTTAAAATTACAAGCTTTCGGAGCTGTTGCCCCTTCGTCAGGTAAAGGTACAATGAGGGAATCTACAATATTACACAGTATATAAACACAGAAAGCAATTTGTCAGGGAGGCATTACATCAAAGACACACCAGAGCACAGCCAAGACAATGAGATGGGTCACAGGGGTCCAACGTGTCAAATCCTGCTGTCTGCAGTCTCCGCATCCATGCAGTAAGACAGGCTGTTTCTATATGCCCATTATAGAACAGTTAATATTTGGCACTGGGGCAAGCTTAAGCTACTGCAGGTTACTGAATGGGAGCCTGGTATTTGGGTAATAAGAACACAGTAACGAAAGGTCTTCGACCTGAAACGTTAACTCTGTTTCTCTCTCCACGGATGCTCCCTGGCCTGCTGAGTTTTTCCAGCGTTTTCTGTTGTTATTTCGGATTTCCAGCATCCGCAGTATTTTGCTATTGAATGAAAGAATATTCAAGGATAAAGGCCATTATACAGCATCATTGAGCAGTACTGTTTATGAACTCTGAACCTTGTAGTCTGTATGTATTTGTGTGCAGGTCAGGTCCTATACCCATAGCAAAGTGTCAACAGATACTCGGGACATCAGAGGTACAAATGTATAGGCTGTCAGCTACTTCTGCTTTGTCCTTATAGTTACCTCCCAGTGGGATAAAGGAGAAGCACTGGGTCGCTAGTAACATTCCCTCATAGTGAATCCACCCGTTCAGACCAGTTGTTTTTGATGTATCGATGTCTAATAACAGTATTAAATTTGCAGTTATATTGAATCATATTAACCAAGGTCCATTAATCAAAGTCCAAAGAATGAACAAATCAAAGCGTCTCATCAGTGAACACCATCAATAGTCCCCATATTTCATTTTTCAAGCCCATTCATTACATATTAAAACAGAATTACTAATAATATTTTCTTTTCTCACCTGCTGAGTTCTGAATTTCTTCTATTCTTCATGCATAAATGTCTCTCTTTGCATGTGGTGCTGATGAGTTGCAAAATTGTATTGTTTAATTTGTTGAGAAGGGTGACAGTTAGACGTCGAGAATGCTGAGGTGCTGGAATTAAAAGGATTCTACAAACTCCAGGAGGTCCATCAAGAGTAAACCGGTATGTCTGCATTTTTACCATATTTGGTGAAAGGGTTTGATAGGGTAGATGTAGAGAAGATAGAAACATAGAAACATAGAAGATAGGAGCAGGAGTAGGCCATTCTGCCCCTCGAGCCTGCTCCGCCATTCGATGAGATCATGGCTGATCATCTAAACTCAGTACCCTGTACCTGCCTTCTCCCCATATCCCTTGATACCTTTAGCTTTAAGAAATATATCTAACTCATCCTTGAATATATTTAATGACTTCGCCTCAACTACCTTCTGTGGTAGAGAATTCCACAGGTTCACCACTCTCTGGGTGAAGAAATTCTTCCTCATTTCTGTCCTAAATGGTTTACCCGTTATCCGTAGATTATGACCCCTGGTTCTGGACTCTCCGACCATCGGGAACATTCTTCCTGCATCTAGTTTGTCCAGACCTGTCAGAATTTTATATGTTTCGATGAGATCCCCTCTCATTCTTCTATACTCCAGTGAGTATAAGCCCAATCGACCCAATCTCTCCTCATATGTCATTCCTGCCATCCCAGGTATCAGCCTTGTGAATCTTCGCTGAACTCCTTCCATGGCAAGAACATCCTTCCTCAGATAAGGCGACCAAAACTGCACACAGTACTCAAGGTGTGGTCTCACCAAGGCCCTGTACAACTGCAGCAGGATATCCCTGTTCCTATACTCAAACCCTTTCGCTATGAAGGCCAACATACCATTTGCCTTCTTCACCACCTGCTGCACCTGCATGCTTACTTTCAGCGACTGGTGCACAAGGACACCCAGGTCTCGTTGCACTTCCCCTTCTCCCAATCTATTGCTATTCAGATAATAGTCTGCCTTTCTGTTTTTGACACCAAAGTGGATAACCTCGCACTTATCCACGTTATATTGCATCTGCCACGCTTCTGCCCACTCACCCAACCTGTCCAGATCATCCTGGAGTTTCTCGCTATCCTCCTCGCTGCACACACTCCCACCCAGCTTTGTGTCATCTGCAAACTTGGAGATATTACATTTAATTCCCTTATCTAGATCATTAATGTATATTGTGAATAGCTGGGGTCCAAGGACCGATCCCTGCGGTACCCCACTAGTCACTGCTTGCCACTCGGAAAAAGACCCATTAATTCCTACTCTCTGCTTTCTGTCCGCCAACCAGTTCTCTATCCAAGTCAATACCTTGCCCCCAATCCCATGTGCCTTAACTTTACCCGCTAATCTCTTATGCGGGACCTTATCGAAAGCCTTTTGGAAGTCCAAATACACCACATCTACTGGTTCTCCCTTATCTATTTTCCCAGTTACATCCTCAAAAAATTCCAGTAGATTAGTCAAGCACGATTTACCTTTTGTAAATCCATGTTGACTTTGTCCGATCCTGTCACTGTTTTTCAAATGCTCAGCTATTACATCCTTTATAATGGACTCTAGCATTTTCCCCACTACCGATGTCAGGCTTACCGGTCTGTAATTCCCCGCTTTCTCTCTACCACCCTTTTTGAATAGTGGGGTAACATTAGCTACCCTCCAATCCATGGGTACAGTTCCAGATTCCATCGAATGTTGGAAGATGATCAGCAATGCATCTACTATTTCTAGGGCCACTTCCTTAAGTACCCTAGGATGTAGATTATCAGGCCCTGGGGATTTATCGGCCTTCAATACCATCAATTTCCCCAACACCATTTCCCTGCAAATACTGATTTCTTTCAGTTCCTCCCTTTCATCAGACCGTATGTTCTCCAACATCTCTGGGAGGTTATTTGTGTCCTCCTTTGTGAAGACAGAACCAAAATATGCATTTAATTGGGCTGCCATTTCTTTGTTCCCCATTATAACTTCCCCCGCTTCTGACTGCAAGGGACCTACACTTGATTTCACTAATCTTTTTCTCTTCACATATCTATAAAAGCTCTTACAGTCAGTTTTTATGTTCCCAGCAAGCTTACTTTCATATTCTATTTTCCCCTTCTTAATTAATCCCTTTGTCCTCCTTTGTTGAATCCTAAACTGCTCCCAATCCTCAGGGCTACCGCTTTTTCTGGCCAATTTATATGCCCTCTCCTTGGATCTTATGCTATCCCTAATTTCCCTTGTTAGCCACGGTTGAGTCACCCTTTTTGTTTTATTCTTATGCCACACTGGGATGTACAAATTCTGTAGTTCATCCATGCAGTCTTTGAATGTTTGCCATTGCCTATCCACTGTCAACCCCTTGAGTGACATTCCCCAATCAATCCTACCCAATTCGCGCCTCATACTATCGTAGTTTCCTTTATTTAAATTCAGGACCCTAGTCTCTGATTCAACTACTTCACTCTCCATCCTAATGAAGAATTCTATCATATTATGATCACTCTGACCCAAGGGGCCTCGTACAACAAGATTGCTAATTAATCCTTTCTCGTTGCATAATACCCAGTCTAAGATGGCCTGATCTCTGGTTGGTTCCTCGACATATTGTTCCAGAAAACCATCTCGTAAACATTCTAGGAATTCCTCCTCCACAGTATTTTTACTAATTTGGTTAGCCCAATCTATATGTAAATTAAAGTCACCCATGATGACTGCTGTGCCCTTATTGCATGCTTCTCTAATTTCCCTTTTAATGCTGTCCCCAACCTCCGTATTACTGTTTGGAGGTCTATATACCACTCCCACTAACGTTTTCTGCCCCTTGTTATTTCTCAGTTCTACCCATACAGATTCCGCATCATCAGAGCTAATATCCTTCCTTTCAATTGTGTTAATCCCCTCTTTAACCAGCAATGCTACCCCACCTCCCTTTCTTTTTTGCCTATCTTTCCTAAATATTGAATAACCCTGGATGTTGAGTTCCCAGCCTTGGCCACCCTGGAGCCATGTTTCTGTAATCCCAATCAAATCGTATTCATTTACCTCTATTTGCGCAGCTAATTCATCCACCTTGTTCCGAATGCTCCTTGCATTAAGACACAAAGCCTTCAGGCTTGTTTTTTTAACGCTCTCAGACCTATATGAATTATTATTTACTGTGACCATGTTTGATTTAAACCGTTGAGATCTTTGCCTTCTACTTTTGTTTTTCTCCTTCCTGTCTTTAGCTTTTATCCTTACTCACTCCCCCTAGGACATCGGTCCCGGCCCTGCCCAGGTGCAGACCATACCGTTTGTACTGGTCCCACCTCCCCCTGAAACGGTTCCAATGTCCAAGGAATTTGAATCCCTCCCCCTTTCACCATTCTTCTAGCCACGTATTCATTTGAAATATCCTCCTATTTCTACTCTAACTAGCACGTGGCACTGGTAGCAATCCTGAGATTACTACCTTTGAGGTCCTCTTTTTTAATTTACCTCCTAACTCCCTATATTCTGCTTTTAGGACCTCATCCTGTTTTTTACCTATATCGTTGATGCCTATGTGCACCACGACAACTGGCTGTTCGCCCTCCCCCTCCAAAGTGTTCTGTAGCCGCTCCGAGACGTCCTTGACCCTTGCACCAGGGAGGCAACACACCATCCTGGAGTCTCGGTTGCGGCCGCAGAAATGCCTATCTATTCCCCTTACAATTGATTCCCCTATCACTATAGCTCTTCCACACTTTTTCCTCCCAGCCTGTGCAGCAGAGCCACCCATGGTGCCAGGCAGTTGGCTGCTGCCGCCTTCCCCTGATAAGATGTTTCCACTTGTGGGGGAATCCAAAATTAGAGGCCATAAATATAAAATAGTTACTAATAAATCCAATGGGGATTTCAGGAGAAACTTCTTTACCCAGAGAGTGGTAAGAATGAGGAACTCGCTACCACAAGGAATAGTTGAGGCGAATAGCATAGATGCAGTAAAGGGGAAGCTAGATAAGCACTTGAGGGAGAAATGAATAAGAAGGTTTTGCTGATAGGGTGAGATGAAGAGATGTGGGAGGAGGCTCATGTGGAGCATAAACACCGGCATAGACCAGTTGGGCTGAATGGCCTGTTTCTGTGCTGTAAATTCTATGTAATTTCATGTCCAGGACTGCACTGGTGCAGATTCATAGGTATGAAATTTCTCATACTTTTTTTCTTTGAATTTTGTGCTTATCAAGGTGAGGGATGATAATATTGAAACATTTTCCATTTCAGGCACCCAGTAACAGTGCCAAATACTCCTACGTCAGGTAAAGAATAGCTAAATCTCACCCAAATCTGCCTCAACAATATAACTCAGTCCCAATCGGAGAAGAGGACCCACTGCTACACCATGTTATTTGTGTCCATTTTCCATACAGTGATTGCCATTTCAGAGGCAAATCAGGGATAGTTTTGTGGTGTAGACCCATGCTCACTTTAAAATGGATTTGCCCAAATTCATTTCATATGACACAGAGAAGATTTTCATCTCATCCATTTGGACTGGATTTGAATTCATGCTAGAGAGGTGAAAGGCCAGTGACTAACCCACAGCATCACCAGTCACTATAGCATCTACATTGTGATTCATAAATTATTTTAATTATAAAGAATTCACTATGTAGTTTGTGGGCCAGAGTTAACACTTGATATTTACCAGATGGCATTTTCTGCTAGTGATAAAATACGATTGCATCTGAAAATAAAGATAATGGGGTGAAGTTTCCGCTTTGGGCGCAATCGGCAATCTGGGCGCAAATGGCGCCCAAAATTGCGCTGGTTTTGAGAAGTGGTTTTTTTCTCTCGAGTTTCCATTCAAACTCATTTTCATGTTGGCGAAAGCAAAATCTGCCATAAACCAGTGCAATCAGGCAGCCTTTTAAAACGATTCTTTTTATAAAAAAAATTCTGCTTTCTAAAATATTCCTTGATATATTTAAAAATGGTAAGCAATGTTCTCTATACGCACCTCGGGACCCCTCAGGTAAGTGCGTAGATTTTTTCAAGATCGATGGCCTCCACATGCGGGAAGCATCCGGTCGAAAAATACGGCCCTATAATTTTTGAATTGAAACAAGCGTTTACAATGTAATCACTATTGCTTGAGCACCTTAAAAAAAAGCGCAATTTGATTACCCAGAGCAATCGGGAGAGGCCGGTGTCGGGAGCGGAGAGAGCGACGGTACAGTGAGTATTTAAACTCACTTTCACGGGCTTATTTACAGAGGCTGGTGTCGGGAGTGGAGAGAGCGACGGTACAGTGAGTATTTAAACTCACTTTCACGGGCTTATTTACAGAGGCCGGTGTCGGGAGTGGAGAGAGCGATGGTACAGTGAGTATTTAAACTCACTTTCACGGGCTTTTTTCAGAGGCTAACCAATCTGGCAGACCGGCGGCGGCGTTCCAGAGCCACATCACGATTCAAAAAGTGACGCAGGCAAGAGGAAGCAGCTGATTGGGTGAGTACGGCCAGGTGAGTATTTATACTACTCTATAGTTTGACAGTTAAGGTTAATAGTTTATAAAGTTTAGAAGGTCTTAATTTTGTGGTTATAGTTTCTAAAGTCTCTGTTGTGTAGCGGGGAGTGCTAGTAAACAAGGGCACTTGACTATATCATTTAATTGTAGTGTAATTTGTGGTATTGATTTGATTTAATTTAATTTAAATGAATTAAAGGGTAAGTCATGGCAGCACAGTTCAGCTCTGTGGCATGCTCCTCCTGCACTATGTGGGAAATCAGGGACACTTCCTGTGTCCCTGATGACAATGTGTGCGGGAAGTGTATCCAGCTGCAGCTACTGACAGACCACATTGTGGCACTGGAGCTGTGAATGGATACATACTGGAGCATTCATGATGCTGAGGACGTCATGGATATCACGTTTAATGAGTTGGTCACACCGCAGGTAAAGGCTGCACAGGCAAGAAAGGAATGGGTGACCGTCAGGCAGAGTAGTAGGCGCAGGCAGCTAGGGCAGGGGTCCCCTGTGGCCATCCCGCTCTCAAACAGATATACTGCTTTGGATATTGTTGAGGAGAATGGCTTATCGGGGGAAGGCAGCAGCAACCAACTTCGTGGCTCAATGGGTGATTCTGTTGCACAGGACGGGAGGAAAAAGAGCAGGAGAGTTTAGTGATAGGGGATTCTATTGTAAGGGGAATAGATAGGCATTTCTGCGGCCACAAACGAGACTCCAGGATGGTATGTTGCCTCCCTGGTGCAAGGGTCAAGGATGTCTTGGAGCGGCTGCAGGGCATTCTGGAGGGGGAGGGTGAATAGCCAGTTGTCATGGTGCATATAGGTACCAACGATATAGGTAAAAAATGGGATGAGGTCCTAAAAGCTGAATATAGGGAGTTAGGAGGTAAATTAAAAAATAGGACCTCAAAGGTAGTAATCTCCGAATTGCTACCAGTGCCACGTGCTCGTCAGAGTAGAAATAGAAGGATATTTCAGATGAATATGTGGCTAGAGGAATGGTGCAAGGGGGAGGGATTCAAATTCCTGGGACATTGGAACCAGTTCTGAGGGAGGTGGGACCAGTACAAACTGGACGATTTGCACCTGGGCAGGACCGGGACCGATGTCCTAGGGGGAGTGTTTGCTAGTGCTGTTGGGGAGGGTTTAAACTAAAATGGCAGGGGGTTGGGAACCTGTGCAGGGAGACAGAGGAAAAGGAAGGAAGGATAGAAGCAAAAGACAGGAAGGAGAAAAGCAAAAGTGGAAGTCAGAGAAATCAAGGGTGTAAATCAAACATGGCCACAGTAAACACTAATTCTAAAAGGTCTAAGAGTGTGAAAAAAACAAGCCTGAAGGCTTTGTGTCTTAATGCGAGGAGCATTCGTAATAAGGTGGATGAATTAGTTGCGCAAATAGATGTAAACAGATATGATATAATTGGGATTGCAGAGACATGGCTCCAGGGTGACCAAGGCTGGGAATTCAACATCCAGGGGTATTCAATATTCAGGAAGGACAGACAAAAAGGAAAAGGAGGTGGGGTAGCATTGCTGGTTAAAGAGGAGATTAACACAATAGTAAGGAAGGATATTAGCTCTGATGATGTGGAATCTGTATGGGTAGAGCTGAGAAATACCAAGGGGCAGAAAACGTAGTGGGAGTTGTATACAGACCCCCAAACAGTAATGCTGAGTTTGGGGATGGCATTAAATGGGAAATTAGAGATGCGTGCAATAAGGGCACAGCAGTTTTCATGGGTGACTTTAATCTAGATATAGATTGAGCTAACCAAATTAGTAACAATACTGTGGAAGAGGAATTCCTAGAGTGTATACGGGATGGTTTCCTCGACCAATATTTTGAGGAACCAACTAGAGATCAGGCCATCTTAGACTGGGTATTATGTAATGAGAAAGGATTAATTAGCAATCTTGTTGTGCGAGGCCCCTTGGGGAGGAGCGATCATAATATGATAGAATTCTTCATTAAGATGGAGAGTGAAGTAGTAGTTGACTCAGAGACTAGGGTACTGAATTTAAATAAAGGAAACTACGATGGTACGAGGCGCAAGTTGGCTAGGATGGATTGGAGAATGTTACTTAAAGGGTTGACGGTGGATAGGCAATGGCAAACATTTAAAGATCGCATTGATGAACTACAGAATTTGTTCATCCCTGTTTGGCATAAAAATAAAACAAAAAAGGTGACTCAACCGTGGCTAACAAGGGAAATTAGGGCTAGCATAAGATCCAAGGAGAGGACATATAAATTGGCCAGAAAAAGCAGCAAACCTGAGGATTGGGAGCAGTTTAGGATTCAGCAAAGGAGGACAAAGGGATTAATTAAGAGGGGGAAAAGAGAGTATGAGAGTAAGCTTTCAGGGAACATAAAAACTGACTGTAAAAGCTTCTATAGATATGTGAAGAGAAAAAGATTGGTGAAGTCAAGCGTAGGTCCCTTGCAGTCAGAATCAGGGGAATTTATAATGGGGAACAAAGAAATGGCGATTCAATTAAATACATACTTTGGTTCTGTCTTCACAAAGGAGGACAAAAATAAACTCCCAGAGATGTCGGGGAACATAGGGTCTAATGAGAGGGAGGAACTGAATGAAATCAGTATTTGTAGGGAAATGGTGTTCGGGAAATTGACGGGATTGAAGGCCGATAAATCCCCAGTGCCTGATAATCTACATACTAGGGTACTTAAGGAAGTGGCCCTAGAAATAGTAGATGCATTGCTGGTCATCTTCCAAAATTCTATAGACTCTGGAACAGTTCCCATGGATTGGAGGGTAGCTAATGTAAGCCCACTATTTAAAAAAGGTGGTAGAGTGAAAACAGGGAATTATAGACCGGTAAGCCTGACATTGGTAGTGGGGAAAATGCTAGAGTCCATTATAAAAGATGTAATAGCAGAGCACTTGAAAAACAGTGACAGGATCGGACAAAATCAACATGGATTTACAAAAGGTAAATCATGCTTGACTAATCTATTGGAATTTTTTGAGGGTGTAACTGGTAGAATAGATAAGGGAGAAACAGTGGACGTGGTGTATTTGGACTTTCAGAAGGCTTTCGATAAGGTCCCGCATAAGAGATTAGCATGCAAAGTTAAAGCACATGGGATTGGGGGTAAGGTACTGACTTGGATAGAAAACTGGTTGGCAGACCGGAAGCAAAGAATTGGAATAAACGGGTCTTTTTCCGAGTGGCAGGCAGTGACTAGTGGGGTACCGCAGGGATCGGTGCTAGGACCCCAGTTATTCACAATATATATTAATGATCTAGATGAGGGAACTAGATGTAATATCTCCAAGTTTGCAGACGACACAAAGTTGGGTAGGCGTGTGTGCTGTGAGGAGGATGCAGAGAAACTCCAGTATGATTTGGACAGGTTGGGTGATTGGGCAGATGCATGGCAGATGCAGTACAATGTGAATAAATGCGAAGTTATCCATTTTGGTGGCAAAAACAGGAAGGCAGATTATTATCTGAACGGCCATAGATTGGGAAAAGGGGAAGTGCAACGAGACCTGGGTGTCCTTGTGCACCAGTCGCTGAAGGTAAGCATGCTGGTGCAGCAGGCGGTTAAGAAGGCAAATGGTATGTTGGCCTTCATAGCGAGAGGATTCGAGTACGGGAGCAAGAATGTCTTGCTGCAGTTGTACAGGGCCTTGGTGAGACCACACCTTGAGTATTGTGTGCTGTTTTGCTCACCTTATCTGAGGAAGGATGTTCTTCCCATGGAGGGATTGCAGCGAAGATTCACCAGACTGATACCTGGGATGGCAGGAATGACGTATGAAGAGAGATTGGGTCGATTAGGCTTATATTCGTTAGAGTTTAGAAGAATGAGAGGGGATCTCATTGAAACTTATAAAATTCTAACAGGCCTAGACAGACTAGATGCAGGAAGGCTGTTCCCGATGGCGGGGGAGTCCAGAACCAGGGGTCATAGTCTAAGGATAAGGGGTAAGCCATTTAGGACTGAGATGAGGAGGAATTTCTTCACCCAGAGATTGGTGAACCTGTGGAATTCACTACCACAGAAGGCAGTTGAGGCCAATTCATTAAATATATTCAAGAAGGAGTTAGATATATTTCTTAAGGCTGAGGGGATCAAGGGATATGGGGAGAAGGCAGGGAAAGGGTACTGAATTTGGATGATCAGCCATGATCGCATTGAATGGTGGAGCAGGCTCGAGGGGCCGAATGGCCTACCCCTGCTCCGATCTTCCATGTTTCTATGTTTCTATGTCAGCTGCGTGGCTGCACAGTGCTCCAGGGGTCCAGCGCATCCTGCGTGCCGGCTTTTCAACAGAAAAACGCTGAATGCGCGGCATTTTGAGAGGCGCCGCGCAGCCCCAAAAAACTTACAGGGAACATTGATGGTAACTTGGTGCAGTTTGATTAACGCAGCTGCAAATGCTTTTTTCTACATAAAATAAGCATCACTAATCTCAGTGTCAGTCCGAGGAACCCGATTTTAAATGCCTAAATAATGACTTTTAAAAAAGTTACAGAACCATTTGCTATTTATATTAGGGTACAGTAGTCAGCTGGTAAATTTAAAAAAAATTACATTCAATATGCTTTTTAATCGTGTTTTTTAGCGTCCTTGTGCCCAAAAGAACCAGCTTAATTTTTAGAGCCTGCTCGAAGGCACAATTAACAGAAACACGCCATGGTGATTATTTCGATCTGGGGGCGTGGCCTGCTTTGTGGGTGGGGCCGGCTTCCAGCGCAATGATTTTTAAACTAGTGCAAAAGATCACAGAAATTCAGTTTGCGCTGAATGTAATTTGCACTTAAAATTCCCTGATCTTTTGCGCGGGTTAGGCCGATTTCAGGCGACTTTCAGCACAACCGAGCGGAAACTCTACCCCAATAGGACATATAATCCAAACTTTTATTTTTGCTATGATGTCAGTACGAGCACAAACCATCCCACAACCCAGTTTAGAGCCATAGGGTGAGAAAATGCCATCTTCAGCAAATGTCACTCCACCATTGCAAATGTCACTCCACCATTGCAAAGGTCACTCCATTACTTAAGACAGGAGGGATGGAGAAACTAGTAAACTACAGACCTGTCAGTTTAACGTCAGTTGTAAGCAAGTTACTGGAATCTATCACCAGGGACAGAGTGACGGAGCATGCACTGATCTATTTAAATGGCAGGACAGGCTCTAGGCGCTGAACGGCCTACTCCTGTTCCTGTGCTCCATCCATGTTATTTTTGTTGCCTGGTGTAATTAAAATCAAAGTTCACCTGCTCAACCAAAGCATTCTATAAAACATTGGGCAGAAGCATAGTCCTGAGTCAAGCAGTAAAAATGACAGGAGTAACAGTCTCAGCAGAAAGAGAAAATAATGTGACGAGGGGGCAACAACATCTGCTGGTCCATATGAGTGATTTGGCTATCATGGACTTCCAGTCGACGCATCACAGGAAAACTAGGATTTGGAATATCAATGCGTGATCAGCACACCCTGTCTGTAACAGTGCAGTACACAATTTATTTGCTGTTGTCTGCTTGCAGTTTAAACCAGGTAGTTCACAGGCATAAATCAGTGTGCCATGTGAGCATGCATCAACCAGGTCACAGCTGCATCAGTGAAGTAGACAAATAGCTTGCTTTCCCACAATTCATTCGTACTGAGAGCAAGCACAACGTCTTCATGCCATGGTTGTATCTCTATATCTTGCATTGGTTATCAATTGCACACATATAGAGATACCAGAAATAGTTTTCATTCATTCAGCCTTCACATACAATAAGGAATTGCTACCATGCTACAGAAGAGAGTCACCAAAATACTGTCCATTTATGAGAATCATCCCTTGGATGTGAGATGGGCATCACTTACTCCACTGTATCACAGTTATGACAATAATAAGAATTCATGCCTTTGGTTTTATATAAAGAAAGAACTTGCATTTACATAGTGCCTTTCACAGGAACATAAGAACATACAGGAACACAGGAACAGGAGTAGGCCATTTAGCCCCTCGAGCCTGTTCCGCCATTCAATGAGATCATGGCTGATCTGTGGCCTAATTCTATGTACCTTTCACAACCTCTGGACTTCCCAAAGCGCTTTACAGCCAATGAAGTACTTTTTGAAGAGTCGTCACTGTTGCTTGAATTGGAGGGGGAGCAGCTGTGAGAAAATTGCCAGGGATTGTGGTGGTCTTACATGCTCTCCAATGTACCATGGTGAGGATAACTCTAAGGCCTGGGCAACACTAGTTCATTGCAGAAGAGAAAAACTGATGCAAGCTCCAATTGTAGGAGCTGTAGCCGGTTTATGGAATTTGTCATCAATCTGTTCAACACAAAGAAAAGTTGATGGAGAACCTGAATTCGAATGATAGTCTTTATCTGAGATAGGTCTTCAGTTCTTGTTCCTTTTTCTCAGGCAGCAAGTGGTTTACTTTTGTTTCCCGCACCAATAACATTTGTGTCTGTCCCTAGGGATATTTTCTCATGGTTTAATTTCGTTTGATTGCCACTGTACTCTGGAGAAAGTCAATTGGCATATATATTTTGCGTTGAGGCCTACTAGGGCTTTACCAACTCTGATCAATCATAGACCCGCTGCTTATCTCATGGGAGGCTCTTGTTTGGAAATCTACCCCTACTCCATTTCCTACCACAGCATGCCAATGTAATTTGCTTTTAGAGTGCCAATCAAAACATCAATTATTATGTTGTAATTGTAAACTAATAACCAGCTATGAGTTATCAAGTACCAAACTTGTCAGTTATGAACACTTACAGATATATTACACATCAATTGAAGCACTTCAGTGTCTCCATGACTGGTTTACGTGCTGACTGTACACTAGTGATTTGCATTTTAAATTTTGCATTCTCTGACACCTTAAACATGAACTGTAAGGTATCGGAGAAGCACTATATTCATTTGGGCAGTATTCTATGTTTTATGATCATACTATAAATGAACCTGGCAGTCTTTTGCCGCTACTTGCATAGGATTACATAGGATTACATAGGATATATGGCACAGAAACAAGCCATTCGGCCCAACCAGTCCATGCCGGCGTTTATGCTCCACTCGAGCCTCCTCCCGTCTTTCCTCATCTAACTCTATCAGCATAACCCTCTATTCCCTTCTCCCTCATATGCTTACCTAGCCTCCCCTTAAATGCATCTATACTATTTGCCTCATCTACTGGTAGCGAGTTCCACATTCTCACCACTCTCTGGGTAAAGAAGCTTCTTCTGAATTCCCTAATTGATTTCTTGGTGACTATCTTATATTGATGGCCTCGAGTTATGCTCTTCTCCACAAGTGAAAGCATTCTCTCTGTATCTACTTTATCAAAATCTTTCATAATTTTAAAGACCTCAATTAGGTCACCCCTCAGCCTTCTCTGTTCAAGCGAAAAGAGACCCAGTCTGTTCATCCTTTCCTGATATGTATACCCTCGCATTTCTGGTATCATCCTTGTAAATCTTTGCTGAGCCCTCGCCATTGTCTCGATATCCTTTTTATAATATGGCGACCAGAATTGTACGCAGTACTCCAAGTGTGGTCTAACCAAGGTTCGATACAGGTTTAGTATGACTTCACTACTTTTCAATTCTATCCCTCTAGAAGTAAACCCTAGTGCCTGGTTTGCTTTTTAAGGCCTTGTTAACCTGTGTCACTAATTTTAGTGATTTGTGTATTTGTACTGCGAGATCCCTTTGCTCTTCTACCCCAACCAGACTAGTCCTCTGGCACTACATCTTTTTCTAATGAATTATTAAATATGTATAGTAATGCCTCTGCTATCTCTTCCCTAGATTCTTTTAAAATGTGCGAATGTAATCCATCCGGACCAGGATTTTTTCCTCTTTGAGTTTGATTAGTTTATTTAATATACCTCCTCCTTTTATTTTAAATGCCGTTATTTCATTATTAATCTCATGATCTAATGTCATGTCCACCTGTTCTATCTCCCTGGTAAATACTGAAGCAAAGTAATTATTTAGTATTTCTGCCATCTCTCTATCACTAACTGTGGTATTATGCTGTCCATCCCTTAGTGGCCCTATTTACATCCCAACCTTATTTTTATTGATGTGCCTGTATAAAATTGTTTTATGTTCCTTGATAATTTAATTTCATACATCCTCTTTGCCTTCCTAATTGTTTATTTTTTACTTATCTCCTAATCTCTTCATATCTTCCCTTATCCAGCTGTCCATGTATTTAATGTATGCCTTTTTTCTTACCCTCAATTTTTCCCTTATGGCTTTATTAATCCATGGTGTCTCATTAGTGTTTAGCTTGTTCTTGTTTTTTAGCAGAATATATTTTTCCTGGACTCTGTTGAACACTGTTTTAAATGTTTCCCATTGCTGTTCTACGTCATTGTTTGTCAATATTGTTCTCCATTTTATTTTCCCAAGTTCTATTCTCAGCCCCTCAACATCAGCTTTTCTCCAATCTATTACTCTGGTCTTCGTCATACTTATGTCCTTCTCAAATATTATTTTAAAGTGTATTATATTATGGTCACTATTGCATAGATGTTCCCCTACTTTTATTTCTCTTATCTGCTCTGGTTCATTCCCCATTACTAGATCCAATAGCGAATCCTACCTTGTTGGGCTTTTTACATATTTGGTTAGAAAGGAGTCCTGCAGGTATTGTAGAAACTCCATTCCCTTATCCCCATTACCTACATCTTCTGTCAAATTAATATCGGAGTAGTTGAAATCCACCATGATTATTATTCTATGTTTTTTACTCATTTCCCTAATTTGTCTGCATATTTCTTCCTCCACCTCCCTTCCACTATTAGGTGGTCTGTAAACTACACCTCTTAGTGTGATTCATCCTTTATTATCTTTTATCTCTATCCACATGGATTCTATTTCTGACTTGCTGATAGCTGCGTCACTTTCTTCTACTGCCATTATGTTATCACTAAAAAGTACAGATACTCCACCTTCCCTTTTTCCCTCTCTATCTTTTCTAAATATGTTATACCCTGCAATGTTTAAATCCCAGTCCTGATTTTTCTGTAGCCATAGAGGGAATTTTTCAGGGTCAGAGGGCGCGTTCAATGGCGGGTCAGGTGGGAAAACGTTTTTTTGACAGCGGGTGAGGAACCCGCTGTCCACCCGCCGCCACGTGACTTTCCCAGATGTCGGGTCTGTCAGGGCTGCCGTCGGGACCTGCCGCTGCCGTCGCCCACGCTGGACCCGCCGAGGTTAGGGAAACTGTGGCCATGTCTCAATAATCCCTACTATGTCTGGTTCCACCTCCCCTGTTCAGAAAGTTTAACTCATTTTTAATAGGATTTCCTCTCACTTTAACCATCTTTTTAGACTTCTGTTCTATAACTCTATTTATTCCCTGGCCATCAATCTCCTCCCGTACTTTACTCTTTCCTATGCTCTGCTTTCCTGTTTTGTTTATAATTAGCCTGGTTTCATTTCTTGTAGATCCCTCCCCCCATATTTGCCCTGATTCCAGTGAGCCAACCTTTGCATTGAAAGGATTTCTATTGTTAATGGGTCAAGAGTTGAGAATTGCCCATTGAGCCTTGACAGTAGGGGGGAAAATTGGGTTGCGCCCCCTTTGGGGCGCTAACTTCGCCGGGGCGCTACTTTTAGCGCCCCGAAAAAGTTAACATCCCTGCACCTGAAATTCACTGGTAGCGCCCCAAGAGGGAGGCGGGGCGCTACTAGAAGCATCCCGCCTCCCTCTTGGAGCGCTGCGAGTGAATATTGTGGTGCTATGTGCCGCAGCACCATGCTCTGCGGCACGTTGCGCCGCGGTATTGCAGGCCTTCCTCCCCTTATTAAAGGAGAGGGGCCTAGCGCAGCGCAACCCAGGACCCAGCTGGGCCACCAGGGATCGGAGTGCCGGCAAAAGAGCCCGGCACTCAAGAGAAGTGCCGGGCTAAAGGAACGCGTCTGAAACTCCGTGGGGGGGCTGCACAGAAGGCCGTGGACAGCAAAGTGGGCAGGTGCTGGCAGGCGGCCAGCAACATAAATGGCCGCGCGGCACCTTCCCTTTAATTTACACCACTCTGGCCGCAGGTAGGCCCCCCCTGACCCCGTAAGTCAGGGGGCGCTACCAAAGATCGCAGCCGGGGCGCTGCGCATGGCGATGATGTCATCGTAGGCGGTACAGCGCCACAGGGCGCTAACGGTTACCGCCGCCACTAACCTCCTGCTGAATTTCGGGGGGGGGGGCATTAGCGGCGCCGCACCCAGGTGCTAGTTGCTTTATGCCCCAAATCAACTGAATTTTTCCCCCATGTTTTGACAGATAATTAGATCACAGGAACCATTATAGCTAAGCACGTACTTTAAAAAAAATATTCATTCTCGGGTTATGGGCATCGCTGGCAAGACTGGCATGTATTGGTCTTCTCCAGTTGTCCTTGAGATGGTGGTAGTGAGCCTTCTCTTAAACTGCTGCAGTCCATGTGCTGTTAGGTAGGGAGTTCCAGGATTTTGACCCAGCAACGATGAAGGAACGGTGATATATGTCCAAGTCAGGATGGTGTGTGACTCGGAAGGCAACGTGCTATTGATGGTGTTCCCATGCACCCGCTACCCTTGTCCTTGTAGATGGTGGAGGTCGCTGGTTTCAGAGGTGCTGCCGATGAAGGCTTGGTGAGTTGCCGCAGTGCATCTTGTAGATAGGACACACTGCAGGCAGTATACGCAGGAGGTGTAGGGAGTGGATGTTTAAGCTAGTGGATGCGATTCCCATCAAGTAGAAAGGCTTTGGGGAGTCAGAAGGTGAGTCACTGGCAGCAGAATGCCCAGCCTCTGACCTGTTCTTTGTAGCCATGGCATTTATGTGGCTGGTCCAGTTGAGTTTCTAGTCAATGGTGACCCACAGCATGTTGTTGATGGGGGATTCAACGATCGTAATGCTATTGAATGTCATGAAGAGGTGTTTAGACTCTCTCTTGTTGGAGATGGTCGTATGCCCAGCCTTTGTGTGGTGCGAATATTACTTACCACTTAATCAGTCTAAGTTTTGAGGGCATGGACTGCTTCATTATCTGAGGAATTGTGAATGGAGCTGAACACCGTGCAATCATTAACAAACATCCCCATTTCTGACCTTATGATGGAGGGAAGGTCATTGATGAAGCAGCTGAATATGGTTGGGCCTAGGACACTGCCCTGAGGAACTCCTGCAGTGATGTCCTGGGGCTCAGATGACTGGCCTCAAACAACCACAACCATCTTTCTTTTGTGCCAGGCAATGTTCCCTCTCATTTTTTTCCCCCTGCGTGGTCACTTTAAATTTGCTCCAGCGGTCACGCATGCACGGTATGTCTTCCAGCAGTAGCAGCTGGTGAGTGGCCTGTGCGGGACCTCGCGATCGGTGCGCGGCCACGCAACTTAGGGGGAACATTGGTGCCAGGTATGACTCCAGCCATTTGAGAGTTTTCACCCGATCCCCACTGACTCTAGTTTTACCAGCGCTCCTTGATGCCACACTCACTCAAATGCTGCCTTGTGTCAAGGGTAGTCACTCTTATCTCACCTAACACCCATATGTGTGCACTTTGAGTAGGCTTTTCTGGATAGTGATGTTTGATTTTTGTCCCCCTTCCCTAGTCCAAGGATACTGAGGTGAATTGTTACATCGTTACCATGACCATGGCTGAGATAAGAGACTCAGCAGAATCTGAATCCAATGTGGATTTTTTTTTTTTGGCTCAGCTTCATCGGACAAACTTGCTGAAATAAATTTGTACTATTTGTGACAATTTGATCTAATTAAAATCTTCTGAATGGGAGGAGGGCATGGGAGTAGGAGAATACAAGAACAATATAGCCGCAGTGTGCTGCTGAAAGGGTGTTGTCTCCCAGTGTTAAAGATCGCCGTAGCATTGACATTAACTAGAACTAATTATAAAAGCTCGGGTTTGGGCTTGACAGAAATGAGTATACATAATGCAGCAAAGCAATCATTGATTTGAAGCAGTTGTGCCTGGAGAGGGATGATAAGAGTCAATTATGAAGTTTAGATGTAGGGGATATATTGATGTACCTTCCTTGAAGCATAAGAAACATTGAGCTTCAACAAGTTATGGTGACAATATGAGGAAGCTGATTCAATTGAAAGTAATATAACTTGCCAGCTGCATAATCCAATTTGTCTGCTGAAACACAGTCAGAACACAGTCATTTTTGCAGTAAAGGTAAACTATAAGGAACAAGGTTTTGTTGTAAACTCGTGATTAATTGCCTGAGATCAGATAAGTTGGGTGACTTCCACAGTTGAGCTGGAGAGGAACTCATCTGAAGGCAAAAGTCAAGGGGGAAAAATTGGCTTGCGCCCCCTTTGGGGCGCTAACTTCGCCGGGGGGCTACTTTTAGCGCCCACGAAAAAGTTAGCGCTCCCGTGCCCGAAATCGAATGGTAGCGCCCCAAGCAGGAGGCGGGGTGCTCCCATTGAATATCATGCGCTACGTGCAGCAACGCCATGCGTGTCGGCATGTAGCGCCCCGGTACTGCAGGCCTCCTTCCCCTGATTGAAGGGGAAGGAGCCTAGCGCAGCACGCACCGGGGCCCTGCTGGATCACCAGGGAGCAGAGTGCCGGGCTGACCGTTCGCGGCTGGCACCCCGCAGGAGGAGGCGAGAGGGGGCAGGTGCTAGCAGGCGGCCCAAAAAAAAAGGCCGCCTGGCACCTGCCCTTTAATTTACGCTGCCCCGGCCGCAAACATGGCACCCTGACCCTGTCAGACATAGTGTCTGGCGGTAGGTCAGGGGGCGCGAGCCAAGTTTGCGGCCGGGGCGTGAGTGGGGCGCTGCGCACTGCAATGACGTCATCACCGGAGGCGCAGCGCTGCTGGTCGCTACCGGCTACTGCCGCCGCTAAACTCCCACTGAATTTTGTTAACAGGAGGCACAAAGCAACCAGATTTTTCCCCCTTGTTCTCATTTCATTTCATGGTTTCTTCCATCCCATAAAGGAGAGAGCGGAGGAACAGCGCGGACTGAATCGGAGGCAGCGGCGGAACCTTCCATGATTTCCAAAAAAAACAAGGTGTGACGTCACAGGACAGCAGGTAGGTGATTAGTTGGTGAGTATTAAGGTTTTTTTTCTCTCTAAGCTAGGACAGTGGTTTAAATTAGGAGTTGGAAACTATAACGTACTGTATTAAATTTATAGCTTAACTAGTTAAACTAATTAATATAACTATAAATAATCATTGATTATAGACTTTAATGAATTAAATAAATAAAATAAGACATGGCAGGGCAGGTTGTGTGTCTGGACTGCAGTATGTGGGAGTTTGTGGACAGCGAGGCTGTCCCGAGCGAACACGTCTGCAGGAGATGTCTCCGTCTCGAATCTCTCCGGCTCAGAGTCATTGAGCTGGAGTGCGAGTTGGAGACACTCTGACACATAAGGGAGGGGGAGAGATTTCTGGACAGTTTTATCCAGAATGCAGTCACACCCCAGAGGAAAGCACAGGTTCAGGAAGGGGAGGGTGTGACTGTTATGGAACCGGGTAGCGGGGATTTAGGAGAGGTTGAGCAGGAGGTCCCGCAGACACTGCTCCTGTCCAACAGGTATGATGTTTTCACTACCTGTGAGGACAAGGAGAAAGACTGCAGGGAGGACAGCCACGATGCAGACCAAGGCACCGTGAGTCAGAAGGCTGTCCAAGAGGGGGAAGAGCAAAATAAAAATGTGGTGGTGATAGGGGACTCTATAATTAGGGGGATAGATAGCGTCCCCTGCAGCCAAGAATGAGAATTCCGAAGGGTGTGTTGCCTACCCGGTGCCAGAGTAAGAGATATCTCATGGTGGCTGGAGAGGAACTTGGAAATGGAGGGGGTAAATCCAGTTGTCGTGGTCTATGTTGGAACAAACGACATAGGTAGGAACAGGGAGGAGGTCCTGCTGAATGAATATCAGGAGTTAGGATCTAAATTAAAAAGCAGGACTTCGAGGGTAATAATCTATGGATTATTGCCTGAGCCACATGCAAATCGGCATAGAAGCAGACAGATCAGGAGAATTACCACATGGCTAAAGGGCTGGTGTGGGAAAGAAGGGTTCCTTTTCATGGGACATTGGCACCAGTTCTGGGACTGAAAGGAGCTGTACCAATGGGACAGGCTCCACCTGAACCGGGATGGGACCCGTGTCCTAGCGGAAAAGGTAACTAGGGAAGTGGCAAAAGCTTTAAACTTGTAAGATGGGGGGAGGGATCTACAAGAAACGTAACCAGCCTAAATATAAACAAAACAGGAAAAGAGAGCACAGGAAAGAATAAAGTAAGGGAGGACATTCATGGCAAGGGAATAAATAGAGTTATAGAACATAAGTCTAAAAAGATGATTAAACATAAAGTGAAAGGAAATCCTATTAAAAATGAGTTAAACTGTCTGTACAGCAATGCACACAGTGTCCGTAATAAAACAGGGGAGCTTGGGGCAATCATACGTTGCGAGGAACCAGACATCGTAGGGACTACTGAGACAGAAAAATCAGGCCTGGGAATTAAACATTGCAGGGTATAAAATATTTAGAAAAGATAGGGAGGGAAAAAGGGGAAGTGGAGTAGCTGTACTTATTAGGGATAACATAATGGCAGTAGAAAAAAGTGACGCAAATATCAGCAAGACAAAAATAGAATCCATATGGATAGAGATAAAAGATAATAAAAGATTAATCGCACTAATAGGCGTAGTCTACAGACCTCCTAATAGTGGAAGGGAGGTGGAGGAAGAAATATGCAGACAAATTAGAGAAATGAGTAAAAAAATAGACTAATAAACTTGGGGGATTTCAACTACCCCAATATTAATTGAACAGAAGAGGTAGGTAAAGGGGATAAGGGAATAGAGTTCCTACAATGTATACAGGACTCCTTTCTAACCCAATATGTAAAAAGCCCAACAAGGGAGGATTCGCTATTAGATCTCGTAATGGGGAATGAACCAGAGCAGATAAGAGAAGTAAAGGTAGGGGAACATATAGGCAATAGTGACCATAATACAATACGCTTTAAGATGATAATTGAGAAGGACATAAGTATGACGAAGACCAGGTTAATAGATTGGAGAAAAGCTGATTTTGAGAGGCTGAGAATAGAACTTGACAAAAATATTGGCAAACAACGATGTAGAACAGCAAGGGGAAACATTTAAAGTGGTGTTCAACAGAGTGCAGGAAAAATATATTCCACTAAAATGAAAGAACAAACTAAACAATAATGAAACTCCATGGATGAATAAAGCCATAAGGTAACAACTGAGGGTAAGGAAAGAGGCATACATTAAGTACATAGACAGCAGGGGAGTGCGTGATAAGAGAGAATATGAAAAGATTAGGAGAGAAGTCATAAAAACAATTAGGGAGGCAAAGGGGAACAATGAAATTCAATTATCAAGGAACATAAAACAAAATAGTTAAATATTTTATAGGCACATCAATAAAAAAAGGAAGGTTGGGATGGGAATAGGGCCATTAAGGGATAGTCAGGATAATACCATAGGTAATGATAGAGAGAGGGCAGAAATATTAAATAATTATTTTGCTTCAGTATTTACCAGGGAGATAGAACAGGTGGACATGACATTGGATGATGAGATTAGTAATGAGATAAGTGAATTAAAATTTAAAAAACGGATATATTAAATAAATTAATCAAACTCAAAAAGGATAAAACCCTTGGTCCAGATGGATTGCATCCACGCATTTTAAAAGAATCTAGGGAAGAGATAGCAGAGGCATTACTGAGCATATTTAATAATTCGTTAGAAAAAAGTATAGTGCCAGAGGACTGGCGGATAGCTAACGTAATATTGATATTTAAGAAGGGGGATAGTACATGTCCAGGGAATTATAGACCAGTCAGCTTAACATCGGTGGTAGGAAAAATAATGGAATCCCTATTAATGGAGAAAATAGAAGAACATCTAGAAACCAAAAATATAATAATGAATAGTCAGCATGGATTTTAAAAGGGAAAGTCTTGCTTGACCAACCTTTTTGAATTTTTTGAAGAGGTAACAGAGAGTGTAGACAATGGTAATGCAGTAGATGTAATTTATCTGGATTTTCAAAAGGCCTTCGATAAGGTGCCCCATAATAGACTGAAGAACAAGGTCAGAGAATGCGGAGTCAGGGGACAAGTAGCAAAATGGATTGCTGGCTGGCTTCAGAACAGAAAGCAGAGCGTAGGAGTAAAGGGTAGTTATTCACAGTGGCAGAAGGTGGGTAGTGGTGTTCCACAAGGATCAGTGCTGGGACCACTGCTGTTCACAATTTACATTAACGATTTAGACTTTGGAATCAAAAACACAATTTCTAAATTTGCGGATGACACCAAATTGCGGGGGGGGGGAGGATAGTCGATACTGAGGAGGACTGCAACAACTTACAGGAAGACATTGGCTCGTATTTTTCGATGCCTACAGGTGTGTACGGGCTCTGTATACACCCATAGGGACATTGGAAATGTCAGTTTTAGGCATGCAAAGCGCATGCGCTGAAAACCGGCATTTCCGATCTGTCAAGAATGCTCTTTACAGATCGGATGCCTGCCCTGGAGTAGGGCCTCTGCGGGTGGAGAGTTCCGCTTCCTGGAGAACCTCCGCCTGCTGAAATCACTTAAAAATCTTACGCCTGGTAAAAGCAGGCGTAAGGCCTGCTTTTACCAGCATAAAAGTTTTTTAAAGTTTTTTAAAAATTGTCACTCATTTATAATTTAAAAATTGGTAAGCTTATTTTTAGCCCCGTAAAAAACTTTAATTATTTTTTTGTTTAAAGTATTTAATTTAATGTAATTTTAACTCATTTTATAAACTTGATTTAAAAAAAAATTATTTAATGTTTTGATGTCTTTTTTCAGTGATCTCCATTCATACTTTGGACGGGTCTATCTGTCAAAAGTATGAAGGGGGATTCCCTTCTCCCATTGGCTCGCATGGCCCACGTGATCCCAGGGATGCTTGCAAACCACATGCGTCCCTGGGATACGTGGGCCCTGCGCATTTTGTCGTGGAGAGGCCCAGGATCGGAAATGGCTGGACCTCGGGAGCCCTCAGGTAAGAGCGTAGATTTTTTCCTGATAGGAGGCCTCCTATCTGAAATTATGGGCCATAAATAAACTTGCAGAATGGGCATATAATTGGCAAATGAAATTCAACACAGATAAATGTGGGTTTTTACATTTTGGTAGGAAGAATAGGGATGTGGTCACTTATTACTTGGAGGGTGCGAGTCTGGGTGGGGTAGAAGAGCAAAGGGATTTCGTAGTACAAATACACAAATCACTAAAAATAGCAACACAGGTTAACAAGGCCATAAAAAAGCAAAACAGGCACGAGGGTTTATTTCTAGAGGGATAGAATTGAAAAGTAGTGAAGTTATGCTAAACCTGTATCGAACCTTGATTAGACCACACTTGGAGTACTGCATACAGTTCTGGTCGCCATATGATAAAAAGGATATAGAGGCACTGGAGAGGGTGCAGAGAAGAGTTACAAGGATGATACCAGAAATGCGAGGGTATACATATCAGGAAAGGATGAACAGGTTGGGTCTCTTTTTGCTTGAACAGAGAAGGCTGAGTGGTGACCTAATTGAGGTCTTTAAAATGATGAAACATTTTGATAGAGTGGATACAGAGAGAGTGTTTCCACTTATGGGGAAAAGCATAACTCGAGGCCATCAATATAAGATAGTCACCAAGAAATCCAATAGGGAATTCAGAAGAAACTTCTTTACCCAAAGAGTGGTGAGAATGTGGAACTCGCTACCACAGGGAGTGGTTGAAGCAAATAGTATGGGTACATTTAAGGGGAGGCTAGACAAGCATATGAGGGAGAAGGGAATAGAGGGTTCCGTTGATAGATTTAGATGAGGAAAGACGGAAGGAGGCTCGTGTGGAGCATAAACTCCGGCGTGGACTGGTTGGGCCGAATGGGTTGTTTCTCTGCCGTATATATGTAATCCTATGTATTCCTATATCCCCCTCCTGAGGGATTTTCTCTCATGTCCTGCTAATTCCTGCCTCTCTTTCAATACATTGGGGGTCATTTTGAACCTCAGCAGAGGCATAAAACCAGCGGTAGAAGATCGGTCTCAAGTTATACACCCCATCTGACTTTCCTTTCCTTTTAAGGAAAATCGGGCAGGGTGTATAACGCGCGGCCAATCCTCTATCACAGATTTTACGCCCTTGTCGAAGTTGACTTTGACCCTGCTGTGCCTTCACCCAACACATATTTGGGCAGGCAGTCTATTATTGGAGTAGGTTGTCCATTTTCTTTTTAACATATATTAGACTGCGAAAGTACAGTTTCTGATGGATTTTCATCTGGAATTGCAGAGTATACAGTAAAATATCAAAGCTGTACCAATCGCAATGGCCTCAAAATGAAGCTCAGTGGCAGCATCAGGGCGAGGAGAGGCAGCTGCCAACTATAAACCATATAACTAAAATGTAAAGATACAGACTGCGAAATTGGAATAGCATCAGAAACTGGCACGAAATAGGCGTTGCGAAGGGAACGTGTGTCCGAATGAGGCTGGACCAAGGCTCGCTTGGAAATTGGGCATCGGCCTCATCTTCACAAAACAGGCAAGCTATGGACACCAATCTGGCATCACAATGCAGCTCATTAGCCGGGGCCTCGGGAAAATCGGCCGAGGCCAATGGCGAGCTGGCCTGCTGGTAGTTCTTTGAAGTGGGTGGGGGGGGGAAATAAACTGGAGGGGTGGGTGGTAGGCCTGGGTCACCCACTCTTGCTCCACATAACTGTAAGTTATGAGCCATTACTTCCCTTTAAGGACAACTGGTTAGGCCACATTCATAGAATTATAGAATGATACAACACAGTGTAAAGGAATAGCCATATTTCAGAAAAATACACCATCCTATGAAAGAATTTTGATTATTAAAACATGACAAACTGGGTTTAAAAATCTGGAAGCCTTAACAAGCTAAAGCTGTAAATACAGGCTTCTGAGATAAGATGAGTCGTTAACACAAAGCTGTAAACACCATACAAGCTTTTGAAATGGGAATCGGTTGTTGACACTGAAACAATAGCCCCATTGAAGCAGCAGATTGGAGCTTCCAGAAAGTCTGAGCTTTCGGAAGAACACAATAAGAATACCCAGTTAAATTGTTTTAAACCAACACTTTGAAATGAATCACATAAATTAAAGAAAGATATGCCTTCATAAATATAACATCAAATGAAACAGGAGACAGGATTATGTGTTGCAACCAGTTGAGGTAACTAAGAAGACAATGATGCACCCGGTCGATGTGTTTTTAATTTACATGTTGTAAAAAGATACAAACAGAAGACTTTCATAAATATGACATCAATAGATGCACCAAGCAATCACATTGTGTTTGTATTGAACTTGGAACAGTTAGGAGACACGATGTCTGCTTATAACCAGCTGAGGTGATTTAAGAATTGAATAGAGGACCTTCGTAAGAATGGCATCAAATAGATACCTCTGTTATAACCATTTTTTATGATAACTTTTGAACACCTAAAGGAGGAGACATATTTCTTAATGCAACAGCTGAACTGACAGTAAGAATAGAAAGAAGTCAACAGAAATATAACTAGAGATAATTAGCTTACATCAGCAGAAAACTTCAAAGGATATACCACTGAGAAAGAGTATAAAAGATAGGATTTTCAAATGGGAAAACAGAATTCACTGGAAGGGGCAAGCGATTCTCAACTTCAGAGGCAAGCTCTATAAGTTTTCAACTCTATGGGGGATAAATTCAGTTGGTTGCGCCTCCCGTTAGTGCCTTAAGAGGGCGCTAATGGGGCGCAAAGCATCTAGCGCCCAGGCGCGGCGAAGTTTGCGCCGCTCGCGAAATTAACTAGACATTTTGCGGCAGCGCTAAACACTACCGCCACGATCTCCTGCGCCGGCAGATCGTGACGTCACTCGAGTGAACAACGCCCCGGTATCGCCCCGGAGCGGATATTGAGTGGCGCCCCCTGCCTTACCGCCTGACGCTAGCAACGACAGGTTGAGGGGAGCATTCTGCAGTCATGAAGGGAAAGGGGGAGCGCTATTTAAAGGTGGCCGCTTCCTGCCTTTTATTGTTGGTGCCATTTTTGAACTACGCATTCTGAGAGAGAGAGGGAGAGACTTCTGGAGAGATTCAACGTTGTGTGAAGGAGTTTTGGGTACTGAGCAGCACTTTGCAGGTTCATTTTGATTTGCCATTCCTTGTATCGATTTGGCAGAGACTTTGGGGGCTGCACTCTGAGCTCTTTGCCTGGTACTCTCCATTGTTTTTTCCAGCAGATTTGATGTGCAGGTCTCTCCAGGCCGAGATTCAAGGCTGCAATGAGCAGGATGTGGATGGAAAGCAAGATTAACCATTCCCTTTAAGAACTGGCCCGTGACATTGTGTGTGTGTTCCATTGCTGACTGACATTACAGGAGCTTCGCCAGCGCTCTGAGGTAACGCCTCGCTCCTCGGCATTTGCGCCTTAAGACAGGTGTGAAGCGCCTGATATAGCGCTGCAATCACCTCCAGGGGCAATAAAAGTCAAGTTTGCAGTCGGTGGCGATAATTAGTGACAGGCGCTAATCTTTGGGCCCAGCCAATAATTGCGCCCCAAATGGGGCAATACTGAATTTCTCCCCCTTTAAGTCTTGGGTAACCAAAGGTATTTGATTTTGGTGGATATTCTGGATTAAGAATAAGTAGAAATGTAAAAATGTAACAAAGTTAAGATTTGAGAATAAGGTTCTCTGAGAATAAGAAATGTAAGCTATTTGTTTTTAGAACTGTTAATGTTGTGACTGAATCACCAACTGTTAACTACATTTTGGTTCTTTAATAAATCTATATATTTTTAGAATTGTCTCACATAGTACTTCTGTATCAAACTCGCAAACTCAATCTCTGTACACTCTTTGGTGAGGAGTTGCATAATTCTGGGGGAGTTTTCCAGACCCTCATAATATCCGGAAGGTTACAGTCTAGTTAAACTTATTTAAAGTGCTATCTGGAGGATGGTAACATCTTCAAGTCATTCCTTTCCTTTAGGGAAAGATAATCTGAACCTTTAGACCCAATTAAGCGTCTCTAGGATTCGGCTATCTCTAACTTTAGTTGAAGGTGAACGTCTGGGGAATACACCTGATCTGGTGTAGCCCGAAAAGGGCTAGGACTAGTAATTATCCCTTCAACAGAAGGAGGTCATTTGGCCCATCGGACCTGTGGTGGCTCTCTGCAAGAGCTATCCAATTAACCCCACTCCCCTGCTCTTTCCCCATAGCCCTGCAAATTTTCCCCCTTCAAATGGCAAAAGATCTAGAGGGGAGATGAGGAGAAATGTTTTCACTCAGAGAGCTGTCGGGATCTGGAACACTCTACCTGAAAAGGTGGTGGAAGCTGATTCCAGAAATCATTTTAAAAGGGAGTTGAACAGATACTTGAGGATAAGGATCTTACAGGGTTACGGATGAAATGCGGGGGTATGGGACTAAGCATGACTGTTCTTTCAAAGAGCCAGCACAGGCACAATGGGGTGAATGGCCTCCTTCTGTGCTGTAAGTTTCTATGATACTATTAAGTATTTATCCAATTCCCTTTGAAAGTTACTATTGAATCTGCTTCCACCACCCTTTCAGACAGCGCACTCTAGGTCATAACAAGTTAATGCAAAATACTAAACAATAATAAGGAGCCAGAGGCACCTAAACAAATCACCAGAAGGTGGGAATCCTATAGCAGAGAGGATTGAATACCGAAGTCACACAATTTTGTTACGTTTTTTCCTAAGGCCTACCCCTTGTCCTCTGCCTGGTTTTGGACTTGACAAAAGGTGGTAACCCTTATTCTAAACAGTTCAAGTATTTCTCCCTGGCTTCCTGTCTGTCTATCCACCTGCCCCCCAAAACTTGATCCCTTAGCTCCAGCACTGATGGATTGGAGTTATGAACAACTGCAACATCTCAATAAATCTCCTGCTATGTAAAGCCAGGGGGGTGGTGAGAAATGCAGACAGAACGTAACTTCTCATGGGATCTGAAAGCTAGCAGAATTTACTTAATGCTATTAATCGCAATGTTTATTGTGAAGAATGTGATAAATGTCACAGTATTGAATGCTTGGGTAAGCACAACATTTACTGTCAAACAATTAAATGAATGGTCTGAAAACTCAGTTTGCAATTATCGTTCATCACACATCTAACAAAGCAGAGAACACTTCTGAAAATATCTGTGCGAATTCCACATGTTCCTTGCTCCAGCTGCCAGTATTCATTTGTGACCTTTGACAGTGACCGTCGACAGGTTGTTCAACTACAAGGGGCAATACAGCCACGTCCAGTCCTGTCCTCAGCTGGTAACCATAAATGTGACCTCGGAAGGTCACTGGAGAACGTTCAACCATGTGAAAACTAGAAAATATCACGCTCCATAACCCGAGTCCCATTGTAATGCCCCCAGCCCCACTAAGGCCTAGATCAGGGGAGTCAGCACAGATTGGGGGCGGGGGAGGGGGCGGAATTGGGCACGTTTCTGGGCTGTATGAGTCAGCTTATCACTGAATAAAATTGTCAAGGCACTCAGGGAGCTAACAGGAATTACCTTCAAAGACAACCAGACAAGTACGCAATATTTGATAATGGCCCAGATATTGCTGTCACAATAATGTTGAGGTTAATGGCAAATAGTACAGCATCTTCACGTGAGGGGCAGTTGCGCAGTTAAACTCAAATATCCCCAATTGCTGTCTGAGAGGCACAGCTCCACCATTAGCTTCACAAAATTGTCATCTCACTGTCTGGCTCACCATTGAAATGCATTGAATGGCATGAAGTTGCTGTATGTGTGTGGTAGATATGAACTAAACTCGCTACAAAAAAAAGTCTTGTCCATTCCAGTCTAAGTACCCTTTTAACGAGGTGATAGGTGTTAATTACTGCCAAACTAACTCTCTAGCACTGAAAATGAACTTTTACGAGTGTGGCGTCTCATTCCTTCAGATTTTAATTGTAGGAGAGTTTATGGGCTGGATTTTGATACTGGGGCGGGTTGGGGTCGTGTCATCCGCATTTCGTGTTATCCATCCGACTGCAATTGGATGTGGGAGATTGATGCAATTTTCACTTAATTGGGCAATTGAGTTCCAGCATGTGGGAACCCATGAACCAATTAGTGGTTTCAGTCTGAAAGTCGCCTCTGATGATGTCATCATTACTGCTGCATTGCAGGTCAGAGACTGCCTGGCCTTTGCTGTGAGAGGACCTGGATGCAAAATGAGCAGCAGCTCTAAGGTGAGAGTGAGAGAGAGAGATTTTTTTTTTCATCCAGGTCCTCTCACAGCAAAGGTCAGACAGTCTCTCAAGCCCTTCAATGCAGCAGCATCAGAGGCGACTTTCAGACCTAATACTACTACCTTTATCACATCTCCGTTGTAATAGTGGACGTGCAGCTGATAGTCAGCTATCCAAATGTGCTCCCGCCAGGTTTCACAATCGTGGTTCAGAACAGGTGTGCTTCACGTAGATCAAGGGTTAAAATCACAAAGGCCTTTCAAAATGGCATTATAGAGCCAATTTAGTGCTTGTTAAGGGCCTTAACAGCCTATCCCGCCTCTTAGAGGCGGGACGGAGTCGGGACCAGCAGACACGATTTAATGAAAATTGCGTGGCGGCGGGATGGAGGCGGACTTGTGCCCGCCCGCCAGTTTTCGCAATTTTAACCCCCCACACGCCTCCAAACCTGCCTCCACGGGTCAATGAAAATCCAGCCCAAAAAATGTAAAATTTAATTTTTTTTTTCTTTTCCTTTCTGTCTCTTTCTACTCTCTCCCTCCCTGAATCTAATCTTTCTTTCCCCCTCTTTATTTATCTTTCTGTAGCTGATTTGACATTTAATTCACCCACTCTAATTTACATTTCCTTCTCAGTCCTTGCGCTGTTTATTTCTCAGTCCTTCAAACAGATTGGTGAAGGAGAGACACAGTTGTGTGCCCTGCTTCCGGTTTCCCTCGCTGTGGTGTTATCAGCTCACACTTTCAGCAGCTTGCCACGCAAAATATTTAAAAACCTAAACATGCAAGGGCAAGTCTAACCTTTGACCTGCTACAGCAAAATCTGGGCCAATAGAAAGGTTTACTGCTGCTGCCTGCCACCTCTTGTAATGGCTTAAAACGGGCAGCCATTAGTGGGAAATTTAAATGCAGCTCCCAGCTGTTTAAGGCAGGTGCTTCCTACATCGCTGCCCCCACCTCCCCCACCCCCCAAGAAATTACACCACGGCCCACTTCATTTGCATATTAATTTGCCATTTCTTGACATTCAGGTTGGCAGGACTTCATCTCTAAAGCACATCCCTGTGACATGGATTCCCAGTGTTGCTAGCTGATTTAAAAGGCACAAGTAGGAATAATGGCCTAGAAATTCATCTGGGGCGGTATCAGATCGGGCGCCTGTTATACGCAGTGCTGGATATTCAGTTCTATTGCAGTCAATGCACCTGAATGTCAAGCGCTGTGTATAGCGGGCGGCCGATCCGATACCGCCCGTGTTGCGCCACCGCCCGAAACGAATTTCTAGGCCATTGAATCCTCTCTGCTTAATTCATTTTCTTCACTATTTCGCTCCTTTTTTTATTTCTGTCGGCACTTTCATAAGCCTTTGTGCAGATGCTTCATTTTTTCCTTTGCGGCCCAGCACCATTATTGGTACCAACAGCTTTGACACGGGGAATGGCCCTATCTACGGTGTTTGAAAGAAGAAGCAGAGGGCCTGGAGTAGAATTCCAGACAGGTCAGGCTGCATAAGAGGTGCTCTGTGCCAAGCCACTGGAACCCACACACCAGCGTCTGCAGACAGAGGTGGCTAGTCCTCTCTCTGGTAATTGGTGCAGGCAGAGGCTCCTCTTCCCAAAGGAAACAGGAATGGCAGAACCGATGGCACCACTAGGGTATGTGAATACCTAACTTACATTATGGTGGATGTCCCTTGGAAGCCCGGTATGCCAAGCTTTCAGTGGCACTACATGAACGGTATGCCAGCGATGAACAGGCAGTACATCTGATTGGCAAGATGCCGCTAACTGACGATGACCACGGGAACCGTCTTCGCAGGATTCAGGTCAGCAGTGAGCCAGATGTTGAATCGTGACTTCTGCTGCAAGGACACCTGCATAGGGCTAGAACAGCCAGTGACAGTAAGGGGGTAATTGTAACCTACCCGCATCTGGCATAATCTTCACATTTATTGGATACCATTAGCAATGCTTTGTTTTCTGCTTCAGTATGGATTTCCCTGTTCCTGCCTCAGTCTCCAGAAATAGATCTCAGAAATCTGTACTTTGTTTAACAGGAGGCGAGGTCTTCAATTACTTTAGCACCGCACATTGTCCAGTGAAGTCTAATCAGTGATACCACAAATAGAGCTGAATTACACTGATGGTCATGAAGTACCAATGAAGCGTTGGAAACAACTGTGTGATATATTAGTGTCTGAACGCTTAATGCATTCTTATGAAATTCCTCTGGTCACCTTTTACATGCATAAAAATGGATTAATACCTCTGTTAAAATAATAGACAGAGGAACGTCATATAAGGGTGTTAATCATTTCTACAGTGATATTGCTAACCAACATTTCTCGAATCATAGAATCATAGAAATTTATGGCACAGAAAGAGGCCATTTGGCCCATCGTGTCTGTGCCGGTCAAAAAAGAACTATCCAGCCTAATCCTACTTTCCAGCTCTTGGTCCGTAGCCTTGCAGGAGGTTACTGCACTTCAAGTGCGTATCCAAGTACTTTTTGGCCCAGATATTCCGATCACTACGGGTGGGTATGCGCTGTGTACCCACCCGTAGGGACATCGGAAATACCGGTTTCAGGCATGCACAGTGCATGCGCTGAAAACTGCCATTTTTTTGGTCTTGACAGATCCTTCGGCTGCCCTGGAGAAGGGCCTCTGCGAGCGGATAGTTCCGCTTATTGGAGACCCTCCGCCCGCAGAAAACCCTTACAATTCTTACACCTGGTAAAAGCAGGTATAAGGCCTGATTTTACCAGGATAAGAGTTGAAATATAGTTTTTAAAAAATTTTCACTGATTTATCATTTAAAAATACTTTTTAAAAAAGGTAATTTTATTTTTAGCCCTGTAAAAAACTTTAATTAATTTTTTCAAAAAATTTAATTTTTGTTTAAAATTTATTGTAATTTCAAGTCATTTTAAAAATGTGATTTTTTAAAAATTTATTTAAAGTTTTACTATGTTTTGGGGGTGATCTCCAATCATATATTTGACATGTCTTCCTGTCAAGTGTATGAAGGGAGATTCCCTTCTTTGATTGGCTCCCCATGGCGCACGTGATCCCAGGGACGCTGCGAACTACATGCGCCTCTGGGTTACGTGGGCCCTGCACACTTGCAGTTTGGTGAGGCCCAGGAGCGGAAGCATATGCATCCTGGGAGCCCTCAGGTATGGGCGTAGATTTTTCCAGATCGCAGGCCTCACCTGCGATCGGCAAATACGGGCCTTTAAATTCGATGATGATTTCTGCCTTTACCACCCTTTCAGGCAGTGCATTCCAGACCCCCTCTCCTCAATTCCCCTCTAATCCTTCTACCAATTACTTTAAATCTATGCCTTCTGGTATTGACCTCAGTGCTAAGGGAAATAGATCCTTCCTATCCATTCTAGTTAGGCCCCGCATAATTTTATACACCTCAATTAAATCTTCCTCAGCCTCCTCTGTTCCAAAGAAATAGACTATAGATTTTCCCCACCATTTTCTTTGCTCAAACTAGTGCTAAACCTTATCCATTGTATTATACTTGATCAGATTGGTGCTGCGGTCCAGCCCGTTCACACTCTCAGTACTGCTTCTTTAATGACGTTCCAGGCGGGTTTCCTGTTCGACCTTGACCATGGATTTTCTCCTACTGGAATCCTTAGTGTGAATATCAGTCAAGACTGGAATTTGAACACTGGTTTCCTCGTCGATTTGAAAATATAAGCTACCCCGCTACTTACTGAAGTCTCAGTTTTACAGACAACTTATAGCCAGTCCAGACCAGCTTTGTATTTTCCTGACCAGTGTCCTGGCCAACATTCCTACCTCAACCAACACCACCAAAAAACAGCACAAAATGCTGGAAACACTCAGCAGGCCAGGCAGCATCCATCTTCAGAAGGGTACCAGACCTGAAACGTTAACTCTGTTTCTCTCTCCACGGATGCTGCCTGGCCTGCTGAGTGTTTCCAGCATTTTCTGTTGTTATTTCAGATTTCCAGCATCCACAGTATTTTGCTATTGTACCACCAAAAAACAGATGGGTGATTCGTCTCATTTGCTGTTGGTAGAATCCTGTTGTGTTGGCCTACATAACAGTAATTGCACTTCAAAGAGAATTCATTGGTAATGAAGTGCCTTGGAATATCTGAGGATGTAAAAGATGCTATAAGCTCATGCTATTTCTTTCTTTCCCCATGACGCTACAGTCCAGGCAATGAATGCTGTGGTGTGTGGCGAATGTCTTGTCAATTCGCGTTGCTGCATATTGCTGCTGCAGTATCCTGGCATGAATATTTTTGAACAGGTTGTACAGAGAACTCAACAAGTGAATTTCAAAATGTTGAAACTGCATGCAATGAAGAAGGTTTTGTATTCCGTTGAATGCCCTCTTTTTAACATATGTTCGTAGTGACTGACGAGGTGGGGGCAGGGATACCACCTGTACACCACAGGATGATGAGATAGGGGGTTTTGTACCAGTAGCCTGCTGACTTACCTCTTTCAAGTAGGTTCACCACACGGACTGCAGCGGTTCAAGAAGAACGCCCACCATCACCTTCTCAAGGTCGACGAGCGATGGGCAATAAATGCCGGCCATGCCAGCGACGTCTGTATCCCGAGAATGGATTTTTAAAAAGGTCTGGTGATGTGGGAAGATGTCAATTGGAGACAATGTGCATCCTTAACGAATAAAGATATAAATGGCTAAAACTACCAGGTCCACCCATGCAATCCTTTGTTGCTGTCTCAGATCAGGACAGACAAGGAGCTAAAGGCTAGCATCAGATAAAGATAAATATTCAAGTCAACTCTTTTCATGTGTAATTTATTCAATACTATTACAAACACATCAATACAGAGGTAGACAAATAGGGGTAGATTAGCAGAGACTCACTTTTATTCTGTTAAAATCAACTGAAGTATGTTGAAATTATTGATTGTTTTTGCTACATCGAGAAAGCTGCTACACAGCCAAGGGATTTGGATGATAGATTATGATTATATAATATGATTTCCCTTCAGACTGAGGTGCATCAGCCCCTGGGTCCAGTTCACTTTGTTATACAGCATGTTAATACTGTTATCCTCCTTCAAACATTATTCCTGCTGACGTTCTCTTTCACGTATTCTGCAACATTGGTTGAACTACATAGATTTAACAGCCAGGGTTAAACAGTGTGCCAAGGAAACTTGTAGTAAGCCCTGTGCTATTAGCTAATGCATCCTTGCTAACTGAAAGTGTCGATTCATCAGAATAGTTACAGATTACAGCAAATCTCAATGGATATCAGTCAATGGAGCATTTTTATATGAGATCTGGGATTCCATAGGCAGTATGAAAGCAACAAGTAGTGGAGATATATTGTTTAATCCCTCAGAATATGAAAGTCTAAAATCCATTCCCTAAAGGTGCTTTCCAGCAAGTTTAGATGCACTGGGCCGGAGATTGCTGAGAGTTTACTGGAAGATATCTCTTGGTGATATTGGAATAATAAATATTTAACTTTTAATGGTGCAAATAACATGCTGGAGGATAATGGACGATCTTAACTAAGATGTCGCATCATTTATTCCGCCCCTCAAGGAATTCTGACCACTAAGTTTATCTGACTGAAATAAAGGATTGGGAGAAACACATTAACGGCTTAACTGGTGAACCAATATAATTTAAAAGTGGTTGGCAAAGGATTTAACACAAGACTAAAAAAAGTTAAGAAAGGCACTCAGTAAATATAGGATAACAGCAGCATCAAAGACCTTTGCTATTGTGGGCACATGCTTACAGCCCTTTACTGCATTAAATCCTTCCATCTCTGTACAACAGCATCTTAATTGATAGCCAACCATGCTCCTTCCAATTATTTCACCCATGCAAGACAATAATAATTTCCATATCAAATGTATGTTTGCTTACAGTTACTGCCACCAGGACATACATCTTGATGCTACTCTCCATCTTAAGGATCTTACAGAATTTATCCTACAAAGGTGTCCAAACAGCAACATATTAATTTATTTGTTCATGGGATGTGGGCGTCACCAGCAAGGCCAGCATTTATTGCCCATTCCTAATTGCCCTTGAGAAGGTGGTGAGCCGCCTTGTTGAACCGCTGTTCTTTGTAGTGGTTTGGTACAACTGAGTGGCTTGTTAGGCCATTTCAGAGGGCAGTTAAGAGTCAACCACACTGCTGTGGGTCTGGAGTCACATATGGGTCAGACTGAGTAAGGACAGCAGATTTCCTTCCCTAAAGGACATTAGTGAACCAGATGGGTTTTTACAACAATCCAGTAGTTTCATGGTCACCATTACTGACACTAGCTTTTTATTCCAGATTAATTTAATTAACTGAATTTAAATTCCATAGCTGCCGAGGTGGGATTTGAACTCATATCACCAGATCATTCGTCCAGGCCTCTGGGTTACTAATCCAGTAACATAACCACTATGCTACCAAATACCCACTATGAGCGTACATATCATTACAAATAAGAAACTGCCATAACTGTTAAATCTCACTTATGCACATACTATTACAACTTCCACCTATTTCACTTTTCACAGTGCTATCAAAGTCAAGATCCATTTATCCTCAGCTACAACCTTCTACAGCACACATATCTGTAACATTTACCTGATGTGAACAGGTAGCGAGTTTTTTTCCTGCAAGTTATTAAAACACTTGCGACCTACATTGATGCTGTTCTTAAGGTCATGTATCTTTTTTGGCTGCATATAGTGACAACGCAAGCCTCGGCCAGAATGGAGATGATTGGGTAACTGGCTGACACAGTGGTGTCAATAATCACTTTGGCCAGCTCTACTATCCAAGTTGTCAATGGAAATGGTGCTTCCACTGTTGCATCAAGTAAAAAAAAATGCTCAATGGTATTCAAAGTCACAAACAGAGATGTTTCACACTGAAAACCATTCAGGGGGACAAGTTTCTGTTTGTATTAATTGGTCAACATTTCAGGTGTTGTTTGTTTATTTTAATGATGATGATATGCAAGGAGTTAATGACTTTATTAAGTCTGAACAGAGTAATTTCACCTCAACACACTAACTAGTCTGTTAACAATAGTGCGCAGAGGAACTTCACCCAGTGAATGCTCAGGAATTGAACTGTAGTATTTGGTGCCATTCTTATTGATGTAGAACATAAAAAGGGCTAGAAATGCGGTGCCTGAGTACCTCCCGCCCACAAAATTCACCTGCCAGTTTGCGGCGGCGGTAACCCCCATCGCCACGCCCACCTGCGGCCAGAGATCGTGACGTCATCTGGCCGGGCATCGCCCCGGTAGCACCCCGGACCCCAAATTAATTTCTGCCCCCTGAAGCATCGCCGGGCGAAAACAACGCCAGCTTCAGGGGACGTGCATCGGGCGACCGGCCGCCTCGGGGGCGATGCTTAAAGGCGAGGCGGCTGCGGTAAGTGAAAAAAAACTTATCTTTTCTGATCTGTTTTTTTTCGCGGGTTCCTGCCCGCGATCGATTAGCCCGGCACTCTGAGTGGGTGCTGGGCTGATCGTGCGGGTTCGCCACTCCCTTGGCGGTCCAGGTAGGTGCCCTTTCCTTTGCAGAGCCTGCAGCGATGGCCCTTCCCTTTAAGGGAGGGAAGGAGCCTTCCAACGTGGCAGCGCTGCACGGCCCAGTGTGCAACGCTGCAGAACTCACCGCCCCGCCTGCCGCTGATTTTCCCAACTTTTAAAAGTTATCGCCCCAAATACCCAATTTCACCCCCAAAGCCTTTTGGAAGAAGAATAAAGCTGAATTTTGGCTGGAAGAAATGTATAATATTTGATACGGACCACTGATTGAAAGCAATTTCTCAAAACATTGCTGGAAGACTGAGTGGTCTTTGTGGGCTCTGAAGCCTGAATCTCATCTGTCATAAGCTGCCCACATTTGAGCAAATTAAAGAGATAATCGAAGGCATCACTCGGAGACCCTGCTGTGAATGTGTTCTCCAGTCAAAGCAGACTTCACATTCGAATGCTCACGCAAAATGTTCTATTTGTCTGGAAGAAGACTGAAAGCTCTAATTTAGAACTGTAGCTTTCAGCATCTGCGTAAACCTTGAAGCAAAAAGAATCCTAAGCATGCAATGAATGGTTCTAGTTACAATGCGCAGGGAATACATCCAGCATTGGAACGAAGTACAGTTGAATGCTGAAAGTACATTACAGATACATCAGTATATGAAAAGCAAAAATAGATGGATGACCTGGGTATAGATCCTTTGTGGACTTCTTCTGACACCTTTTTCTCCACCTTTTCTCTTTTTAGATGCTGATCGACTTGTGGTGTATTTCCAACATTTTCTGTATTTATTTCAGATTTAGGAACATAGGAACAGGAGTCTCCTCGACCCTGTACCGCCATTCAATTAGGTCATGGCTGATGTGTATCTTAACTCCGTCTACCTTCCTTGGTTCTGTAACCCTCAATACCCTTGGCTAACAAAAATCTATCAATCTCAGTTTTGAAATTTTCCATTGATCTAACCTCAACAGCTTTTTTGCGGGGGGTGGGGGCGGGGATGAGGGGGGGAGAGAGTTCTAGATTTACACTCCCCCTTCTGGCAAATACAGCTTTTTTTTGTCATGTTCCACAAATATTTCCACACTTTTCATCCAATTGCATTTTAAGCACCAGGGTAGACTTGCTCCAGGCATGCAACATCACACAGTGGGAGCACAAGGTGAGAATTTGGATGTAGAGGGTGTAAGGTGTTCAGTTCCCTTGTGCCTTACAAGGATTCTTGGACTCTGGATTTACAGGAACAAAATATACATGACACAAAAGTTTAGGCTCAACCCAAAACTGTTAGGGGTAGAAATTAGGTCGCGCCCCATTTGGGGCGCAAATATCGTCCGGACGCAAATATTAGCGCCTGGCGCTAATTATCGGCACTGACGGGAAACTTCACTTTTACCGCCCCGGGAGGTGAGTGGAGCGCTAAATCAGGCGCTGCACACCTCTCTTAAGGCGCAAAGGCCGAGCAGTGAGGCGCTAACTCGGAGCGCTGGCGAAGCTCATGTAATGTCAGTCAGCAATGGAACACACACACAATGGCACGGGCCAGTTCTTAAAGGGGATGGTTAATCTTGCTTTCCATCCACATCCTGTTCATTGCTGCCTTGAATCTCGGCCTGGAGAGACTTGCACATCAAATGTGCTGGAAAGAACAATGGAGAGCACCAGGCAAAGAGCTCAGAGTGCAGCTCCCACGGTCTCTGCTAAATCGATACAAGGAATGGCAAATCAAAATGAACCTGCAAAGTGCTGCTCAGTACCCAAAACTCCTTCACACAACGTTGAATCTCTCCAGAAGTCTCTCCCTCTCTCTCTCAGAATGCGTAGTTCAAAAATGCCACCAACAATAAAAGACAGGAAGAGGCCCCCTTTAAATAGCGCCCCCCCCAGCCCCACAGCGATTGATAGCGTTCCAGTCTTCTGGTCGTTGGAAGCGCCAGGCGGTAAGGCAGGGGGCGCCACTCAATTTCCGCTACGGGGCACCCCAAGGGCATTGCACCATGGAATGACGTCACAATCTGCGCGCGCAGGTGGTCGCAGCGGTAAGTTTTAGCGCCGCCGCACAATCTCAAGTTAAGTTCTCGAGCGGCGCAAACATCGCTGCGCCCGGGCGTTAGCGGCTTTGCGCCCCATTAGCGCCCTCTTAAGGCGCTAACGGGTGGCGCAACCAAGTGAATTTTTACCCCTTAGTTTATTAAACCCAACAAACCACAGACAAAAACCCCTTAGAGATGTGGCTGAAACTTAAAATCACCAATGCGGCTGGTCGTTACCGATGTTGATTGTAGGCCTGAATCTGGAGGTGACTGGTCCCCCATCCTTCTTCACCTGACTGCAGCAGTATCCACGGGTCGATGTCGCTCCTTCTTATAGTTCTTCAGTCACCTGGCTCCATAGCTGGGCCTCCCCCAAATAGTTTCGGTTGTCGGTTTGCTGAACTGCCCAACATTCACACCTCGTCAACCTGTAATTCAATCACCGGAGGTATACAGAGCTGTGAGATCGAAGATAACTCCTTATCTCCTTTCCCGCTCTCTGTAACGCATATACAATGTGATTTCGATGACTGTTGATGGGCAGTTATCTGATTGTCTGCTCAGGACTAGTGTGTCTTCCATTCACGTCAGGAAGTCGATCGTGACCCTATTGTTTCAGTTAAACTCAGAGCATTGTCCAGATGTTAATTTTTCCCACCGAAACTAATCATGATTCAAGGCCTCACAGTTCAATGTCAATGTCCTTTTCAGAGTTAATCATGAGTCAAAGCTTTCATTGTCCAGTCTCCAAGAACTGATCATGATTCAAACTTTAGATGACTGGCACCTTTTATGTGTCTCGAAGTTTAACCGTTTCATGCCCTTCAGTGCTGGGGCCAAACTGTTCCATGAAAATTAAAAGGTTAGCAAGCCCAGGTGATTGTCTGTTCATTGAATTTAATTTCCACTATGTGCTGTTGTCATGTGAAGCTGTGTGCCGGGAGTGCTCATTCATAAAATCTACCCCATTTATCTATAAAAATAAGTCACCAAGCATCCTATTAAAATGTAACAACTGACAACTTATGACTTTTCAATTAGCTAACCAACATTTTATCATCATTTACTAACTTTCAACTCAAAATCATCAATAGGCATCCTTAACCCTGAGACAGGAAACAGTGTAGCAGATAAAGAAAGATAGAATAAACTTACGCTTTTGACGACCTCAGGACATCCCAAAGCGCTTTACAGTCGATTAGGTACTTGTTGAAGTGTAGTCACTGTTAAAAACTGCCAAAGAATACACGCCACTATTGTCCTCTGTGCAACGGTTTTTGGTAAATCTGTTGGTTACAAACATATTTATAGATTTGTTAAGGCTAATGCACAGAGGAAGCTATCATTTTTTATTCTTTAAGGACAGTGAGAAATAATCAGGGTCAGATGATTTTTGGATTCCAGTGCTGCGTAAAAATGATTGACCTTCCTCTCCCCTTTTGTGGTATATTTTTATTTTTAATCATTTTTTAGTTTCCTTTGTACCACACACCATTCTCTGTCTGAGAATATGTGACCGACCGAAAGGTCATAGACAACGCACTCAAAGTGACTTGCCCTCCAATGTTTCCTCTCTCCCTTCAAGGAAGCTCATGTCTGTTGCCACCTGCTTGAAATGATTAGGAACTTGCTGTGTCCGATTTTAAGAATTAGCTTTGACTTCCACATCCAAATTCACCTGTCACTCAAACTTCTGTGCCAGGACAACCAGTGCATAACGTTTACCTGCATGTGCCCCATCAGGAGCCAAGATTGTCTCATTAAAGGGGGCTTTTTGTTTTAAACAACAGGCCCTTTGCTTTTACAAAGTTGATTCCAGTAAAACCTGTGTTGTCTGTAGCAGTTTGAGACAAAAATAGAAACCTTTACTCCAAAGCACTGATACTTTTGAAATGTCACGTGCATAGTCACTGTTCCAGATCTTGGCCCAGATTTTGCGGGGCCAATGTAAGTCCTCAGAATGGCCCCGCAAGTTCCGGGTTTCCGCATGCCATGCACTGCGCATGCGTGAAAACCTGGAACTTGCGATCTGTCAAGTTTCGCATTGACAGATCCTTCGCATCCGCTGCAAAAACACATTCGCTGGCGCAGAGTTGGGCTATTTGCCCATCTACTGCCCAGCGAATGCCCACAAAACCCTTACGCCTGGTAAGAAGGCCTGCTTTTACCAGTGTAAGGATTAAAATAAATGTTAAAATACAATTTTTTAAATGATTAAAACATACGCATACATTTAAAATTAGTTTAAGCAAATTTTGACCTGTTTTAAACGGTTTAAATTTGTTTTTCAAAAAATTACATTTTTATTTTAAATGCTTAATTAAAGGATCTTTTCATTAATTTTTATATGGGAACATTTATTTTTACTTACGTGTTGTGAATTCTATTTATTTTGGGATTTATAATATGCTTATGGGGATTTTGTACGTAAATGGAATCCCCATAAGCATCATAGGAATCACCCTTTGTGATTGGTTGATCAGGCCCACGTGATCCCAGGGACGCTCGCGAACCGCCTGCGTCCCTGGGATCCGTGGGCCTTTATGCAGACGTACGCCTGGAGGCCCAGGACCGTAAGAGTCCGAAACTCCAGACACACCTGGTACGTTCGGATTTTTTTTTCGGTTTGGAGGTGTATTCTTCTGGTACGCCTCCAACTGCAAATTTAGGGCCAAACGCTCTTAGACTGCTGCTTTGTCCAGGAACATCCTGTCTCCTGGTCTGATGTGACTATGATGGTAGTAAACTATCCCTCCTTCTCGACCTGTCTGCAGCCTTTAGAAACATAGGAAAATAGGAGCAGGAGTAGGCCATTCGGCCCTTGGAGCCTGCTCCGCCATTCAATATGATCATGGCTGATCCTCTATCTCAATACCATATTCCCACTCTCTCCCCATACCCCTTGATGCCTTTTGTGTCTAGAAATCTATCTATCTCCTTCTTAAATATATTCAGTGACTAAGCCTCCACAGCCTTCTGTGGTAGAGAATTCCACAGGTTCACCACCCTCTGAGTGAAGAATTTTCTCCTCATCTCAGTCCTAACTATCTTCCCCCGTATCCTGAGACTATGACCCCTCGTTCTGGTCCCCCAGCCAGGGGAAACATCCTCCCTGCATCCAGTCTGTCTAGCCCTGTCAGAATTTTATAGGTTTCAATGAGATCCCCTCTCATTCTTCTAAACTCTGGTGAATACAGGCCTAGTCGACCCAATCTCTCCTCATGCGACAGACCTGCCATCCCAGGAATCAGTCTGGTGAACCTTCGCTGCACTCCCTCAATGGCAAGTATATCCTTTCTTAGGTAAGGAGACCAAAACTGAACACAGTACTCCAGGTGTGGTCTCACCAAGGCCCTGTATAACTGTAGTAAGACATCCTTGCTCCTGTACTCAAATCCTCTTGCAATGAAAGCCAACATACCATTTGCCTTCCTAACTGCTTGCTGCACCTGCATGTTTGCTTTCAGTGACTGGTGTACAAGGACACCCAGGTCCCATTGTACATCAACATTTCCCAATCTATCACCATTTAAATAAATACTCTACCTTTCTGTTTTTCCTACCGAAGTGGATAACTTCACATTTATCCACGTTATACTGCATCTGCCATGTGTTTGTCCACTCACTCAACTTGTCTAAATCACCTTGAAGCCTCTTTGCATCCTCCTCACAACTCACAATCCCACCTAGTTTTGTGTCGTCAGCAAATTTGGAAATATTAAATTTGGTTCCCTCATCCAAATCATTGATATATATTGTGAACAGCTGGGGCCCAAGCACCGATCCCTGTGGTACCCCACTAGTCACTGCCTGCCACCCCGAAAAAGACCCATTTATTCCTACTCTCTGTTTCCTGTCTGTTAACCAATTTTCAATCCATGCCAGTATATTACCCCCAATCCCATGTGCTTTAATTTTGCACACTAACCTCTTATGTGGGACTTAATCAAAGGCCTTCTCAAAATCCAAATACACCACATCCACTAGTTCTCCCTTATCTATTCTACCAGTTACATCCTCAAAAAAACTGCAGTAGGTTTGTCAAACACGATTTCCCTTTCATAAATCCAGGTTGACTTTGTCTAATCCCGTTGATATTTTCTAAGTGTCCTGTTATCACATCCTTTATAATAGACTCTAGCATTTTCCCTGCTACTGATGTTAGGTAAACTGGTCTGTAGTTCCCTGTTTTCTCTCTCCTGCCTTTTTTATATAGTGGGGTTACATTTGCCACCCTCCAATCTGCAGGAACTCTTCCATAATCTATAGAATTTTGGAAGATGACAACCAATGCATCCATTATTTCCATGGCTATCTCTTTTAGTACTCTGGGATGCAGATTATCAGGCCCTGGGGATTTATCGGCTTTCAGTCCCATTAATTTCTCCAGCACTATTTTTTTACTAATACTAATTTCCTTTAATTCCTCCTTCTCACTAGACCCTTGGTTTCCTAGCATTTCTGGGAAGTTATTTGTGTCCTCTTCCATGAAGACAGAACCAAAGTATTTGTTTAATTGCTCTGCCATTTCCTTGTTCCCCATTATAAATTCTTCCGTTTCTGACTGTAAGACCATGATGCGGAGATGCCGGTGTTGGACTGGGGTGGACAAAAGTGGGAAGTCGCACAACACCAGGTTATAGTCCAACAGTTTTATTTGAAATCACAAGCTTTCGGAGCTGCTGCTCCTTCGTCAGGTGAAGTGAAGGAATACAAATCGGAAAAGCATATATAGACAGAGAACAATGCCTGTGCAGCGTACAATGTCAGACGACTACAGTTAATCTTTCTGATTGCCTTTTATCACACCTCAGCAGAGAGACAATCAGGTCAGTCAGGAAGGCATTATATCAAAGACATAGCAAAATACAACTAAGACAATGAGGTGGGGTCATAGGGGATCTAATGTGTCAAATGCTGCAGTCTGTATGGAAAACCATAAACTTTAAATTTTTTAACTTTTTTTACTGGAAATCACATCTGTGAACAAGCCAACGATGACTCAAGTCTGGATGACTCTACGTCATGTAGCGTGACATGAACCCAAGATCCCGGTTGAGGCTGTCCTCATGGGTGAGTAACTTGGCTATCAGTTTCTGCTCGATGATTTTGCATTGTCGTGTGTCTCGAAGGCCGCCTTGGAGAATGCTTACCCGCAGATCCGAGGCTGAATGTCTTTGACTGCTGAAGTGTGATACTCATGTGACTCGGCCAACGTTGTCTACCTCATACGTTGCAGGAAAGGATGCACCGGAGCATGGTACATTGGCGAGACCATGCAGACACTAGGACAACATATGAATGGACACCGTGCAACAATCGCCAGGCAGGATTGTTACCTCCCAGTCGGGGAACACTTCAGTAATCAAGGACATTCAGCCTCGGATCTGTGGGTAAGCGTTCTCCAAGGCGGCCTTCGAGACACATGACAACGCAAAATCATCGAGCAGAAATTGATAGCCAAGTTCCGCACCCATGAGGACGGCCTCAACTGGGATCTTGGGTTCATGTCACGCTACATGACGTAGAGTCATCCAGACTCGAGTCATCGTTGACTTGTTCACAGATGCGATTTCCAGTAAAAAAAGTAAAAAGTTTAAAGTTTATGGTTTTCCATACAGACTGCAGCATTTGACACATTAGACCCCCTGTGACCTCACCTCAATGTCTTAGTTGTATTTTGCTATGTCTTTGATATAATGCCTTCCTGACTGACCTGATTGTCTCTCTGCCGAGGTGTGATAAAAGGCAGTCAGAAAGATTAGCTGTAGTCGTCTGACATTGTACGCTGCACAGGCATTGTTCCCTGTCTATATATGCTTTGCCGATTTGTATTCCTTCACTTCACCTGACGAAGGAGCAGCAGCTCCGAAAACTTGTGATTTCAAATAAAACTGTTGGACTATAACCTGGTGTTGTGCGACTTCTGACTGTAAGGAACCTACATTTGAGTTCACTAATCTTTTTTCTTTTTACATACTTGTAGAAGCTTTTACAATCCGCTTTTATGTTCCTTGCAAGTTTACTTTCATACTCTATTTTTCCCCTCTTAATCAATCTCTTGGTCCTTTTTTGCTGAATTCTAAACTGCTCTCAATCCTCAGGCTTGCTACTTTTTCTGGCAACTTTATATGACTCCTCTTTGGATCTAACACTATCCTTAATTTATTTTGTTGGCCATGGTTGGGCCGCTTTTCCTTTTGTGTCTTTGACATGGTTGACCTCACGATTTTCCTACTGCTCCATCCAGCTGGGTGGGACTGCCCTCACCTGGTTCCATTCCTATCTATCCAGTTGTACAAATGTGAGAAGTCGCACAACACCAGGTTATAGTCCAACATCTTTATTTGAAATCACAAGCTTTCGGAGCGCTGCTCCTTCGTCAGGTGAAGTGAAGAAATGCATATAGGCACAGCATATATAGTCAGAGAACACTGCCAGACGATTACAGTTAATCTGTTTGGACACCATCCACACCTTTGATTGCCGTGATTATCTCTCTGCCGAGGTGTGATAAAGGGCAGTTAGAAAGATTAACTGTAATCGTCTGGCAGTGTTCTTTGACTATATATGCTGTGCCTATATGCATTTCTTCACTTCACCTGACGAAGGAGCAGCGCTCCGAAAGCTTGTGATTTCAAATAAAGCTGTTGGACTATAACCTGGTGTTGTGCGACTTCTCACATTTGTCCACCCCAGTCCAACACCGGCATCTCCACATCATATCCAGTTGTAGTCAGAGAATTACCTGCAATGGCTTCTCTTCCCGCTCCCACACCGTTACCACTGAATGCATAGGTCAATTGTGGAACCTGCAACTTTCAATCTGATCACCTCCCTCGTTGATTCCTCTCCATCCACATGTGTGAATGTTCAGGAAAGAATTGCTCCATCCACAAACCATGCAAACCCACTATCCGGACAGGGGATCACTATTTTTACAATTGAAACTTGAAACTTTCTTGCCATGACCCATGCTAGGGTGGAGGGCAGGAACAGCACCTCATCTATCGATTAGGCACTTTACAGCCTTCCGGCTTTAATATTACGTTCAACAACTTGAGATCATAACCACGGCTTCTACTTTCTCAGACAGCAGGTGCTAGTAATGGTTGTGCTTTAACCATTCACACCTCCTCTGTACCCATCTTTTGTTTCTTTACTTGTCCCATTATCACCCCTTTTGGCCTTGCACCATCATCCCTTTTGTCATTTAATCTCTCCTGCCTTCCACCCTATCACAGACCTTCCCCTTTGTTCTTTCCTCCCCTCACCCATTTTCCTGCCACTGAACTTCTTTAAAAACGTCATACATCATCTCTGCTATGCACTCTTATTTCCTATCACTTTTACCATCAGCATTACAAAAGCAAGTCGCCCTGAGCCCTCAATGCGCTTTTGCCATTTCCCATAACACATAGGCCACACAATCAATTGTTTGACATAATTTATCTTTAACACATGACAAAAGGATAATATACCAGCAAGAGTCAGAAAAAAAAGAAACATCACCCAAGTGACTCCCCTTGTGACTACAGGTGCTTAATCTTTCTCTTACACATGCTTCTATGTGGTGCTTCCCTTGTGGCTTCAGCAGATGTAGAGGCAATGACATGAATCTTATCATTCATGTGGAAATGACTTATGAAATAATACTGGGCGGCCTGCTGGTGGCGCTATCCAGGGAGAGTATAAATACTCAGGCATGGGACCAGCTTGCTCATGACATTCTTTAACAGGAACTAGTGAAGGCCACAACTAGACCTCCATGTTGAAAAACAGTTGATTAAAGCCTTGTTTAACGCTTAGACCAAGTGCCCAGTAGTTTTCTTACGTCAGGCACTTTGCTGACTAGGATGCTGCGCCTGCTTAGACGCCTTTGGCGGGCATCCTCTGGGTTTGGGATCCTGTGAGGGCTCTTCAACAGTCTACTCTTCCTGCGGCTGTGCCGGGTCTGAAATGGCCATCTCAGTTGTCTCTGCAAAGTGAGTCTCTGACCGAGGGATCCGCAGTGGAATAGTCGTATGAGCGCTTTGAGAGGAACCCACACTTCCTTGTGGCCTGCCACCAACATCCCTCTCATGGGTCAGCCACACCTCAGTGCTGGCAAGTGGCTGGAGAACTCCTTGCTGCTCTTCAGGGGGATCATGAGGACCCATATCTGCACTGGCAGTCATCCTCAAAAGGACGTCCATGAAGCTCTGGTCTCTCTGCTCAATAGCTGCCCATCGCTCCTCCAGAGATGAAATTCTATTCTGAACAGTCACCATGTTTTCCTGACTCTGGTGACTTATTTCCTCCATAGCCATAGTCATCCTTTCCATTGAGGTAGCCATCCTTTCCACGGAGGTTGCCATCCTATCCATGGTGGTGCGTTCATGCACCATTGCCTCCACCACGACAGTGCTGATGTTACAGATGGATTCCTCCATTCTCTCCACATTGTACTAACCCTGGAGGCAAATCCTTCCAGAGACACCTGCAGTTGTTCCTTTATTTCACAAACCGCTCTTTTTCTGGATGGCCCCAGAGGCACAGCATCTGCATGCAGCTCAGCAGAGCTAGGAGAGTCCTGCGAGCTCCGCCGAGGACTCTCCACTGCTGTCGCTGTCTCCACCATCTGTTGATGCTCACTTGTGCGCTGTGATAGACCAGGTGGCAACACTACTCAAAATCGCGAGGGCCCCACCGAGGTGTGCATTGCTGCGCTGGTGCAGGGTGCGCTGAGTCCTGATGACGCTGCTCCCTCAGAGGCTTCAGGTTCCTCTGAGGTGATGTCCAGGTCTTCGTCCTGGACAGTGGGGAGCGGGGCGCTCGATGGTCCTGTGGGAGAGTAAAGGCATGATTTAGACATCTGATATTGATGTAACAGACACATCCTTTTGAGCACATGTAAGGGGTTGTGTCGTGCTTGTATCGCAGACGGTGCTGGTGCGGGGTTAGGCCTTCGTTGCCTAATACTATTGCTTGCTCTGGTCTCCGGCCAGCCTTGTTGCAATAAGCACCTGTGAGTGGTTCGACCCACTCGCCCTTACGGTTCTAACACTGGACTTAGGTGCGAGAGCAGTAATGCAGAGAAAAACTCAAATAGACCCGGTTGAATAGTACGAAATGGAAATCTTTATTGCATAGCGTCCAAGATCATGAAGTACATGTCAATGGCACAAATTAACGATAGTACAAGTATACATACATTCATAAAGCTTGGTCTATGGTAATGAAGAACGCATGGCACATCGTAAAAAGGGTAACACATTATACTTTATCCTTAATAAAAACCACCCTCCCCTATCAATACCTACACTACATCTAGATTTGTAGGATCGGGAAACATGCTCACCACTCGCGATACTTCGGAGAATTTTAAAGTGAGGCGCTCGGCCCGTTTCGCTGCAGCGCCTGACTGTCACGTGTTTTGAGGGGTCTCTGTACCCCACTTGTTTACTTTCGCTGCTGCTGCAAGCAGGCTGGGCTCCCCGTTGTCATGAAGAACTCGACAGTGCTCGGGCCCGGTTCGAAGAAGAGTCTTCCTGTGTCCGACACCGGTTGCCGGTAGAATTCAAAGAAGAGTCTTTGACCAGTTCGTGCAGTAACCTGTAGAGTTCGTATGAATTCGGAGTGGTCGGGGTTTACTGACCGCGGCGGCACGTGGATTCTTCTTCTTCTCTTCTCATCTCGTCTCGTCTCGTCTCGTCTCTTTGGGCCTTCGGGTCCAGAACACCGTTTACCGACACTCGGGATGGTGGACCCGGTTACCGGCCTTCGTCGAGGCGGCTCGTTCCATTTGAGCTCCACCCAACATTCGAATAACCGTCCAGTGCGGCTAAAAGTCCAGAGTCAACAGTCCAGAGAAACAAGAGCACGAACCAAGCGAATAAGAATCGAATCAAGGGAGTAAGAGAATAAGAGAGCGATGGACATTTGTTGTCTATAGTTATAGTGCTGTGTTCCCTTATCTCCCGCTCAAATCTTAATGTTTGTCCTTTGTGAAATATTGGCGCTCAAAACTCCCAGCATGGGGTGCTTCTTGTCTTTAACGGGTTTCGGTAGCACCTGAGACTGGCCAACTACCCGTTAATGTTTTCCCCATTGTTGAACCAGCTCGGAGCCTCCCTGGCTGGGTTTTGGGGGCCCCCGAATACTTGTTTAATCACCCGAGAATGGCTCTCTCATTGTAGAGCCGTGGGGGTATTTGCGTATTGATGTGTCTGGATGGGCCTTCAATTGCCCAGTACAATGGTCCTTACTTGTGCATGGAAAACGATTCCAGCACTCATATCTTTTGCTATTGCCACAAATGCAAACAGGTTGCATCCTGTCTTTATCAGTGCTTATCGAAAATGTTTATTCGAACGCCATCTTGTCTGCCCACTGTACTTCTGGAAACTTCTGCCACGATGCGCGGCGGCCATTTTACAGGCTTCTGTGTCCTGTTTAATCATGACAGCATTTCGTTTAAATAAACTGATCAAACGAATCTGCTTCTACCTCGTTATTTCGAATCGCGATAATTGCGAAACTTTACACACATGATACAAAGTGATTCTCTATGAACATCATATGCCATTGCTTTCTGAGAGGGATGAAACTCTATTATGTCACCAGCTTCCTCTGGTGTGCCTGTCTCTCCATCGCCCACTTCCAGGTCCTCGCCACCTCCAGCAATCTCGTTTGCAGCCTCCTCAGCACTGTTCAATGTTGCTAGGGTAGGTGCTCTCTCCCTCTTATTGTGGGCTATCTTTTCCTGCAAGGAGGGACACAAGCGGTGTTTCAGCCACAGTGATGGAGTGAGTGTGATTAATCCCTACCATAGAAGCTTTGAGTGAGACGAAGATGGGGTAAGGTGCCAAGAGGAAGGTAGCTCCCTGTGCGTTGTTAGTTGTTGTCACTGCATGACAGTGAGAGCGAGTCTAAGAGGTGCATAGGCAGGATGCTGAATTGATTCAGTGCAGAGACAGAGATGGATAGGAAAGGGTGCAAGGGAAGTACGAATAAGGTGAGATGTGAAGGAGGAGGCTTAGAAAGCAGAGTGCTGGTGATGAGAAGAGAAGGGAAGCAGAGTGAAGGCAAGTGAGATGGGATACTCACTTTTGATGTTCTCACAAGATCATTAAACCCTTTTCGGCACTGGATCCATGAGCGGCATAAATGGACCTTGCGCTCACCTCCTGAGCAATGCGCAGCCAGGCTGCCTTGGTCTGCTGAGGAGGCTTCCTCCAGCCATCAGGAGAGAAGAGAATACCCTGCGCCCTCTGACAGCATCCATAAGAACTTGGAGGGACTCATCATTAAATCAAGCAGCTGCATTGCCTCTGGAAGAAGTTATAGCTTTGAAAAGAAGTGCAGGAAACCACAATGGAAAGGCTCAGGCTGGATGGCAGCTTTAAAAGGAGCTGCTATTATGACGTCATCAGAGGCGGCCAGCCGACCCGATCCCACTCATTGGACCGGCCAGCGCGCCTCCATGAAAGTAACAAGCTGGTTTAATAAAAATCGCAACGCTGTAGCAGTTCCCGCCGGAAGCGGCTCTCGAACCCGCCCACCACGCAACCCGACTCCAACCCGCCTCGGGAATTAAAATTCCCCCCATTAACTCTGTTTCTCTCTCCACAGATGCTTCCTGACCTGCTGAGTGTTTCCAGCATTTTCTGTTTCTATTTCAGATTTCCAGCATCTGCAGTATTTTTCTTTTGTATAAATAAATAGCACCCTCTTTTAAGGTACAATTACCTTTTGTGTACTTAAGCCCTTCTAATCCCCTCTAGGTATTGTGGGGTTGCAGTTTGTATGGTTTAAATGAAGCTAGTTACATTGCATGCAGTCTTGTTTGGTTTCTTTAATAGTGATCTGCAGTATATTTTTTTTATTCGTTTATGGGATGTGGGCGTCGCTGGCAAGGCCAGCATTTATTGCCCATTCCTAATTGCCCTCGAGAAGGTGGTGGTGAGCCGCCTTCTTGAACCGCTGCAGTCCGTGTGGTGAAGGTACTCCCACAGTGCTGTTAGGGAGGGATTTCCAGGATTTTGACCCAAGCGACAATGAAGGAATGGCGATATACTTCCTAGTCAGGATGGTGTGTGACTTGGAGGGGAACTTGGAGGTGGTGGTGTTCCCATGCGCCTGCTGCCCTTGTCCTTCTAGGTGGAAGAGGTCGCGTATATAATACTTTCATAGTGCTGCCCTATACCGCAGCATTGGTTGGAGTTTAACCCAATACTAATATTAAAATTAAATTTCTAACGTTACAGCTTGTACTTAACAGAGATCAAAGAAGTGGCAATATGCTTAAGCACCAACTTCAATTTTTAATTACAAAAGCTATCATCTCACTCACGTCATTTCAGATCAGCTGGAGCTTTAAACAGTTCTGTTGATTTCAATGAGCCGCCAATTTGGGTTTCATGAATCATCTTTTGGCATCGTCCTGCTGGGCAATCTTCTCTTCTTTCTCCATCGTCTCAAAATCTTCTTCACCTTAAAGCTTTTTAAAAACACTGTTACTTAAACCTTCTCTAATAATCTCTCAAATGCCTGCCCCGACTTGCAAGAACGAATTTTGACTTTAAATACCTAAGCTACTGCAGTGATTTAATATTACACAACTGGACCAATCATAGCTAATAAATCCATTGTTGTCAATCATCTTACATAGAATGTACAGCACAGAAACAGGCCCAAGGGGGCCGTGCCGGTGTTTATACTCCATATAAACCTCCTGCCATCCCTCTTCATCTCACCCGATCAACATATCCTTCTATTCCTTTCTCCCTCATGTGTTTTTCTAGCTTCCCTTAAATGCATTTATGCTATTTACCTGAAGGAAAAAAAATTACATGGCTACAGGGAAAGGGCGAGGGAGTGGGACTAGCTGAAGTGCTCTTGCAGAGAGCCGGCACAGGCTCGACGGGCCTCCTTCTGTGCTGTAACCTATAGGGCAGTAATAGTAGGGGATTTCAACTACCCCAATATTAACTGGATAAAATTAGTGTGAAGGGTATAGAAGGTGCGGAATTCCTAAAATGCATCCAGGCAAACTTTTTTAGCCAGTATGTAGCATGCCCAGCAAGGGAGGGGGCGGTTCTGGACTTAGTTTTAGGGAATGAAGCTGGGCAGGTAGAAGGCTTATCACTGGGGGAGCATTTTGGTGCTAGTGACCGTAATTCTGTTAGATTTAAGGTAGTTATGGAAAAGGACAAGGATAGACCAGGAATAAAAGTTTTAAATTGGGGAAAAGCAAATTTTGCTAAGCTCAGAGGGGATTTAGCCATAGTGGACTGGAAACAGCTACTTGAAGGTAAATCAGTGTCAGAGCAGTGGGAGGCATTCAAGGACGAGATCCGGAGGGTTCAGACCCAACATGTGCCCTTAAAGAAAAAAGGTGGACTAACAAATCTAGAGCCCCCTGGATGCCTAGAGACAAGCAGGGTAGGATAAAGAAAAAAAGGGAGGCGTATGACAGCTACCGAGGGCTAAATACTCCAGAATCTTTAGAGGAGTACAGAAAGTGCAGGGGTGCAATTAAAAATGATATTAGTAAAGCAAAGAGAGAGCATGAAAAATTCTTGGCAAGTAAAATCAAGGAAAACCCAAAGATGTTTTATAAATATATTAAGAGTAAGAGGATAACTAAAGAAAGGGTAGGGCCTATTAGAGATCATGAGGGTAATCTTTGTGTGGAGGCGAGAGACATCGGTAGGGTTCTTAATGAATACTTTGCGTCTGTTTTCACAAAGGAGAGGGGCGAAGCAGACATTGCTATTGGGGGGGAGCAGTATGAAATATTAGATGAAATAAACATAGTGAGAGAGGAAGTATTAAGGGGTTTAGCAGCTTTAAAAGTGGATAAATCCCCAGTCCCGGATGAAATGTATCCCAGTTTGTTAAGCGAAGCAAAAGAGGAAATAGCAGAGGCCCTGACCATCATTTTTCAATCCTCTCTGGCTTCAGGTGTGGTGCCGGAGGACTGGAGGACTGCTAATGTGGTACCCTTGTTTAAAAAGGGAGAAAAGGATAGACCGAGTAATTACAAGCCAGTCAGCCTAACCTCGGTGGTGGGAAAATTATTGGAAAGAATTCTGAAGAACAGGATAAATCTTCAATTAGAAAGACATGGATTAATCAAGGATAGTCAGCACGGATTTATTATGGGAAGGTCGTGTCTGACAAACTTGACTGAATTTTTTGAGGAGGTAACAAGGAGGGTAGATGAGGGTAGTGTATTTGATGTAGTGTATATGGACTTTAGCAAGGCTTTTGATAAGGTTCCACATGGCAGACTGGTCACAAAGTTAAAAGCCCATGGGATCCAGGGCAAAGTTTCAAGTTGGATTCAAAACTGGCTCGGAGACAGGAAGCAGAGGGTAATAGTTGATGGGTGTTTTTGTGACTGGAAGGCTGTTTCCAGTGGGGTTCCGCAGGACGCAGCACTAGGTCCCTTGCTTTTTGTGGTATATATCAATGATCTTGACTTGAATATAGGGGGTATGATTAAGAAGTTTGCAGATGATACTAAAATCGGCTGTGTGGTTGATACTGAAGATGGAAGCTATAGACTGCAGTAAGATGTCAATAAATTGGTCAGGTGGGCAGAACAGTGGCAATCCGGAGAAGTGTGAGGTAATGCATTTGGGGAGGGCTAACAAGGAAAGGGAATACACATTAAATGGTAGGACACTGAGTAGTGTAGAGGAACAAAGGGACCTTGGAGTGCATGTCCACAGATCCCTGAAGGTAGCAGGCCAAGTAGATAAGGTGGTTAAGAGGGCATACGGAATGCTTGCCTTTATTAGCCGTGGCATAGAATACAAGAGCAGGGGGGGTTTTGCTTCAACTGTATAAAACACTAGTTAGGCCTCAGCTAGAGTACTGCGTGCAGTTCTGGTCACCATATTACAGGAAAGATGTAATTGCAATAGAGAGGGTACAGCAGAGATTTACAAGGATATTGCCGGGAGTAGAGAATCTTAGCTATGAGGAAAGATTGGATAGGCTGGGTCTGTTTTCCTTGGAACAGAGGAGGCTGAGGTGAGACCTTATTGAGGTATATAAAATTATGAGGGGCATAGACAAAGTGGATAGTAAGGACCTATTTCCCTTAGCAGAGGGGTCAAAAACCAGGGGGCACAGATTTAAAGTAATTGGGGGAAGGTTTAGAGGGGATTTGAGGGGAAATTTCTTCACCCAGAGGGTTGTGGGGGTCTGGAACTCACTGCCTGAAAGGGTGGTAGAGTCAGGAACCCTAACCACATTTAAAAAGTACTTGGATGTGCACTTGGGATGCTCTAACCTGCAGGGCTATGGTCCAAGAGCTGGGAATTGGGATTAGGCTGGATAGCTCTTTGTTGGCCGGTGCGGACACGATGGGCCAAAATGGCCTCCTTCCGTGCTGTAAATTTCTATGATTCTATGATTCTAACCATTCTATGATTCTATGATTTACATCGCCTACTCCACGTGGTAGCGAGTTCCACATTCTAAGAAGTTTCTCCTGAATTCTCTGTTGGATTTATTAGTGACTACCTGATATTTATGGCCCCTAGTCCTGGTCTCCCCCACAAGTGGAAACATTTTCTCCATGTCTACCCTTTCATAATTTTAAAGACCTCTGTCAGGTCACCCTCAGTCTTCTCTGTTCTAGAGAAAAGAACCCCAGCCTGCTCAGTCTTTCCTGATAGTTATAACCTCTCAGTTCTAATATCATCCTTGTAAATCACTTTTTCCAGTGCCTCTAAATCCTTTTTTATAATATCGAGGCCAGAACTGTTAAAAGAGATGTTTTGCTCGAGGAGACATAAGTTGAGGATACCAAAATAATGAGTAGAGTAGCAGAACTTAACTGAGTATTTGGTTTCATTTCAAGGGTTTTACTAAATCATGTTATTGGCAGTGAAACAAAATAAAACAAATCCACTTTTGTCTGAGCTACACAGATGTCCCAGAGTTACATTTATCAAGTTAACCTTTATCAATATAAGCTTTAACTTTACTGGCTACAAGACCAAAGAGAATAAATCCCTTTGTCTTTCACTGAACCAGACAAACATGTTTTGGAAAATTCACAGTCACTTTATTTATGTAATTTTCCCATGCAATTTGGGCAATCAAACACACAAACAAAGAAACCAAAACCCTATTGTTTTAGTTATTTTGTTTCTCCAGCATTTTGATCAGTATATTCCAAATTAATGGAAGTAATTGGAAACAATTCACCCTTTAATTCAGCTCATAAACCCACTGATCCTATGCTCACTCATCTGGGAGCGTGCTCAAAGGGAGCACGAGTTGGAGAATCAGCACTAGATTCTTGTAGCCCCATCTCCAACCCATGTCACTTCAAGTGTGTCTCTCCACTGGGAGTGTGCGATCAGTGAACGTACCTCAGGATTTCATCTCCTACAAGGTGCGGTTATGTAACAGGTAGAAGGTAGCCTGCTGAGATGGAGGCCACTTCTGTGCTAATTTATGAATTTATATTCTCTAGGTGTACTTGACAGTTGAGTCATTTGTTTTACGAACAGGTCTCTGGATTATAAATTACAAATGTATCTCTGCCCTAATTAGTTCGAACGTGAATATCCTGATCCTGTATGCATCCATACTTTGATATAAAAGACTGCCGGGAATCACCAAAGTTCACATACACTTTCTTCATGCTCTCATGTGTAAGGTTTTCAAAATTTGCAGATCCCCAAAACCTAAGGAAAAGGGACTTTGGAACTACCTCAGAGTGATAAAAATACATTTGGGCCTAACCTAAGAGACTGTAAGACCAAAAACCAAGTTTTGGCATTTTAAAAGCATGTCTGGGCCTGTAAAGGGAGAAAAGGCTGTGAAGGAAGTTGGGTTCGACCTCTGCAAAAGCAGTTTTGGGTATTGCAGTTAATTGCATTGTCTGGGGAATCAGGATGACCTCACTCAAGCCCCAGCAAGCATTAACATTTTGACAATAGACCCTAGGAGGAGACAGCCCCACCCAAAACAACAGGTCCCATCAAACCGATTACAAAACCCATTAAAGACATGCATAAAGCAAATATTCGATCGAAGTCCTAGACCCAGTCAAGAAACCCAAAACATGAGGACAATTCAAACTCCGATTAAACAACAGATCGACAGGATGGAGCTATCCTGAAACCACGTCACACATTTACAAAACCAGTTAACACGCTAGTAAAGTTGTTACTGTTAACGAGGTCTTACAATGACCGGGATTTGATTTGGTTTTGATAAGGCCACTTCAATTTAGTATAATTGAAGGCCCATCAAGCAGTTCGGCAGTAACAACAGTTCAAGTTCAACAGAAGGCAGTTCTGCAGTTTTGGAGTTCAATTTGAAAGCCTGTTTTTCAGCAGAAGTCAGTGCTGGAATTACAGAGTTCAGGAGAAGTAAGTTGGGCAGTTAAAGAAGACAGTTTAGTAAGAAGGGAGTTCTCCAGTTCTCCAGTAAAACAGTTCAAGTTCAACAAGCAGTCCGGCAGAAGGCAGTTTCCACAGTTCTGCAAGAAGGCAATTCCACAGCTCAGAAGAAGACAATTTAAACAGAAAGCAGTTCAACAAAGAAAGCCAACAACTCCAGAAGTAGGCCGACACGCAAGAAGAGACCAGAGCGACCACCTCAGTGACCATCGGACACCTCGCGGCAACAAGGGCCTTACGAAACCTTTTACTCAAAAGACTCTAAACCCTAACTCTCAACTGTCAAGGATTCATTTGGTGAGCATTATCCCTGGTTCTCCAGAGTCCAACCTAGCTAGTGAAGTGGGATTGGGAGGGGTGAAGTATTCTTCTAATGTTATTTCCCTCGCGTGTACCGAAGTGTTCCCCACCTTTAGAGTGTTAAGAGTGTTTGTGTTGTGTTTTACTTTCTTGAATAAAGATCAAAATTCTTTCATCAAAACCTGTTGTCTACTGCACCTTTGTTCACGACCCCCAAATAAGTCCAAGGTCTAGAACCAGGGGCGTGGGAGCGATTTGAACCGCTCACTGGGTCAGAAGTGAAGCTGACCCTATCACACCACCCCCTACACATGTCACACTCCTGTGAACGATTTTTCTTGCCTTAAAGGAATAGTGCACATAGAAACGCAGTACAAGCACTTTTAGTACTTGTCGGTGAACTTTAACAATTGGAAATTCTACCATTGTATTTCACAACCAAAAGCCCTGATCTTTACTGCACATACCCTGTACAGATGTAACTATTGTGTTAGTGTATCTGGCTTTGAGACTTTGAGATAACTACTTGTAGTTTTCAACATTTTCAAGGAGATTGATGCAATGGATTTATGTTCCACACAAATCTTTTATGATCCAACAAAATTGCATTTTTTTAGGGGAATATAACTTCCAGAAGTGATTTGGTTTTCTGAAAACTGGTAAATTTGATTTGACATTTATACTAGCTGAAAAATTGAATGAGATGTGCAAGAAGTATATCTTTCCAATCCTGCAATCCCAGGTAACGCTCTTGCTAGCCGATCGATGGCGATCTGGTTCTGTGGGGGATGCCTCTTGAAAAGATTTTAAGATCTTCAAGTGATCTTCAAAGGTCATTTGATGGCAGTCATCAGTGAATGTCACTAAACCTCCTCTGGGATTTCCTTCCTGTCCCTCTTGACCGAGTTGAAAACATATATATTTTCTCTAATCCCATTTCTCCCCTTTTGTTTTTATAAGATTTATTCTATAGAATTGATCTCATCCTTAAGGGTGAATTGCACTTCAAATATAGTATTGGTGTAAAGCAGGCCTGGCTTGGCTTCGAAGCAAAGTGGTGTAATTACCTACATTACAACAGTGACTACACTTGAAAAAAAGTACTTCATTGGCTGTAAAGCGCTTTAGGATGTCCTGAGGTCGTAAATGGTGCTATCAAAATGCAAGCTCTTTGCTTCTTTCCAGAGAACTTGTTTAGGGTTGGACAATGTATGTAGTGTAACTCCAGTGCTGTGTCAAAATTAGTTTGCAAAGTATTCAGGGGGTTCTTGGGTCACTTTGTTAAGCTACTTGTCCTTAAATCTTAATGAGAGTGGATACATTCTCCCCTCTCTGCTCTCAGAATATTGGAATTTCTAACTTCTGGGAAACAGTTCCACCCACACATGTACCCAGGCATGGACAGAGCTCTCTCCTGAGCTTGAACCTGGGGGTTAGGGTTATGAGGAAATGTTAATGTTTGGATTGATCTATTTAGAAAACCAGGAGATTTTGCGATAAACTAATAGACGCTGTCAAAGTAACATAGGGGGGATCCGTAAAGTTGATCCCGAGAACTTGTTCAGGGTGGCAAAGGTTTAAAAAATTAAGAAATGCGGAATAGGTCAGGAAACCAGGCAGAATGATTTCACACAAAATTCTCATGTGGAACAACTAACCAGGCAATGCCATTGAAGTAAGTACCATAACTTGGGTTGAGAAACAATAATATCTGTTTCTGCAGACAAGTAGAGATGGAAGGATATGAGGTGAGGATGGGGTCTTTATTAATCAAAAGCAGTGAGCTCATTGGGCCAATTGGCCTTTACTATGTTTCCAATGGAAATTCACTTTGAGCAGGTGAACATTCAATTGCATGTAAAACCTAATGTCATAAAGCATGTGTTGTATTTTCCCTTGCTGATCATGGGTCATGGGTAACAAGTCATTATTTATCGAATGCAGCTACTTCCTGAGTGATACATTTGGAGACGGAGGATTGACTCAGTCCTGTGATATCACTGGCAATAATCTGAAACAAGTAAATAGAATAGAAAATGAGTCTAGCGGTCACCTTCAGTAGCACTGGCAAAGCATCCATGCTCAAAGGTTTAGGCTCTAATCTTCCTGTAGCTTCTGAAAAATAACAAAGCTTCTGCTAATGCAATCTCAAGATCTTGCAGACTTGTGAGTCTGAATGATCCAGTAACTAAAACAAGGGAAATACTTGGAGCAAAGAGGTGGGGAAGGGGGATAGATTTTGCTAACAGCTTTTTCAATAAAGTAGGCTCCCCATGCTTTTGCTTCGCCTGTTGTTAAGGAGTAAAGCCTATGGCCTGAAATCAATGTCTTGTATGGGATTATGTCTTATTAATATCTGATGCAATTGGTCCCGATAATACCAGTGAAATCTCCTTAATAGTACCTAAAAATTGATACGAAAGGTTTTCACATTGCCACAGTTTATGCTGATCATGGGTGCTTAACAACAATGACACTCAATGTAAGCATCAGTGGAAAAAGTGCATACATCGCGACCGTGTTATTTTTGGTACTGGTGTTGCTCCACTGTCTTTATAAAATGTCTAAAATCGCAACGCCATCACCATTTGACTGGGTGAATTGTTGTGGTCGTAACCCTTCATACCTGAAGACAAGGACCCTTGTTAGAGAGAAAAATCAGTCTCGGTGAGTCTTGCTGGTCATCGCTAACGCCAGCACAAGAGAGGCAAGTCTCCGACACATTTCATAGACCCCAGCCTCTCTGGGTATAGCAGGCTGCTGGTGTTCGTGTTTCCATTGTTGCTACTTCTTCTTTAGGACAAACACATATAAGATTCTAAGAGGGCTTGACAGGGTAGATGCTGAGAGGCTATTTCCCCTGGAAAAGAAAGACTTGTATTTATATAGCGCCTTTCACGGCAACCGGACGTCTCAAAGCGCTTTACAGCCAATGAAGTACTTTTTTGAGTGTACTGATGTAATGTAGGAAACATAGCAGCCAATTTGTGCATAGCAAGCTCCCACAAACAGCAATGTGATAATGACCAGATAATCTGTTTTTGTTATGTTGACTGAGAAACAAATATTGGCCAGGACACCAGGGATAACTCCCCTGCTCTTCTTCAAAATAGTGTCCTTGCTGCTCTCAGTGTTTGTTCCAAGGAGGAGTACTGATTCTTCATGGAGGAGTACTGATTCATCAGCTGAGGGAGGGCAGTAGGTGGTAATCACCAGAAGGTTTCCTTGCCCATGCTTGACCTGAAACCATGAGACTTCATGGGCTCCGGAGTCAATGTTGAGGACTCCCAGGGCCACTCTTTCCCGACTGTACACCACTGTGCTGCCACCCCGGTGGGTCTGTACTGCCGGTGGGACAGGACATACCCAGGGATGGTGATGGAGGATTTTGGGACTTTTTAAAAATTTGTTTATGGGATCTGAGGGTCGCTGGCAAGGCCAGCATTTATTGCCCATCCCTAATTGCCCTTGAGAAGGTGGTGTTGAGCCGTCTTCTTGAACCGCTGCAGTCCGTGTGGTGAAGGTACTCCCACAGTACTGTTAGGTAGGGAGTTCCAGGATTTTGACCCAGCGACGATGAAGGATCGGTGATATATTTCTAAGTCAGGATGGAGTGTCTTGGCGGAACCCAAACTGGGTGAGCAGGTGCCGCTTGATAGCACTGTCGATGACACCTTCCATCACTTTGCTGCTGATTGAGAGTAGACTGATAGGGCGGTAATTGGCCAGGTTGGATTTATTCTGCTTTTTGTGGACAGGACATACCTGGGCAGTTTTCCACATTGTCGGATAGATGCCAGTGTTGTAGCTGTACTGGAACAGCTTGACTAGAGGCACGGCTAGTTCTGGAGCACAAGTCTTCAGCACAATAGCCGAGATGTTGTCGGGGCCCATAGCCTTTGCTGTATCCAGTGCGCTCAGCCGTTTCTTTATATCACGTGGAGTGAATCGAATTGGCTGAAGACTGGCTTCTGTGATAGTGGGGACCTCGAGAGTAGGCCGATATGGATCATCCACTCGGCACTTCTGGCTGAAGATGGTTGCAAACGCTTCAGCCTTGTCTTTTGCACTCACGTGCTGGGCTCCACCATCATTGAGGTTGGGGATATTCTTGGAGCCTCCTCCTCCCATTGGTTGTTTAATAGTCCACCACCATTCACGACTGGATGTGGCAGGACTGCAGAGCATTTGAGCTGATCCGTTGATTGTGGGATCGCTTAGCCCTGTCTATAGCAAGCTGCTTCCGCTTTTTAGCATGCATGTAGTCCTGTGTTGCAGCTTCCCCAGGTTGGCACCTCATTTTTAGGTACGCCTGGTGCTGCTCATTGGTTGAAAGGTATGATTCTGTGAGTATGACTATGTCAGGCTGTTGCTTGACTAGTCTGTGGGACAGCTCTCCCAATTTTGGCACAAGCCCCAGATGTTGGTGAGGAGGACTTTGCAGGGTCGACTGGGCTGGGTGTGCCATTGTTGTGTCCATAGCCGGTGCCGAGGTGGACTGTCCGGTTTCATTCTTTTTATTGTTTTTCGTAGCGGTTTATTACAACTGAGTGACTTGCTAGGCCATTTCAGAGGGCAGTTAAGAGTGAACTACATTGCTGTGGGTCTGGAGTCACATATAGGCCAGACCAGGTAAGGACGGCAGATTTCCTTCCCTAAAGGACATTAGTGAACCAGATGGGATTTTACGACAATCCGATAGTTTCATGGTTACCATTACTGATACTCGTCATTATTCCAGATTTATTTAATTAACTGAATTTAAATTCCCCAGCTGCCGTGGTGGGATTTGAACTCACATCTCTGGATCATTAGTCCAGGCCTCTGGTTTATTAGCCCAGTGACATTACCACTACGCTACCATTCCCAAAAATTTAATAAGCGCCTTTCACGACCACCGGACATCTCAAAGCACTTCACAGCCAATGAAGTACTTTTGAAGTGGAGTCACTGTTGTAATGTGAGAAACCCGGCAGCCAATTTGCACACAGCAAGCTCCCACAAACAGCAATGTGATAATGACCAGATAATCTGTTTTTGTTATGTTGGTTGAGGTTTAAATATTGGCCAGGAAACCGGGGAGAACTTCACTACTCTTCGAAATAGTGCCATGGGATCTTTTACATCCACCTGAGAGGGCAGACGGGGGCCTCGGTTTAACGTCTCATTCGAAAGATGACACCTCTGTAAGGGGTTTTGTCATGCTTGTGTCACAGACGGTGCTGGTGCGAGGTTAGGCCTTCGTTGCCTAATACTATTGCTTGCTCTGGTCTCCGGCCAGCCTTGTTGCAATAAGCACCTGTGAGTGGTTCGACCCACTCGCCCTTACGGTTCTAACACTGGACTTAGGTGCGGGAGCAGTAATGCAGAGAAAACTCAAATAGACCCGGTTGAATAGTACGAAATGGAAATCTTTATTGCATAGCGTCCAAAATCATGAAGTACATGTCATAGGTGCAAATTAACGAGAGTACAAGTATACATACATTCATAAAGCTTGGTCTATGGTAATGAAGAGCGCACGGCACATCGTAAAAAGGGGAACAAATTATACTTTATCCTTAATAAAACCACCCTCCCTTATCAATACCTACACTACGTCTAGATTTGTAGGATCGGGAAACATGCTCACCACTCGTGATACTTCGGAGAATTTTAAAGTGAGGCACTCGGCTCGTTTCGCTGCAGCGCCTGACTGTCACGTGTTCGGAGGGGTTCTGCACCCCACTTGTTTATCTTCGCTGCTGCGACAAGCAGGCCGGGCTCCCTGATGTCATGAAGAACTCGACAGAAACTTGGACACGGTTCAAAGAAGAGCCTTCCTGTGTCCGACACCGGTTGTCGGTAGATGTCAATGAAGAGTCTTTCTTGTATTTCCGGGTGCGGTCGGGGTTTACTGACCGTGGCGGCACGTGGATTCTTCTTCTTTTCTTGTCATTTCGTCTTGTCTTTTTGGGCCTTCGGGTCCAGACACCGTTTACCGACTCTCGGGATGGTGCACCCGGTCACTTGCCCTTGTCGAGGCGGCTCGTTCCGGCTGAGCTCCACCCAACATTCGAAGTCGAATCAAGAGTTTAGCAGTCAGCAGCGAGATAAGAGAAATAATAGACCGATGGACATTTGTTCACTATAGTTATAGTGCTGTGTCTGCTTATCTCCCGCCCAAATCTTAATGTTTGTCCTTTGTGTAATATTGGCGCTCAAAACTCCCAGCATGGGGCGATTATCTTTTTTTTAACGGGTTTCGGTAGCACCTGAAACTGGCCAACTACCCGTTAATGTTTTCCCCATTGTTGACCCAGCCAGGATTGTATGAATCGTCTCCCTGACTGGTTTTGGGGGCCCCCGAATACTTGTTTAATCACCCGTCGATGTCTCTCTCATTGTAGAGCCGTGGAGGTATTTGTGTATTGATGTATCTGGATGGGCCTTCGATTGCCCAGTACAATGGTCCTTACTTGTGCATGGAAAACGATTCCAGCACTCATATCTTTGCTATTGTCACAAATGCAAACAGGTTGCATCCTGTCTTTATCAGTGTTTACCGAGTATGATCCAATCTTATATCGAAATGTTTATTCGAATGCCATCTTGTCTGCCCACTGTACTTCTGGAAGCTTCTGCCACGATGCGCGGCAGCCATTTTACAGGCTTCCGTGTCCTTTATATCATGACAGCATTTCGTTTAAATAAACTGATCAAACGAATCTGCTTCTATCTTGTTATTTTGAATCGCGATAATTGCGAAACTTTACAGTCCCTCCTGTTGATGCGAATAACTCCGCTTATCGTATCAATTAAAAGTGGTGGTGAGCAAAATTATCCCGATTCTCCACATCCAAACACTCCCTTAACTTTAACTATCTATGGCCTCCATGCCGTCCTCATTTCCCAGGGAAATTATATTGTCTAAACTTGGACAAACCATAGGCAGTATTGCCATTAAACTTACATTGCATATACGCATTCCAGGTGCAACAGGCCAATGCCTCTCGCACCACCAGTATATGCATTTTTATTATACAAGGAAAAATAATCAAACAACCATTTTAAAAATACAAATTTCCAAACTTAGTTACACATACTCCTAACTAATAACAACTACATAAAACACACACGGTAAAATGGAGCGGCGTCATCCTGGCCGTTTACGTGGTACTTTCTTCGTTCACGCGCACGTAACGTTCTCTCCACTCCCCTGTGTTCTCCTGCTTTGTGAGGCGTTTGCCTCTTTTGCAGTGCACGACCAATAGGTACACTACAATTATAACTTGGCACACAACCAAAATGTGGGAGGCTATCCTGATCCATGAAGGAACTTCAATATTGGTGAACAGATCCCACCACGGTGGGATTACTATGTCCAAAATTTCTGTCCCTATTTCTACAGTCTTTTGTTCCAGGGTGTAAAAATGTTTTTGTGATACTGCGACGGCTTTCAAAAGCTTGGTGAGGTGTTCAGGGAGAGGGGGAATGATGTATCCGAAATGTGCGACGAATCGCTGCAAGTCTGTGAAATTCTCTTTTATTGTAAGGTGAACAGTAGACGGTTCAGGGATCGGGACAATTCGCTGCTGTGCTACTTGAACTTCAGCCCTGGGTTTAAAACAGAAACTGCTGTTACTCACCGGACACCGGCTGTGGTTTCCATGCTGGTAGTGTTGCGCTGCAGTGGTAACGCAATATGTTCCACCCCCTATGTATGCCACCTGCGGAGGCACATGATCTTGTGTCATTGCTTCCATGGTGCAATTCATGGGTTTCGCGCCAGCCGTTCTGAACCCGCATTGTGGTGTTAAAAAGGCATTCAAGTGCTGGGGACACAGGATGATGTGTGCTCCCCGGCCACGACAACCTGATAGGTCGGTACCTGTCATTGTTTGCTCCCAGCGGATGGCGTAAGGTGGGACTGCTGCGTAGCGAATGTGGGCTCCCCCCTGAATGACACCAATGTTCTCCACCCGGTACACCTGGGCGGGCTTTGCTGTGTCGCCCAACACCGGCATCCGTAATACTATACCCATGATAGTATAGTTTGACCGTCCGCAGTCCACAGGGACTGGGTATGCCTCTGAGGCTAGCCTGAGCTGGCACTGGCTTAATGCGTTCTGGAAAGGGTGGAGCGCCTGCAGGTGTTTGTTGCTTATCCAGGACGGGACCAAACCTTGTTTTAAATCCTCCAAATTACTGCGGCCCTCGCCCAGTAACCACGCCCCGTATAGTACACACACCTCGTTCTGCGCAGCTTGATCGGATGCGTTCCGATCTTCCCTGATCAGGGCATTTACCGTTCTCGCATGCTTCTCCAGCTCTGCTATAATCTCTTTTAAGTGTAGTGTCATGGCCTGGTCCTCATGTAACTCAGACCCTACTACCTTGTTTTCGCTTGTGAGGGTGCTTTTTAATTGTGTTTTTAAACCGTTGATCTGGGTCTGCAGCTCCACGTTGTCTAGAGCGTTGACCACAGATGTTCCCGTATTAAAAGCAGTGAACATATCATTCACAACACCCCTTCTTTGTCTCCCCACCTGACCCAAAACTTCGTGTGGTGTTGTGTACAAGCTTGTTTTGTCAATCTCTGCAAAATGAAACTCGTAGAATTGTCTGAACATGTTTGTCAACAGGACCTGGTACAATTGTTCCGTTTCTTTGGGACACCACTCTATTAAACGCACCTCGGTGAGATTTAGAATCACCGAAGCCACCGCGTAATGTACCCCTTGAAATAGTATCTGGTCTGTTGGGACCAGTACCAAACTAATCCCGGGCCCCATTAATGGTTTTAGGGCACCCTTCCTCCTGAGCCAAAACCACCGGAATCGTGGGCGGAGACTTGCGTGGGCGCGTGATGAGTTCAGTGGCGTTTACCGGGATCGGGGAGAATGGAGCTCCGCACCCCTTTGTGCTGACATCCCACCTCATCCCTTTCCCGTTATCCTGCCACTGGTGTACGAAAAATATGGATATACCCTTGGGGCAAACGTACTTCGATCCCCACATACAAACATATATTCCCTCATCCGGTTCCCACCATTTGTCCCAACAGACTTTCAATTGTCCGTTAGTCCCCGTAATTGTCCGATGGCTATTGTTACCCAATCGCTCCCACTCGACCGAGGAATTTCTCATATTCTTGTTTAATTTCCGTAACCACCACCATCGGCTCAATGGGACCATCCCATTGCATGTCAAACAAATCCTTTTGCCGACGGTGACGCTGATTCTGGGTGCAATGATCCTCACTCTGGGGCACAGCAAAGAAGTCTCTTTGTAGGCAAATCCGGATGCACTGGAGTATTCCGTTGAATTCGTTCCCAGCCATCCCGGCCACCTTCCCTTGTGGAAATAAGTGACGGTCTCCTCAGCCTTTCGCTCTCCGGTCCCATCCGTCGCGATGGGTGCCGTGTCCCCGTAGCAACCGAACACAACGACATCCTTGGTGAGGCCCCGATAGGCCAATCCATATCCGATCGTTGCGAGCACTATCAGAATCCTTTCCATCTTTCCTGGTTCCTGTGATCAGATAAAATGATGTAGCCAGCCTGGCTTTTGTGAAGGGTGAGCGGGTCCCTATACCTCGTCTCATGCATAACGACATGTACGCTGGATAGACTTTAACTATTCCTATCTCTAACTCCCATCATTTTACCTTTCGCATTTGGAAAAACTCCTCTCCACATCCGTTAACACCCTGGACGAATAGACAACCGGCCTCAGCTTGCCGTGACGCTCTTGGAGCAGCACTGCGCTCAAGCTGTCTCCGCTGGCAGCTACCTCCAGGAAAACCTCCTTCCCCCGCTCTATGGCCCCTAAAGCTGGCGCGGTCTGCAGATCCCCTTTTAACTTCTCGAATGCTGCCTGGCAACCCTCGTCCCAAGACCACTCCACTCCCTTATGGAGGAGTCGGAGCAGCGGAGCTGCTGTGGCTGCATAGTCCTCGATGAAGTCTCTACAGTACCCGGTCAGTCCCAGAAAGAACCTCACACCCGTTATGGTGTTGGGAATCGGTATCTCCTGCACCGACTCCCTCCTAGCCTTATCTATGGCTCTTTCCCCAGCGTGAATGGTCAGACCCAGGAATTTTACTTCCTGCTGACCGATCCGTGCTTTCTTAGGGTTCACTTTAAAACCCTTTCTCGCTAGCAGCTCCAATAACTCGGCTAGCAGTGGTCCATGCTCCTCCCTTGATTCCGTGAACAGGAGCAAATCATCCACGTACTGCACTATCTGATTGGGCTGACTAAACTCCTTTAAACTTCCTGCCATACACTGATGGAAAATACTGGGGCTGTTGTGGAAACCCTGTGGCAAACAGTTCCACGTGTACTGTTGTCCTTTAAAAGTAAAGGCAAACTTGTACTGGTCCTCTCGCCGCAGCGGGATGGACCAAAAACCGTTCGAGATATCCAGCACCGTGAACGTGGTCGCGGACGCTGGGATACTCCCTATTAGGTCAGCAGCTGCTGCTACTGTGGGCGCGCAGGCGGGGATGTTACTGTTAAGGACTCTGTAGTCCACCGTGGCCCTCCACGAATTATCCGGCTTCCTCACCGGCCATAATGGGGAGTTCACGTGTGTGGCTATCGGCCTCAACACGCCCTGCTGCATCAATGAGGACATTGCTGTCTCCATGTCGGGTTCTGCTTCTTTGGGGAAGTTATACTGCTTTTGGGGCCGGGTCATGGGGTCCCCGTCTACGCTGACCTCAAACCCGGTAACCCTCCCACAATCGTGCTTGTGGGTTGCAAACGTGTGCATATTATCTGACACGTACGCTTGCATGTCCGTTGGGACATCCGCGACCATAAGCCCAAGGTCATAATCTCCAGATGGCTTCATGGTACACAGGGCCCCTTTACCTTCCTTCCCCGGGATAACAACTACCTTGCCTTTCCCACCCTTGGCTCCCCAGAGACAGTGATTTCTAAGGTCCACGAGGATCCCGTGTTCCGATAGGAGATCCGATCCGAGGATACTTCTGCCACCCCCCCCTTGCCATTTCATCAGTATGCACTTCCATGTGGTGTGGAGTGCTCCTAAATGAATGGAGAGCGGAATGGAGAACGCGCCAGCCTGCTCTTTTCCCGTGAACCCCGCTAATGTGAATGGGACCTTGGTAGACAGTGGTGAGTCAAAGGGGCTATCCGTATGAATCACGGTGCATGAAGCTCCCGTGTCCAACAAATAATTACTCTTCTGCTTCTCTACCTCCATCTCAACCAGGGGTCTTTTCCACACATCATAGCTGAGCGGACACAGATAAACGGGCTGCGCGGGCTCTAGTCATTGGGTACCAGTGGACGGGGTTGTGGCATCTGTGGGGCCGGTAGCGACTGCCACCCTCCCTTGCGAAATCATAAGGGACCGCATAGCTCCCAACATTGATTCTATCGCATCGGGATGGATAGGCACACCAGCTCCTTTCTCAGAGACAGGCGCGTGGGTTCGGGCTGCGGGATTTTTATCCTTGGGGTCCTTCCAGGGGTTCCTACAGTTCTTACGCCAGTGACCTGTCTTTCCGCACCCGTAACAAACACCACTGGTTTGTGGGGCGCGATTTCCCTCCTGATGCCAATCTTTCTGAGCCGGGGCTGCGGGCCGTGCCTCATGCACCTTTCCCTTAAGGGGACGCGCTCCCGTGCTCCTAGTGTTCCGATACCCTATGGTGAGGTGACTCAGGACAGACTCCTCTGTTGTGGTGGGGTTAGTGGGATCAAACCACGCTCTGGCCTGCTCCCTGATGGCTGGTAAGCTGTTGGCTACTAAACACCTGAGCCAGGGAGCTTTCCCAGCGCCGTTCAGGTAGTCGCGCGCTGGCGCACCTGGGCAGCTACGCTGGTATACTGGCCACAGCCTGTCGGCGAAAACCTTCGGGGGTTCTCCCTCCATCTGTAGGGTTTGACTCAATCTGACGAACGGACTTTCATCATCCGCCCCGAACACTTCTAGGACCTCGTCCCGTAACTCCTCATAGGTTTTATTTCCCTTCTTGCTCTCGTCTGAGAGACACTGAAGGATCGAGCTATCTATCGAGAACAGCAACATTTTGGTCTTTTCCTCATCGTCGCAGCCATTAATTGCTGCGGTCTGTTCTACCTCCCTAACGTGTACGGAAGGGTTGTCTGACTCAGACAGCTTCCGTACATGACTAATCATTGCTCTCAGCTGGTGTGAGCTGTGGGGCAATACAAGCTGGTTCAGGACATCCCCCTCTGCTCCATTGTCCCCATTCGGGCCTCTCTTGTGATCTCGGAGCGGACACATCGGTCCCGGTTTCGACTCTATCTCCGGGGATTGTCCTACCTCGGGAACCTCCTTTTCTACTTCCACCACTTCCTCCCTTACCCAGGTTGCCGAATAGCTGGGTGGCGCAGAGGGCACAGTGGCAAATACCTCCTCTGCTTTGTCTGGTAGGGATTTTGGGAATTCCCTACCCACCTGTGGCTGGTTTGCTGACGGGCTGATGAGGCACACCAAGCCGTTTGCCTTATTCAGGGCCTCTCTTAGGTTCCCTATCTCCTTCTGGCAAACACTGTGGTCGGCTCCCTCATGCCTATCCTCAAGGGCCATCTTATATGCCGCCCTAACTCCCTTCAAGCTTTCTTCCTGTGCTTTTATCTGGTTAGCTAGGCGGGCACACCGTTCTCTAATCCTACCCTCGCTTAATTTTGCTTCCGTGACCTGACACTCTAGGTAATCAATTTTAGCCTCATGGTGGTTGGCTACTATCTGGCGTTCCTGATGTAACGCATTCAAGGATGCAATGAGTTTCTGTCCTCCCGTGATCTTTTCCTCCATCTCAACTTCCAAGTCCCTGATCTGAGCTTTCTGTGCCACAATGGCCTGGTCCGAAAGTCAGACTTGCTTCTTGTAGCACATCAGCCAGACCGCTTTCTCTACCGACTTCTTATGCTCTTTACTGCCTGTCCATTTGATGGCGGCGTCTAGCGGACGCTTATCCATCAGTAGGTCACTTATCCACTTTTTGGTTAAGTTAACCTTCCCAAACACATAGTCGGCTACCCTCTCATCCATCACATTTCGCCTATTCAAACCAGGGTCTAAAACATTACTCTCCTGCTGCCAATGTCCTGCCGCGGTCGCCATTTTCTGTAAGGGGTTTTGTCGTGCTTGTGTCACGGACGGTGCCGGTGCAAGGTTAGGCCTTCGCTGCCTAATACTATTGCTTGCTCTGGTCTCCGGCCAGCCTTGTTGCAATAAGCACCTGTGAGTGGTTCGACCCACTCGCCCTTATGGTTCTAACACTGCACTTAGGTGCGGGAGCAGTAATGCAGATAAAACTCAAATAGACCCGGTTGAATAGTACGAAATGGAAATCTTTATTGCATAGTGTCCAAAATCATGAAGTACATGTCATAGGCGCAAATTAACGAGAGTACAAGTATACATACATTCATAAAGCTTGGTCTATGGTAATGAAGAGCGCACGGCACATCGTAAAAAGGGGAACACATTATACTTTATCCTTAATAAAACCACCCTCCCTTATCAATACCTACACTACGTCTAGATTTGTAGGATCGGGAAACATGCTCACCACTCGTGATACTTCGGAGAATTTTAAAGTGAGTCACTCGGCTCATTTCGCTGCAGCGCCTGTCTGTCACGTGTTCGGAGGGGTTCTGCACCCCACTTGTTTATCTTCGCTGCTGCGACAAGTAGGCTGGGCTCCCTGTTGTCATGAAGAACTCGACAGAAACTCGGACACGGTTCAAAGAAGAGCCTTCCTGTGTCCGACACCGGTTGTCGGTAGATGTCAATGAAGAGTCTTTCTTGTATTTCCGGGTGCGGTCGGGGTTTACTGACCGTGGCGGCACGTGGAATCTTCTTCTTTTCTTGTCATTTCATCTTGTCTTTTCGGGCCTTCGGGTCCAGACACCGTTTACCGACTCTCGGGATGGTGCACCCGGTCACTTGCCCTTGTCGAGGCGGCTCGTTCTGATTCGAAGTCGAATCAAGAGTTTAGCAGTCAGCAGCAAGATAAGAGAAATAAGAGACTGATGGACATTTGTTCACTATAGTTTATGGAGGAAAAATTCAGTTGGTTGCGCCTCCCGTTAGCGCCTTAAGAGGGCGCTAATGGGGTGCAATGCCGCTAGCGCCCGGGCGCAGCGATGTTTGCGCCGCTCGGGAACTTAACTAGACATTGTGCAGGCGGCGCTAAACTTTACCGCCGCGACCACCTGCGCGCGCAGATTGTGACGTCATTCCATGGTGCAACGCCCTTGTGGCGCCCCGGAGCGGAAATTGAGTGGCGCCCCCTGCCTTACCGCCTGGCGCATCCAACGACCGGAAGACTGGAACGCTATCAATCGCTGTGCGGCTGGGGGGGAGGCGCTATTTAAAGGGGGCCTCTTCCTGTCTTTTTCTGTGGTTGACATTTTTGCACCACTCGTTCTGAGAGAGAGAGAGAGATTCGGAGAGAGAGAAAGAGAGACTTGTGCATTGAGTCAACGCTTTGTGAGGTAGTTTTGCCTACTGATCCTAACTTCGCTGGTACTTTGGTTGCTGTCCTTCATAACTTTGCTTGCAAAGACACTATGGGGGCTGCACTGAATGGGGGCGTCGTCCTGCTCCAGCTGAATCGGAGGACACAGAGACGCAGAGAGAGAGTGGCAATGATGGCCAGACGGAGGAGGGCCAACAGGCGTCTGTACAGGAGAGCTTACCCTCCCAGGGTATATCGTGAACAGCTCTCCTACATTCATATGTCTGAGGAGCTGTGTTTGCGAAGGCTGCGATTCAGCAAGGAGGTGGTCACTGAGCTCTGCCACCTGCTGCAGCCAGATCTGCAGCCTCAACTGAGGTCCAGGATGTCTCTGTCGGTGGCAGTGAAGGTCACAGTGGCTCTCAACTTCTATGCTACTGGCTCATTTCAAGCTGCTGCTGGGGACCTCGCCAATATCTCCCAGTTCGCGGTGCATTGCTGCATCCGGCAGGTCACAAATGCCCTCTTTAAAAGGAGACGAGAGTTCATCTCTTTCCCCATGACCCTAGACAAGCAGCGTGACCGCGCTCTGGGCTTTGCGAGGATAGCGGGCTTCCCCATGGTGCAGGGCGCCATTGACTGCACGCATGTGGCTTTGCGTGCTCCGCATGAGAATGCCAAGGAATTCCGGAACAGAAAGGGGTTCCATTCCTTGAATGTTCAGTTGATCTGTGACCACAGACAGCTGATACTCGCTGTCAATGCCCACTATCCTGGCAGCTGCCACGATGCTTTCATCCTGCGCCAGACTACTGTGGCAGAAGTTTTCGAGGCACCGCATCAGCCAGTTGGTTGGCTTCTCGGGGACAAGGGGTATCCATTGAGCACCTGGCTGATGACACCGCTCCGTACGCCCAACACCCATGCTGAGTTGCGGTACAACGAGAGCCATCAAGCTACCAGGAACATCATTGAGCGCACAATCGGCGTGCTGAAGCAACGGTTCCGCTGTCTCGACCATTCTGGAGGAGCCCTGCAGTACTCGCCTGAGCGAGTATCCAACTTCGTAGTTGTGTGCTGCATGTTGCATAACATGGCAATCGTCAGGACCCAGCCAATGCCACCAGGCCTCGGAGCACCACCAGAGGAGGAGGAGGAAGAGGAGGAAGAGGACGAGGAGGATGATCATCAGCAGCACCAAGGTGGGAGGGCGGCCCACAATGGTGAAACTGCAAGGGCCGTCCGTCAACGGCTGATAGCAAGCCGCTTCTAGGGCCCCTGCTGTGGAAATGGCTTCTGCCATTGCTAACAACATCAATGAACCCAGCACGCAAACCCTAAGCTGGCCAAGGCACCAATGATTCCAAACACCAAACATGTATATTTTGAATACAAAAACTTATTTATTTTACAAACTCTGTGTGTGTCATTTCCTCATGACAAACTCATAGAAATAAACACAAAAAAACAGTCATTAACATAACTGGTTCTCACAACCTGGAGATAATGTCCAAAACACTAGACAAAAGTTGGGCCATGAACCTCGGCCTTTAATAAAAAAATGACCAGCATTTTATCACACCTCCTACTTTTTGCCCTTCGAGGGTGATCTCCTTCCCTTGCGCACTTCCCCCCTTCTAACCCTACTGCTCCTCCGTAATGGGACCTCAGTGGCTGCAGCAAGGCTGGTGGAAGGCTGCTGCTCGTCAGACCCTGACACTGCAGATGCCCCTGAAGGACGGCCTCGACCACTTCTGGGCCTGGAAGGCCTGGCTGCAGACTGCACCAACTCTGCATGGGCGGCAGCAGTCTGTCCTACAGGCGGTGGCAAGTGCAGTGGAGAAGTGACAGTGTTGGCAGCAGGAATGCTGTCATCGTGAGAGAGGACAGCAACTCCCTGCTCGCCCGACACACTGGCACTCCCACGGGGCAGCACTTCAGCATCCGGAGCAATCTGCTGGAGCACAGATTGCTGGCCTGCTGCGGCGCGGTGAGAGCCCCGGGGACATGTGAACGAACCATCGAGGTTGGCAGCAGTCAGTGCTCGCGTGGCCTCAATCTGAGTCTGCATGAGAGCAGTCAGAGATGGGATCACGGCAGTCAGTGACTGAATTGCAGCACTAAGCGTTAGTGTGGCATCCGCCTGTGCTACAACGAAGTGCTCCACACTCCTTGCCAGTGACTCAATGCATTCGGGCACCCTTCCCACTGCACCCATGAGCTCAGTGTGCATGCCCACCGCCTGGGTGTTCATTTCTGCGATCAGCCGCTCCTCCTCTGCGTCCATTGCAGTAGGAGTCGCTGGCATACTCTCCCTCTGGGGAGAAGGCCCCCATTCTTCCCTACCCCCATGGCGTTGCTGCAGCCCGCTGGGTCCTGGAGCTTCACCCTCATCAGACCCTTCCCCCCTGCTCTCCTCCAGGGAAGGCGTGTTCCCAGTGTGGGCATGGGCTTCCTCGGGAGAGGGTGGCACTGATGCTCCGGCTTCCTCTTCCTCCTCGGCTGCAGCTTCACTCCCACTGGCAGCTTCAGGGCCCGTCTCCTCAGCTGGTGAATCACCATCTGAAAGCAGGGAGGTACAAGAGTGGCTTTAGCGTGAGGACAGGGTGGCAGTAAGGGAGGAATAAGTGCAGCGAGTTAGCAAGTTGGATTGAAAGTGTCAAAGGCTGGTGTTGTGAGGGACAAGTGGAAGGACAGAGGACAAAAAGGTGATGACCTTACCATTGCTGTCCAGAACGGGGTCGGCGTCTCCAGTGGCGACGGGACCAATCACCCGGCTTGCCACAATCCTGTGGACGCGCTCCTCAAGATCGCTGAGGGGTTGCAGCTGAGGCCGCCCTCCACCTGTCCGTTGCTGCTGTCTCCTATTATGAGCCAGCTTGGCCTGCAAGAAAAAGGACAGCATCTGAGTAAATATACAGCCATGGTCTTGCCTGATGTGCCTCCCATAGGTGAATAGCCCTTACTGTATGCAGCCATGGTCTTGCCTGATGTGCCTCCCATAGGTGAATAGCCCTTACTGTATGCAAAGTGTGGAATGTGTGTGTGTGTTTCATGAAAGGGCCATAGGTGTTGGATGAGTGTTGTGCATTGGGGTTTTAAGACCCTCTGGCCATAGAGTGAGGTTGAGATGGAGGGATGGAGAGGTATTGAGAAAAAGCCACTCACCCTGACGACCCGAGTGAGGTCGTTGAACTTTTTGCGGCATTGAACATGGGTCCTGGGCACCATGCTCCTGGAGGAGACGCTCTGAGCCATCTCCCTCCACACTCTTCTGTACTCGCGTGGCAAAGGCCTCCTGCCACTCTCAGGGAAGAGTATACATCTTCTGCGCTCCACCGCGCCAACCAGAGCATCCAAGGCCCGCTCGGTGAAGCGATGAGTGCGTTCTCTCACCCTCTCCATCCTTGGCAGCAAAATGGATTCACAGGTCTCTCCAGGCCGAGATTCAAGGCTGCAATGAGCAGGGTGTGGCTGGGGAGCAAGTTGGCTCCCCCCCCCTTTAAGAACTGGCCGGCGCCAGTGTGTCTGTGTTCCCTCGCTAACTGGCAGCACCTGCGCTGCGCTCGCGCGCTGAGTTAGCGCCTCACTGCTCGGCCTTTGCGCCTTAAGACAGGTGTGCAGCGCCTGATTTAGCGCTCCACTCACCTCCCGGGGCGTTAAAAGTAAAGTTTCCAGTCAGTGGCGATAATTAGCGCCAGGCGCTAATTTTTGCGTCCAGACGATATTTGCGCCCCAAACGGGGCGCGACCTAATTTTTCCCCCATAGTGCTGTGTCTGCTTATCTCCCGCCCAAATCTTAATGTTTGTCCTTTGTGTAATATTGGCGCTCAAAACTCACAGCATGGGGCGATTATCTTTTTTTTAACGGGTTTTGGTAGCACCTGAAACAGGCCAACTACCCGTTAATGTTTTCCCCATTGTTGACCCAGCCAGGATTGTATGAATCATCTCCCTGACTGGTTTTGGGGGCCCCCGAATACTTGTTTAATCACCCGTCGATGTCTCTCTCATTGTAGAGCCGTGGGGGTATTTGTGTATTGATGTGTCTGGATGGGCCTTCGATTGCCCAGTACAATGGTCCTTACTTGTGCATGGAAAACGATTCCAGCACTCATATCTTTGCTATTGTCACAAATGCAAACAGGTTGCATCCTGTCTTTATCAGTGTTTACCGAGTATGATCCCATCTTATATCGAAATGTTTATTCGAACGCCATCTTGTCTGCCCACTGTACTTCTGGAAGCTTCTGCCATGATGCGCGGTGGCCATTTTACAGGCTTCTGTGTCCTTTATATCATGACAGCATTTTGTTTAATAAAACTGATCAAACGAATCTGCTTCTATCTTGTTATTTTGAATCGCGATAATTGCGAAACTTTACACCTCTGACAGTGCAGCACTCTCTCAGCACTGCGCTGGGGCCCAATATCCAGGGCTCTTCGGATCCTACCATTCATGCACAGGGCAATTACCCCAAATTATGTTAAAATCATAGAAATCATAGAAACATACAGCACATTCGGCCTGTCATGCCTGTGCTGGCTCTTTGAAAGAGGATGACTAAAGTTTCAGAGGGGAAGCCTGTGGAACAACATCATAACACGAGTCAGTCCCATCGAGATAAAAGAGATAAGGGGAGAAAATTGTGAAAATAAGTTTTGAATGATTTGATGCTGTACAGCAACAACTTTCATTTATATTATGCCTTCAATGTAGAGAAATCCCCAAGGCGCTTCTCAAAGGGTAATCAAACAAATGGATGCTAAACCTAAGAAGGAGATATTAGGAAAGCAGAACAGAAGCTTGCTCTAACAAATGGGCTCAAAGGAGGGGCAGAGGCGGAGGGATTTAGGGAGGGAATTTCAAAGCATGAGGCCTAGGCAATGGAAGGCACGGCTGCCAATAAAGTGGTGAAGGGAGGCCAGAGTCAGAGTAACAGAGGGCTGGGGGACTTGCAGAGCTGAAGCAGGTTACAGAGATAGGGATTTAAACACGAGAAAGAGAATTTTAAATTTGAGCTGGGGGAGTGGAAACTAATGCAGGTGATGAGAACAAGGGCGATGGGTGAGCAGGACTTGGTATATGATAGGGCAGCAGAGTTTTAGATAATCAGAGGGTGAAGGGTGTGAGGCTGACCTGGGGAACATTGGAATCGTCAAGTCTGGGGGTGCCAGAGGCATGGATGAGGGCAAAGCTGGTCGTGAAAAGGCATGGATGATAAGGCAGCCACTCCACTCTACCTCCCATACTGGAGCAGACAGCGTTACCTTCCATCTCCACTCACGCAGAACTGGACCCCAAAGCCCATATTGAACCTGTGGTTGTTGCTTGTAATTGGTGTGAAATGGCACAAAGCTCTCCTCTTCAACACACATACACCGCGATCATTGCTGTGAGCCGACTGGGCCCAGTGCCGACTCATTAGATTTCAGCAAATCCTGATGTTATGTTATATAGCATTAATGGTGAGCTAGTGTGCTTTAATGTGATTTGATTGCTAATTCTTAAAAAAATATTTCTATTCATCCTCATAATGAATTTGGGTTTGTGCCTGTGGTAAGCTTTTAAGTAACTGCTAATCCAGGTATTCCGATTAATTTAAATTGTATTCAGAACTGCAACAATATGTTTCTACCCATTACTTTGAGATGAATCCGTCCTGAGTGTCCTTGATCATTATCAGAGAGACAGATTCTAAATGTCATTAATATGAGGATGTAGGGAGCATCAGTCGGTAACCGTGACGCCAGGTCATGTGCAGGCTTCACAGACTTTTGTTCGGAAGATTATGACAGTTTATCCATTTTATAAAACCTGTAAGTGGATAAATTGTCGAGGTGTGTGCACCTTAACCACTGTTGAGATTTTATTCCGAAAATGCTCTGACAGCATCCCCTGTGAAAGGCAGCATATCTCCTGAAGAACACAGTAGCCACTCAGCATTTACCTTGGAATGTACCTTATTTATACAGCCTCATTTTATTGATTATTGCTGGTTGAGTTTAATAATTGACAGCGGTGAGAATTACCAGGGCCTCCATGACAGCCATTGAATGCAGCCCAGAGTGTGCTAGACAGATGAGCTATAAATGAAGTCAGAAGGAGAAAAATTGTCCACCCTGGACTATCATGTGATTAATTGCTCTATTACAGTTCTTGTGTTGAGAGAAAAGGCGTTTTGAACCCTGACTGATTGATGCGGATGATGGAAAACATTTTTGCCAATATATGTCTGGAGGCTCCTCAGCCATGGACTAGTCAGTGTGAGGTGCTGGAAAATGTTTGTCGTAATATTTACAACTTCAAACCTATTACTATTAAATGCATGCTCCCAATTCTTAAGTTACAGTGCCATCTCCACTGTGGAATAGCGAGGCATCAGCCAAATACACGTAGGAGGCAACAGAAATGGTTCATTTTTGTCTGGGTTTGGTCTGGCAATGGTCTCTTTAACCCCGTCACAATATATAAGGAGTTAAAAACCAGCTGCATTCAAAATTATGTCCCCACACTAACTCAAAATGAATCGTTGCAACGACAGTTAGATTTGGTCTCTGGGCAGGCAGCTTGAGGGAGGAGCCAAGATATAAAATTCAAACACAAATTACTGTGTGATTTTTTTTTTTGGTTATGTGTATGACTGGCAGCTCCTTTTTGAATTTAGCTGACATTGAGTCAGATCTAGAAAACCCCAGCAATTGCTTCGGTGATACTGAATTAATTTGGACTGATCAAATCAGAGAGTTGGGCCACTGTTTGAAACGTTCTTAGAGATCAGATCAGAACTATTAACCTCCATAGTTGGCAGGTATGTAAGAAATTAATAACCGAATATATCTCAGATGACTTATTTGTTTGCTTGTTTATTTATATTTCATATAATTTCTTTGGCAGTTAAAACCTAAAATGATGTCTGGTGTTGTGATATTCTGACACTTTTCAGAAGATGGGAAGAGAATCCTGTGGTGTCATAGGATAGATCCAACAGCTAAAGAAATCTAAAAAAAGGTTTTCTGTTCATTATTCTGATCATGCTATCCATCAAAATTTACATAGACAGGTTATGCTAGACTATTGGGCCAAAAATTCGGCCCTTCCCGGGTGAGTACGGACTGTGTACTCACCCATAAGTCCTCCTGAAGTGCCGGTCTCCTGCATGCACTGCGCATGTGTGGGAAACCGGAACTTCCGGTCTGGTGAAGGGAGCGGTTCAGAGGTGAACTGCGTGTGCGGGAGAGGCTGCGTGCACGCAGCAAACTTAAGTTTTTTTTCAGGTTTCTCCGAGAGGGTAAGTATTGAAAAACCTGTGCTTTTAAAAAGGAGGCGCAGGACCCGTTTTCAACAAGGTAAGTGGTTAATTAATTATAATTTAAAAAATTTTTCAACAGGTTTATCTTTTTTAGATACTTTAAAGAAATGTAAGTTTATTTTTAGCACTGTTAAAAAGTATTTAAATTTTTTCAAAAATTTAAATTTTTGTTTAAAGTAGTTAATTTATTTAACTTATAGTTATTTTAAAAATGTGATTTTTTAAAAATTTATTTGAAGTTTAGCTGTTCTTTTGGGGCCGATTTCAATTCATAGATTTGACAGGTCTTCCTGTCAAATCTGTGAATTAAAGTTGGTCTGCTGCCATTGGCTCTCCATGGCCCACGTGATCCCAGGGGACGCATCGCACTAACTGCGCCCCTGGGACACGCAAGCACTGCGCGCCGGCACTTGGAGCAGGCCCAGGAGCTGAAGTCCCCGTGGGCCAGAAGCAGAACGGCAGACGCGGTAGGTAAGTGCGCGCGCGATCCTTACCCCCGCGGCAAGCCAGAGAGGCGAATTTCTGGGCCAATGTGTCCTATTCTGGGCACCACACTTTAGGAAGTATGTCAAGGCCTTGAAGAGGGTGCAGAGGAGATTGACCAGAATGGTAGCAGGGATGAGGGAATTCAGTTATGTAGAGGGATTGGAGGAGCTGGGATTGCTCTCCTTAGAATAGGGAAGATTAACAAGAAATTTAATAGGAGATGCTCAAATTTATGAGGGATTTTATAAGAGTTAGATAGAGAGAAACCATGTCCATTGACAGGAGTGTCAGTAACCAGAGGACACAGAGTTACGATAATTGGAAAAAAATCCATGGGGGAAATGAGGAGAATTCTTTTTACACAGCGAGTTTTTATGATCTGGAATACACTGCCTGAAAGACTGGTGGAATCAGATTCAGTAGTAAAATGGATATATACTTGTAAAGGAAAATTTGCAGGGCGATTGGGAAAGAGCAGGGGAGTGGGACTAACTTGATAGCTCTTTCAAAGAACTCTGGGCCGCTGGGCAGAATGGCCTCCTACTGTGCTGTATGATTCTATGGCCGAGATTTTGCTGACCTTGGCGGGTTCGTGGCAGGCGATGTCGGTGGCAGGTCTCGGCTACGCTGCTGGATCCATCCCAGTCTCTGAAATGATTTTCACTCAATAGGGCTACTTAAGCCCCGCTCAGCGAGTTTTCCGGCCAATTCGAGGAAGCGGGTCTGGTGATGTAATTTGATGACGCGTCATCAGCCGGTTTTGTTAAAGGGACCATGTCCAAATTTAGTTGGACAGTTGTGCTATCGGTGTTCCAGAGCATTGAGCTGCTGCAAACACTGACAAGCACTGCACTGAGGTGCACGGCTGCACACAGGTTCTCCCATGACTCCCTCCATATGCTTATGGAGGGAGTCACCGCACGCAGGGAGGTCCTCTTCCTTTCTGATGGGCAGAAGAGAACTCACCAGGAGACCAATGCAGCCTGGTTGCACATTGCACAGGCGTGCACAAGCAGGGATGTCATCAGGAGGACCAGGCTGCAGTGGATCATTAGATCACAAAACGTTAGTACAAAGCCACACTCAACCTCATCCTGCTGTGCTACTCATCACATCCCCATCACTCTGCCTTCCCTACCCTACCGCCTGCACATCCTTACTCACACCAAATTACCTTGCAGCTCCACCCATCCCTCTCTATCTACATCATCACTTCTCCATCTCACGAGCCACCCCTCACACTCAACCTCATCCTAGTCCAATCATACCAACTAACAACACACAAGGGTAGGCACTTGGGTGTTTTAGGCAATGTTCATGTCAAGTTTCTGTTAATGTGCTGACATCTTTATTGTCAACACTTTGCGTTCTTGGACAGATTTGTATGCACCTTTGGAAGTGGCTTAGTGAGTTGCAGTGAATGGTGAGACATAATGGTACCCCCCGCAATGGTGATGAGTGTGAAAGGAATGGCTTGGGCATTGTAGGGATGCTTTATGTTGTTGGTGTGGGGTGGTGCCAACCTGGCGCATCAGGGGGTACAGCATCAAGTGAAGTAAATCTGGTCATGGTGAGGCCATCCCTGGCGTCCCAGGCAGCAATGTGCTCAGGTGCTGATGTCCTGTGTCCTGTGTAGCATCAGATGTATGCAGAGAAGGTTAGTGCTGTTGTTGGTGCTGCTGGTGTGCCTGGTGCTGCTGGTGTTGGGGCTAATCATGGTGGGATTCTGAGGGCCAAGATGAGAGCGTATAAAGGGCACCCATGCTGATGGAATAGATGGCAGGTGAAGTAGAGATGACAGAAGCGATCTGTCAATGGTGAAAGAGGTAATGAGGCCAGATTGGATGGAGACTTGTGCAAAGACTTGCAGCATGGTGATTCTGTTGTGTAAATGCAGTGAAGAAGAGCTTGTGGCTGAGGGAAGATATCTCTGTGAGGTGGGAGCTTTTACTTGACATTTGGAGCTGTCAACTCAACAGCTGATTCAATGGCCACTGACCTCCCACCTCAGCTTCACAGACGTGGTCTAGCAATAGCGTGAAACCTGTGGGTGAGCTGTCAAATTCAAAAGATAAGTTTAAAACCATTGTTAAGTGGCTGTAAACAAGTCACTAATCATTTAAATTGGCTCCCCCACTGCTGCCTGCCGGGTCTGCTCAGCGCTGGCAGACCCGACATCGGGAAAGGCAAGTGTGCACGATTTGACAGTGGGTTCCCAACCCACTGTCAATCAATTCACATTTAACTGCCAACCCACCACTGATCCTGTCCATTGAGCACTGGCAAAACTGCCTATGATTCTAGCAGAACTAATGAAGATATTATTAAAACTATAGGGAATCACCTATCAGTCTAAATATGGAAGCCAGTATATCAGGGTAATAAATATAACTGTCCCATTGGATGCACATTATATCCAATGGAAGGGTCAGAGCAAATTTATTAATTTAGGTTGGATTCTTTTGTGGTGTGTCTCGGACCGCCCTTCCGGAAGGCCTATTGAGTGGCTGCCTCCTCCCTCGCTCCTGTTCCACCTCCTCCTCCTCGTCCTCCTCAGCTTCCTCTTCCTCCTTGTTCTCCTCCTCCTCCCCCTCCCTCTCTCTCCTGCTGAGGTGGTCCTGCTATGCTTGGTGGCAAGGGCTGGGCCCTCATGATGGCCAAGTTGTGCAGCATGCAGCAGACCACGACGAAATGGGACACCTGCTCAGCCGAGTACTGGAGGGCTCCTCCCGAGCGGTCAAGGCTGCGGAACTGTTGCTTCAGCACCCCGATGGTCTGCTCGATGATGTTCCTGATGGCAGCATGGCTCTCATTATATGAGTGCTGGGCAGGAGTTGGGGTTGCGGAGGGGAGTCATGAGCCAGGTGGAGAGCGGATAGCCCTTGTCTCCGAGCAGCCAGCCGTGAGCGTGACGTGGTGGCTGGAAGAATGCTGGCACACTGGTCTGGCGCAGGATGAAGACATTGTGGCTGCTGCCAGGATAGCGGGCATTGACATTGAGGATTTGTTGTCTGTGGTCACACACCAACTGCACATTAAGTGAATGGTAGCCTTTGCGGTTACGGAAGATCCCAGGATTGTTATGCAGCACCCGCAAAGCCATGTGGGTGCAGTCAATGGCACCCTGCACCATGAGGAATCCCGCTATCCTGGCAAAGCCACATGCACACTTGTCCTGCTTCTCTCTAGTGATGGGAAAGGATATGTAGTCCCTTCTCCTACTTTAGAGAGCCTCTGTGACCTCCTGGATGCAGTGATAGATGATGAACTGCAAGATGTTAGCTATGTCTCCGGTTGTAGGCTGGAAGGATCTGCTGGCGAAGAAATTTAGGGCAATGGTGACCTTGACTGTCACTGACAGAGACGTCCTTATCCTGATCTGAGGCTGGTGGTCTGGTAGCAGGAGGTGGCAGAGTTCTGTGACCACCTCATTGGTGAAGTGAAGCCTTATAATACACTGCTCCTTGCTTAAATGGAGGTAGGAGAAGTGCTCTTGGAATATACTTGGAGTGTAAGGCCTCCTGTTGAGAGCCCTGATAGCCCTCCTCCTCCCTCTGGCCACATGTTCCAGTCTTTCTCGCTGCCTCCGCTCCCTCCTCCATAGATCCTGGAGGGTGAGGTCGACTGCCAGTGCAGCCCCCATTAATGTAACCAAGTGCAGTAGTTTGATTTTTTAAAGAATAAATATAGCTACTTTTTAGTTGCCACAACACTCCTGATACTAAATAACCTTGAAAGTATGGAATGAGACTGTTGTACTATGTGAAACTGACAAGAAAGCACTGAAATTCCACTAACCTACAGCTGCGACTCATTACTCAAATAATGTCCCTGGAGCCAGCTTCCTGGTGCTTCACATCAGCTCTCTGTGTCACTGTTTCCTCCAGGCGCTAAGGTAGGTGGCGACAATCAATTTTGCAGATTGGGCGGCCAGTGAGCATTGCACACTCACTGACGTCACGATCCATCTGGCGTTGAGGCTCCCAGCGATAACTGTTCGCGGTGACACTGCCGGGGGCAGGGCGGGATTTGTCGTGCGGCGTTGGATTCATCTCGCCCCAGCAATAATGCTCTGGTGCCGCGTTACCGCCATCTGCTGCATTAGAATCATGATCCAGACAGCTGCGGGGTCGGCACCCGCCACGGACTCACCGAGGTTGGTAAAATCCAGCCCCACGCTTCTAATTCTTTTCTATGTGATCTTGATAAGTGCATTGGCTTTTTTTGGTGACATGCAAAAGTTTTCTTGCATTAATAAACTTTTATTGAACCCTAAGTCCTGTTAATCCATGTTAATGATGAGGATGTCCAAGGAATCAACCAGAAACACAACATTCATTACAAATTATAACTTCATACCTCTGCACTTTCTACCAAAACTTTACACTGGTTACTATTAAAAATGCTCAGGTGATAATTGATTTTTTAGTAACAACTTACATTATTGCAGCAGGAAGGCCACGAATGGAATAACAATGTGTGTTTAAGTAATGCCCCAATTAATGTCCCAGCCGTACATCAGTGCCAGCCTGGAATCTTTTATCTCTTCCTTTTAACTACCCATTCAAATTTCCTTTTCCTTTCTTCCTTCCAATTTATTTTTTCTCCACATTCGCTCCATACGTCTCCGAATCTCTCTTTTTCATTGGCCTTCAGGAATAAACGCGGTAGGGGCCAATTTTAACGGTAGGAGGAGGACGAGTGGGCAGAACGCGCTCGCTGCCCACTGCCCTGACTGCCCGACTGTCCTTGCCTTCAGGAGGACCGGGCCTCATTTTCGAGCTGCTGGCAAGAACAGTATGTTTTATTCTGCACCATATTAGAAGAATTAGCAATGCCAGACTGATTATTGACCCCTGATACATGATTAAAATTGCATTGGTAACACTTGATTAAGAATTTCCCCATCTTTGCTCTCACAACACAGAAAGCTAAAGGTATCATCCATAAGGAGATTCCATTTTGTTTTTGAATTCCGCTATGTTTCTCTCATCTTACACCATGTAGAATTAACACTGTTAACTGGAACTGAGAACTTAATGAGCTTTTGTGCCCAATGACTCCAATCGTACGCATGTCCAGAGCTTACCCTTTCTGTGGTATTTAGCAGAATAATTGTCAAATGCAATTGCACTGGCGCAGATGAGCCGTTGATTGCAAGAGCATCGTACATAAAACTGTAGCTGATAATTAGCTCTGGAGTTTCTAGAAATCTGGTGACATTATTATGAACAGGAAAGTGGCCAGATGACATAATAATGCAGAGGAAAAACCAAACCTTCTGGAACATGTGTTATAAATCTTCATTTTAAGTATAAATTTTGTGAGATTCCACTGCTGGCACAGAGATTTGGTATGGAGATCACCGTGCCAATTCTGCCCTCTTGAGCATCCCCAATTTTCATCTCTCCACCATTGGCGGTCTTGCCCTCAGCTGCCTAGGCCCTAAGCTCTGGAACTCCCTCCCTAAACCTCGCCGCCTCTCTTCCTCTCTCTCCTCCTTTAAGATGCTCCTTAAGACGTATCTCTTTGACCCAGCTTTTGGTCACCTGCCCTTATATCTCCTTATGTGGCTCGGTGTCAAATTTTGTTTAATAGCGCTCCTGTGAAGCGCATTAGGATGTTTCACTATGTTAAAGGTGCTTTATAAATGCAACTTGTTATTATTGTTGTTGCTAGTTTCCTGGCCATTAAAATTAATCATTGGGCTGCCGTGAATGCAGCCAATGGAGAGCCGGCTGCGCTAAGGGTAACCGTGCCTACATGCGGCCTAATCAGAGGCCGCCACCAAAAATGGTATGTTTTAATGAAGCAATCTCAAAGATCGTTGTTGGCCTCTGCCCAGCCTGCTGCCAACCCTCGATCACTCGCCTCCCTCCCTCCTGATCACCCTCTCCCTCCCAATTGCTCACTCCTACCCTCCGGATCGCATCCTTCCAGTCACCCTCTCCCTCCCTCCCAGTTGCCCCCCACTCCCTCTCGATTGCCTCCCCTTCCCGAAACGAATTTCCACCCCTTGATGTCAACAGAATTCAGGAAGGAGGAAGAATGATTACGATAGTGCATTTGCAGTTGAGAGGAACAAGGGATTATTATTTGAAGAAGAGCAAGTGGTTCTCTATCCTGAAACCAGGAGGAGCAGGATTGTTCCTGCCTGCTGCACAGAAATCTCAAAGACCATTGCCCTCCCCCATTCAGCCCCCTCCTGATTATCCCCGCTCCCGATCGCCCCCTCTCCCTCCTGATCGCCCTCTCCCCCTCCTGATCGCGCTCCTCCATCCCGATTGCTCTTTCCCCCACCCGATCATCCGCCTCCCCCCTCCTACAATTTAACTGGTTGTTCATTCATTGTTGTCTGTCGGATCATACTGTGTGCAAAATGGCTGGTGCCCTTCCCTAGATAACATTAGGGACTGTATTTCAAAGTGCATCATTGTGAATCACTGAGCGGTAAGACTCCAAATGAATGCAAGCCTTTCTTTACCTTTAAGTGTCAGCTGTGGCTCAGTTGGTAGCAGTCTCGCCTCTGAGCCAGACAGCTGTGGGTTCAAGTCCCACTCCAGAGACTTGAGCACAAAATCAAGGCTGACGCTCCAATGCAGTGCTGAGGGAGTGCTGCACTGTCGGAGGTGCAGTCTTTTGGATGAGATGTTAAACTAACTAACTACTCTCTCCAGTGGATGTAAAAGATCCCATGGCAGTATTTCGAAGAAGAGCAGTGGATTTTTCTCTGGTATCCTGGCTAATATTTATCCCTCAATCAACATAACAAAAACAGATTATTTGATCATTACCACATTGCTATTTGTGGGAACTTGCTGTGCGTAAATTGGCTGCTGCATTTCTTACATTACAACAGTGACTACACTTCAGAAAAAAAGTACTTCATTGGCTGTAAAGCGCTTTGAGACGTCCGCTGGTCGTGAAAGGCGCTATATAAATGCAAGTCTTCCTTTGTGCAATAAATATGATTTGAACTGTTGCATTTATGCTAACCTCACAATGTAGAAATAGGGACATTGAATTCAAATTGCTGCAAGTACTTTGTCAGAAGGGAGCATCAAGACATCTGCAGTTAACTGTTTAATACTACTATCTCACACTGGCATTGTATGAGACTGTCTCTGCCCCTTCATCTCTATCGGTATGAATACGATCAGAATTGCAGCTCATTACAAGTTTGTTGCTATAGCAGAAAGCTAGCAGCAAGAGATCAGTGTAATGCTCTTTTTCCTGCAAACTGTCAATCTTTGAGAAATGTTTTATTTCCTTACAGCCTAGGTACTTAAACCTTACTCTGAGATACAATGCCTGAGTGTTAAAAGAAATGTATCTTTGTCCCAATCCATTTATTGACCAGACAAGAGGTGACACTTGAAAGCCTGTTTACTATGGATTCCTGACCAATGCTGGTCAACAGAAACAACACATTACGAAAGACAAAATGGATACGTCACAAATTACAGCTCTAAATTCTCTGACAAAATAAAGAGAGAAACTGACAGTGAGCATATTCGAAGATAATTGTAATAACAAACCAGCTCCATAATTTGTGTATTGTAGGTATACCTTGTGAGTCAGTCAAGTGACCTCTCGGAGTTCTTGGACAAGACACAAATAGGCAGCAGCCAGTATGTTTGAGCAATAGATCAGATTTATTAAGCTTACAGCGTAATCAATACTTAACATTAGGCGATAGTAAAATGAATAGCTCACAGCCCTCGGTCCCTGGAGCCCTTCGGACACAGGCAACGTCGTCGTAAGTCTGTTCCTTTACTTTGCAGCAAATCTGTGTGTGAAGTTGTTCTTTGAGTATCGAGATTTTAACCCATTCCTTATCAACAGTTCATTTGGCCAGTGTCCATATATGGTCTTTAACAAAATCACCTTCTTTAATTGGTTCTAATGGTCAAAATACCATTGTCACTCAGGTTAAGGCTAGTAACCAGGCTACTCCTTTTCCAGTACATTTCCATTAACTCTGTTCCGCTGTCGTGTTATCTTGTTTATAGGTTTTCACCCCATTGGAATTTACTTTATCTCTTCCATATCATAGCCTCCCTGGTACAAGGCCTTTATACCAAGGGCCCATATCATTCTGCTGTCTCACTTGTCTTGATGTATCCAGACTATCTCACTTTAATCATAGAATCATAGAATCATAGAAGATAGGTGCAGGAGTAGGCCATTCGGCCCCTCTAGCCTGCTCCGCCATTCAATGCGATCATGGCTGATCATCCAAATTCAGTACCCTGTACCTGCTTTCTCCCCATATCCCTTGATCCCTTTAGCATTAAGAAAAATATCTAACTCCTTCTTGAATATATTTAATGAATTGGCCTCTACTGCCTTCTGTGGCAGAGAATTCCACAGGTTCACCACTCTCTGGGTGAAGAAATTCCTCCTCATTTCTGTCCTAAATAGCTTACTCCTTATCCTTAGACTGTGACCCCTGGTTCTGGACTCCCCGACCATCGGGAACATCCTTCCTGCATCTAGTTTGTCCTGTCCTGTCAGAATTTTATAAATTTCAATGAGATCCCCTCTCATTCTTCTAAACTCCAGTGAGTACAAGCCCAATCGACCCAATCTCTCTTCATACGTCATTCCTGCCATCCCAGGTATCAGCTTTGTGAATCTTCGCTGAACTCCTTCCATGGCAAGAACATCCTTCCTCAGATAAGGCGACCAAAACTGCACACAGTACTCAAGGTGTGGTCTCACCAAGGCCCTGTACAACTGCAGCAAGACATCCTTGTTCCTGTACTCAAACCCTCTCGCTATGAAGTCCATCATACCATTTGCCTTCTTAACCACCTTCTGCACCTGCATGCTTACCTTCAGCAACTGGTGCACAAGGACACCCAGGTCTCGTTGCACTTCCCCTTCTCCCAATCTATTGCCATTCAGATAATAATCTGCCTTTCTATTTTTGACACCAAAGTGGATAACCTCGCATTTATCCACGTTATATTGCATCTGCCACGCTTCTGCCCAATCACCCAACCTGTCCAAACCATCCTGGACTTTCTCAGCATCCTCCTCGCAGCACACACGCCCACCCAGTTTTGTGTCGTCTGCAGACTTGGAGATATTACATCTAGTTCCCTTGTCTAGATCATTAATATATATTGTGAATAGCTGGGGTCCTAGCACAGATCCCTGCGGTACCCCACTAGTCACTGCCTGCCACTCGGAAAAAGACCCGTTTATTCCAACTCTGCTTTCTGTCTGCCAACCAGTTCTCTATCCAAGTCAATACCTTGCCCCCAATCCCATGTGCCTTAACTTTACACGCTAATCTCTTATGCAGGACCTTATCAAAAGCCTTTTGGAAGTCCAAATACACCACATTCACTGGTTCTCCCTTATCTATTTTACCAGTTACATCCTCAAAAAATTCCAGTAGATTAGTCAAGCATGATTTACCTTTTGTAAATCCATGTTGAATTCGTCCGATCCTGTCACTGTTTTCCAAGTGCTCAGCTATTACATCTTTTATAATGGACTCTAGCATTTTCCCCACTACCGATGTCAGGTTTACCAGTCTGTAATTCCCCGTTTTCTCTCTACCACCCTTTTTGAATAGTGGGGTAACATTAGCTACTCTCCAATCCATGGGTACTGTTCCAGATTCCATTGAATGTTGGAAGATGATCAGCAATGCATCTACTATTTCTAGGGCCACTTCCTTAAGTACCCTAGGATGTAGATTATCAGGCCCTGGGGATTTAACAGCCTTCCATCCCTTCAATTTCCCTAACACCATTTCCCTACAAATACTGATTTCTTTCACTTCCTCCCTTTCATCAGACCCTATGTTCCCCAACATCTCTGGGAGGTTATTTGTGTCCTCCTTTGTGAAGACAGAACCAAAATATGAATTTAATTGGTCTGACATTTCTTTGTTCCCCATTATAAGTTCCCTTGATTCTGACTGCAAGGGACCTATGCTTGATTTCACTAATCTTTTTCTCTTCACATATTTATAAAAGCATTTACAGTCAGTTTTTATGTTCCCTGCAAACTTGCTCACGTATTCTATTTTCCCTTTCTTAATTAATCCCTTTGTCCTCCTTTGTTGAATCTTAAACTGCTCCCAATCCTCAGGGTTACTGCTTTTTCTGGCCAATTTATATGCCCTCTCCTTGGATCTTATGCTATCCCTAATTTCCCTTGTTAGCCACGGTTGAGTCACCCTTTTTGTTTTATTCTTACGCCAAACTGGGATGAACAAATTCTGTAGTTCGTCTATGCGGTCTTTGAATGTTTGCCATTGCCTATCCACTGTCAACCCTTTGAGTGACATTCCCCAATCAATCCTACCCAATTCGCACCTCATACCATCGTAGTTTCCTTTGTTTAAATTCAGGACCCTAGTCTCTGAGTCAACTACTTCACTCTCCATCCTAATGAAGAATTGTATCATATTATGATTGCTCTGACCCAAGGGGCCTCGTACAACAAGATTGCTAATTAATCCTTTCTCATTGCATAATACCCAGTCTATGATGGCCTGATCTCTGGTTGGTTCGTCGACATATTGGTCCAGGAAACCATCCCGTAAACACTCCAGGAATTCCTCCTCCATAGTATTCTTACTAATTTGGTCAGCCCAATCTATATGTAGATTAATGTCACCCATGATGACTGCTGTGCCCTTATTGCACGCTTCTCTAATTTCCCTTTTAATGCCATCCCCAACCTCCGCATTACTGTTTGGAGGTCTATATATCACTCCCACTAACGTTTTCTGCCCCTTGTTATTTCTCAGTTCAACCCATACTGATTCCACATCATCAGAGCTAATATCCTTCCTTTCAATTGTGTTAATCCCCTCTTTAACCAGCAATGCTACCACACCTCCCTTTCCTTTTTGCCTATCTTTCCTGAATATTGAGTATCCCTGGATGTTGAGTTCCCAGCCTTGGCCACCCTGGAGCCATGTTTCGGTAATCCCAATCAAATCATATTTGTTTACCTCTATTTGCGCAGCTAATTCATCCACCTTGTTCTGAATGCTCCTTGCATAGCCTTCAGGCTTGTTTTTTTTAGCACTCTTAGACCTATTAGAATTAGTATTTACTGTGGCCATGTTTGATTTAAACCATTGTTTTCTCTGACTGCCGCTTTTGTTTTTCTCCTTCCTATCTTTTGCTTTTATCCTTGTTTCCCTTTCCTCTGTCTCCCTGCTCAGGTTCCCAAGCCCCTGCCATTTTAGTTTAAACCCTCCCCCAGAGCACTAGCAAACACTCCCCCTAGGACATCGGTCCCGGCCCTGCCCAGGTGTAGACCATCCAGTTTGTACTGGTCCCACCTCCCCCATAACCGATTCCAATGCCCCAGGAATTTGAATCCCTCTCCCCTGCACCATTCCTCTAGCCACGTATTCATTTGAAATTTCCTTCTATTTCTACTCTGACTAGCATGTGGCACTGGTAGCAATCCTGAGATTACTACCTTTGAGGTCCTATTTTTTAATTTACCTCCTAACTCTCTATATTCTGCTTTTAGGACCTCATCCCGTTTTTTACCTATATCGTTGGTACCTATATGCACCACGACAACTGGCTGTTCACCCTCCCCTTCCAAAATGCTCTGTAGCCGCTCTGAGACATCCTTGACCCTTGCACCAGGGAGGCAACATACCATCCTGGAGTCTCGTTTGCGGCCGCAGAAACGCCTATCTATTCCCCTTACAATAGAAACCCCTATCACTATACCTCTCCCACGCTTTTTCCTCCCATCCTGTGCAGCAGAACCACCTACGGTGCTAGGAAGTTGGCTGCTGCTGTCTTCCCCTGATAAGCCATCTCCCTCAACAATATCCAAAGTGGTATATCTGCTTGAGAGGGGGATGGCCACAGGGGACCCCTGCACTACCTGCCTGCGCCTAATACACTGCCTGGTGGTCACCCATTCCCTTCCTGCCTGTACACCCTTTACCTGTGGTGTGACCAACTCCCTAAACGTGCTACCCACGATGTCCTCAGCATCGCGAATGCTCCAGTATGCATCCATCTGCAGCTCCAGCGCCGCAATGCGGTCTGTCAGTAGCTGCAGCTGGATATACCTCCTGCACACATGGTTGTCAGAGACACAGGGACACATAGTGCAGGAAGAGCATGTCACAGCACTGAGCTGTCCTGCCATGACTTACCCTTTAATTAATTAATTAATTTAAATTAAATTAAAATTAAATGGATCCTTCCAATTACACAGGAATTAAGTGATATACTCAAGGGCGCTTGCTTAACAGTAGTCCCCGCTACACAATCTACCAGATAAATACCTTAACTTCCCTGATCTCTCTCATTTTATGTTCTTATACTAATTATCCTTTAAATATTGTTGCAATTAGTTTTTTTAAGCGAATTCTAAGTTCTATTCAGCATTATAATATGTTTTTTTTTAGCAATTTAATGATTTGACTTCAATTGCAGCCTGTAGCTGCTTGTTATCAAAGCTTAGTCAAAGCTGTGTTTGGCTGTCCCCACAGCTGCATTCTGAACAAGTCTTAGCTTTTTAGTTACTCAGGAGTAATTATGGGTAATATTATTTGGTCAATGGCTACATTTGAAGTTATACATATATCAGATTCTCATTTACTAAATATCTTTAAATAGCAGCCTTTCTGCAACCTGATCCGAAATTCTGATAACTTCCAACATCCTCGTAGGTATGTGAAGGAATATGCCATATCACCTATTCAGAAAAATACACCATTCTACGAAAGAATTCAGGCCTTCTTAAAAACATGACAAACTGGGTTTGGAAATCTAGAAACCTAACTGTAAAAAAGCCGTGAAAGCATTCTGGCTATAGAGATAAGATAGTTGTTGACACTGAATCAATAACCTTATTGAAACAGAAGGTGAAAGGCTCCGGCAGGCTGAAACTTTCGGAATGAAACAATGGTTCACCCTGGACAAGGTGTTCTAATTTACACTTCGTAAAGAAGCACATAAAAGTAAGAAACATCTGCCTTCGTAAAAATGACATCAAGTAAAAAACATACCTGCCGTAACACCGGTTTTTATGGTAAACTTAGAACACCTAGAGAAGCGACATAATTCTGTAATGCTACCAGCTGAGGTGACTGTAAGAATTGCAGGGGTCAGCAGAAAAATGACTAGAGATAATTAGCTTACATCAGCAGAAAACCTTAAAGGAAATACCACTGGAAAAGGGTATACATATTGAACTCTCAAATGGGATAGTTGACTCGCTTTAAAGGGACAAAGCGATTCTCAGCTTCAGAGGTGGCTCTGTAAGTCTCCAACTCTTTGTGCCACAGGTATCAAAGGTATTTGATTTTGGTGGATATCCTGAATAGAACTTTAAGAACTGTAAAACTGTAGTGAAGTTAAGATTTGAAAGTAAGGTTCTCTGATAATAGGATTGTAAGCTTTCTCTTTTTGGAACTGTTAATGTTGCAATTGACTCACCAACTGTAAATTACATATCGGTTCTTTAATAAATCTATATATTTTTAGAATTGTCTCACATAAGACTTCTGTATCAAACTCGCAAACTCAATTTCTGTACACTCTTTGGTGAGGAGTTGCAGAATTCTGGGGGAGTTTTCCGGACCCTCATAATATCCGGAACGTTACATTCTAGCTAAACTTATTAAAAGTGCTATCTGGAGGACGGTAACATTTTCAGGTTGTTCCTTTCCTTTAGGGAGAGATAGTCCAGACCTTTAGACCCAATTAAGCGTCTTTAGGATTCGGCTACCTCAAACCTTAGTTGAAAGTGAACGTCTGAGGAATACACCTGATCCGGGTAGCCCTAAAGGGGCTTGGACTAGTAATTATCCCTTCAGATAAAGGCTCCAAACTTGAACTACTTTGTGCTTCTTCAACTGTCAGCTTAGCTCAGTGGTAGTATTCTTACCTCTGAGTCAGAAGGTTATGGGTTTAAGTTCCACTCCAGAAGTTCAGCACACAATCTAGGTTGACACTTCAGTGCTGGGGGAGTGCTGCATTGTTGCAAGTGCCGTCTTGCAGATGGGACATTTAATATACGTGGGTAGAACAAATGAAGGACAGAACCACTAGTTGCTAGTTCATGAGATTGTTTACTAGGCCAGAGTGAACTGAGCATGCTCATATCAAACCATGTGATAAACCATGTGATAATACATTACACTGCTTTCCCCTTTAAAAAAATGTACATATTCCCCTCTCAAATACAACAAAACTATGTTCCCACCTTTCCCAGCATTACATGTACCACATAACAAAAACTCCTGGCTTTTTTTATTTTAAATCAACTGCAAATACGACAAATGAACTACAAATCCAATTTAATAACAGGTTTGCAGAGCCTTCCTGATCTCCTTACAAAAAGTTTTGGTGTTGAACCAATTTTCGGGCTGTTTTGTTTTGGTTCCAAACTCAAAGATGATCCTGTTTCTGTCTCAGATTTGTTTGAACCTGGTACTTCAGTTTCTGAAGTCTGAACTCAGTCAAACTCATGTATGTGTTCATGATCAAGTGGTTCAAGATCACGTCTTGGTTCATCTCTCACAGAGATCATTTGATCTACATGAACACTTCGGATGTTGTCACCAATCTCAACCAAATATCTCTTGGTTCCACCAACCTCTACTACGGTTCCTATATCCCACTTGTGTGAACTCGACTTTCCAGCGGGACTGAGAACATGAACACACTCGTTTTGTCTGAAACTGCGTTCTTTCCAATTGCTGTCATAATAACGTTTCTGACTCAACTGTTTCTGTTCAACTCTTGAGGCCAAATTTGGTTGAATAAGACTCAATCGTGTTTTCAATCTCCTGCTCATCAAGAGTTCTGCTGGGGTATATCCAGTTGTAATGTGCGGAGTAGTTCTGTACTTCAGCAAGAAATTTGCCAAACGTTGCTTCATGCTGAGTCCCGAACAACCCTGCAACACTTGCTTTTTGAGAGCTTCTTTTACTATTCTGATTGACCTTTCGGCTGTTCCGTTTAAAGCTGGATGATATTGTGGAACAAGAGTGTGTTTGATACTGTTCCATTTCTTGAACTCTTGGAATAGAGCAGAACAGAATTGAGGGCCATTGTCAGAAACAAGCTCTTCAGGTAAGCCATGACATGCGTAGATAGACCTCATCTCATCTATGTTATGTTCAGTTGTAGTATTTGAACCCATGTGTTTCACTTCAATCCACTTTGAGTGAATATCTACAAGTACCAGGAAATAATCATTTGCTTTCTCACAGAAGTCTACATGTGCTCTCTGAAAAGGTCTACTTGGCCATGACTAGGGTTGTAGTGGAGTTTTGGGTGCTGTGTTTCTGCAATTTTGGCAAACGCTGCATTTGCTGACAAGTGGTTCAAGATCACTGTCCAATCCAGGCCAGTAAACACAACTTCTCCAAGGATCAAGCAAGTGTAACCGCACAAGCTGTTGAATTTGCTAATCTGGCAGGCTTTCCAAGGGTGCAGGGTGTTGTTGACTGCACACATGTGGCCCTTAAGGCTCCCCATCACAATCCAGGTATTTTTGTCACCCGCAAGGGCTTCCACTCCCTCAACGTGCAGCTGGTGTGTGACCACAAGAAGGACATTTTGCATGTTTGCGCCAAGTACCCTGGCAGTTGCCATGACTCCTTCATCCTGCGCCAGCCTGGTGTTCCTCCGCTCTTTAGTCTGCCAGACCAACTTTTCGGATGGCTACTTGGAGACAAGGGCTATCCCCTGAAGATGTGGCTAATGACGCCGTTGAGGAGGCCATCCAATGAAGCTGAGGAGCGCTACAACTCCAGCCACATTTCCACCAGATCCATAATCGAGCAAACCATCGGCTTGCTGAAGATGCGATTCAGATGCCTTGATAGATCAGGTAGAGCCCTGCAGTACTCAGCAACCAGGGTCTCCAGAATCATCGTGGTCTGCTGTGCACTTCACAACATAGCACAGTATTGTGGCTTGCAGATGCCTGAGGAACAAGTGGCTCATCGCATAGCCTCCTCAGATGAGGATGAGGATGATGAGGAGGAGGAGGTGGAGGAGGAGGAGAGCGACAACGAACAGCTTGCGGAGGCGCATCAACCAGTGGCAGCAGCACGTGAGCACATTGCTGCCCGGGATGCAAGGGACGCACTCATCTTGGCCAGATTTGCTTAGCCTGCCCAATCAAACACTTTTGCCTTGCACCTTCTTAGCAGAGCATCAACAATGGCCAAGAACCTACGGATTCCTATCACTCTGACCACCATATTGATAATTGCAATTCGCCCTAAGCCCTCAATGTGGAAGTCCCATTTGCGAAATGACAAAGCTCACAACTTCAACAGTTTGCCAACAAGATTTTTTATCACATAAAGTCACGGATGGCTTTTCAAAAATAAACACAATAGAACACCCAAGTGACTACCCTTGTGCTTTATCTTTCTTTTATGCGTGCTCCTACGTGGTGCTTCCCCTGTGGCTTCAGCAGATGTGAAGGCCCCTTGCTCACTTTCTTGCTGCTCCTGCCTCGACACCTTTGGCGGGCGTCCTCTGGGGTTGCGAGCCTGTGAGGGCTCGGCAACAGTCTGCTGCTCCTGTGGCTGTGCAGGGGCTGAGACGCCCATCTCAGTTGGGTGAGGACTCTGGTGGGGCTCTGACCGAGGGCTCTGCAGTGGCATGGTCGTGTGAGCACTTGGAGAGGAGCCCCCACTTCCTTGATGTCTGCCACCACCATCCCTCTCATGGGTCAGCCCCACTTCAGAGCTAGCAAGTGGCTTGACAGCACCTTGCTGCACTTCAGGGGGGCCATGAGGACCCGTTTCTGCACTGGAAGTCCTACTCCAGAGGACTTTCATGAAGGTCTGGTTTCTCTGCCCAATAGCTGACCATCGCTCCTTAAGAGATGTCAGTCTATTCTGAACAATGACCATGTTTTCAAGACCCTGGCGACTAAGTCCCTCCATGGCCGCAGCCATCCTCTCCTCTACCGTAGCCATCCTCTCCTCTACGGTAGCCAGCCTTACCACGGAGTTAGCCATCCTTTCCACGGAGATTGCCATCCTTTCCATGGTGATGCGTTCATGCGCCAATGCCTCCACAAAGGCTCTGCTCATGTTCGCGATGAACTCCTCCATTCACTCCACACTCGCAGTGACCCTGGAGACAAAACCTGCCAGAGATTCCTACACCTGTTCTTGGAGTTTCAGCACCGCTCTCCTTCTGGATGGACCCGGAGGGTCGACATGCAGCTGAGCCGAGCTGGCAGAGTCCTGCGCCCTCCGACGAGGACACTCCACTGCTGTCCCTGTCTCCACCATCTGCTGATGCTCACTTGTGAGCTGTGATACACCAGGTGACAACTCTACTCTATCTCCCGAAGGTCCCACCGAGGTGTGAGTGTCTGCACTGGTGCTGGGTGTGCTTAATTCTGCTGAGGTTGCACCCTCAGAGGTTGCAGCTTCCTCTGAGGAGTCTGGGGGCTCAGGCTGTTCCTCCTGGACAGTGGGGAGGGGGGCTGTCGATGGTCCTGTGGAGGAGTAAAGGAAAGAGTTAGACATGTGAGATGAACATTGCATGCACATTGAATAGTGCAGATGATCATAAGTCAATCTGTTAGAGCATTAGAATCAATATCATTCACTTATGCAATGTCACTGAGAGAGATGAAAAACTATTCTGTCACCAGCTTGCTCTGATGCGCCTGTCTGTCCGTCTCCCACTTGCGCATCCTTCTCGACTCCCACAATCTCCAGGGCCGCCTCCTCACTTATAGGCACAGCATATGCATCTCTTCACTTCACCTGATGAAGGAGCAGCGCTCCGAAAGCTTGTGATTTCAAATAAAGCTGTTGGACTATAACCTGGTGTTGTGCGACTTCTCACATTTGTCCACCCCAGTCCAACACCGGCATCTCCACATCATGAAATTTGTAGAGTCAGCCATGGCCAGTCAGAAGATTCTGTGTTCAAGTCCCACTCCAGAGACTTGAGTACACAAATCTAGGCTGACACTCCAGTTCAGCACCAAGGGGCATGCTGTACTGTCTGTCGGCTGAGACATTAAACCGGGGCCCTGTCTGCTCTCTCAGGTGGGTGTAAAATGTCCCAAGGCACTATTTTGAAGAAGAGCAGGGGAGTTCTCCCCGGTGTCCTGGGCCAATCTTTATCCCTCAACCAACATCACCAAATAATTATTGGGTCATTATCTCATTTCTGACTGCTGCGATTCCAACATTTCATCTAAAAGACGGCACCACCAACTGTTCAGCACTCCCTCAGTACAATGCTGAGATGTTAGCCTGGATTATGTGCTCAAGTCTCTGAAGTTGCTTATTCTTCACTAAGGACCAAGCCATAGGAATTTAGAGAGAAACCCTGCAATTGCTCATTAACAAGCCTTTGACAATGGTGCAGCACTCCCTCAGATTCCAGGCTAATCCTGGAAGGTTGGCAACCCGATCACACCCCTCACCCCCTCACACAACCCCCACCCAACACACAACCCCCACCCCTCACACACATGGTAACAATCGGAAGAGCCAGAATAGAGGAAGGGGAAGGAATTACATTTGATGCAATTAAAAGGACAACAAAGCAAAATTAGGAACTAAAGGTAAAAAAGTTTTGAGGAAGAAGCGAATGGACATAATAAAAAAATAATGCCCGTATTTTCCAATGCCTACGAGTGTGTACGAGCTGTGTGCACACCCGTAGGGACCTCGCAAGTGCCGGTTTTAGGCATGCGAAGTGCATGCGCTGAAAACCGGCACTTCCGATCTGTCAAGAATCCTCTTGACAGATCTTCCGCCTGCCCGGGAAAAGGGCCTCTGCGGGCGGAGAGTTTCGCTTTCTGCACAACCTCCGCCCGCTGAAAACCTTTAAATATCTTATGCCTGGTAAAAGCAGGTGTAAGGCCTGCTTTTACCAGCGTAAGAGTTGAAAAAAGTAAAAAATAATTTTTTTCCACTCATTTATAGTTTAAAAATACTTTTAAAAAAGGTAAGTTTATTTTTAGCCCCGTTGTTTAAAATATTTAATTTAATGTAATTTTAACTAATTTTTTAAAATGTGATTTAAAAAAACAATGTATTTAATGTTTTGATGTGCTTTTTGACTGATCCCCATTTATACTTTTGACAGGTCCAAGCTGAGAGACCTGTCAAAAGTATGAAGGGAGATTCCATTCTTCCATTGGTTCCCCATGGCCCATGTGATCCCAGAGACGCTTGCGAACCGCCTGCGCCCCAGGATACCTGGGCCCTGCGCATTTCGTAGAGCAAAGGCCCAGGAGCAGAAATATCCGGACCTCCAGAGCCCTCAGGTAAGGGCGTAGATTTTTTCTAGTTCGGAGGCCTCCGCAGGCAGGAAGTCTCCGATCAGAAAATACGGGCCATTGACACTTCCATTGTATGTTATACATTAGAGCTAAACATTTGTGTTTGTTCAGGGTTTGGATTCAGTGGCCCTAAGAGTTCAGGCATTCACTGTATCGCAGCTAAATTTCTAATCACCTTCCTGTTAACCTACATCAACAGACTGCTTAGGATCCATTCTCCCCATCACATCACTAATGAAAACACACATACAACAAGCCACCTGCACCCCTGCAGGAAGCAAAGGATGTATAGGTTCAGCTCAACAGTACTAGGATTTGAACCCACTCCTCTCCTCACTCGCTTCAAGTGAAAATCATTGTGCACCCATCATGAGGCAGCTAAGTAAACTGCGATGAACTAAACGCTCTCCCACAAAGCCGGGTTAATAATCCGAGAAACAGCAGATCTATCTTTGTTACTGGGGCTCCTGTCAAAACTGCAGCTGCTTGTTTGTCAATCTGCAAATCACTGAGACAGGATGGCAGGATCCATATGATGACAGCGTACACGCGAAAAGAGCAAAATGTCCTGTGCAAGAGTTCCCTTTTTCAATCTAAAATGAGAAGTCGCACAACACCAGGTTATAGTCCAACAGTTTTATTTAAAATTACGAGCTTTCGGAGCTGTTGCCCCTTCGTCAGGTTTTTCAATCTAAAATTACCCGTATTGGGTAAAGTTTATCTCTTCATATGTTCATGCCGTACGTTTAGCAGTTTGGCTACTACCTTCAATGTGTTGAGTAGTTTCACAAATGCTAAAGTGGCCACTTTCTTCCATCAGACGTGCCTTGCCCTGTGCTGAAGCCATCATAAGTGCCAGCTCATGATCATCCAAACTGTAACCGTGCCCTTTAAAATGCCTACAGAGGACACAGCCTTATTATCGGTGCTGTTCTACAGCTCAGCTGACGGGGGTTTTTGCTATCCCAGGGCTAGAGAGACTAGCTGTCAGTTTGTCCCCACTGAGGATGGCATCACCAGCAAAGTAACTGAGAGCTGACAAATTTCATTGTGCTGGAGGCAGCCAAGGCTGAATGTCAACTAATGTGGTTTGTGTCTTGGGTACTATGTGCCACTGAATATTTCTGTGAATTTTTGCTGGTTTTTTTTAACACTTGGGGGGAAAGATTCAGCTGCTTGCGCCTCCCGTTAGCGCCTTAAGAGGGCGCTAATGGGGCGTAAAGCAGCTAACGCCCGGGCGCAGCGCCGCCCACGCCTCCCGAAAAATTTAGTGGGAGGTTAGCGGCGGCGGCAGCCGGTAGCGCCCTGTGGCGCTGCGCCGCCGGCGATGACGTCATCGCCGTGCGCAGCACCCCGCTCGCGCCCCGGCCGTGATCTTCAGTCGCGCCCCCTGATTTACCGCCAGACGCTATGTCCGACGGGTTCAGGGAGGCATACGTGCGGCCGGGGCGGCGATATTTAAAGGGGAGGTGGCAGGCGGCCATTTTTGTTGCTGGCCGCCTGCCAGCACCTGCCCCCGTTGCTGTCCCCGGCCCCCGTGAAGCCCCCCCACCGTGAAGTGCCGGCTGCGCTCCAAGAGCCCGGCACTTCTCTTGAGTGCCGGGCTCTTTTGCCGGCACTCCCGATCCCTGGGGGCCCAGCTGGGCCCCGGTTCGCGCTGCGCAGGGTCCCTCCCCTTTAAGAAGGGGAGGAAGGCCTGCAATACCGCGGCGCGACGTGCCGCAGCGCGTGGCGCTGCGGCACGTAGCGCCAGGATATTCACTCGCAGCGCCCCAAGAGGGATGCGGGGTGCTTCCAGTGGCGCCCCGCTTCCCTCTTGGGGCGCAACCACTGAAGTTCCGGCGCGGGGCCGCTAATTTTTTCGGGGCGCTAAAAGTCGCGCCCCGGCGAGGTTAGCGCCCCAAATGGGGCGCGACTCAATTTTTACCCCTTGCTTTTTAATGCTACATTTAGGACTTCTTGGCTAAATATTCCTTTATGACATACAGTAACGCTCGAGCAACATTTATTCTGGAAATTCTCTGAGGACTTCACCTAAAAAGAGCAAATGCTGTGCTACTCCACCTTATTGGACACCTTATAGGAGTCACCAGGAGAAAGGGCGTGCTTGGTCATGGGCATCTGCTAGGCATCCCCCTTGGTCTGGACGAGGAATGGGAGGAGGACACGAGGCCAGGCAGAGCAGCACCAGCTGCTGGGGAGAGAGGGACAGGAGGGCGAGGTGGATTCTTTCCCCCCTGTGGGTACAGGACATCTCTCCTGCTCTGGACCTCCTCCACCAGCACCTCCAGTGCCGTGTCCGAGAACCTGTGCGCCCTCTCCCTCGGTCCCTGAGCCATCCTGCAACGTGCCGCTGTGTGTCAACCAGAGCACTCCACACCTTCAGTGGAAGTGGGCGCGAGGAGCCCACATATACTGCTCAACAAAATCAGCGCCTGAGTGCTAAACATGCAGGTTTCTGGTATAACACCTCCAGGCAAGTTCAAATTAAGGTAATCAGCAATTAGGACTAAAATTGTGTGCTAAATCCTGACTTTCAAACGGGCGAGTCGTATTAGCACCTTCATTCACCAAAATAACCCCCTATCTGAAAAGCTGACTTCAGAGAATTGTGTAGTTAAAAACAGAACAGTGTCGGAGGTGACGGTTTGTGTCAGCTTCACCTCTGACTTCTGAGCGGTTCGAATCGCTCCCACTCCCTTGGTTCTAGACCTTGGACTTATTTGGGGGTTGTGACAAAAAGTGCAGCAGACAACTGGTTTTGATGCAAGAACTTTGATCTTTATTCAAGAAAGTAAAAACACAACACAAACACTCTTAACATTCTAAAAGTGGGGAACACTTCGGTACAAGCGAGGGAAATAACATTCGGAGAATACATCACCCCTCCCAATTCCACTTTACTAGCTAAGTTGGGCTCTGGAGAACCAGGGATAATGCTCACCAAACGAATCCTTAACAGTTGAAAGTTAGGGTTTAGGGTCTTTTGAGTAAAAGTTTCGTAAGGCCCTTGTTGCCGCGAGGTGTCCGATGGTCACTGAGGCGGTTGCTCTGGTCTCTTCTTGCGTGTCGGCCTGCTTCTGGAGCTGCTGGCCTTCTTTGTTGAACTTTTTTCTGTTGCCCCCTCGCCTTGTTGAACTGTCTTCTTCAGAGCTGTGGAACTGCCTTCTTACAGAACTGTGGAACTGCCTTCTGCCGGACTGCTTGCTGAACTCCCTGCTGCTGTGTAACTGTGCTGGAGAACTCGAACGTGAGAACTGGTTGTAACTGCTGAACTGACTTCTTGCATTGTAAGATTTTGGATTGGCTCGTTAACAGTAACTGGTTTGTAAATGTGTGAAGTGGTTTTCGGGATGGCTCCATCCTGTTGATCTGTTGCTTAATTGTGGCTGATTGTCCTTATGTTTGGGGTTTCTTGGTTGGGCCTGTAATTTCTATAGGGTAAGCCCAAGTAATTTGTTTTATGCATGTCTTAATGGGCTCTGTGATAGGGTTTGATGGGGCCTGTGTTTTGGGTGGGACTTGGTTGGGCCTGTAATTTCTATAGGGTGAGCCCAAGTAATTTGTTTTATGCATGTCTTAATGGGCTCTGTGATAGGTTTTGATGGGGCCTGTGTTTTGGGTGGGACTGCCTTCTCCCAGGGTCTATTATCAAAATGTTAATATCTGCTGGGGTTTTGAGTGAGGCCATGATGGTTCCCCAGTGTAATTAACTGCAATAGCCAAACTGCTTTTACAGAGGTCGAACCCACCTTCTTGTCCCTTTACAGGCCCAGACATGTTTTTAAAATGCCAAAACTTGGTTTTTGGTCTTAACTTCCTTAGGTTAGGCCCAAATGCACTTCACCACCCTCTAATAGTTAGAAAAGAGTCCAAAGTCTTTTTCCTTAGGGTTTGTCTTCGAGTTTTGGGGGATCTGTGAATTTTGAGAATCTTACAACAGTAAAACAATGCTGACAGTCTTCTGAAACTCTGGCAACTATTTCAGATGAGAAGTCACGTTAGATTCCCAACCTGCGGGATTAAATTCTCCAAGAGGATGAACATACGAACAATGACGGCGAGGAAAAGACACTTTGGTCCATCCAGCCTGTCCCACAACTGTGATGCCTTGTGCAGCTCAATTTATACACTTTTGACCCCACCCGCAACCATGTGATCTCCTGGGAGAGGCAAAGAAACAGATTTCAAAACCTAGGCCATTTTGGCAAAATAAATCTGGGAAATTCCTCTCTGTCCATCTTAAGCGATCAAAACTAGTCTAGGAGATCACTCTGGCCCTGATAATGCTATGCAGTACCTACCTTCGGTATGAGGTGATCTCTGCCCCAGACAGAAACAGGTCTAGCTCTCGCTTGAAGGAATAATAGGATCGCATTTCCCACTCGGGAACAAAGTATTTTCCAGCAGGTATTGCTTGTGTTCTCTATCTAAGGACATTCTTTTGAAGGGATAATCCATTTTATCATTATTTTTGAATTTTTGAATTTTTGCACTTCATGCGGTAGATTTTTGTCTTTAGTTGCCTGGGTGTTAAGCATCACCTGGACGGAGAGCAGAAAGGAACATTTAACAACAACAGCAACAATTGCTTGCATTTATAAAGCACCTTTAGCGTAGTAAAATGTCCCAAAGCGCTTTACAGGGGCGTTATCAAACAAAATTTGACACTAGGCCGCATAAGGAGATATTGGGACAGGTGACCAAAAGCTTGGTCCAAGAGATAGGTTTTCAGGAGCATCTTAAAGGAGGAGAGAGAGGTGGAGAGCTTTATGGAGGGAATTCCAGATCTTCGGGGGCCAGGCAGCTGAAGGCAGCCTAGCAGAGAGTATTGTATGCCAATAATAGAGCTTGTCCCATTTTACTCGCATTTCTATTGATCAGGCTCAATATTCCTCTCTCTGCTCTGCCCAGGCAATGCTTATTGCTTGGTGGGTGAAGATGAAAACTGACTTCCATGTTGCTATTTAATAAGTACATTGGTTGCTCTGTACTGTTGAAAGCACTGAGCTTTGTTTAATATTTGTTAATCTAAAGTGATTGTGGCAGTATAGCATGAGCGCACATTAAATCTGATAATCAAATTACTGCAAGAAAAATAGTTGATAATTTTTGTGTCACATGACTGAAATACTAAAAAGGTATCGCTTTTTGGTCATGGGGAAGAAGGTCCGCTCACAGGAATACTTTCTAAATCGAACCAAATATCTATGGTTGAAATGAAATCCAGCTTTAATTTGCTTGTTTTTGGGTGGAAGTGTGTGCTCAGTCATACTTAAAGTAATACCAAGAAAACAGCAACACATCCGTGATCAATCTGTGATGGGGATTTCCTCAATCCCAATAATAAATCACAAATGCTTTCCTGCATTTAAAGTCCTTGCCCTTCCTTTTAAGATGAATTTTCTCTCCTCCCGACGGGAAGGCTTTGAACCCATGCTGTGGGATAAGTCCATGAATGCCCAGCACTGTCTTCAACCTTCCCCAGTGCTCATTCTTACGTGCGCCTGCAGAGTCATTGTGAGCTGGTTGTTCAGTCACATGTGCACTTCCAGCAGTGGCTGTTGGTTAGTGATCAGGAGTGGGAACAGTGACTAATTGTCCTCTCCCTAATCACATGCCCCAACTGAATCAGCAAAACCAACATAGCCTTAGGATTGTATCTTGGTTCTTCCTGGTTTATATGGGCTACATGTTTACTGACTTAGCTTTTTCTGTTACCAAATATGGTGTGCATTATGATATCACCATTCATTTTGCATATGAAAATCCAACTTAAAAACCTTAATGGTTGACTTGTGAAGGAATATGCCATATTTCAGAAAAATACACCGTCCTATGAAATATTCTAGCCTTTAAAACATGACAAACTGGGCTTGGAAATCTGAAAGCCTCAACAAGGAAAAGCTGTAAACAGAATACAGGCTTTTGAGATAAGATAAGTTGTTGACACTGAAACAATCGCCCTATTGAAGCAGAGGGTTAGAGCTTCCAGAAAGCCTGAAGTTTTGGAAAGAGTACAATGATATAACCCTGTTAAGGTGTCATAAACCAACACTTTGAAATGAATCAGATAAATTAAAGAAACATATGCCTTCATAAATATGACATCAAATGAAAGACAGGAGACATAATTCTTAATACAACCAACTGAGGTGGCTAGGGAGGTGCTAGGGTGCATCCGGTTGAGGTGTTTTTAATTTACATGTTGTAAAAAAATACAAACAGAAGACTTTCATAAATATGACATCAATAGATGCAACAGCCATCACATTGTTTTTGTGTTGAACTTGGAACACCTAGGAGACATGAAGTCTGTAATACAACCAGCTGAGGTGACTTAAGAATTGAATAGAAGACCTTCGTAAGAATGGCATCAAATAGATACATCTGTTACAACCATTTTTTTTTTGATAAGCTAGAAACACCTAAAGGAGGTGACATAATTCTGAATGCTACAAGCTGAACTAACTGTAAGAATAGAAGGGGTCAACAGAAAAATGACTAGAGATAATTAACTTACATCAGCAGAAAACTTCAAAGGATATACCACTGAGAAAGAGTATAAAGATTGGATTTTCAAATAGGAAGACAGAATTTGCTGGAAGGGGCAAAGCGATTTGAGGACTTCAGATGCAAGCTCTGTAAGTTTTCAACTCTTTAAGTCTCGGGGATCAAAAGGTACTTGTATTTGATTTTGGTGGATATTCTGGAATAAGACTAAGTAAGAAATGTAAAAATATAATGAAGTTAAGATTTGAGAATCTGATGATAAGAATTGTAAGCTTTTTGTTTTTGGAAATGTTAAAGTTGCGATTGAATTACCAGCTGTAAACTACTTGAATAAATCTATATATTTTTAGAATTGTCTCACATAGTACTTCTGTATCAAACTCGCAAACTCAATCTCTGTACACTCTGTGGTGAGGAGTTGCAGAATTCTGGGGGAGTTTTCCGGACCCTCGTAATATCCGGAAGGTTACAGTCTAGCTAAACTTATTAAAAGTGCTATCTGGAGGACGGTAACATCTTCAGGTTTTTCCTTTCCTTTAGGGAGAGATAGTCTGGAGCTTTAGACCCAATTAAGCATCTTTAGGATCCGGCTACCTCAAACTTTAGTTGAAGGTGAACTTCTAGGGAATACGCCTGATCCGAGGTAGCCCGAAAAGGGCTAGGACTAGTAATAATCCCTTCATATCCATCAGCGCTCTTCTGTAGCCTGGCCCATCGAAGTCCTCATCTGAGCCCTCTGCAGCAGAACTAGTATGCGACCTCACACTCCAACAAGCTGGCACCTGCACTCTTCTTTATCCCCAGCCCTGGCTGCAGCACACTTGTGCCTGGTGTCTCATCACATGCAGATCCCACTTCTATCCTATCCTCTCAATTACGCGCAGTGTCAGTATCGGAGCTGGTGGCTGCGGCTGTGAAATCAAGTGATGGTGTGTCTTCATCTTTACTATCTTCCTGCTCTTCTACCACTGCCTGGGCAGGTTGCAGTTCTGGGTTATCTGAAATGAAAAAGGGGCAAAGGTTGGGTTGTGGTGAGGGGAGAGGAGAAAGTGAGAAGTGCCTGCTTACATGTAGCGTTAGATGAGGAAGGATGATAGGAGGCTCGAGTGCAGCATTAACGCCGGCAGGGACTGGTTGAGTTGAATGGCCTGTTTCTGTGCCATATATCCTATGTAATTCTATGTAATACACCATCTGCATCTTGTAAGTCAGAAGAGATTGAGGGATGAGTGAAAAGTGGGATGTGGGAAGAAGGACTAGGTATGAGGATACTGTCATCTTCAGTGTCTTCAGGCCCGCCGGTAGCCAAGGTTGCAGTGATGGCCCTTCCCATAATGGTCAGCACCGTCTCCTCCATGGGGGTTAGAACATGCAGTAATAATCCTTTCAGACTAACCTTTGAATAGGAACTTTTGTTTTAACTTTACTGCGTCTGAAATATTAGTTGTAGCGGAGGGCCAGCGTCCCGATGGACTTTATCACTGAACTATACAACCAGGAAGTGTCCTTGTCTGGGTTCTGTTAGGAGCCCACAGCAACAGTAAATATGCTTCAATAGGTCTCAGCGCCCATGGCTTAGGGATGGGAATATCAGTCGGGTTCCTGGTCCTGATCGCTGTCCAGTGATCGCTGCTCCGGTGCAAATGTGTGCGGACATCAGCTTGTAAAGGTAGGCTGTGATGCCTCCCCCGACTAGTCACATAGACGAGAGGCTGGTGGTCATTGTGCTGGTTTCCATTTGAATAGTGGCAACTTAGGCAAAGTACCAAAGGTTAACCAGTGCCCATAAAATTATATCCCAGCAAGGAGTCAATGGGCTCGATTTTGTCAGGTCCGAGGAGGCAGGATTGGAGGCGTGTGAGGTGTTACAATCGCAAAAAATGGCGGGTGGCTCCGATCCTGCCACCAGCCCGCCTCCAAGCAATTTTCCCAGAATCGGGGTTTCAGACCCCGTTTCCATCCCGCCTCCAAGAGGAGGGATGGGCCCTTAAGGACCTTAACAACCAGTTAATTGCCACTATAATCCCATTTTGAGAGGCAATTCTGATTTTAACACATTTCCCCCATCCTGCACATCTCCTCTGGAACACGCCAATTAATCCTGGCGGCCTCACAAGTGGATTGCTTACTAACAGCTGCAGCTCCACCATTAAAAAGGAGTTTCCACCAATGACCATTTGCAGGTGGCAGAACTTTGTTGTCTCAGGTCTGGGGGAACTTTTAGCAGGCCTACTCATTGTTGTGGAAGTTTGGAGCCTGACACCCATCTCCAGCGTGACCTCCTGGGAAACCCCTCTCCCCACCTTGACTGAGCGCTTCCTCAACTGAGGCATATACCAGAAGAATGGGAACCATTTATTTAGTTTCCTCCTGGACATCAGATTCGGATGAAGACCAGCCGTGGCAGCAGCAGAACCCTGAACAACAGTAGCACCAACAGCAGCAGCAACAACAGGAGCGCCAAGCTGCTGCTCACCCACCTGAAGCTGCACAGGCCAGAAGGCTACAGAACGTGACTCAACATCGTTGTCTGTCTTTCCAGTTTTTAAAAAAAAACACAAAAAAAGAACAAACCAAAAAAACAAAAAAAAAAGGTTAAAAGCTCAACTGCAGACAGCAGGATTTGACACGTTGGACCCCCTGTGACCCATCTCATTGTCTTGGCTGTGCTCTGGTGTGTCTTTGATGTAATGCCTCCCTGAAAAATTGCTTTCTGTGTTTATATACTGTATAATATTGTAGATTCCCTCATTGTACCTTTACCTGACGAAGGGGCAACAGCTCCGAAAGCTTGTAATTTTAAATAAATCTGTTGGACTATAACCTGGTGTTGTGCGACTTCTCATTTTAGGCCAGAAGGCGCCAGCGCGCAACCACATTGCTGGCCGGGATGCAAGGGACGCACTCATCTTGGCCAGATTTGGTTAGCCTGCACAATCAAACATTTTTGCCTCGCACCTTCTTACCAGTGCGTCGACAATTGACAAGAAGCTGTGGATTCCTATCTTCTGACCACCATACTGACAATTGCAAGTCGCCCTAAGTCCTCAATGTGGAAGTCCCATTTGCGAGATGACACAGGCCACAACTTCAACAGTTTGCCATCCAGTCTGTTTATCATCACATTACAAGGATGGCTGGTCAAAAAACAATACAGCAGAACACCCAAGTGACTACCCTTGTGACTACTTGTGCTTTAGATTCCTCTTACGCATGCTCCTATGTGGTGCTTCCCCTGTGGCTTCAGCAGATGTGGAGGTCCCTTGCTCACTTTCTTGCTGCTCCTGTCTCGACACCTTTGGCGGGCGTTCTCTGGGGTTGCGAGCCTGTCAGTGCTCGGCAACAGTCTGCTGCTCCTGCGGCTGTGCAGGGGATGAGATGCCCATCTCAGTTGGGTGGGGACTCTGGTGGGGCTCTGACCGAGGGCTCTGCAGTGGCATGATTGTTTGAGCGCTTGGACAGGAGCCCCCACTTCCTTGTTGTCTGTCACCAACATCCCTCTCATAGGTCAGCTCCACTTCAGAGCTAGCAAGTGGCTTGACAGCAACTTGCTGCACTTGAGGGAGGGCCATGAGGACCCGTTTCTGCATTGGAAGTTCTACTCCAGAGGACTTCCATGAAGGTCTGGTTTCTATGCTCAATAGCTGACCATTGCTCCTCAAGGGATGTCAGTCTATTCTGAACAATGACCATGTTTTCAACACTCTGGCGACTTAGCTCCTCCATGGCTGCAGCTATCCTCTCCTCTACCATAGCCAGCCTTTCCACAGAGGTTGCCATCCTTTCCATGGTGATGCGTTCATGCGCCAATGCCTCCACAAAGGCTCTGCTCATATTCGCGATGGACTCCTCCATTCGCTCCACACTCGCAGCGACCCTGGAGACAAAACCTGTCAGAGACTCCTGCACCTGTTCCTGGAGTTCCAGCACCACTCTCCTTCTGGATGGACCCAGAGGCACAGGGTCGACATGCAGCTGAGCCAAGCTGGCAGAGTCCTGCGCCCTCCAACGAGGACTCTCCACTGCTGTCCCTGTCTCCACCATCTGCTGATGCTCACTTGTGAGCTGTGATACACCAGGTGACAACACTACTGTATCTCGCTAAGGTCCCACCGAGGTGTGAGTGTCTGCGTTGGTGCTGGGTGCGCTGAATTCTGCTGACGCTGCGCCCTTAGAGGTTGCACCTTCCTCTGAGGAGTCTTGAGGCTCAAGCTGTTCCTCCTGGACAGTGGGGATGGGGGCTGTTGATGGTCCTGTGGGGTAGTAAAGGAAAGAGTTAGAGATGTGAGGTTAAGTTTGCATGCACATTGAATTGTGAAGATGATCATAAGTCAATCTGTTTGAGCATCAGAATCATTATCAGTCACTCATGCAATGTCAATGAGAGAGATGCCAAACTATTCTGTCACCAGCTTGCTATGATGCGCCCGTCTGTCCATCCCCCACTTGCGAATCAACCTCGACACCGGCGATTTCCAGGGCCGCCTGCTCCAACGTGGTGAGCTGGGCTACTGAGGGTGGCCCTCCTCCTGTCCTCGCTCTTTCCCTCTTATTGTGGGCTCTCATTTCCTGCAAAGAGGGATACAAGTGGAGTTTGAGTGAGAATGAAGGAGTGAGTGTAGAGAATCCATAGCATAGATGCTTAGGAGACAAAGGGCCTTCCCTGTATGTTGTAAGTTGTTGTCATTGCATCACAGTGAGGGCTGCATGGTCGAATAGTTAAGTGAATATGACCATAGAGAGAGAGAGGGAATGGGTAAGGGTGCAGGGATGTAAGTGTCAAGTGGGATGTGGAGGAAGAGATTGGCAAAGCAGAGTGCTGGTGAGGAGAGGCGATGGGGATCAGATTGAGGGTGATGGGAAAGTCAAACTCACTTTTCCTGTGCGGAGAAGGTCATGAAACCTCTTCCTGCACTGCAGCCAGGTTCTGCGGCACATAGAGATTGAGTTGACCTCCTGGGCCACTTGCAGCCACACAGCTTTAGTCTGCTGGGGAGGCTTTTTCCTCCCTGAGCAAGGGAAGTGCACCTCCTTATTTGATAATGCTCCCTCCACCAGAGCTTGGAGGAAGGCCTCATCGAACCTTGGAGCACACTTTGGCCTACTGCTGGACATAGTTGCTGAATGAAGCGATCACAACAATGGGCATAAATTTTAAAGTCTCCAAAAGAAGCAAGGCTGCTTGCAGGCCTTAAATCCAGCAGCATTGATGACGTCATCGGAGGCGACTTTCTGTATGAAAAGACTCATTGGGCCAGGGGTTCCCACACGGTGGAAATCAAGTGACCAATTAGGGCAAAATCGCACTTTTTTCCCACTTCACATCGGAGTCGGGATCCTGACACGAAAACCACCTGACACGCCCCAGCCCGCCCCCAATGGTAAAATTGAGCCCAGTGGCTTCAGGAAAGTATGGGAAGGGGTGAAATGTATTAGGGAATAAAACATGGTCTTTGCTGATCTTGATACAGTCAAGTTACTCTCAGCCAAACCAAAATAAAAGTGCGCATTTGGAGAGATTGAGGCAGCAGTGATATCTGTCCTAGTGATGCCCCCAAAATCTTAGCTATGGTCCATTATGTCAAATTCATCTATAATTTAAAAGGGTTGTGTAAAAGGTATAGTGTCATCACAATTTTTATTCATTAAACACAGACTATTGAATGTTGTGTGTATGTGTGGAGGAAAGGAAGAAAAGACTTACATTTATATAGCACCTTTCACGACCACCGGACATCTCAAAGCGCTTTACAGCCAATGAAGTACTTTTTGAATTGCAGTCACCGTTGCAATGTAGGAAATGCGGCAGATAGAATCATAGAATCATAGAATCACAGAAAGTTACAGCACGGAAGGAGGCCATTTTGGCCCATCGTGTCCGCGCCGGCCAACAAAGAGCTATCCAGCCTAATCCCACTTCCCAGCTCTTGGTCCATAGCCCTGCAGGTTAGAGCATCCCAAGTACACATCCAAGTACTTTTTAAATGTGGTTAGGGTTCCTGCCTCTACCACCCTTTCAGGCAGCGAGTTCCAGACCCCCACAACCATCTGGGTGAAGAAATTTCTCCTCAAATCTCCTCTAAACCTTCCATCAATTACTTTAAATCTGTGCCCCCTGGTTTTTAGCCCCTCTGCTAAGGGAAATAGGCCCTTTCTAGCCACTTTATCTATGCCCCTCATAATTTTATACACCTCAATAAGTTCTCCCCTCAGCCTCCTCTGTTCCAAGGAAAACAAACCCAACCTATCCAGTCTTTCCTCATAGCTAAGATTCTCTACTCCCAGCAACATCTCCTCTGTACCCTCTTGAGTGCAATCACATCTTTCCTGTAATGTGGCGACCAGAACTGCATGCAGTACTCCAGCTGAGGCCTAACTAGTGTTTTATACAGTTGAAGCATAACCCCCCTGCTCTTGTATTCTATGCCACGGCTAATAAAGGCAAACTTTCCGTATGCCTTCTTAACCATCTTATCTACCTGGCCTGCTACCTTCAGGGATCTGTGGACATGCACTCCAAGGTCCCTTTATTCCTCTACACTGCTCAGTGTCCTACCATTTAATGTGTATTCCCTTTCCTTGTTAGCCCTCCCAAATGCATTACCTCACACTTCTCCGAATTGAATTCCATTTGCCACTGTTCTGCCCACCTGACCAATTTATTGATATCTTCCTGCAGTCTACAGCTTCCTTCTTCAGTATCAACCACACAGCCGATTTTAGTATCATCTACAAACTGCTTAATCATACCCCCTATATTCAAGTCTAGATCATTGATATATACCACAAAAAAACAAGAGACCTAGTACTGAGCCCTGCGGAACCCCACTGGAAACAGCCTTCCAGTCACAAAAATACCCATCAACCATTACCCTCTGCTTCCTGTCTCTGAGCCAGTTTTGAATCCAACTTGATACTTTGCCCTGGATCCCATGGGCTTTTAACTTCATGACCAGTCTGCCATGTGGAACCTTATCAAAAGCCTTGCTAAAGTCCATATACACTACATCAAACGCAATACCCTCATCTATCCTCCTTGATACCTCCTCAAAAAATTCAATCAAATTTGTCAGACACAACCTTCCCTTAACAAATCCGTGCTGACTGTCCTTGATTAATCCCTGTCTTTCTAAATGAAGATTTATCCTGTCCTTCAGAATTTTTTCCAATAATTTTCCCACCACCGAGGTTAGGCTGACTGGCCTGTAATTATTCTGTCCATCCTTTTCTCCCTTTTTAAACAAGGGTACCACATTAGCAGTCCTCCAGCCCTCTGGCACCACACCTGAAGCCAGAGAGGATTGAAAAATGATGATCAGGGCCTCTGCTATTTCCTATTTTGCTTCACTTAACAGCCTGGGATACATTTCATCCGGGACTGGGGATTTATCCACTTTTAAAGCTGCTAAACCCCTTAATACTTCCTCTCTCACTATGTTTATTTAATCTAATATTTCACACTCCTCCCCTTTACTTTGCACACATCAAGCTCCCACAAACAACAATGTGATAATGACCAGATAATCCATTTTTTGTTATATTAATTGAGGGATAAATATTAGCCTGGACACCTGGTATAATTCCCCAGCTCTTCTTCGAAATAGTGCTATGGGATTTTTTATGTCCACCTGAGAGAGCAGACGGGGCCTCGGTTTAACGTCTCATCCGAAAGACGGCACCTCCGACAGTGCAGCGCTCCCTTAGTACTGCACTGGAGTATCAGCCTAGATTTTTTTGCTCAAGTCTCTGGAGTCGGACTATACAATCAGGAAGGGTCCTCGTCTAGGTTCCGTACAGAATTAAGTATCAGTTACATTCTCCTCTGTGATATCCTAGGTAGCAGAGCTTCTGGTATAGCCTGGGGTGGTACTACCACCATCTCTCCTTGTTACTGCTAAATTCTCCAAGGATATTCCGCTGTCCTAAGATGGTTGTCAGGCCCTTTTATTTTAACTCTCATCCATTTAGCTTTTAAAACTAAAGCTTTTTATCACTGAACAACATCTTGATTTACCTCAACATCTCTCCTATTCTCGTTAACCCTAGTGATTTCCCACACTATGTAACTTGTCTTGTCCCCTAGGTTTCTCAACTTTAAAAAAAAAATGCTGCTAAGAAAGGATGTGTCTGTCGCGATCAGTGATCCTCTTAAATGTTGCTGGATGAATTGAGTTGGCGTAAAATGGTTTAGTTGGTCTGTTACAGTTGGGAAGTCTCACCACCGCCTTCTCAAGGGCAACTAAGGATGGGCAATAAATGTTGGCCACATCCTGAGAATGAATTAAAAATAAATCTTGTCTGGCGCTATTTGCCTGTTTCAGGTGAAGTGTGGTGAGCTAACTTTGGTTGGCCAAGTCTTTTTGACCTTATTTGCAAGAGTGTGATTGGCTGAGTCAAATCATTAGCTTGATTTTAGGTGAATCTGTCTAGAGCATTAACAACAGAAAATGCTGGAAATACGCAGCAGGTCAGGCAGATTCTGCGAAGAGAGAAACAGAGTTAACGTTTCAGGTCGATGACCTTTCGTCAGAACCAGTTTTTATTTCAGATTTCCAGCATCTGCAGTATTTTCTTTTTGTATTACTGTCTAGAGCATTGTTCTTTCACGAGCCTGATTAGTTGTTTGTGGTTGGATAAGTCTATAAGTGATCAGGTGAGCTGATTTTATGTAGTTGGAGTAGGTAAGGAAGGTTGCATAGCTAAAGAGTGTACTTGAATTGGGCAATTTGTCTGTGGGAACTTGCGCTGCCCTTAGTTATAGTTCTGACAGCAGTTAGGAATAGATTGCTTATGACAAATTCAGGATTGCCATAGGTATCTGCTCAGGTTCAGTAATGTCAGTCACTCCCTGAAGTAGTCGGGTTGTCTGTTTTTTTTAATAGAAGTTGACTCCCACTGCCCTGCCTCTGCTAGCGTAGCAGTGGGACCAGGGAGCGTAACAAAATCGAGACTGGATCACCGTGTTTTAAGCATACATGCTCCATTAATCTCTCCGAACATGGGCTGAGTTAGCACTAGGTGAGGCATCATTTGGTTCAGTTCATAAACTGCTTTGTTCTGCAGAAGGAAAAGCATATGGAGTAAGTAAAAGTTACTTCGCACAATCAGCTCAACTTCTGCTCTTAAATTGTTACAACAAATGAAGAACACACATTAACTAGCCCACTTCAGTGGGTCCATTATTTAATGTAAAGACCTGGGGGAGAAAAATTCGGTCGCGCCTCCTTTGAGGCGCTAACTTCGCCGGGGCACTACTTTTAGCGCCCCGAAAAAGTTAGCGCCCCCACGCCGTAAATTGAGTGGTAGCACCGGAAGCGCTCCCCCTCCCTCTAGGGGCGCTACCATTCAATATCGTGGTGCTACATGCAACAGCGCCACAAGCGTCAGCACGTAGTGTCGCGGTATTACAGGCCTCCCTCCCCTGAATAAAGGGGAGGGGCCTAGCGCAGCACGCACCAGGGCCCTGCTGGACCACCAGGAAGTGTGGTGCTGGGAAAACATCCCGGCACCCCAGCATGAAAAAGCGGGAGGGGAGGGGGCAGGTGCTGGCAGGCGGCCCCAAAAAAATGGCCGCCCGGCACCTGCCCTTTTATTAGCGCCGCCGCGGTCGCAAAAACGCCACCCTGACCCTGTCAAACTGAAGTTTGCGGCCGGGGCGCAAGCGGGGCGCTGCGCATGGCGATGACGTCATCACCAGAGGCGCAGCGCTACAGGGTGCTACCGGCTACCGCCGCTGCTAACCTCCCGCTGAATTTCAGGGGAGGCGTTAGTGGCGCCGTGCCCGGGCACTAGGTGCTTTGTGCCCCTTTAGTGCCCCCAACCCCCGGGGAGCTAATGGGAGGCGCAATGCAACCCATTTTCCCCCCTGAAGTCTCCCTGCACAGAGCAGAGGTTTGACAGACCTGTTGGGTCGATATTAACCCCCCCACGATGGGTCGGGGCGGGTTAAAAATTTAAAATTGGGGAACGCATCCCCAATCCGCCTCATATGTGCCTGCTGCCCTTTTTACAGCTGAGGGTTGCATGCCGTGCACGCGTCCAGTCTTGGAGAGGCACCTCATTATAATATTTAAATCAGGCTCCCACAGTGTCGCTGGGAGCCTGATCTAAATTTAATGGTTGCCGAGAGTTAAATGGAGACGGGAACAGCCGGATCCAGCAGGTAAGTGCTTCTTGGAGCACTCCTTGTGAGTCAGGAGGAGCAGGCGTGCTTCCCCCCGGCCCCTCAAGCAAATCTCGACCTGCATTCTGCTGATCGCGGCCTCTCCTCGCTGCCGTGATCAGCCAACCCCCGATCTATGGCCTGCCCCGTAATCGGCTGCCCCCCTCTCCAAACCCCGATCTTTCTCTCTCGATTGCAGGGCTCTGGCACCCCTGCCCAACCAACCCCAATCTCTCCCGGTTGCTGGGGACCGTCCCCTCCTGCCGCTGGCTTTCCTGCACTTTCAGCCAGCTAGCTGCAGGGCAGGAAACAGAAGAAGAAACTAATAATGAGATCCTGCCGTTAAATTTGGCAGGACCTCTGCATTCCCAGGATTTCCGGGTTCACCCCCCACCCCGCCCCGACCCAAAACACCCTCCCCGTGAACATTGGGGCCATTGTGCCTCTGCTGATTCTTAAAAAGCCTCTCTACTTGACCCACACAGATCAAAAGAATATTTCAACACCAAGGTGTTTGATGCCTTCCTGCATGATGAGTTCTTGCTAACGATCACCCCACTGCTTAGACAACTGCCCATCCTGCACTCAGATCACTTCTCGTCTGCCTATGGATAGTTAACCCAGCGTGGGACTATCTAGAGAAACTATTCCTTCTCAGGTAAGCTTCTGTCCTGGAAGCCTAACACTGCCTACTCTGCCTCAGAAATACTGAACATCAGCAAGATACTGGGATTTAGTACACTGGCTCAGTGTAAGTAAGTGGGGCCTTCAGGGAGTGTTCCTACCGGAGTCCCGGCTTGTAACACTTCAGAAATATTCTGCCATTGTGAAATCCGTCATCTTAGAATCATAGAATGATACAGCACAGAAGGAGGCCATTCTGCCCATCGGGCCTGTGCCGGCTCTATGGTAGAGCTATTCAATTAATCACACTCATCTGCTCTTTCTCTGTAGCCCTGCAATTTATTTTCCTTTTCAAGTATATATCCAATTCTCTTTGAATGTTGCTATTGAATCTGTTTCCACCACCCTGTCAGGCACAGCATTCCAGATCACAACAACTCGCTACATAAAAAATATTTTCCTCATGTCACCTCTAGTTATTTTGCCAATCACCTTAAATCTGTGTCCTCTGGTTACTGACCCTTCTGCCACTGGAAAAAGTTTCTCCTTATTTACTCTATCAAAACCGTTCATGATTTTGAACACCACTATCAAATGTCTTCTTAACCTTCTCTGATCTAAGGAGAACAACCCCAGCTTCTCCAGTCTCTCCATTTCTCCGGCTTCTATTCTCCGCTGCTAACTGTCTTCTTAAACCCCTCTCCCCTGTCTCCTCCACCCTCACCTCTGACAAGTGTGAGGAGCTCATGGACTTCTTTGTCTCTAAGATTGAGGCCATCCGTTCAGCTGCCTCTGCCAGTTCCCTTCCTTCCCCCAGCCCACCGGGCCAAACTTCCTCTAAGGTTCCCCCCTACCCTAGCCCTGAACTCACATCTTTCTCCAGTTTCTCTCCAATCTCCACTCATGACCTCTCCGTGCTCATCTTGTCCATGAGACCCACTTCATGCTCCCTCGACCCTATTCCCACCAAACTGCTGACCACCCAACTTCCTTTACTGGCTCCCATGTTAGCTGACATTGTTAATGGTTCTCTCTCCTCAGGTACTGTCCCCCTCTCCCTCAAATCTGCCGTCATCACCCCTCTCCTCAAAAAACCAACCCTTGACCCCTCCGTCCTTGCAAACTACTGCCCTATCTCCAACCTCCCTTTCCTCTCCAAAGTCCTTTAACATGTTGTCTCCTCCCAAATCCATGCCCATCTTTCCCGCAATTCCACGTTTGAACCCCTCCAATCTAGTTTCCGCCCTTGCCACAGTACCGAAACAGCTCTCATCAAAGTCACAAATGACATCCTATGTGACTGTGACAAAGGTAAACTATCCCTCCTCGTCCTTCTTGACTTGTCTGCAGCCTTTGACACGGTTGACCACTCCATCCTTCTCCAATACCTCTCCACCATCGTCCAGCTGGGTGGGACTACACTCGCCTCGTCCCATTCATCTCTATCTAATCGTAACCAGAGAATCACCTGCAACGGCTTCTCTTCCCGCTCCCACATCGTTACCTCTGGTGTCCCGCAAGGATCTATCCTTGGTCCTCTCCTATTTCTTATCTACATGTTGCCCCTTGGTGACATCATCCAAAAACACAGTGTCAGTTTCCACATGTATGCTGACAAAACCCAGCTCTACCTCACTACCACTTCTCTTGACCCCTCCACGGTCTCTAATTTGTCAGACTATTTGTCCGAGATCCAGTTCTGGATGAGCAGAAATTTTCTCCAATTAAATATTAGGAAGACCAAAGCCATTGTTTTCAGTCCATGCCACAAACTCCGTTCCCTCGGAACTGACTCCATCCCTCTCCCTAACATCTGTCTGAGGCTGAACCACACTGTTCGCAACCTTGGTGTCATATTTGGCCCTGAAATGAGCTTCCGACCACATATCCGCAGCATAACTAAGACCGTCTACTTCCACCTCCATAACATCGCCCGTCTCCACCCTTGCCTCAGCTTATCTGCTGCTGAAACCCTCATCCATGCCTTTGTTCCCTCTGGACTTTACTATTCCAATGCACTATTGGGTGGCCTCCCACATTCTACCCTACATAACCTTGAGGTGATCCAAAATGCGGCTGCCGGTGTCCTAACCCGCACCAAATCCCATTCACCCATCACCCCTGTGCTCGCTGACCTACATTGGCTCCCGGTTAAGCAACACCTCGATTTCAAAATTCTCAGCATTGTTTTCAAATCCCTCCATGACCTTGCCCCTTCATATCTCTGTAATCTCCTCCAGCCCCACAACCTCCTGAGATATCTGCGCTCCTCTAATTCTGCCCTCTTGAGCATCCCTGAATATAATCGCTCAACCATTGGTGGCCGTGCCTTCTGTTGCCTAGGCCCTAAGCTCTGGAACTCCCTCCCTAAACCTCTGCACCTCTCTACCTCTCTTTCCTCCTTTAAGACGTTCCTTAAAACCTACCTTTTGGCCAAGCTTTTGGTCACCTGCCCTAATTTCTCCTTATGCGGCTTGGTGTTAAATTTTCTGTCTTGTAACACTACTGTGAAGCGCCTTGGGACGTTTTACTACATTAAAGGCGCTATATAAATACAAGTTGTGTTGTTGTTGTTATAATAAAAGTCACTCATCCCTGGTACCATTCTAGTAAATCTTTTCTGCACCCTCTCTAAGGTCTTGACATCCTTCCTAAAGTGTGGTGCACAGAAAATACTTCAGCTGAGGTCTAACGAGTGTTTATTATAAAAGTTTAGCATAACTTCCTTGCTTTTGTACTCTATTCCTCTATTAATAAAGCCAAGGATTCCATATGCTTTTTTAACAGCCTTCTCAACTTGTCCTGTCACCTTCAAAGATTTGTGTACATACACCCCCGGTCTCTGTTCCTGCACTCCCATTAAAATTGTCCCATTTAATTCATATTGCCTCTCCTCATTCTTCCTACCAAAATGTATCACTTCACACTTCTCTACATTAAAATTCATCTGCCATGTGTCTGCCCATTTCACCAGCCTGTCTATATCCTCCTAAAGTCAGTTACTATCCTCCTCATTGTTTACTACATTTTTGAGTTTCATGTCATCTGCAAACTTTGAAATTATGCTCTGTATACCCAAATCCAGGTCATTAATATATATCTAAAAGAGCAGTGGTCCCAACACCAAGCCCTGGGGACATCACTGTTTACCTCCCTCCAGTCTGAAAAACAACCGTTTACCACTACTCTCTGCTTTCTGTCCTTTAGCCAATTTTGTATCCATGCTGCCACTGTCCCTTTAATCCCATGGTCTTTAATGTTGCTAACAATTCTATTATATGGTACTTTGTCAAATGCCTTTTGAAAATCCATATACACAACATCAACAGCACTATCCTCATCAAGCCTCTCTGTTACTTCATTAAAGAACTCAATCAAGTTAGTCAAACATGATTTGTCATTAACAAATCCATGCTGACTTTCATTTATTAGCCAATACTTTTCCAAATGCCCATTAACTTTGTCCCAGATTATTGTCTCTAAAACTTTCCCCATTACCAACATTAGACTGACTGGCCTATAGTTTCCGGATTTAACCTCCTCCCCCTTTTTAAACAGTGGTGCAAAATTTGCAATCCTCCAGTGCTCTGGCACCAACCCCCTATCCAAGGAGGATTGGAAGATTGTGGCCAGAACCTCCGCAATTTCCCTTACTTCCCTCAGTAACCTAGGATGTATCCCATCTGGACCGGGTTACTTTTCTACTTTGATGACTGCCAATCTTTTAATTACCTGCTCTTTATCTATTTTTATCCTATATAATATCGCTACTGCCCCCTCCTTTACCGCTACCTTGGCAGCATCCTCGTCTCTAGTGAAGACCGATGCAAAGTACTCATTTAGTACCTCAGCCACGCCCTCTGCCTCCACAAGAACATCTCATTTTGGGCCCTAATAGGCCCCACCTTTCCTTTGACTAGCCTTTTACTATTGATGTGTTTATAAAAGACTCTTAGTTCCCTTTTATGTTAGCTGCTAATCTATTCTCATACTCTCTCTTTGCCCCTCTTATTCCCTTTTTTAGATCTCCTTTGTACTTTCTCTACTGTACTATGAACCCTACAATTGTCATAAGTCTCCTTTTCTGTCACATTTTAACCTCTATATCTTTAGCCATCCAGGGAGCTCTAGCTTTGGAAACCCTTCCTTCCCCCCTCGTGGGAATGTGTCTACTCTGTACTCAAACCATCTCCTCTTTGAAGGCCTCCCATTGTTCAATTACTGTTTTGCCTACCAATTTTTGATTCAAATCCACCTGGCCCAGATCCCTTTAAACTCACTGAAGTTATTCCTCCTCCAGTTAACTATTTTTATGTTTGATAGTTCCTTGTCCTTTTCCATGACTACTCTAAACCTGATAATATTATGATCGCTGTTCCCCAAATGCTCCCCCATTGAAACATGCTCCACTTGGCCCCACTTCATTCTCCAGAACTAGATCCAGCACTGCTTCCTTCCTCGTTGGGCTGCAAACACACTGATCAAGAAAGTTCTCTTGTGCACATTTCAGGAATTCCACCCTCTCTTTGCTCTTTACACTGTTACTATCCCAGTCTATATTAGGATAATTGATGTCCCCCATTATCACTGCTCTGTAGTTCTTGCATCTTTCTGTAATTTCCTGTAAATTTGCTCCTCTAACTCCTTCCCACTATTTGGTGGCCTATAGTAAACACCCAGTAGCGCCTCTATTGTTCCTTAATTCTAACCTAATAGATTTTTATTTGGCCCCTCAACTACATCAGCCCTCTCCAGTGCTATAATAGTTAAATTGATCAATACTGCCAACCCCTCCTTTGTTTCCTTCCCTATCTTTCCTGAATACCTCGTAGCCAGGAATATTAAGTTCCCAATCCTCCCCTTCTTTGAGCCAGGTCTCTGTTATTGCCACTATATCATAGTCCCCACGTGGCAACTTGTGCCCGCAGCTCACCAACCTTATTTACCGCGCTCCGTACATTTACGTTCCTGCACTTCAAACCCATCTTAGACTGCTTTGCATTTGCCCCCTGTCTGACCCCTCCTATTTATGAACTATTATTTACTCTAGTGCTACTTGTCTCTCCCAGTCCTCTGCAGTTTTAAAGTAAGAAAACTCGTTAAATTTCAGTTTGATAACAACACACTATCTGTAATACCAATGGAATTCCCACTCTCACCAAACTCCTGTTCCACTCAGTTAAGCAGATACTCCCAGTCAATGTTCCCTGTAAGGTGAGTAGCCACGCTGCCAGTCCAGCGCAGCCCGGGACCGGCTTTTTTCAATGTAAAGTTTGCGCGAAAAACTGTGAATGACCCACGCAGCCCCTTAAAAGGACCCGGCACCCTAAAAAACAAAGAGGGAACATTGCTCCCAGTTCTATGCATCAGTACATATCCATCTAATAGATAGCTTTTAGAAATGTGCTAGTTACAACTGGTCAGTTAACAACCAGCCACAATAATTAACACCTAGTCATGGACCCACTTACAGCTGATTGACTGTTAACTGCACTGACTTCCAGTTTTAAAGTAAAGTTTTAAAGTAAAGTCTTATGATGAGTTCTATTTAGATGCTGCAGTCCGACCTAAAGGCCTCCCTTGACAGTGGCTGTCCTGTGCCGCATTTTGCTTTCCACCCCACAATGAGTGCCCAAGATGTGCCAGCATTGACACGGGGTCTCGCGTGTTATATGCTGAATGTCTGATCCCACAAACTCTAGTGGGGTCAGGCTCCAGTATAGGAGGGCACAATTCCTGCCCTCCTATAATTATGGTAATGAAGCAGGATCGCGCATATTCAGCCCCGCCAATAAAGAATTCAGGAGAAACATCTTTACCCAGAGAGTGGTTAGAATATGGGAACTTGCTACTCCACGGAGTAATTGAGGCGAATAGCATAGATCATAGATCTTAGAATCATAGAATCATACAAATTTACGGCACAGAAGGAGACTATTCAGGCCCATCTTGTCCTTGCCGTCGACAAAGAGCTATCCAGCCTAATCCCACTTTCCAGCACTTGGTCCGTAGCCTTGTAGGTTACGGCACTTCATGTGCACATCCAAGTACTTTTTAAATGTGATGAGGATTTCTGCCTCTACCACCCTTTCAGGCAGTGAGTTCCAGACCCCCACCACCCTCTGGGTGAAAAAAATTCTCCTCAAATCCCCTCTAAACCTCCGACCAATTACTTTAAATCTATGCCCCCTGGTTATTGACCCCTCTGCTAAGGGAAACAGGTCCTTCCTATCCACTTTATCTAGGCCCCTCATAATTTTATACACCTTAATTAGGCCTCCCCTCAACCTCCTCTGTTCCAAAGAAAACAACCCCAGCCTATCCAGTCTTTCCTCATAGCTAAAATTCCCCAGCCCAGGCAACATCCTCGTAAATCTCGTCTGCACCCTCTCTAGTGCAATCACATCCTTCCTGTAATGTGGTGACCAGAACTGCACGCAGTATTCTAGCTGCGGCCTAACTAGTGTTTTATACAGTTCAAGCATAACCTCCCTGCTCTTATATTCTATGCCTCGGCTAATAAAGGCAAGTATCCCGTATGCCTTCTTAACCACCTTATCTACCTGTCCTGCTACCTTCAGGGATCTGTGGACATGCACTCCAAGGCCCCTCTGATCCTCTGCACTTCTCAGTGTCCTACCATTTATTGTGTATCCCCTTGCCTTGTTAGCCCTCCCCAAATGCATTACCTCACACTTCTCCAGATTGAATTCCATTTGCCACTGTTCTGCCCACCATACCAGTCCATTGATATCTTCCTGCAGTCTACAGCTTTCTTCTTCATTATCAACCACACGGCCAATTTTTGTATCATCTGCAAACTTCTTAATCATACTTCCTACATTCAAGTCCAAATTATTGATATATACCACAAAAAGCAAAGGACGCAGTACTGAGCCCTGCAGCACCCCACTGGAAACAGCCTTCCAGTCACAAAAATACCCTTCGACCATTACCTTTTGTTTTCTGCTTCTGAGCCAATTTTGGATCCAACTTGCCACTTTGCCTTGGATCCCATGGGCTTTTACTTTCATGACCAGTCTGCCATGCGGGACCTTATCAAAAGCCTTGCTAAAATCCATATAGACTACATCAAATGCACTACCCTCATTGACCCTCCTTGTTACCGCCTCAAAAAATTCAATCAAGGTAGTCAGACACGACCTTCCCTTAACAAATCCATGCTGGCTGTCCCTGATTAATCCGTGTCTTCCTAAATGAAGATTTATCCTGTCCCTCAGAATTTTTCCAGTAATTTTCCCACCACCGAGGTTAGGCTGACTGGCCTGTAATTACTCAGTCTATCCCTTTCTCCCTTTTTAAATAATGGTACCACGTTAGCAGTCCTCCAGTTCTCCGGCATCTCACCTATAGCCAGAGAGGATTGGAAAATGATGGTCAGAGCCTCTGCTATTTCCTCTCTTACTTCTCTTAACAGTCTGGGATACATTTCATCCGAGCCTGGGGATTTATCCACTTTCAAAGATGCTAAACCCCTTAATACTTCCTCTTTCACTATGTTTATTTCATCTAATATTTAACACTCTGATTGCAATGCTTGCATCGTCCCTCTCTTTTGTAAAAACAGACGCAAAGTATTCATGAAGAAATATACCCATGTCTTCCGCCTCCACACACAGGTTACCTTTATGATCCCTAATAGGTCCTACTATTACTTTAGTTATCCTCTTGCTCTTAATGTATTTATAAAACATCTTTCGGCTTTCCTTGATTTTACTTGCCAATATTTTTTCATGCCCTCTCTTTGCTTTCCTAATTCCCTTTTTAATTTCACCCCTGTACTTTCTATACTCATCTAGGGTTTCTGCAGTATTAAGCCCTCGGTGTCTGTCATAAGCTTCCCTTTTTTTCTTTACCTACCCTGTATGCCCCTTGACATCCAGGGAGCTCTAGATTTGTTAGTCCCACTTTTTTTTAAGGGAACAAACTTGCTCTGAACCCTCACTATCTCCTCCTTGAATGCCCCCCACTGCTCTGACACTGATTTACCTTCAAGTTTCTGTCTCCAGTCCACTTTGGCTAAATCACATCTCAGCTTAGTAAAATTAGCTTTTCTCCAATTGAGAACTTTTATTCCTGGTCTATCCTTGTCCTTTTCCACAACTACCCTAAATCTAACTGAATTATAATCACTACCACCAATATGCTCTCCCACAGATACCCTTTCCACCTGCCCAGCTTCATTTCCTAAAACTAGGTCCAAAACCGCCCCCTCGCTTGTTGGGCTTGCTACGTACTGGCTAAAAAAATTCTCCTGAATGCATTTTAAGAATTCTGCTCCCTCTGTACCTCTCACACTAATTTTATCCCAGTTAATATTAGGGAAGTTGAAATCCCCTACTATTACTGTCCTACGTTTGCACTTCTCAGAAATTTGCTGACATATTAGCTCTGACTGTTTGGGGGTCTATAGTACACTCCCAGCAGTGTGTTTGCCCCTTTTTTGTTTTTCAGTTCAACCCATATGGCCTCATTGGATGATCCTCCTAAGATATCATCCCTCCTCACAGCTGTAATTGTCTCTCTAATCAATACTGTGACCCCCCCTCCTTTTAATCCCCATCTCTATCTCGTCTGAAAACCATGTAACCAGTAATGATGAGCTGCCATTCCTGCCCTTCTTTCAGCCATGCCATCGAACAGAAATCTAAAAAGATGTTTAAACATAAAGTGAGAGGAAATCCTATTAAAAATGAGTTCAACTGTCTGTACAGCAATGCACACAGTGTCCGTAATAAAACAGGGGAGCTGGAGGCAATCATATGTTGCGAGGAACCAGACATCGTAGGGATTACTGAGACATGGCTACAGAAAAATCAGGACTGGGAATTAAACATTGCAGGGTAAAACATATTTAGAAAAGATAGGGAGAGAAAAAGGGGAGTTGGAGTAGCTGTACTTATAACATTAGAAAAAAGTGATGCAGATATCAGCAAGACAAAAATAGAATCCATATGGATAGAGATAAAAGATAATAAAGGATCAATCACACTAATAGGCGTAGTCGACAGACCACCTAATAGTGGAAGGGAGGTGGAGAAAGAAATATGCAGACAAATTAGGGAAATGAGTAAAAAACATAGAATAATAAATATGGGGGATTTCAACTACCTCGATATTAATTGGACAGAAGAGGTAGGTAAAGGGGATAAGGGAATGGAGTTCCTACAATGTGTACAGGACTCCTTCCTAACCCAATAAGTAAAAAGCCCAACAAGGGACGATTCGATATTGGATCTAGTAATGGGGAATGAATCAGAGCAGATAAGAGAAGTAAAGGTAGGGGGACATATAGGCAATAGTAACCATAATACAATACGCTTTAAGATGATAATTGAGAAGGACATAAGTATGACAAAAACCAGGTTAATAGATTGGAGAAAAGCTGATTTTGAGGGGCTGAGAATAGAACTTGGGAAACAAAAATGGGCAACAGTATTGGCAAACAACGATGTAGAACAGCAATGGGAAACATTTAAAAACGGTGTTCAACAGAGTGCAGGAAAAATGTATTCCGCTAAAAGGAAAGAACAAACTAACTAATAATGAGACTCTATGGATGAATAAAGCCATAAGGGAACAACTGAGGGTAAGGAAAGAGGCATACATTAAGTACACAGACAGCAGGGGAGTGCATGATAAGAGATAATACGAAAAGATTAGGAGAGAAGTCAAAAAAACAATTAGGGAGGCAAAGAGGAACTATGAAATTAAATTATCAAGGAACATAAAACAAAATAGTAAAATATTTTATAGGCACATCAATAAAAATAAGGAAGTTTGGGATGGGAATAGGGCCATTCAGGGATAGTCAGTACAATACCACAGGTAACAATAGAGAGATGGCAGATATATTAAAAAAATATTTTGCTTCAATATTTACCAGGGAGCTGGAATAGCTGGACATGACATTGGATGATGAGATTAGTAATGATATAAGTGCATCTAAAATAAAAAAGGGGACATATTAAATAAATTAATCAAACTCAAAGAGGATAAAACCCCTGGATTACATCTACGCATTTTAAAAAAATCTAGGGAAGAGATAGCAGAGGCATTACTACGCATAATTAATAATTCGTTAGAAAAAGGTACAGTGCCAGAGGACTAACGGAAAGCTAACGTAATACAAATATTAAGAAGGAGGATAGAACATGTCCAGGGAATTATAGACCAGTCAGCTTAACATCGGTGGTAGGAAAAATAATGGAATCTCTACTAAAGGAGAAAATAGAAGAACATCTAGAAACCAAAAATATAATAATGAATAGTCAGCATGGATTTCAAAAGGGAAAGTCTTGCTTGACAAACCTTATTGGATTTTTTGAAGAGGTAAGAGAGAGAGAGAGTGGTCAATGGTAATGCAGTAGATGTAATTTATCTGGATTTTCAAAAGGCCTTCGATAAGGTACCCCATAATAGACTGATGAACAAGGTCAGGGGACAAGTAGCAGAATGGATTATGGCTGGCTTCAGGACAGAAAGCAGAGAGTAGGAGTAAAGGGTAGCTATTCATAGTGGCAGAAGGTGGGTAGGGGTGTTCCACAAGGATCAGTGCTGGGACCACTGCTGTTCACAACTTACACTTACGATTTAGACTTAGGAATCAAAAACACAATTTCTAAGTTTGCGGATGACACCAAATTGGGGGGGATAGTCAATATTGAGGAGGACTGCAACAAGTTACAAGAGGACATTAATACACTTGCAGAATGGGCATATAATTGGCAAATGAAGTTCATCACAGATAAATGTGAGGTATTACATTTTGGTAGGAAGAATAGGGAGGTCACTTATCACTTGGAGGGTGCGAGTCTAGGTGGGGTAGAGGAACAAAGGGATCTAGGTGTACAAATACACAAATCATTAAATGTTGTGACGCAGGTTAGCAAGGCCATAAAAAAAGCAAACCAAGCACTAGGGTTCATTTCTAGAGGGATAGAATTGAAAAGTAGGGAAGTTATGCTAAACCTGTATCGAACCTTGGTTAGACCACACTTAGAGTACTGCGTACAGTTCTGGTCGCCATATTATGAAAAGAATATAGAGGCACTGGAGAGGGTGCAGAGAAGATTTACAAGGATGATACCAGAAATGCAAGGGTATACATATGAGGAAAGAATGAATAGGCTGGGTCTCTTTTCTCTTGGAAAAAGAAGGCTGAGTGGTCACCTAATAGAGGTCTTTAAAATTATGAAAACTTTTGATAGAGTGGATACAGAGAGAATGTTTCCACTTGTGGGGAACAGCATAACTAGAGGCCATCAGTATAAGATAGTCACCAAGAAATCCAAAGAGTGGTGAGAATGTGGAACTCGCTACCACAGGGAGTGGTTGAAGCAAATAGTACAGATGCATTTAAGGGAGGCTAGACAAGCATATGAGGGAGAATAGAATAGAGGGTTATGCTGATAGATTTAGATGAGGAAAGACGGGAGGAGGTTCATGTGGAGCATAAACGCCGGCATGGACTGGTTGGGCCGAATGGCCTGTTTCTGTGCCATATATCCTATGTAAACCTATGTCTCAGTAATAGCTATAATATCATATTCCCACGTGTCTATCTGTGCCCTCAGCTTATCTGCTTTATTCCCTAGATTCCTTGGGGGGAATTGTGCTGGCGTTCAGGGTTTTAACAGGCAGTTAAGAGGCTTTTTTCAATTTTGCCAGGTCGACTGCGGGCTTCCTGACATCCGGACACCATGCCAGGGTAAGTGTGGCGTGCTGTGGGTCTACTGTAATGTTTGTGCATTGATGACAGCTGCAGAAATGGTGTGAAGGATCCAATGGTACACTGGTGAATTTCAGAGGTAAGAAAATGTTGAGAAAATCATTTTTTAATGTCTTTATATTTTTCTGTAGGTAACAAGGTTTGAAGTGTTTGTGTAGTCCCACCTCATTGGGAGAACCTCTCTCACTAGTGACAGATCGCTTCTATAACCTCACATGCAGCTGCCATCTGTTTTATCATAAGGAGAGTCTGTGGAGAGCCTGAGTGAAAGGGCTCACCTTTGTAGTGATTGGCGGTGTTTGCAGCACCTCAATGCTGTCAACCACTGAAAAATCATCTGTCAAAAAAACCGAAAACCGGCAGATGACGCGTCATCAACTGACGTCATCTGACACTGGCTTTCTCTTAATTGGCCGGCAAGCCCGCAGGGCGGGCTTAACACGGCCAATTGACGTAAAATTATGTCTGTGCGTCGGACGTCGTTGGGGGCGGGATCGGAACCCACAAGTCAGCTGACCCGCTTCCAACTCGCTCCGAAAGGTAAGATCGCGCCCCTTGTGTTGAAGTATATACCATTTAGCACTGCCAAACTCCCTTGTTGTCTATTTTCTAGCCATTGTTTCCTCTGCCTTCCAAACTCGCTTACTAATTTTCTGCCTTCCATTTCCTGCTTTGCTTCTCTCCCTTCTGAATCTACTCTCAGGTTCCCATCCCCCTGCCAAGCTAGTTTAAAACCTCCCCAGCACCACTTGCAACCCCCGCTTGTGAGGATATTGGTCCCGATCCTGTTGAGGTGCAACCCGTCTGGCTTGTACAGGTTCCACCTCCCCCAGAAACGGTCTCAATGCCTCAAGAATCTAAAGCCCTCCTCCTGCACCATCCCTCCAGCCATGCATTCATCTGCTCTATCCTCCTATTTCTGTACTCACTAGTACGTGGCACCGGGAGTAATCTGAAGATTACTACTTTTGAGGTCCTGCTTTTTAATCTCCTTCCTAGTTCCCTAAAATCTGCCTGCAGGACCTCATCCCTCTTTCTACCTATGTCGTTGGTACCGATATGGACCACGACATCTGGTTGTTCATCCTCCCCCCTCAGAATTTCCTGCAGCTGCTCAGTGACATCCTTGACCCTGGCGCCAGGGAGGCAACACACCATCCTGGAGTCACGTCTGTGGCCGCAGAAACGCCTGTCTGTTCCCCTAACTATCGAAACCCCTGCCACTATTGCTCTTCCACTCGTCTTCCTCCCCCCCCCTGTGCAGCTGAGCCACCCGTGGTGCTGTGGACTTGTCTCTGGCTACACTCCCCAGAGGAACCATCGCCCCCACCAGTATTGAGAACTGAAAATTCGGTTAGCAAGCGAGATGCACTCAGGGGATTCCTGCCCTACCTGCCTGGTCCTCCTCTTCTGTCTGGCGGTCACCCATTCCCTCTCTGCCTGCACACTCTTAAGCTGCGGGGTGACCACCTCCTGAAATGTGCTATCCACAAAGTTCTCAGCCTCGCAGATGCACTGCAGTGATTCCAGCCGCCGCTCAAGCTCCGAAATTCGGAGCTCGAGCTGCTGTATCTGGCAACACTTCCCACACACGTGGTCTTCCAGGCCACGGGAAGCGTCCAGGACTTCCCACATGGCACAGGATGTGCATTCCACAGGGCTGAGCTGCCCTGCCATGCCTTTACTTTGTAAACTAGAAACTAGAAACACTTACCAGCTACTCACCAATCAGCTCCTTCCCTGGTTGTGCCATCACTATAGCTGTTTTGCAGTAGTTGCTTTTGTTGTTGTTTTGCTGGTGGTTCTCTGCTGCGTTTCCCACATTACAACACTGACACCACTTCAAAAGTACATAATTGGCTGTAAAGCGCTTTGAGACGTCCAGTGGTTGTGAAAGGCGCTATATAAATGCAAGTCTTTCTTTCTTTCTTTCCTCGCTGTCGCCGCTTTTATCCTGCTCCGCTCCCACACCTTCTGGTCTTGGGCCTCCTCGCTGTCGCCGCTTTTATACTGCTCCACTCCTGCTCCGTCTGGGCATTTAAGGGGAAGCTAGATAAATACATGAGGGAGAAAGGAATAGAAGGATATGTTGATAGGGTGAGATGAAGAGGGGTGGGAAGAGGTTGATGTGGAGCAGGAATACTGGCATAGACCAGTTGGACCAAATGGCCTGTTTCGGCACTGTAGATTCTATGTAATTCCATGCAAGTCTTCTCAAATGCATTTACTGTGCTGCTCCGTACATTGTCCAAAGATTTTTCCCCTTTCTACTGCCAAACACGTCATACATATGGAACAATATAAAATATCGTGAGGTGTTAGTGAGTGAATTCTTTCAAATCATATACTGCATCGCCAGGTTACTACAACTGTTCTGTCTGTAGCAGTGGAAAAACTGTGCTTCGCACATTGCTGCTACTGTCTGCATCTAAAAACCACCGTGTGTTCTTTTTTAAATGGTGGAATTGTTTGGCAGCCTCCCTAGAGTTTATTTTTCACTTAACTGAGCACCAAGCTCTCTGATGTGTCACATTCTGTCTGACGCATTCGACAGTTCACTCTGCTAATGAAAGAACATAGTACATGTGATATTTGTCAAGAAGTGTTTGACTGTGCACTTAAACCTTCCTTTATCTTTTATGACTGAAAGATGTTCAAAGCAGGTTGACAGCCATACTCAAGAACCTAGCCAAGCTCGTTTGGTCTAGGTCAACAACAACAACAACTTGTATTTATGTAGCGCCTTTAACATAGTAAAACATCCCAAGGCGCTTCACAGGAGTGACATAAGACAGAAAAAAATTGGCATCGAGCCACATAAGGAGAAACTAGGGCAGATGACCAAAAGCTTGGTCAAAGAGGTAGGTTTTAAGGAGCGTCTTAAAGAAGGAGAGAGAGGTAGAGAGGCGGAGAGGTTTAGGCAGGGAATTCCAGAGCTTAGGGCCTAGGCAGCTGAAGGCACGGCCATCAATGGTTGAGCGATTAAAATCAGAGATGCTCAAGAGGGCAGAATTGGAGAAGCGCAGATATCTCGGGGGGTTGTGGGGTTGGAGGAGATTACAGAGATAGGGAGGGGCGAGGCCATGGAGGGATTTAAAAACAAGGATGAGAATTTTAAAATCGAGGCGTTGCTTAACCGGGAGCCAATATAGGTCAGCAAGCACAGGGGAGATGGGTGAATGGGACTTGGTGTGAGTTAGGACACGGGCAGCTGAATTTTGGATGACCTCAAGTTTACAGAGGGTAGAGTGTGGGAGGCCAGCCAGGAGTGCGTTGGAATAGTCAAGTTCATGGTTAATCTGTATCCAGAGAAGGCTGTTACAGGTTTTCTTAATTCATATATAGCTGAAAGGGACAAGGGCATCATTTTTTGAAAATAGTAAATTCTTATACTCTTTCATATGTGTGGGAATTTGAATGAGGTAAACCCACCAGAAGTAAATAATCAGGTGAAATCAGAAGGATAGGACCTGATACAGTTGAATGGGAAACTTGAGCTACCAATCTATGATGGCGAAATAATCTCAGTGCAAGCTAGACCACTACTTAGTAATAAAGATCTACATTATTCAATATTGTTAATAATGTACTGTCCTTTATTCTTGTTATATCTGAATAAACACTCAGATTGGTGTGGTAATAACTAGCTATGTTTATTTCCAGACCCTCGAGAATCTTCAGTCAGAGAAGAACAGAAGCAATACAAGAGAAACCTTGGAGTGCAATTGCTATAATGTGCTGACTCCCATAAGGGGGCCATCTCGTGTTCAGTTAGCAATATGGAATCATATATATCAGGAGGGAGACTAAAAGCTTGGTCAAAGAAGATGGGTTTTAAGAAGGGTCTTAAATGAGATGACCAAGGTGGAGAGGCGGAGGGGTTTAGGGAAAGAATTCTGGAGTGTAGGACCTAGGTGGCTGAACTCATGATCACCAGTGGTGGGTTAAAGGGAAAGGGATGCACAAGAGGCCATAATCAGAGGAATGGAGAGTTGGGTGGTGGTTTGTAGTGCTGGAGGAGTTACAGAGATAGGGATGATGAAACCCTGTGGGATTTAAGCATAAGAAGTGTGAGATTATAAGATGTATCAAGCTGTGTGAGTATTTATTTTTTGTAAAACTACAATTACCGCTGAAGGATATGATTGTTAATATTTGCCAGATTCTGTAAGTTTCAGCTGAGCTTTTACAGAGGTAAGCATTAAAGCTGCATCCTGTTATTGCGAAGCTATGTCATGGGTCAAGATGAGACAACGGCTACACAATTGAACATGCAAAGACAGCATAAGAGAGACCCTTTTGATTAACCAAATATGGGACTGTTCATGAGAAGAGCGAATGTTCGAAACTCTTCTAACTATTACCTCAGCTATGGATGTCACGCTATGGTTGGACGAGATGAGTCAGTTGGTCTGGGCAAAGAGGAATATAAGGAGACTGTTTAGCCTGAGAGACACAGATGTAGAGAGACAACACTTGCAGGGATGGATCCATGCTGGCCATCTGAGCCTAACACCCCTCAAATATTCTAGCCTGAGGAACAGATCAATGCTGGTAGATTCCTAATGCCCCTCTCAGCTAGAAGAACAACGGATTAGAAGAGAACAAGGAGACATCGCACGCTACTCTGTCCAGGACTGAACAGGGTAATCTTGTTCGGAGCTGTTAATTACTGTAATGAAATACTAGTCTTTTAACTATATTGATTTCTACTGTACTTACCAATAAACACCTACCATCACCAATATGAAGTCAAGTTCAAATCCTTAAGTTTGAGGAGCAAACCCTCTTACAGAAGAGCATTTTAAATTTAAGGTGTTGGGGAACCGGGAACCAATGTATAAGAACATAAGAACATAAGAATTAGGAGCAGGAGTAGGCCATACGGCCCCTTGAGCCTGCTCTGCCATTTAATAAAATCATGGCTGATCTACGACCTCAACTCCACTTTCCTGCCCTATCCCCATGTCCCTTGATTCCCCTACAGTCGAAAAATCTATCTATCTCAACCTTGAATATAGTCAACGACTGAGCAGCCACAGCCCTTTGGGGCAGAGAATTCCAAAGATTCACAACCATCTGAGTAAAGAAGTTCCTCCTCGTCCCAGTCTTAAAAGGCTGACCCTTTATCCTGAGAATATGCCCCCTAGTTCTGGACTCTCCAGCCATGGGAAACAATTTCTCAGCATCTATCCTGTCAATCCCCCTCAGAATCATATGTGTTTCAATAAGATCTCCTCTCATTCTTCTAAATTCCAAAGAGTACAGGCCTAATCTTCTCAATGTCTCCTCATAGGACAACCCTCTCATTTCAGGGATTAGTCTAGTTGACCATTGTTGCACCGCCTCTAAGGCAAGTATATCCTTCCTTAGATAAGGAGACCAAAACTGTACGCAGTACTCCAGGTGTGGTCTCACCAAAGCCCTGTACAATTGTAGCAAGACTTCCTTACTCTTGTACTCTAACCCCCTAGTAATAAAGGCCAACATGCCATTTGCCTTCCTAATTGCTTGCTGTACCTGCATGCTAACTTTCTGTGTTTCCTGTACGAGGACACCTAAATCTCTCTGAACACCAACATTTAATCGTTTCTCACCATTTAAAAATATTCTGTTTTTCTATTCTTCCTACCAAAGTGAATAACCTCACATTTTCCAACATTATACTTCATCTGCCATCTTATTGCCCACTCACTTAACCTGTCTATATCCCTTTGCAGGCGTTTTGCATTCTCCTCACATCTTAATTTTCCACCTAGCTTTGTATCATCAACAAACTTGGATACATTACACTCTGTCCCTTCATTTAAGTCTTTAATATAAATTGTAAATAGCTGAGGCCCAAGCAGTTATCCTTGCGACACCCCACTAGTTACAGTATGCCAATATGAAAATGATCCATTTATCCCAACTCTCTGCTTTCTGTCCATTAACCAATCCTCTATCCATGCTAATACATTTCCTCCAATCCCATGAGCCCTTATCTTGTGTAACAACTTTTTATGTGGCACCTTATCGAATGCCTTTTGGAAATCCAAATATACTGCATTCACTGGCTCCCCTTTATTTACCCAGCTAGTTACATCCTCAAAAAACCCTAATAAATGTTGTCAAACACGATTTCCCTTTCATAAAATCATGTTGACTCTGCCTAATCATATTAGGATTTTCTAAGTGCCCTGTTACCACTTCCTTAATAATAGATTCCAGCATTTTCCTGATGACTGATGTCAGTCTAACTGGCATGTAGTTCCCCTTTTTCTCTCTTCCCTCCTTTCTTGAATAGCGGGGTTACATTAGTTACCTTCCAATCTATTGGGACCTTTCCAAAATCTAGGGAATTTTGGAAGATCAAAACCAATGCATCCACTATCTCTGCAGCCACCTCTTTTAGACCCCTAGGATGTAGTCCATCAGGTCCAGGGGATTTGTTGGCTTTTAGTCCCATTAGTTTCCCAAGTACTTTTTCTCTACTGATATTAATTACTTTAAGTTCCTCACTCTCATTAGCCCCTAGGTTCCCCATTATTTTTGGTATACATTTTTTGTCTTCTTCTCTGAAGACAGATACAAAATATTTAGTTAAGGTCACTGCCATTTCCTTGTTCCCTAATATAAATGTTCCTGTCTCAGCCTCTAAGGGACCAACGCTTGCTTTTGCTACTCTCTTCCTTTTTAGATACTTGTAGAAGCTCTTACAATATGTTCTTATATTTCTTGCTAATTTACTCTCATATTCCATTTTCTCCCTTTTTATCATTTTTTTGGTCATCCTTTGCTGGTTTCTAAAACTCTCCCAATCATCAGGCTTACTACTATTCTTCACAACAATATAAGCCTCCTCTTTTAATCTAACACTATCCTTAATATCTTTAATTATCCACAGTTGGATCACTTTTCCAGTGGATTTTTTATTTCTCAATTGAATGTATATTCGTTGAGAATATTGGGGTATTTCTTTAAATGTTTTCCACTGCTTATCTACCGTCATAGCTTTTAATCTAGTTTCCCAATCTACCTTAGCCAACTTGCCCCTCATACCTACGTAATTGACTTTATTTAAGTTTAACACTCTAGTTTCGGACTTAAGAATGTCATTCTCAAACTTAATGTGCAATTCTATCATATTATGATCACTCTTCTCTAGAGGAACTTTACTCTGCAATTACTAATTAATTCTGTCTCATGACACAAAACTAGATCCAAAATAACCTTTTCCCTGGTTGGTTCCATGACATATTGTTCTAGGAAACTATCTCAAATGCATTCTATGAATTCGTCCTCCAGACTACCCTTGCCAATTTGATTTGCCCAATCTATATAAAGATTAAAGTCCCCCATGGTTATTGCATTACCTTTGTTACAAGCTCTTATTATTTCTCCATTTATACTCTGTCCTGCAGTATAGCTACTGTTCGGAGGCCTATAAAGAACTCCCACCACTATTTTCTGCCCCTTGTTATTCCTTATTTCCACCCATACTGATTCTATTTCCTGATCTTCCAAGCCAAGATCCTTTCTCACTACTGTCCTTATGTCATCATTAATTATCAGGGCTACCCACCTCCTGTTCTTGCCTGCTTGTCTTTTTGATACGTCAAGTACCCTGGAATATTTAATTCCCAACCCTGGTCACCTTGCAACCATGTCTCTGTAATGGATATTATATCAAAGACATTTATCTCGATTTGTGCCACTAATTCATCTATCCTGTTACGGTTGCTTCGTGCTTTCAGATAAATGGTCTTAAATTTTAACTTTATACCAGTGGTCCCTGCTTTGCTGATGCACTATTACCTTTAAACTCTCTGGGGGAGAAATTCATTACAGGCCAGGAATAGGCATTAACTTTAGAAAAGTTTGAGAATTAGCGCCAAGTGCTAATGATTCAGACTGCACGCAAAATTAAGTCTATTCACTCAAAGAAAGGATTGGAGCACTAAATGAAATGCTAATGACCTAGCTCAGTGGTGCTACACTCAAAGCACTAACTAATATCAGGTTCAGTCTAATCGTAAGTCATCATTGCCACAGGCTCTTTCCAGTTCTTAAAGGGGAGGTTCATTGATGCTGCAGAACCTCATTCTCAGCATTGCTGGCTGTGAACCTGTGTCAGCAAGCAGGAGCAGGCCAAGCCCAAGGAGCCGGATGACTCAAGCAGGTGTCATCATGGCAGATCCATGCCTCAGGGAGAGAGCCCGCAGATTTTCGGACCAAGCATTGGAGGAGTTGGTGTCTGCTGTGGAGAAATGGTGGGCGGTGCTCTACCCAGCAAGTAGCAGGAGGCCCCTTTGCAAGTCTTCCGTACAATGTGGAGGGAGGTTACCCAGCATGTCTCGGGCTGCCCTCTGGTCCCCAGGACCCACACACAGTGCAGGAAGAAATTTAAAAATCTCACTCGGGTGGTCAGGGTGAGTCCACCTTCAACATTGCACAAAGCTCTGTGCACACCAAGGAGCCCATCAGTTCCAGTCTGGAAAGGATGGTCGACTCCCAGAGAGACCGTAGCGACCCTAACCTGATGCCACGTGTGATGGGCGCTCTGGCAGCTTCCATTGCAGCACAGGCAGAAGCGACGCAATGTCTTAGTGCTGTAATGCAGTCTATGGTTGGTGGCATTCAATCTCAGACTGCTCTCATGCAGTCTCAGCTTGATGCCACGCGAGCTCTGACTGCTGCCATCATGGCTGGGTCTACCACCGTCATCGAGGGCTTTCACAGTGTCGCAGCAGCCCAGCAATCTGTGCTGCAACAGATTGCTAGGGATGCTGAGGTGCTGCCCCGGGGGAGTGGTAGTGGGTCAGTGGAGCAGGAACCTGCTGTCCTCTTTCAGGATGACAGCATTCCTGGTCCCACCACTGGCACTCTGCCATTGCCTTTGTCGCTGCCTGTCATCCAACCATCCCAGACTGCTGCCGCCCATGCTGAGGTGGTACAGTCTACACCGGGCCTTCCAGTGCCAGAGCTGGTCGAGCGCGTCCTGCAAGGCCATCTGAAGTCTCCCGCACGGACACTCAGCAGCCTTCCACCTGCCCTGCTGCAGCCACTGAACCAACACTTTGTAGGAGCATCAGAGTAGGCAAAGGCACAGTAACAACAGGCAATATGGGATGAATAGTTAACATTGTTATTGTGCAGTCAATGGAGCCCTGCACCATGGGGAAGCGCGCTATCCTGGCAAAGCCACATGCACGCTCATCCTGCTTCTCTCTGGTGGTGGGGAAGGAATTGTAATCCCTTCTCCTACTGTAGAGAGCCTCTGTGACCTGCCGGATCAGCGATGGATGGCGAACTGCGATGTGTTACTTCAATCTCCTGTTGCAGATTGGAAGAAATTGAGGGCAACGGTGACCTTGACTGCCACTGAGAGAGCCGTGGTCACCCTGATCTGAGGCTGGAAGTCTGATTGCAGGAGGTGACCACTGCTCCTGGCTTAATTGAATGTAGGAGAAGTGCTCTCGGAATACCCTCGGAGGGTAAGGCCTTCTGTTGAGAGCCCTTATGGCCCTTCTCCTCCCTCTGGCCACATGATCCAATCTTTCTCACTGCCTCCGCTCCCTCCGTCGTAGATCCTGGAGGGCGAGGTCGATGGCCAGTACAGCCCCCATTAAGGTAACCAAGTGTAGCACTTTGATATGTTGTGAGAATAAATGTAACTCATTTTTAGTAGCCACAACACTCCGGAGACAAAACAACCTTTAAATGACTGAATTAAACTGTTGCACAATGTCAAACTGACAAGGAAGCAGTGAAACAGCACTAACCTGACAGCTGCAACTCATTACTGAGGATTCCTTTAAGTTGAAGGGATTATTACTAGTCCTAGCCCCTTTAGGGCTACCGCGGATCAGGCGTATTTCTCAGACGTTCACTTTCAACTAAAGTTTGAGGTAGCCAAATCCTAAAGATGCTTAATTGGGTCTAAAGGCCAGGCTATCTCTCCCTAAAGGAAAGGAACAACCCAAGAATGTTACCGTCCTCCAGATAGCGCTTTTAATAAGTTTAGCTAGACTGTAACGTCCCGGATATTATGAGGGTCCAGAAAACTCCCTCAGAATTCTGTAACTCTTCACCAAAGAGTGTACAGAGATTGAGTTCGCAAGTTTTTGATACAGAAGACTTATGCGAGACAATTCTAAAAATATATAGAGATTTATTAAAAGAACCGACAAGCAATTTACAGTTGGTGAATCAATCAATCGCAACTTTAACAGTTCTAAAAAGAGAAAAAATACTATCTTAGTATTACCAGAGAATCTTACTTTTAAATCTTAACTGAGCTACAGTATTACAGTTCTTAAAGTTTTCTATACAAGATATCCATCAATATCACATACCTTTGATCCCCGAGGTACAAATTGTTGAAGACAACAGAGCCGCCTTTGCAGCCGAGAATCGCTTTGCCCGATTAAAGCGAATCTGATATCCCATTTGAAACTTCCAATTTTTATACTCTTTTCCAGTTGTATTTCCTTTAAAGTTTCTGCTGACCCAAGTTAATTATCCCTATTCATCTTCCTGCCGACCTCTGCAATGTTTACTGCCACATCAGCTTGTAATATTACAGGATCTTGTCTCATCTCCAGGTGCTCTGAGTTTACCATATAGAACGGTGTGAAAGGCAGGTGTTCCATATTTTATGTTATCTTTACGAGGGCAGATGTTCCATATCTTATGTGCCATCTTTACAAAGTTTAAATTAGAACACCTTATCCAGGGTGAACCAATGTTTTTGTTCCCAAAGGTCAGCCTGTCGGAGCCATGCACCTTCTGTTTCAATAAGGTTATTTATTCAGGGTCAATAACTGTCTTACCTCAATAGCCAGAATTCTTTCATAGCTATTTCATAGTTAGGTATCTAAATTTCCAAACCCAGTTTGTTTTGTTTTAATAAGGCCAGAATTCTTTCATAAGATAGTGTATTTTTCTGAATAGGTTATATGGCTTATTCCTTCACAAAGTAGCGCCCCTGGATCTGGCTACTGACTGCTACATGCCTTCTCTCCCTGTCACTGTTGGAGCGAGGTGCTAAGGCAGGGGGCGATAATCAATTTTGCAGATTGGGTGCCCAGTGAGCGCTGCACACTTACTGATGTCACAATCTGCCTGGCGCTGAAGTCCCCGGCACTAACTCGTAGCAGCAGCGCTATGGGGGGTGCTGGATTTGGTGTGCATCGCTGGATTCACCTCGCCACGGTGCTACTGCCTCAGCGCCTCATTAGCGCCCCTGTCAGGTACTAACTAGAGGGGCTAAGGTACCGAATTTCTCCCCCTGCCACCCCTTCCTGTCCCACACTGCTAATTTTTACCCAATTCACGTCACTGCTCTATTTCCTTGACCTTTCTCTTTAAATTACTAAATTTCCCCTCACCTGCTCCCTCCCCCCCCACCTTTTTAGTTTCAAGCCCCATCTACAGCCCTAGTTATTCGATTCACCAGGACACTGGTCCCAGCCTGGTTTAAGTGGAGCCCGTCCCAAAGGAACAGCTCCCTCTTTCTCCAGTACTGGTGCCAGTGCCCCATGAATTGAAACCCCTTCCTCCAACACCACTCTTTGAGCCATGCATTTAAACCTCTAATCTGTTTGTCCCTGTGCCAATTTGCGTGTAGCTCCGGTAACAACCCCAAAATTATTACCTTTGAGGTTCTGCTTATTAATTTAGACCCTAGCTCCTCAAACTCTCTTAGCAGAACCTTGTTCTTAGTTCTACCTATGTCGTTGGTTCCTACGAGGACCACGACAACTGTATCCTCTTCCTCCCACTCCAGCCATGAGGAGATATCCTTAACCCTGGCACCGGGCAGGCTACACAGCCTTCGGAACTCCCTGTCGCGGCTGCAGAGAACAGTATCTAGCCTCCTGACTATACTGTTGCCTACCACAACTACATTCCCTTTCACTCCCCCCACTTGAATGGCCACCTGTATCACAGTGCCGTTGTCAGTTTGCCCATCTTCCCTGCAGTCCTTGTTCTCATCCATACAGGTAGCAAGCATCTCGCACCTGTTGGACAAAGTCCAGGGCTGAGGCTCCTCCATCACTACATCCTGGGTCCCCATACCTTCCTGACTCGCAGTCACACCCTCCTGTCCCTGACCATTGACTAACTCTGAAGTGTTACTTAACCTAAAGGGTGTGACCGCCTCCTGGATCAAAGTGTCCAGGTAACTCTTCCCCCCTCCCTGATGCATCGCAATGTCTGCAGCTCGGTCTCCAGCCAAACAACTCTGAGCTGAAGTTCCTCGAGCTGCAGGCACTTACCGCAGATGTGGTTGCTCGGGATCTCGTTGGTCTCCATCAAGTTCCACATGCTGCAGTTACGACACAGCACCTGCCCGGCCATCTCCATCTAACCTTATTTTATGTATATAATTAGTTACAGTTTTTATTCAAACGATTATTTTTATTTTTATTTTAGTTTTAGTTAGTTAATTTAGTTTAAATTATTAATTTAATAAAGTTATAGTAGTTAATACTCTCCCAGTTCTGAATTTAATCCACTTACCTAACCGAGAGAGCAAAAGAGCTGTAATACTCACCAACCAATCCGCTCTCCTGTGACTTCACGCCTTATTTCTTTTTGTTTTTAAATCGCCGCTCAGCTCCCTTTGTACCACCACCTCCGCCCCTGCTCAGGTCCACGCTGTGTCCTGGGCCTTCTCCGGTGTGCCCTTTATACCACCGCCTCAGCCCCTGCTCAGGTCCACACTGTGTCCTGGGCCTTCTCCGGTGTGCCCTTTATACCACCGCCTCCGCCCCTGCTCAGGTCCACGCTGTGTCCTGGGCCTTCTCCGGTGTGCCCTTTATACCACCGCCTCCGCCCCTGCTCAGGTCCACGCTGTGTCCTGGGCCTTCTCCGGTGTGCCCTTTATACCACCGCCTCCGCCCCTGCTCAGGTCCACGCTGTGTCCTGGGCCTTCTCCAGTGTGCCCTTTATACCACCACCTCCGCCCCTGCTCAGGTCCACACTGTGTCCTGGGCCTTCTCCGGTGTGCCCTTTATACCACCGCCTCCGCCCCTGCTCAGGTCCACACTGTGTCCTGGGCCTTCTCCGGTGTGCCCTTTATGCCACCGCCTCTGCTGCCGCTGTTCCCGCTCAGGTCGGTGCAGATTAACGAGGACAGGGGAGATAGGTGAATGGGACTTAGAGTGCCATAGGATAGCGACAGCAGAGTTTTTGATAAGCTGAAATTTACAAAGGTCACAGGATTGGAGACCAGCTGAAAGAGTAAAGATAACAAATACAGTGTTGAGAGATTCGGCAGAAGAAGGGCTGAGGTAGGCGAGGACCCCGGGATGTTATGGAGGTGGAAGTAGGCAGTCGTTGTGATGGAGAGTATATGGGGTCGGAACCGTTTCTGAGGGAGGTGGGACCTCTACAAGCCAGACGGGTTGCACCTCAACGGGAACGGGACCAATATCCTCGTGGGAGGGTTTGCTAGTGCTGTTGGGGAGGGTTTAAACTAGCTTGGCAGGGGTATGGGCACCTAAGTATAGAGTCAATAGGGAGGGAAGAAAAACTGGAATTGGAAAACAAAAATGTAGAAAGTAAATTGGAAGGACAGAGGAATCAAGGGCTAGATAGTAGTCAACAAGGAGGTTTGCCTGTACTAAATGGTATATACTTCAATGCAAGGTGTATAGCGAACAAGGCAGATGAGCTGAGGGCACAGGTAGATACTTGGACGATGATATAGCTATTACAGAGACGTGGCTGAAAGAGGGGCAGGTATGGCAGCTCAACATTCCTGGTTACAGGATTTTCAGACGGGATAGAGAGGGAGGTAAAAAGGGAGGGGGGGTCGCGGTATTGATTAAATAAACTATTACAGCTGTGAGGAGGGATGGTATATTGGAGGGATCATCAAATGAGGCCATATGGGTCGAATTGAAAAACAGAAAAGGGGCGATCACACTGCTGGGAGTGTACTACAGACCCCAAAACAGTGAGAGGGAGATAGAAGAACAAATATGGAGACAAATTTCTGAGAAGTGCAAAAACTATAGGGCAGTAATAGTAGGGGACTTCAACTATCCCAATATTAACTGGGATAAAATTAGTGTGAAGGGTATAGAAGGTGCAGAATTTCTTAAAATGCATCCAGGAGAACTTTTTTACCCAGTATGTAGCAAGCCCAACAAGGGAGGGGGCGGTTCTGGACTTAGTTTTAGGGAATGAAGCTGGGCAGGGAGAAGGCGTATCAGTGGGGGAGCATTTTGGTGCTCGTGACCATAATTCTGTTAGATTTAAGGTAGTTATGGAAAAGGACAAGGATAGACCAGGAATAAAAATTCTAAATTGGGGAAAAGCAAATTTTGCTAAGCTCAGAGGGGATTTAGCCATAGTGGACTGGAAACAGCTACTTGAAGGTAAATCAGTGTCAGAGCAGTGGGAGGCATTTAAGGAGGAGATCCGGAGGGTTCAGACCAAATATGTGCCCTTAAAGAAAAAAGGTGGGACTAACAAATCTAGAGCCCCTGGATGTCTAGAGACATACAGGGTAGAATAAAGAAAAAAAGGGAGGCGTATGACAGATACCGAGGGCTAAATACTCCAGAATCTTTGGAGGAGTACAGAAAGTCCAGGGGTGCAATTAAAAAGGATATTAGTAAAGCAAAGAGAGAGCATGAAAAATTCTTGGCAAGTAAAATCAAGGAAAATCCTAAAGAAAGGGTAGGGCCGATTAGAGATCATGAGGGTACATAGATACATAGATACATAGAAGATAGGAGCAGGAGTAGGCCATCTGGCCCTTCGAGCCTGCTCCGCCATTTAATGAGATCATGGCTGATCCTCCAATTCAGTATCCCGTCCCCGCCTTCTCTCCGTAACCCTTAACCCCTTTTGCCTGTAGAAATATATCTAATTCCCTCTTAAATATATTTAATGAGCTGGCGTACACTGCCCTCTGTGGCAATGAGTTCCACAGGTTCACCACCCTCTGAGTGAAGAAATTCCCCCTCATTTCTGTCCTAAATGGTTTAGCCCTTATCCTTAAATTATGTCCTCTAGTTCTGTTCTCACCCGCCAAGGGAAACATTCCTTCTGCATCTAGTCTGTCTAGACCTGTCAGAATTTTATACACTTCTATGAGGTCCCCTCTCAATCTTCTAAACTCCAGTGTGTACATCCCTAAACTACATAGTCTCTCCTCATAGGTCAATCCCGCCATTCCTGGTATCAGCCTGGTGAATCGACGCTGCGCCCCCTCCATGGCAAGAACATCTTTCCTCAGATGAGGCAACCAAAACTGTACACAGTACTCGAGGGTAATCTGTGTGTGGAGGCGGGAGACGTCGGTAGGGTTCTTAATGAATACTTTGCGTCTGTTTTCACAAAGGAGAGGGGCGAAGCAGACATTGCTATCAGGGGGGAGGAGTTTGAAATATTAGATGAAATAAACATAGTGAGATAGGAAGTATTAAGGGGTTTAGCAGCTTTAAAAGTGGATAAATCCCCAGGCCCGGATGAAATGTATCCCAGTTTGTTAAGCGAAGCAAAAGAGGAAATAGCAGAGACCCTGACCATCATTTTTCTATCCTCTCTAGCTTCAGGTGTGGTGCCGGAGGACTGGAGGACTGCTAATGTGGTACCCTTGTTTAAAAAGGGAGAAAAGGACAGACCGAGTAATTACAGGCTAGTCAACCTAACCTCGGTGTTGGGAAAATTATTGGAAAGAATTCTGAAGGACAGGATAAATCTTCATTTAGAAAGACACGGATTAATCAAGGATAGTCAGCACGGATTTGTTAAGGGAAGGTCGTGTTTGACAAACTTGATTGAATTTTTTGAGGAGGTATCAAGGAGGTTAGATGAGGGTAGTATGTCTGATGTAGTGTATATGGACTTTAGCAAGGCTTTTGATAAGATTCCACACGGCAGACTGGTCACGAAGTTAAAAGCCCATGGGATCCAGGGCAAAGTGTCAAGTTGGATTCAAAACTGGCTCGGAGACAGGAAGAGGGTAATGGTTGATGGTTGTTTTTGTGACCTGGAAGGCTGTTTCCAGTGGGGTTCCACAGGGCTCAGTATTAGGTCCCTTGCTTTTGTGGTATATATCAACGATCTTGACTTGAATATAGGGGGTATGATTAAGAAGTTTGCAGATGATACTAAAATCGGCTGTGTGGTTGATACTGAAGAAGGAAGCTGTAGACTGCAGAAAGATATCAATAAATTGGTCAGGTGGGCAGAACAGTGGCAAATGGAATTCAATCCGGAGAAGTGTGAGTTAATGCATTTGGAGAGGGCTAACAAGGAAAGGGAATATACATTAAATGGTAGGACACTGAGTAGTGTAGAGGAACAAAGGGACCTTGGAGTGCATGTCCACAGATCCCTGAAAGTAGCAGGCCAAGTAGCACCATAAGGTGGTTAAGAAGGCATACGGAATGCTTGCCTTTATTAGCCGTGGCATAGAATACAAGAGCAGGGGGGTTTTTGCTTCAACTGTATAAAACACCAGTTAGGCCTCAGCTAGAGTACTGCGTGCAGTTCTGGTCACCACATTACAGGAAAGATGTGATTGCACTAGAGAGGGTACAGCGGAGATTTACAAGGATGTTGCCAGGAGTAGAGAATCTTAGCTATGAGGAAAGACAGGATAGGCTGGGTCTGTTTTTCTTGGACAGAGGAGGCTGAGGGGAGACCTTATTGAGGTGTATAAAAGTATGAGGGCCATAGATAAAGTGAATAGAAAGGACCTATTTCCCTTAGCAGAGGGGTCAAAAACCAGGGAGTACAGATTTAAAGTAATTGGGGGAAGGTTTAGAGGGGAATTGAGGGGAAATTTCTTCACCCAGAGGGTTGTGGGGGTCTGGAACTCACTGCCTGAAAGGGTGGTAGAGGCAGGAACCCTAACCACATTTAAAAAGTACTTGGATGTGCACTTGGGATGCTCTAACCTGCAGGGCACGGACCAAGAGCTGGAAAGTGGGATTAGGCTGGATAGCTCTTTGTTGGCCAGCAGGGACACGATGGGCCAAAATGGCCTCCTTCCGTGCTGTAACTTTCTATGATTCTATGATTCTATGATCAGCTTTGTGTTGAATTAGATGCCAAGGTTACAAAAAGTCTGTTTCAGCATGTGACGTTGCCCAGGGAGGGGAATGGAGTCAATGGCAATCAAATAGAGTTCGTGGCTAGGAAGCCTTGAGCCATCATCCTGCAAACTTTGAAATGTTTTGGTCTTGAGCCATTATCCAGGAACAATTAGTCATCATCAGAGAGCTGTCATTTAGAGAGTTCTTAAACATCAATGTGGGAAGACTGAATGACCAGCCATATAAATACTGTAGCAACAAGAGTGGGTCAGAGGCTGGGTATTCTGCGGTGAGTGTCTCAGTTCCTGACTCCCCAAAGACTTTCCACCATCTACAAGGCACAAGTCAGGAGTGTGATGGAATACTCTCCACTTGCCTGGATGAGTGCAGCTCCAACAGCAGTCAAGAAGCTCGACACCACGCAGGACAAAGCAGCCCGCTTGATTGGCACCCCATCCACCTCCTTAAACATTCACTCCCTCTACCATTGGCATACCATGGCTGTAGTGTGTACCATCTATAGCAACTCACCAAGGCTTCTTCGACAGCACCTCTGTAGGACTTTCTCCTACTACTGTTCGGACCTCAAGAATTACAAATAAGCGTAACAATGACAGATAAGTTTGTTATAAATAAAATTATCTTTATTCACACTACAGTTTAAAAACTCCTGCTTACATAGAAGCACCCTCGGCAATGCATGTGCCCACAGTTTAATTAAACGTACGTAAAAGTATCGCCGGCAATATATAGCCCGTACATAGAAGTACACCCAGCAATTCATATGCTCCACAGTTTACATTTTAATAGGTCAAATGTACATTCCCAGCAATTCATATGCTCTATGTCTGACCTTCATACATACATACACCCCTCCTCAGGTGATCAGTGGTAGGCTGCACAAGTTGACTGGCCATTTCAACAGCCCCCTTTGTCCTTCTACTTTCCTGCTTCTGTGTCTTTCCTTTATAGTTTCCTCTGGCATGGGTCCCCTCGTATTTCTCCATCTGCCTCCCTCTGATAGGTCAGTTTCACTCAAAACCTTCCCTGATTGGAGTTCCTTCTGCATGACACGTTCATGTTCCTGTGATGTGTGTGGGGGTGGGACTTCCTCTTCATCTGATGTTTCTCCTTCCTGTCCATGTGGTCTCACAAACAAAGGACCTCATGCTGACTTCCTCCATTTTGAATCCGTCCATTATCATCTCACAATTCGTTCGCAATTTCAATCTCCACGCGGTAGCAGCGGTTTTATTACACGTATAGCAGCTTACACCTCCCAAAGCCATGCCCTCTACCACCTAGAAGGACAAGGGCAGCAGGCACATGGGAACACCACCGCCTGCACGTTCCCCTCCAAGTCACACACCATCCTGACTTGGAAATATATTGACGATCCTTCATCGTCGCTGGGTCAAAGTCCTGGAACTCCCTCCCTAACAGCACTGTGGGAGTACCTTCACCACACGGACTGCAGCGGTTCAAGAAGGCGGCTCACCACCACCTTCTCAAGGGCAACTAGGGATGGGCAATAAATGCTGGCCTTGCCAGCGACACCCACATCCCAGGAACGAATAAAAGAAAAGTTGGCAGCCTCCCCTAAAAAAGCCCATTTTCAAATTCTCAAGCTCGAACGTAAGCTTCTTTGAAAGATAGTGGCCCAAAAATTCGGCTGAATACGGGAGAGTACGCACTGTGTACTCTTGCGTATTCAGTCCCGAAGTGCCGGTTTCCTGCATGCACTGCGCATGCGCGGGAAACCGGCACTTCGGGTATGGCGAAGGGGGCGGTTCCTAAGTGAACCGCGTGCGCACTACAGGCTGCGCGCACGCAGCACACTTCGTTTTTTTTTCAGGTTTCAACGCGAAGGTAAGTATGGAAGATTTTACACATGAAGAAAGCAGGCGTAAGACCCCCTTTTAACAAGGTAAGTAGTTAATTAAGTATTATTTTAAATTTTTTTCAACAGGTTTATCTTTTTTAGAGACTTTAAAGAAAGGTAAGTTTATTTTTATAACTTTTAAAAGGAATTTAAATTTTTTCAAAAATTTAAATTTTTGTTTAAAGTGGTCAATTTATTTAACTATAGTTATTTTATTAATGTGATGGTTTTTTTAAATTTATTTGAGGTTTAGCTGTTCTTTTGGGGGCAATTTGTATTCATAGTTTTGACAGTTCTCCTGTCAAAGCTATGAATGAAAGATGGTGTGCTGCCATTGGCTCTCCATGGCCCACGTGATCCCAGAGGTTGCATCGAACTAACTGCGCCTCTGGGACACGCACACACTGTGCGCCAGCACCAGGGAGAGGCCCAGGAGCTGAAGTTCGTGTGGGCCCGAAACACAACGGCCGGCGCGGAGTGTGATATCGCGGGGGATCCTTACCCCGCGGCAAGACTCCAAGTCAAATTTCTGGGCCAGTGTTAAATGGGATATGTCTATTCTTGCTTTTGATTCAATATTGTTATGTTAGAGTTAACAGTAAGGATGCTAATATCTTGAGTGTAACTTTAAACAGGTGTTGAGGAGTTGGGAAAGATGGGCAAGGCTTGAAGATTAAAAGTACCGTTTGAAATCAAAAGGATTTGATTAGTTTAACTTGAACCAGACCAGAAACTTGAATGTGAGGCAGTTAGCTTACTGCTGGTTAAAATCTATTCTTTGAACTGAATAATACCTTTCCAAAGAAAGGATGTGCAGCAAAGTGTGACTAACATTGCTTCTGTTAATGAGACATAGGGGGAGAAATTCAGTATCGCCCCATTTGGAGCGCAATTATCAGCCGGGCGCAAAGATTAGCGCCTGGCACTAATTATCGCCACCGACTGCCAACTTGACTTTTATCGCCCCTGGAGGTGATTGGAGCGCTAAATCAGGCGCTTCACACCTGTCTTAAGGCGCAAAGGCCGAGGAGCGAGGCGCTACCTCAGAGCGCTGGCGAAGCTCATGTAATGTCAGTCAGCAATGGAACACACACACAATGGCACGGGCCAGGTCTTAAAGGGGATGGTTGATCTCACTTTCCATCCACATCCTGCTAATTGCAGCCTTGAATCTCGGCCTGGAGAGACCTGCACATCAAATCTGCTGGAAAGAACAATGGAGAGTACCAGGCAAAGAGCTCAGAGTGCAGACCCCACAGTCTCTTCTAAATCGATACAAGGAATGGCAAATCAAAATGAAGCTGCAAAGTGCTGCTCAGTACCCAAAACTCCTTCACACAACGTTGAAACTCTCCAGAAGTCTCTCTCTCTCTCTCTCTCAGAATGCATAGTTCAAAAATGGCACCAACAATAAAAGGCAGGAAGCGGTCACCTTTAAATAGCGCTCCCCCTTTCCCTTCATGACAGCAGAATGCTCCACTCAAACTGTCGTTGCTAGCATCAGGCGATAAGGCAGGGGGCGCCACTCAATATCCGCTCCGGGGCGATACCGGGGCGTTGCGCACTCGACTGACGTCACGATCTGCCGGCGCAGGAGATCGTGGCGGTAGTGTTTAGCACCGCCACAAAATGTCTAGTTAATTTCACGAGTGGCGCAAACTTCGCCCGCGCCTGGGCGCGAGATGCTTAGCGCCCCATTAGCGCCCTCTTAAGGTGCTAACGGGAGGCGCAACCAACTGAATTTTCCCCCCATAGTGTCATAGATCATTACCTGTTCAACCGACATGTTCAGGTCATAAATCTCTGAAGCCTTTCAGTATGCTGACAGTGGTTGACAGTCATAGAATAGTTGACAAAAGTGAGAAGTCGCACAACACCAGGTTATAGTCCAACAGTTTTATTTGAAATCACAAGCTTTCGGAGCGGCTGCTCCTTCGTCACCTGACAAAGGAGCAGCCGCTCCGAAAGCTTGTGATTTCAAATAAAACTGTTGGACTATAACCTGGTGTTGTGCGACTTCTCACTTTTGTCCACCCCAGTCCAACACCGGCATCTCCACATCATAGAATAGTTGGGCAGCAAATAAAAAAAGCACTCTACTCCCAAAAGTCCAATCCTGTTTTTGCCCATCTGTCCTCCTAACCATTCATCACGTAATCATCCTTAAGGTCATTTTAAATTGAAAGTTAGTTTAATGCCAAAGGGCAACAGCAATCAACAGAAAACAACCAAAATAATTTTGACAGCTGTCCTATTTCATTGAACAGTCAAACCGATGCCTTTCTGTAAGACTTGCTTACTATATTCAAATACTTCTCTCTGTTATTCCATGTGGTCTTTCATTTGTACAACAAATTCAGTGTCCGCACAATATGCCCTAGAAATTGGTCTGTGCAGCGCCCATTTTTCGGGCGCTACTTGGGCTACTAAGGCCCCAAAATGGAGGACAGGAAATGGGTGTCATTTCCAGCTGGATGCGCGCTGCCCGCCATATTGGGTAAGGAAAACCAAGCGACGTCCTTTCCTCATGCCTGAAGTAGGCATTAGACCCTTTGCATATGCAAATAAGGACCTGGAATGAGTACTTATTCTACTTCAGCTGCTCTTTTAAGTGCTAGGCCCTTTTTAATGCCTCATTTTATTCTATTTTAAAATTACACGCATTGTCTTTTATTGACTGAACCAGCACTACTTTCCAGCGGCTTAATGAGCTGTTATCAACAAAACTAATCAACTATTGGAATACAACTGGGTTGTCATATGTTATTCTAACCTTATGTGGATGACAGGTAAGGTCACATTGGGAATATTGCCTGTATTTGTGAGCGCCCTGCCTTCAAAATTAAACTGAGGCACTGGAGTCGGTTCAGCACATAGCAACAAGAATGATTCGGGAAGTTGGGTTCAGGGTAATGAAGAGGGAATCTCAGAACTCTACGTGTTTTCAATGGAGGGAAGAGGATTGAGGGAGATGTAAATCAGGTTATTAAAATGCTGAGAGGCATAGATAATGTAAATGTAAGGAATCTATTTAACTGTGAGCACAGCACTAGAGGACAAAGGTTCAAAGTTAACAAGCCCCGAGCTAGACAGAGATACGTCAGGAATGAGAAAAGACCACTTAGTCAATTGAAACTCATCCCTTCAGCACCCTTATTCTCTCCTCTGTATTTTGAACATCCCAAATGTTTTTGTCACTATTATCTTGCTTGATAGATTATACCAAACATTTAGCATGTACAAAGGACAAGATATCCAGGTTGAATCACAAAGGGGTCCTATTGTTATATCCCTGGATTACACTATCATATAATAGGATATTGGGCAATAGAGACACATTCCTGAGCGTAAGATGCTCAGACCGCAGATAGGAGTGACAAGCAATGTTCCCTTTAACGTCTGCGCAACTCTCTGGACCTCCCGTGCAGCCGGCTCGCTGGCTTTTCAATGTAAAAACCGCGCATGCGCGGTATTTTGAATGGGCCGCGCAGCCCCTTAAAAGGGCCGCGCACCCAAAAGTAGTTAACAGGAACATTGGTGACAAGTATCGCTGTACCCGAGAGAGTATCTAGGGCAGACCCAAAATTTGTAGCATCAGTGATCTAGCTTGGATCACTGTTGCTTTTATTTTAATTCGATTTCTTTCATGTGGAATAGTGGCAAATAAACTATGATAAGGATTCCAATATCTACTTTACCAATAACATCCTCAAAGTAGTCAAGAGAGCTCCTCTAGCAGAAATGTCCCCTTCTAAATCCACGCTGACTGTTTCTTATTAAGTGAGTTCGATACAAAGATATTCCTTCAGAATGTCCCTTAGAATATTTCATCTGATATATATTGATGTTAGGCTGATTGATCTATTGTTGTCCTTTTAAAATATAGGTATTACATTTGCTTGCTTCTGGTCATGTGGAATCTCACCAATAATTCCTCCATGGTAATAGCGAGTGCCTCACAAATTTTCACTTTAGTTTCATTAAGCACCCTAGGACATAAAAATATAACCTAGGAGATTTGTTAGTCTTAAGTCCCCTTAACCAAGTACCTCTGTTACATTGACTTCAATACCCTCTGGGATATTAGTTGTAATACAGAAATTAGTTGTCAAGTTGGTATCATCATCTCTCGTGAACAGTTCAATTTATTCATTTAACAGCAAGTAATATTTCAAAATGTTACCTTTAATTTCATTGCCACTTTCATCTTTTGCAGTTCTAGCTTCTGTGCTAACTACTTTTTTTACTTTTATGATACTGGAAGCAATGTTCCCTGTAATATTTTGGGGGGCGGGTGCGCGGCCTCTTTAAGGGGCTGAGCAGCCCATTCAAATTTCCGCGCATGCGCGGTTTGTTCCATTGAGAAACCGGCAAGCAGCCTGCGCGGGAGCTTCAGACAGCGCGGCCACGCAGCTAAGCGGGAACATTTAGTGCTGTGCTTAACAACTTTAAGTATACTGTTTACTAGCTCCCTTCTGCGCATCTAATATCTCGAACTTGTTGCAGCAAATTCCTACACTTCTAGTTCTGTTCCTTTGTATAGTTTACTTATCTTTTCTAGTCCCATTTTAATTGACATATTTATCCACTTTTGAGACTGCTTATTTCATTTACATTTATTTATCTTGCATAGTTAACAGTTTGAAAGTGTTTTAAAATGTTCCATTTTCTTCAACCGAGAAACATTACAGTAATAGTTTCTACTTCATTTCTTTCCCTCTGAAATTTGCCTTCTTAAAGTGATATATATTTTTTGTCCTGGAACTTAGTAACGTTGGTTGGCAAATAATCTTAAATTGAATCGTAACGAGGAAAAGATTTCCGCGGTGGCAATGCATAACAACGTCAGAAACCCGTTTATAAAGCGCACTTATACAAGTGTGCTACCCATAGCACACTGTTGAAATCTCCCTGAAATGTGGTCAATAGTCTCCACACATTCCAACACTTCTATCTTGTGGCTACTGTACTCCACTGGTAAGAAGCGAGTGTAACTGTGAACTCCTTACCCTCTGTGGATGGAGAGGCTCCCTTGATATATTGGATCAAAAAGCAATCTTGTAGCACATTAACAATTGCTTGTTCTCTTGCCTCATCTTTATTAAGAAATTCCTAGTTTATGTTGGGTTGATTGAAATCACCCAGTATTCCAACATTGTTACAATAGCAAAATACTGCGGATGCTGGAAATCTGAAATAACAACAGAAAATGCTGGAAACACTCAGCAGGCCAGGCAGCATTCGTGGAGAGAGAAACAGAGTTAACATTTCAGGTCTGGGACCCTTCATCGGAACTGGAAAAAACTGGAGATGTAACAGACATTAAGCAGGTGCAGAGACAGGGAGGGGAGGAAGGAATTGAAGGAATATACTGTGCTTAGGTAAGAGGCAGGAAAAATAAAAATGTTGTAAATGGGAATGGCAAAATCATACAGCATGAAAAATGGGAGCAGGAGTTATAGTTTGAAATTGTTGAACTCAATGTTGAGTCCAGAAGGCTGCAACTTGCAAATATGCTTCTCTCCTTTATTATCTCCTTCTCTTGCCCAGGGATCTGCAGACTGGAATTTTAACCCCCACCCACCCAGACTCCCCCCACCCCCAATGACAGGTGGGAAAAGGTCGGGGGAGGGGTTAAGTGAAACTCAACCCCCAACCCGCCGTTAACGCACCTATTTCGGGTTTAACCGCGGCGGGTTTGGGGACGTCCGAGTAATCCACTCTGGAGAAGTCAGGTCAGTGATTATAGTATGTTAATGAGGCTACTTGCCTCAGATTTTGGCAGCCATTTAAATTTAGTGGCTGCAGGCCCGGTTTCCCAGGGAGGCGGGTGCTGTCAGATCCAGCAGGTAAGTGCTTTTCAGAGCATTCCTTGTGGGCCAGGAGGAGCAGGAGTGCTTCCCCACCCCAACCCCCCACGCCTCAAGCATATCTTATGCCCTCCCCCGCAATCTGCCTTCCCTCCCCCATAATTTGCTGACCATCACTCATTGCGCCCAGGTTTTCCCACATCTTTCCCTCCCACCCTCCTTCTTCACTTCCGCGCTCTGAGCCCACCCAGCGATACCCGGATCTTTTCCCATTGCCGGGGACCACTGGCTGCGGCCTTCTACCACAGGCTTTCCCGCCCGGCAGCTGGCCAGCCTGTCAATCCGCCATTAAATTCGGCAGAATGTCCACCTTCCCGGCATTTCCACGTCTCCCCCTCGCAAACATGCGCCCCCGCTCCCTCCCCGCCTCCCTGGAAATATCGGGGCCTATATATTTTCTCCTGGGATATCAATTCACCTTTCCTAATTTCCAAATGATTTAAAAAATATAAAGCTAAACCGCCTCTACTGTTGCTTTTTTCCTTCTGGAATATTTTATATTTCTGTATGTCGAATTCGTTCCCATCTGCTAGGGTGAACCACATTTCTGTAATCCCTGTAACAGTATAATTTCCTGTTTCCAAATATGCTTCTACCTGAATCAACATATCCTAATGCTTCTAGCATTCAGCTACAGGCACGTGGGTGCCTTGATCATGAGTTCAAATCCCACTTCAGCCACTTACAAAAATTAATTCAGTAAATCTGGTCATTTGTGGGCTGACACCATGAAATGACCATGAAAGCTGTTGGATAGTAACAATAACCCAAATGGTTCACTAATATAAAAGCAAAATACTGCGGAGGCTGGAAATCTGAAATAAAAACAGAAAATGCTGGAAACACTCAGCAGGTCAGGCAGCATCTGTGGAGAGTGAAAAACAGTAAACGTTTCAGGTCACGTTAACTCTGTTTCTCTCTCCACAGATGCTGCCTGACCTGCTGAGTATTGCCAGCGTTTTCATTTTTATTTTTGGTTCACTAATGTGCTTCAGCAGAGGGACCTAACCTGGTCTGGCCTATATCTGACACCAGGCAGAAAGTAAGTGGTTAATTCTTAATGCTATCAGGACAACTAGGGTTTGGGCAATAAATATTGTCTTGACAGTGCTGCCCACATTCTAAGGACAAATGAAAAAAAATATAGGCTTTACTTTTTTCCAAGGATTATTTAGTCTCTTGGGCCGCGATTTCCCTAACCTTGGCGGGTCTGGTGTGGACGACATCGGTGGCGGGTCCCGACCCCACTGCTGACTCCAGCCCACTCTGTGAAATGATTTTATGATGATTGGGCTTGTTAAGGCCGCTCAGCGCATTTGCCGGCCAATTGAAGGAAGCGGGTCTCATGACATAATTTGATGACGCATCAGAGGCGGCGGACCTGGGTGGAGCGGCTGCGGCGAGGCGGAGCAGATAAAAGAGGCGGCGGCGACCAGGTTGGCCCACAGAGGCGGCGGACCTGGGTGGAGCGGCTGCGACGAGGCGGAGCAGATAAAAGAGGCGGCGCCGACCAGGTAGGCTTACCAATCTGAGCCCCCCAGAGCGGGAGAGAGAGAAGTAAAAAATAATCAAAGTGTGACGTCACCGGAAAGCAGGTAAGTGATTGGTTGGTGAGTATTTCTCTTTTTCTCCATTTTCCAAACTTAAATTTTTTGGTTTATAGTTTCTAGGGTCTCTGTGGTGTAGCGGGGACAGTTGGTAAACAAGGGCCTTATATCATTTAATTATAGTATAATTGGTGGGATTGATTTGATTTAATTTAAGTTCAATTAATTAAAGGGTAAGTCATGGCAGCACAGCTCGGCGCCATACTATGCTCCTCCTGCGCTATGTGGGAAATCGGGGACACTTCCTGTGTCCCTGACGACCATGTGTGCGGGAAGTGTATCCAGCTGCAGCTACTGGCAGACCGCATTGCGGCGCTGGAGCTGCGAATGGATGCATACTGGAGCATTCGCGATGCTGAGGACCTCGTGGATAGCACGTTTAACCAGTTGGTCACACCGCAGGTAAAGGCTGCACAGGCAGAAAGGGAATGGGTGACCACCAGGCAGAGTAGTAGGCGCAGGCAGGTAGTGCAGGAGTCCCCTGTGGACATCCCCCTCTCAAACAGATATACCGCTTTGGATACTGTTGAGGGGGATGGCTTATCAGGGGAAGGCAGCAGCAGCCAACTTCCTGGCACCAGGGGTGGTTCTGCTGCACAGGACGGGAGGAAAAAGAGGGGTAGAGCTATAGTGATAGGGGATTCTATTGTAAGGGGAATAGATAGGCATTTCTGCGGCCGCAAACGAGACTCCAGGATGGTGTGTTACCTCCCTGGTGCAAGGGTCAAGGATGTCTCAGAGCGGCTGCAAAACATTTTGGAAGGGGAGGGTGAACAGCCAGTTGTCGTGGTGCATATAGGTACCAACGACATAGGTAAAAAACGGGATGAGGTCCTAAAAGCTGAATATAGGGAGTTAGGAGATAAATTAAAAAATAGGACCTCAAAGGTAGTAATCTCAGGATTGCTACCAGTGCCACGTGCTAGTCAGAGTAGAAATAGAAGGATATTTCAGATGAATACGTGGCTAGAGGAATGGTGCAAGGGGGAGGGATTCAAATTCCTGGGACATTGGAACCGGTTCTGGGGGAGGTGGGAGCAGTACAAATTGGACGGTTTGCACCTGGGCAGGACCGGGACCGATGTCCTTGGGGGAGTGTTTGCTAGTGCTCTGGGGGAGGGTTTAAACTAAAATGGCAGGGAGTTGGGAACTTGAGCAGGGAGACAGAGGAAAGGGAAACAAGAATAGAAGCAAAAGTCAGGAAGGAAAAAAACAAAGGTGTCAGTCAGAGAAATCAAGGGTTTAAATCAAACGTGGCCACAGTAAAAAAAAATTCTAAAAGGTCTAAGAGCATTAAAAAAACAAGCCTGAAGGCTTTGTGTCTTAATGTGAGGAGCATTCGTAATAAGGAGGATGAATTAGCTGCGCAAATAGAGGTAAACAAATATGATATGATTGGGATTACGGAAACATGGCTCCAGGGTGACCAAGGCTGGGAACTCAACATACAGGGGTATTCAATATTAAGGAAAGAGAGGCAAAAAGGAAAAGGAGGTGGGGTAGCATTGCTGGTTACAGAGGGGATTAACACAATTGTAAGGAAGGATATTAGCTCTGATGATCTGGAATCTGTATGGGTAGAACTGAGAAATACCAAGGGGCTGAAAACGCTAGTGGGAGTGGTGCATAGACCCCCAAATAGTAATACGGAGGTTGGGGATGGCATTAAAAGGGAAATTAGAGTAGCGTGCAATAAGAGCACAGCAGTTATCATGGGTGACTTTAATCTACATATAGATTGGGCTAACCAAATTAGTAACAATACTGTGGAGGAGGAATTCCTGGAGTGTATACGGGATGGTTTCCTGGACCAATATGTCGAGGAACCAACTAGAGATCAGGCCATCTTAGACTGGGTATTATGTAATTAGAAAGGATTAATTAGCAATCTTGTTGTGCGAGGCCCCTTGGGTCGGAGCGATCATAATATGATCGAATTCTTCATTAAGATGGAGAGTGAAGTAGTTGACTCAGAGACTAGGGTCCTGAATTTAAATAAAGGAAACTACGATGGTATGAGGCGCGAGTTGGGTAGGATTGATTGGGGAATGTCACTCAAAGGGTTGACGGTGGAGAGGCAATGGCAAGCATTCAAAGATCGCATGAATGAACTACAGAATTTGTTCATCCCAGTTTGGCATAAAAATGAAACAAAAAAGGTGACTCAACCGTGGCTAACAAAGGAAATTAGGGATAGCATAAGATCCAAGGAAAGGACATATAAATTGGCCAGAAATAGCAGAAAACCTGAGGATTGGGAGCAGTATAGGATTCAGCAAAGAAGGACAAAGGGATTAATTAAGAGGGGGAAAATAGAATATGAGAGTAAGCTTGCGAGGAACATAAAAATTGACTGTAAAAGCTTTTATAGATATGTGAAGAGAAAAAGATTGGTGAAGTCAAGCGTAGGTCCCTTGCAGTCAGAATCAGGGGAATTTATAATGGGGAACAAAGAAATGGCAGACCAATTAAATACATACTTTGGTTCTGTCTTCACAAAGGAGGACACAAATAACCTCCCAGAGATGTCGGGGAACATAGGGTCTAATGAGAAGGAGGAACTGAAAGAAATCAGTATTTGTAGGGAAATAGTATTAGGGAAATTGACGGGATTGAAGGCCGATTAATCCCCAGGGCCTGATAATCTACATCCTAGGGTACTTAAGGAAGTAGCCCTAGAAATAGTAGATGCATTGCTGGTCATCTTCCAAAATTCTATAGACTCTGGAACAGTACCCATGGATTGGAGGGTAGCTAATGTTACCCCACTATTCAAAAAAGGTGGTAGAGAGAAAACGGGGAATTATAGACCAGTAAGCCTGACATCGGTAGTGGGCAAAATGCTAGAGTCCATTATAAAAGATGTAATAGCAGAGCACTTGGAAAACAGTGACAGGATCGGACAAAGTCAACATGGATTTACAAAAGGCAAATCGTGCTTGACTAATCTACTGGAATTTTTTGAGGATGTAACTGGTAAAATGGATAAGGGAGAACCAGTGGATGTGGTGTATTTGGACTTTCAGAAGGCTTTTGATAAGGTCCCGCATCAGAGATTAGCGTGTAAAGTTAAGGCACATGGGATTGGGGGCAAGGTATTGACTTGGATAGAGAACTGGTTGGCAGACAGAAAGCAAAGAGTTGGAATAAATGGGTCTTTTTCCGAGTGGCAGGCGGTGACTAGTGGGGTACCGCAGGGATCGGTCCTAGGACCCCAGCAATTCACAATATATATTAATGATCTGGATGATGGAATTGGATGTAATATCTCCAAGTTTGCAGACGACACAAAGCTGGGTGGGAGTGTGTACCGTGAGCAGGATGCCGAGAAACTCCAGTATGATTTGGACAGGTTGGGTGATTGGGCAGAAGCATGGCAGATGCAATATAATGTGGATAAATGCGAGGTTATCCACTTTGGTGTCAAAAACAGGAAGGCAGATTATTATCTGAATGGCAATAGATTGGGAGAAGGGGAAGTGCAACGAGACCCGGGTGTCCTTGTGCACCAATCGCTGAAGGTAAGCATGCAGGTGCAGCAGGCGGTTAAGAAGGCAAATGGTATGTTGGCCTTCGTAGCGAAAGGGTTCGAGTACAGGAACAAGGATGTCTTGCTGCAGTTGTACAGGGCCTTGGTGAGACCACATCTTGAGTATTGTGTGCAGTTTTGGTCGCCTTATCTGAGGAAGGATGTTCTTGCCATGGAGGGAGTGCAGCGAAGATTCACCAGGCTGAAACCCGGGATGGCAGGAATGGCGTATGAGGAGAGATTGGGTCGATTGGGCTTGTACTCACTGGAGTTTAGAGGAATGAGAGGGGATCTCATTGAAACTTATAAAATTCTAACAGGACTAGACAGACTAGATGCAGGAAGGATGTTCCCGATGGCCGGGGAGTCCAGAACCAGGGGTCACAGTCTAAGGATAAGGGGTAAGCCATTTAGGACTGAGATGAGGAGGAATTTCTTCACCCAGAGAGTGGTGAACCTGTGGAATTCTCTACCACACAAGGCAGTAGAGGCTAATTCATTAAATATATTCAAGAAGGAGTTAGATATATTTCTTAAAACTAAAGGGATCAAGGGATATGGAGAGAAGGCAGGGACAGGGTACTGAATTTGGATGATCAGCCATGATCTCAAATAATGGCGGAGCAGGCTCGAGGGGCCGAATGGCCTACTCCTCCTCCTATCTTCTATGTTTCTATGTTTCTATCAGCCGGTTTCCTTAAAGGGGCCATGCCCAAATTGATTTTGACAGTTGTGCTGTCAGTGTTCTACAGCATTGAGGTGCTGCAAACACTGACAATCACTGAACAAAGGCACAGAGCCGCACCCAAGATCTCCCATGACTCCCTCCATATGCTTATGGAGGGAGTCATAGCACACAGGGAGATCCTCTTCCCTTTCCATGGGCGGAAGAGACCTCCCCAGGACACCAACGCAGCCTGGTTACACAGTGCACAGGAGGACACAAGCAGGGATGTTGTCAGGAGGACCAGGCTGCAGTGATGCAAACCTTTCAATGATCTCAGTAGATCACAAAATGTTACTGCAAAGCCACACTCAACCTCATCCTGCTATGCCACTCATCACATCCCCATCACTCTGCCTTCCCTACCCTACTCCTGCACATCCTTACTCACACCAACTTACCTTGCACCTCCATCCATCCCTCTCTATCTACATTATCACTTCCCCATCTCACTAGCCACCCCTCACACTCACCCACATCCTAGTGCAATCATACCAACTAACAACACACGAGGGTAGGCACTTGGGTGTTTTAGCCAATGTTCATGTAAAGTTTCTGTTAATGTGGTGTCAAACATTGAAACCCTTATTTTCAACACTTTGCATTCTTGGACAGATTTGTGTGTACCTTTGGAAGTGGCTTAATGAGTTGCAGTGAATGGTGAGACATAACGGTATCCCCCGCAATGGTGATGAGTGTGAAAGGAATGGCTTGGGCATTGTAGGGATGCTTTATGGTGTTGGTGTGGGGTGTGGGGTGGTGTCAACCTGGTGCATCATGTGGCAGCCAGGGTGTACAGTGTCAAGTGAAGTAAATCTGGCCATGGTGAGGCCATCCCTGGCCTCCCAGGCAGCAATATGTTCGGGTGCTGATGCCCTGTGTCCTGTGCAGCATCAGGTGATTGTGGAGAAGGTTGGTGTTGTTGTTGATGCTGCTGGTGTTGGGACTGATTGTGGTGGGATTCTGAGGACCAAGGTGACATAGCTTCAAGGGCACTGATGCTGATGGAATAGATGGCAGGTGAAGTTGAGGTGACAGAAGCGATCTGTCAATGGTGAGAGAGGTTCTTCCAATGAGGTGACACTGGATAGAGAGTTTACTCCAAACACTTGCAACCTGCGTAAAGCTCAATCTGTCTTCCAAATGCAGTAAGCAGCAGCTCCTGAGCTTGGAAAGTGAACAGCTGTGAGATGGAAGCTTTTATAGCACATTTGCAGCTGTCAAGTAAAGAGATGATCCCATGCTGATTCAACACCCAACCTCCTTACCTGATGTGATCCCCGAGCAGCATGGAGCTCGTGGGCGACCACGTATAATGGTAAGGTGAGCTCAAAATACTGTTTAATGGGCTGTTAACAAGGTCATGACGACCTGAATTGCCTCCCTCGCTGCTGCGTGTTGGGTCTGTGCAGCCCTGACAGACCCGACATCTGGGAAAGTCCCGTTGCGGTGGGATGACAGCGGGTTCCCACCCAACCCACCACTGAATGCACCCGCTGAGCCTCCGATAAATTCCCACCCTTGTGTTTGATTTCTTTGCCTGAATTTATTTTCTCATATGTGATTTTCACCCACCTTTTGACCACCATCCAATCTCTGCTATTCTATATTTAAAGTCTTAGCTCTTCTCCTCTCCATATCTAGTTTAAATGAACCTCAAATGCTACCTGTATTAATAGTCAATCTCTCTGATCCTGCTCAACTGAATTCACCCAGCAAAAGCAATGATCTTGCATTGATTAACCTTTTCAAAAAGTAGATGGAAGAATATCTGATTGGAAATACGAATACAAATTTAAGCGTAAGTATGGGTTTGGATGATCAAACCTTCCATTGGATGCACTGCCAGAACTGAGAGGTTATACCTATCAGGTAGATTGAACAGACAGGGGCTCTTTTCACTAGAATAACGAAGGCTGAGGGGTTACATGATACAGGTATTTAAGATTATGAAAGTGTTTGATAGGGTAGATATACATTTCCACTTGTGGGGGAGACCAAAACTAGGGGCCATAATAAAAGATCATCACTAATAAATCCAATTGGTAATTGAGGAGAAACTTCTTTACCCAAAGAGTGGTGAGAATATGGAACTCGCTACCACAGGGAGTAGTTGAGGCGAATAGCATAGATGCATTTAAGGGGAAGCTAGATGAACACATGAGGGGAAAAGGAATAGAAGGTTATGCTGATATGGTTCGATGAAGAGGGGAGGAAGGAGGCTCGTGTGGAGCATAAACACCTGCACAGATCATTTGGGCCGAATGGCCTGTTGCTGTGCTGTACATTCTATGTAAATCTATGTAACACTAATTTCTGCTACCAGTCAAAGGTGAGGGGACTGATGGTGGTTATATTATTATTGGAAAGCAAGAACCAGGATTGAACAGTTGAGGCGTGAGAATATGAATCTGGATTTAGTTTAATTGCCTTTGAGAATCAGGAAGCACTTGAGCAGAAACTTCCCCACTACTAGGCAGGATAAAGGTTGCAATAGAGCAAATTATACGTGGTGTGTGGAAGCAAAAGGCTCAGCTGCATCACTGGCCTTTACTCATTACATGCTTTTACATTCTCAGGTCTATTTTCTTCATTGATTCAAATTATGTGAAACTGCTATCATCTTCACCTGAAAAAATGGACAGAGTAATAGCTTACTTCTTGAATCCTAATTCCTAATCTCTTCACTTGTTACTGCAAACGATATTAACTATCTCATGTGTATCCTAGTACAGCAGTTTAGGATGATGAACATTTGCCCCCGAGGTCAAATCTCGACCCATTACTTACATCGCCACAATTAGTTGAATAGTGTCAGCTCTGACTTGGACTGTTAGATTCAAACGAAAATAGATAATGACTCAGACCCTTAACTATACGCTTCATCTCTTTTGAGTGTTGAATATTACAGTAACGTTCAGTCCGTAAGCGTGACCCCGAGCTTCCGGTCGCTTTTCACTTTAATTTTCCGCTCCACTCCCACTCTGACCTCCCCGTCCTCCGCCTCTTACACTGTTCCAATGAAGCTCAACGTAAGCTCGAGGAACAGCACCTCATCTTTCGATTAGGCACTTTACAACCTTCTGGACTCAACATTGAGTTTACCAATTTCAGTCCAATCATTTTTTTTCTCTCTCTCACATGGCAGCTGTCGATCATTCTGCCATTGCCATTTACACTTCATCTAGAGTCATCTTTTGTTTCTTAACTTGTCCCATTACCATCTCCTTTTGCCTTGCACCATCATCCCTTTTGTCTCTTAATCTCTCCTGCCTACCGCCCTATCACAGACCTTCCCTTTTGTTCTTTCTGCCGCTCCCCCCTCTCCCTGCCCCTACACTTGCTTAAAAGCCTGTTACATCTCCAACTTTTTCCAGTTCTGACGAAGGGTCATCGACCTGAAACGTTAACTCTGTTTCTCTCTCTACAGATGCTACCTGACCTGCTGAGTATTTCCAGCATTTTCTGTTTTTAGTTCAGATTTCCAGCATCCGCAGTATTTTGCTTTTGTATTACAGTAACGTTGCTGCCTTTTAAACTCGAGAAATTATTGTGGCTGAGTTTCACAATATTATTTCCTACCGCAGGTGTCACGCCATCTGGATGTATTCAAGGCTATTAGGAACATAGGAACAGGAGGAGGTCATTCAGCCCCTTGATCCTGTTCTGCCATTCAATCAGATCATGGCTGATCTGTATCTTAACTCCATCTACCTGCCTTGGTTCCGTAACCCTTAATACCCTGGCCTAACAAAAATCTATCAATCTCAGTTTTGAAATTTTCAATTGACCCCCAGCCTCAACAGCTATTAGGGGGAGAGAGTTCCAGATTTCCACTACCCTTTGTGTGAAGAATTGCTTCCTGACATCACCTCTGAATGGTCTAGCTCTAATTTTAAGGTTATGCTCCCTTGTTCTGGACTCCCCCACCAGAGGAAATAGTTTCTTTCTATCTACCCTATTAACTCCATTGATCATCTTAAACACCTCAATTTGATCATCCCTTAATCTTCTATACTCAAGGGAATACAAGCCTAGTCTATGCAACTATTGGATAACATTTAATTGTGGCCAGGATATAGTTGTGAATTCATATGAAATTTGAGTCATAAATAAGAAAGCTTTATTCACCATTTTGTGAGAAAAATAATGTTGCGCAGTCTCAGAATTGGCATCACACCACAAATGCACGGTAAGAAGGGGAAGCAATAACATCCCATGGTGGTGAAAAATATTGCAATATTACAAGCTGTATTTCTGCAGAACAGCAGCAGTTACTTCTGAACATTTCTCAGAAAGCATTCTCATGATTGCACTATTTATTTTGTCAAATAGAGCAGCGTTCCCCTTATTTAAATTGAGTAGCTTTGTCCTTTGAACAAAGTTTGCAAGCTTTATAAACCTAATCAGCAAGCTAATTATATAGAATTTTAGGCCCCTTTATTGACCTTGTTGAATTATTGAGTATCAATTTAACTAGGCTTTACTCTTTATAGAGAAGCTATTACTCACACTGTATTTGTGTGTGTGTGTCACAGCTATCTGGTACAAATTGCTTCCTCTACTCAGTGGGGGCTGTATACCTCAGCAATGCTTACTATCTGCTTAAGCTGCTTAGTATGTGTTGCCGACTGTGCGTATGAAAGTGAGATTGCTGATATAATGGAGAGGAACTGAGAACACAGCAGGCTGGTGAAGTAAAAAGAAAAGTCATGTCTACTAGAAATCATCAGAGGGTTATCTTAACTTGTGGCGTCCAATGGGTGCTCAGTGGGTGGAGCTTGCCTCTCGCCTGACCGTCGCTACTGCCATTTTGAGGCCTGCCTTCATTTGCATGCAGCCAGTGAGCTGCGGGCACCAAACACTACGGCGCTTCAAGGCAGCTTGTCGGTTGGGGAGGGTGAGAAATTGGCCTGCTCCCAGCCAGAGCCGGCCAACAGTCGGAGCTGAGGGACGAGGGGTGGGGTGGGGCGGGGGCGCGGGGGGTGGTTGTGGAGACGATCCTGAGGGAGCCTCGCACCATCTGGCAGAAAGCCAGAGGTTTTTTTGAGGGCCCAAAATCAATAAAAGTTAAAAAGGAACTTTGGCCATTTTCTAAGCAGTCTCCAGTAGTCCCTTTAAGGACCACTGGTTAGGCTGCTCAACACCAGTACAAATGGTAGAGCATGTGCTTCACCCATTTGTCCCTCAACATTGTAATCGGGGTCCTATGTATGTCACCGCACCCCAATTTGCATAACTCAAGTGGTCTCCTGCCTGAAACAGGCAGGCGCTCTGGCTGCCCATCACATGACCCTACCCAAGATGGTGGCAGCTAAGCGGCAGTGTATGACCCGACATCACCTTCAGGTCGCTCCCACCCCAGTTACGGCATTTCAAAGCTGCCGCTGGTTGTGCTCAACAGACCAGTTATATCTTCCCCCCATGTTCCGCAAATGGCGCCTTATAGAAACATAGAAACATAGAATCTAGGAGCAGGAGTAGGCTATTCGGCCCGTCGAGCCTGCTCCACCATTCAATACGATCATGGCTGATCATTCAAATCCAGTACCCTGTCCCTGCTTTAATCCCCACAGTACACATATCCCACCCTAGCCCCGTAACCCCACATATTTAATTCCCCCTAACATATCCCATCCTATCCCCATAACCCCACATATTTAATCCCCCCCCCTAACACTAAGGGTCAATTTATCATAGCCAAATCAACCTAACCCGCACATTTTTGGACTGTGGGAGGAAACCGGAGCACCCGGAGGAAACCCACGCAGACACGGGGAGAATGTGCAAACTCCACACAGACAGTCACCTGAGGTCAGATTCGAACCCGGGTCTCTGGCGCTGTGAGGCACCAGTGCTAACCACTATGCCACCGTGTTGCCCTTATATTTCTACTCAATCAAGTGCTTTGTTTTGCCAAAGGCTTTGTCAAGTTGAAAAACGAATCCCTTTATTAGATGTTGGCCAGGACAGATGCAAAGAATCGTGGAATATATATTTGATGGCACATTGTCACCAGGTCCAGTTCAGGGTTACCCTTTCCAGCAATGATATCCTTCACAATTTATATATGTGAAAATACAGCAAATCATTTATCGTTGTCTTTGACGTCTCCAAACCAGCTGACAGGCTCATTCCCTTGTAAACATGAAACCATCATATGATTTCCCACCGATCCTAAGATTATTTCCTCCCATAATACTTTAGCTGCGCTGTAGAAGATGGTCCATCACAACTCATTTCCCAAATCACCATTCTCTCTTTAATCTGTTCTTTCTTCATATCAATAACCTCCCTAACTCATCACTCAACTCTCAGTACCCACATCTCCCTTCTCATATTATAGCAGTTCAATCATTATATCTATATCTCCCCATGCCCCTCAATGAAGTAAAATTTAGTTTCTTTCAATTCATCAGAAACACAGCTTTTCATATCTCTTACGACTGCAACAATGGCTACAATCCCTTACATTTCATGGCTCTACCCTTAGGGGGAGAAATTCGGATGGTTAGCACCTCCGGTTAGTACCTGGGGGGCACTATTGTTGCGTGAAGGGGTTAGCGCCTGGGCGCAGCAAATGCAACGACGCCCGCGAACTTCAGTGCCGGTTTAGCGCTGGCGCTAACTCTTAGCCCCTGTGCATCTAGCGCCTCGCAGATCGTGATGTCATGAAGTGCGCAGCGCCCCGTTATCGCCCCGGATGTGGAATTGCCTCCCGCCCCCTGCTGTATCGCCGGGCGTGAGCAACGGCAGGAAGAGGAGGCGTTGTCAACTCAGCTGGCTGCTTGGGGAGCGCTAATTAAAGGGAATGGTTTTCAGGTAGGCCAACCTTTATTTGTCGCACCAGTCTGGTGCCTGCTCAAAGCTTTTGATGTTTCATTGCTGCAAGATGTCTTAGCCTTCCACTTTGTGAGAGTGTTTGGGGCTGTAATGGCAGTTGCGCAGGTCGCCTGGCAGCACAGAACTGCCGACAAGTAGGTTGTGCACCATCATTGGCCCTTCCCTTTAAGCGAGGGAAGCAGCCTCTGATGCCGTTAGCAATGGGCTCCAAATTGTTCAGCACTCTGTCGCTACCGCCCCATTCTCGGACCTTAGTGCCCGAAGAGAACTCTTGGAGCACTAAAGCTGAATTTCCTGGCAGGAGAGTATCATTAGTGCCTGGCGCTACTATTTCTACTTTTCAAAAGTTAGCACCCCAAATGGGGCTGTACCAAATTTCTAGCACCTAGTAGTAGTCTTTAGGTGTCAGCCTTGGCTCCGTGGTAGCACTCTCTTCTGAGTTAGAAGGTTATGGGTTCAAATTCCATTCCAAACACTTGAGCAGATGATCTAGTCTGGCACTTCAGTGCAGAACTGAGGGAGTGCTGCACTGTCGGAGGTGCCTTCTTTCGGGATGAGACTTTAAACCGAGGCCCCACCCCGCCTGCCCTCTCAGGTTGATGTAAAAGATCCCATGGCATTATTGCGAACAAGAGCAGGGGAGTTCTCCTTCATGTTCTGCATATATCCTTTCTTTCTTCCTTTATTGACATTATTGACCTCATTGTTTCCTCCGGGCTCAAGTGCAATTCCCATAGCTCTTCCATTGCTTAAGCTGCTTCCAAATAAATGGGGGGGCGGCGGGGTTAATTTTAAACTTTGCCACCTGGGCGGTAACCTGTCAGAGCGAATTGCCCACCCTTTTTCTTTATTTGTTCATGGGATCTGGGCATCGCTGGCAAGGCCAGCATTTATTGGCCATCCCTAGTTGCCCTTGGTGGTGAGCCGCCTTCTTGAACCACTGCAGTCCATGTGGTGAAGGTACTCCCACAGTGCTGTTAGGAAGGGAGTTCCAGGATTTTGACCCAGCGACGATGAAGGAACGGCGATATACTTCTAAGTCAGGGTGGTGTGTGACTTGGAGGGGAACTTGGAGGTGGTGGTGTTCCCATGCGCCTGCTGCCTTGTCCTTCTAGGTGGAAGAGGTCGCGGGCTTGGGAGGTGCTGCCAAAGAAGCCTTGGCGAGTTGCTGCAGTGCATCTTGTAGATGGTACACACTGCAGCCATGGTACGCCGGTGGTGGAGGGACTGAATGTTTAAGGTGGTGGATGGGGTGCCAATCAAGCGGGCTGCTTTGTCCTGGATGGTGTCGAGCTTCTTGAGTGTTGTTGGAGCTCACACTGGTACACACTGCAACCACAGTGCGCCGGTGGTGGAGGGGTGGTGGTTAGACTCTCGTTTGTTGGAGCCAGTCATTGCCTGGCACTTGTGTGACCCATTGGAGTCCCAGGCTGATTTTCATTCCATTGATTTCAATGCCATCCTTATCTTCTACTCCCTTTAAATTCTTCCTCAACCATATTCCATGTTGTGCCCCTTGGTCCTCTGACTCTGGCTTATTGTTCTTCTGCCCATCCATTTGCCCCAGCATTTGTGTCAGAGCCTTCAGTCACCTTGGCCCTACTGTCTGGAGCTCTCCCACCCATTCCCCCTCCCCAACCCCTCACCTCTACACTTCTCTCTCCACCTTTAGAAATCTTTCCAAAACTCTTCCTTCTCCTAATCTCTCCTTCCATGTTTTAGTGTCTGTTTTCCTATCTATTTCCAATTTCTGAGGCACCTTGAGATGTTTATTATAATAAAAGCACTGTATAAATGCAGGTTCTAGTTGTTATCTCTCCTTATTATGTATTGCATCTGAGAGCTTTCTTCTCTTATGCCTCAAGAACTGCGAATGATATTTCTTATTTATTCTCGGGATGTGGGCATCACTGGCAAAGCCATCATTTATTGCCCATCCCTAGTTGCCCTTGAGAAGGTGATGGTGGGCCTTTTTCTTGAACCGCTGCAGTCCTTGTAGTGAAGGAACTCCCACAGTGCTGTTAGGTAGGGAATTCCAGGATTTTGAACCAGTGACGATGAAGGAATGACAATAAATGTCCAAGTCGGGATGGTGTGTGACTTGGAGGGGAATTTGGAGATCATGACATTCCTCAGACACAGTTCAGCAGGAGCGAAAGAGGAAAGTTCTGAGAAAGTTCTCAGCATTTTTTCTCCTTCCTGCATCTTCACTGTGTTGAAATCAAGATCCATTGTACAGTCTTCTAATTTCAGTCAGCCAATGCCCTCAAAACTATAGAACTCCTTACCTCTCTCAGTTTGTCTTTTCTGTTACAATCTTTAAGCTTTTAAAACTCAAACCTGCTACCATCTCATCACCACTCTGATTTATCCAATTTCCTTTAGCTGTTACATCCTTGGGAGCCTCCTGTATTGTCGATCTTGGCCCTAAATCTTGGCTTCTCGGTGAAAATAAATAGTAGAATTACTTTTTGACATTTTTTTATATTCGTAAATAAACTAAAGCAAGCACGTTTATAGCTTACGCGCAATAGCAATACTTAAAAATAAGTGCAATAAAAATTGGGAATTCCAGAAATGCATAGCAGGTTAATCCGCACCTAGAGAGAAAGGGGGAAAAATTCAGTTGATTGCGCCTCCCGTTAGCACCTTAAGAGGGCGCTAATGGGGCGCAAATCATCTAGCGCCCAGGCGCGGTGATGTTTGCGCCGCTCGCGAAATTAACTAGACACTTTGCGGCGGCGCTAAACACTAGCGCCACGATCTCCTGCGCCGGCAGATTGTGACGTCAGTCGAGTGCGCAACGCCGCGGTATCGCCCCGGAGCAGATATTGAGTGGCGCCCCCTGCCTTACCACCTGACGCTAGCAACGACATGTTGAGGGGAGCGTATTGCAGTCATGAAGGGACTGGGGGAGCGCTATTTAAAGGCGACCGCTTCCTGCCTTTTATTGTTGGTGCCATTTTTGAACCACGCATTCTGAGAGAGAGGGAGAGAGTCTTCTGGAGAGATTCAATGCTGTGTGAAGGAGTTTTGGGTACTGAGCAGCACTTTAGAGGTTCATTTTGATTTGCCATTCCTTGTATCGATTTAGAAGAGACTGTGGGGGCTGCACTCTGAGCTCTTTCCCTGGTACTCTCCATTGTTCTTTCCAGCAGATTTGATGTGCAGGTCTCTCCAGGCCGAGATTCAAGGCTGCAATGAGCAAGATGTGGATGGAAAGCAAGATCGACCCTCGCCTTTAAGAACTGGCCCGTGCCATTGTGTGTGTGTTCCGTTGCTGACTGACATCACATGAGCTTCGCCAGCGCTCTGAGGTAGCGCCTCGCTCCTCGGCCTTTGCGCCTTTAGACAGGTGTGAAGCACCTGATTTAGCGCTCCAATCACCTCCAGGGGCGATAAAAGTCAAGTTTGCAGTCGGTGGCGATAATTAGCGCCAGGCGCTAATCTTTGCGCCCGGCTGATAATTGCGTCCCAAATGGGGCGATACTGAATTTCTCCCCCCAAGATTCTTTGGGGGAGAAATTCGGTATCGCCCCGTTTGGGGCGCAATTATCGGCCGGGTGCAAAGTTTAGCGCCTGGTGCTAATTATCGCCTCCGACTGCAAACTTGGCTTCTTTCGCCCCTGGAGGTGATTGGAACGCTAAATCAGGCACTACAAACGTCTCTTAAGGCGCTAACGCTGAGGAGCGAGGTGCTACCTCAGAGCGCTGGCGAAGCTCATGTGATGTCAGTCAGCAATGGAGCATAGACACACTGGTGCCGGCCAGTTCTTAAAGGGGAGGGTCGATCTTGCTCTCCATCCACATCCTGCTCATTGCAGCCTTGAATCTCGGCCTGGAGAGACCTGTACATCAAATCTGCTGGAAAGAAAAATGGAGAGCCCCAGGGAAAGAGCTGAGATTGCAGCCCCCATAGACTCTTCTAAATCGATGCAAGGAAGATCAAATCAAAATGAACCTGCAAAGTGCTGCTCAGTACCCAAAACTACTTCACACAGTGTTGAATCTCTCCAGAAGTCTCTCTCTCTCTCTCAGAATGCGTGGTACAAAAATGTCGCCGACAAAAAAAGGCAGGAAGCAGTCGCCTTTAAATAGCATTCCCCCAGTCCCTTCCCAACTGCAAAATGCTCCCCTCAACCTGTCGTTGCTAGCGGCAGGCGGTAAGGCAGGGTGTGCCACTCAATATCTGGTCTGGGGCGCTACCGGGGCGTTGCACGCTCGACTGACGTCACGATCTGCGGGTGCAGGAGATCATGGCGGCAGTGTTTAGCGCCGCCGCAAAATGTCTGGTCAATTTCGCGAGCGGCGCAAACATCGCCGCGTCTGGGCGCTAGTTGGTTTGTGCCCCATTAGCGCCCTCTTAAGGCGCTAACGGGAGGCGCAAACCAACCGAATTTTTCCCCCTTTAGGTTTTCAGGTGTTAACTCTATTATTCTGATGAAATTTGGTACCCAACGCGTTGGTTTGGTTGACCAACCATGCATTTCCAACAAAATTACATAGAATGTACAGGCCATTCGACCCAACTCCCTATTGGATTTATTAGTGACCATCTTATATTTATAGGCCCTAGTTTTGGTCTCCCCCACAAGTGGAAACATCTTGGGGTAAAAATTCAGTTGGTTGCGCCTCCCGTTAGCGCCTTAAGAGGGCGCTAATGGGGCGCAAAGCCGCTAACGCCCGGGCGCAGCGATGTTTGCACCGCTCGGGAACTTAACTAGAGATTGTGTGGCGGCGCTAAACCTTACCGCTGCGACCACCTGCGCGCACAGATTGTGACGTCATTCCATGGTGCAACGCCCTTGTGGCGCCCCGGAGCGGAAACTGAGTGGCGCCCCCTGCCTTACCGCCTGGCGCATCCAACGACCGGAAGACTGGAACGCTATCAATCGCTGTGGGGCTGGGGGGGGCACTATTTAAAGGGGGCCTCTTCCTGTCTTTTTCTGTGGTGGACATTTTTGCACCACTCGTTCTGAGAGAGAGAGAGAGATTCGGAGAGAGAGAAAGAGAGACTTCTGCATTGAGTCAACGCTTTGTGAGGTAGTTTTGCCTACTGATCCTAACTTCGCTAGTACTTTAGTTGCTGTCCTTCATTACTTTGCTTGCAAAGAGACTATGGGGGCTGCACTGATTGGGGGCGTCGTCCTGCTCCAGCTGAATCGGAGGACACAGAGACGCAGAGAGAGAGTGGCAATGATGGCCAGACGGAGGAGGGCCAACAGGCGTATGTACAGGAGAGCTTACCCTCCCAGGGTATATCGTGAACAGCTCTCCTACATTCATATGTCTGAGGAGCTGTGTTTGCGAAGGCTGCGATTCAGCAAGGAGGTGGTCACTGAGCTCTGCCACCTGCTGCAGCCAGATCTGCAGCCTCAACTGAGGTCCAGGACGTCTCTGTCGGTGGCAGTGAAGGTCACAGTGGCTCTCAACTTCTACGCTACTGGCTCATTTCGAGCTGCTGCTGGGGACCTCGCCAATATCTCCCAGTTCGCGGTGCATTGCTGCATCCGGCAGGTCACAAATGCCCTCTTTAAAAGGAGACGAGAGTTCATCTCTTTCCCCATGACCCCAGACAAGCAGCGTGACCGCGCTCTGGGCTTTGCGAGGATAGCGGGCTTCCCCATGGTGCAGGGCGCCATTGACTGCACACATGTGGCTTTGCGTGCTCCGCATGAGAATGCCGAGGAATTCCGGAACAGAAAGGGGTTCCATTCCTTGAATGTTCAGTTGGTCTGTGACCACAGACAGCTGATACTCGCTGTCAATGCCCACTATCCTGGCAGCTGCCACGATGCTTTTATCCTGCGCCAGACTACTGTGGCAGAACTTTTCGAGGCACCGCATCAGCCAGTTGGTTGGCTTCTCGGGGACAAGGGGTATGCATTGAGCACCTGGCTGATGACACCGCTCCGTACGCCCAACACCCCTGCTGAGCTGCGGTACAATGAGAGCCATCAAGCTACCAGGAACATAATTGAGCGCACAATCGGCGTGCTGAAGCAACGGTTCCGCTGTCTCGACCATTCTGGAGGAGCCCTGCAGTACTCGCCTGAGCGAGTATCCAACTTTGTAGTTGTGTGCTGCATGTTGCATAACATGGCAATCCTCAGGACCCAGCCAATGCCACCAGGCCTTGGAGCACCACCAGAGGAGGAGGAGGAGAAAGAGGAGGAAGAGGACGAGGAGGATGATCATCAGCAGCACCAAGGCGGGAGGGCGGCCCACAATGGTGAAACTGCAAGGGCCGTCAGTCAACGGCTAATAGCAAGCCGCTTCTAGGGCCCCTGCTGTGGAAATGGCTTCTGCCATTGCTAACAACATCAATGAACCCAGCACGCAACCCCTAAGCCGGCCAAGGCACCAATAATTCCAACCACCAACCATGTATATTTTGAATACAGAAACTTATTTATTTTACAAACTTTGTGTGTGTCAATTCCTCATGACAAACTCATAGAAATAAACACAAAAAAACAGTCAATAACATAACTGGTTCTCACAACCTGGAGATAATGTCCAAAACACTAAACAAAAGTTGGACCATGAACCTCGACCTTTAATAAAAAAATGACCAGCATTTTGTCACACCTCCTACTTTTTGCCCTTCGAGGGTGATCTCCTTCCCTTGCGCACTTCCCCCCTTCTAACCTTACTGCTCCTCCGTAATGGGACCTCAGTGGCTGCAGCAAGGCTGGTGGAAGGCTGCTGCTCGTCAGACCCTGACACTGCAGATGCCCCTGAAGGACGGCCTCGACCAGTTCTGGGCCTGGAGGGCCCGGCTGCAGACAGCACCAACTCTGCATGGGCGGCAGCAGTCTGTCCTACAGGCGGTGGCAAGTGCAGTGGAGAAGTGACAGTGTTGGCAGCAGGAATGCTGTCATCGTGAGAGAGGACAGCAACTCCCTGCTCGCCCGACACACTGGCACTCCCACGGGGCAGCACTTCAGCATCCGGAGCAATCTGCTGGAGCACAGATTGCTGGCCTGCTGCGGCGCGGTGAGAGCCCCGGGGACATGTGAACGAACCATCGAGGTTGGCAGCTGTCTGTGCTCGCGTGGCCTCAATCTGAGTCTGCATGAGAGCAGTCAGAGATGGGATCACGGCAGCCAGTGACTGAATTGCAGCACTAAGCGTTAGTGTGGCATCCGCCTGTGCTACAGCGAAGTGCTCCACACTCCTTGCCAGTGACTCAATGCATTCGGGCACCCTTCCCACTGCACCCATGAGCTCAGTGTGCATGCCCACCGCCTGGCTGTTCATTTCTGCGATCAGCTGCTCCTCCTCTGCGTCCATTGCAGTAGGAGTGTCTGGCATACTCTCCCTCTGGGGAGAAGGCCCCCGTTCTTCCCTACCCCCATGGCGTTGCTGCAGCCCGCTGGGTCCTGGAGCTTCACCCTCATCAGACCCTTCCCCCCTGCTCCCCTCCAGGGGAGGCGTGTTCCCAGTGTGGGCATGGGCTTCCTCGGGAGAGGGTGGCACTGATGCTGCGGCTTCCTCTTCCTCCTCGGCTGCAGCTTCACTCCCAGTGGCACCTTCAGGGCCCGTCTCCTCAGCTGGTGAATCGCCATCTGAAAGCAGGGAGGTACAAGAGTGGCTTTAGCGTGAGGACAGGGTGGCAGTAAGGGAGGAATAAGTGCAGCGAGTTAGCAAGTTGGATTGAAAGTGTCAAAGGCTGGTGTTGTGAGGGACAAGTGGAAGGACAGAGGACAAAAAGGTGATGACCTTACCATTGCTGTCCAGAACGGGGTCGGCGTCTCCAGTGGCGACGGGACCGATCACCCGGCTTGCCACAATCCTGTGGACGTGCTCCTCAAGATCGCTGAGGGGTTGCAGCTGAGGCCGCCCTCCACCTGTCCGTTGCTGCTGTCTCCGATTATGCGCCAGCTTGGCCTGTAAGAAAAAGGACAGCATCTGAGTAAATATACAGCCATGGTCTTGCCTGATGTGCCTCCCATAGGTGAATAGCCCTTACTGTATGCAGCCATGGTCTTGCCTGATGTGCCTCCCATAGGTGAATAGCCCTTACTGTATGCAAAGTGTGGAATGTGCGTGTGTGTTTCATGAAAGGGCCATAGGTGTTGGATGAGTGTTGTGCATTGGGGTTTTAAGACCCTCTGGCCATAGAGTGAGGTTGAGATGGAGGGATGGAGAGGTATTGAGAAAAAGCCACTCACCCTGACGACCCGAGTGAGGTCGTTGAACTTTTTGCGGAATTGCCTATGGGTGCTGGGCACCATGCTCCTGGAGGAGACGCTCTGAGACACCTCCCTCCACACTCTTCTGAACTCGCGTGGCAAAGGCCTCCTGCCACTCTCAGGGAAGAGTATACATCTTCTGCGCTCCACCGCGCCAACCAGAGCATCCAAGGCCCGCTCGGTGAAGCGATGAGCTCGTTCTCTCACCCTCTCCATCCTTGGCAGCAAAATGGATTCACAGGTCTCTCCAGGCCGAGATTCAAGGCTGCAATGAGCAGGGTGTGGCTGGGGAGCAAGTTGGCCCCCCCCGCTTTAAGAAGTGGCCGGCGCCAGTGTGTCTGTGTTCCCTCGCTAACTGGCAGCAGCTGCGCTGCGCTCGCGCGCTGAGTTAGCGCCTCACTGCTCGGCCTTTGCGCCTTAAGACAGGTGTGCAGCGCCTGATTTAGCGCTCCACTAACCTCCCGGGGCGGTAAAAGTGAAGTTTCCAGTCAGTGGCGATAATTAGCGCCAGGCGCTAATATTTGCGTCCAGACGATATTTGCGCCCCAAATGGGGCGTGACCTAATTTTTCCCCCCTTCTCTATGTCTGCCGGATCAAACCCTTTCATAATTTTAAAGACCACTATCAGGGCACCCCTCAGTCTTCTTTTTTCTAGAGAAAAGAGCTCCAGCCTGTTCAATCTTTCATTTTTATGTTGTGGGCCTATAGGCACTAGAAACATTTCCTTTTATTTTATGCTTTCAGTTTTCTCTTCACATTTAAATGTTGTGTTTATATGTACTCTTGCATTCTCGTACTGAATTTTTCCTCTTTGTAGCACTTTGGGAGGTTTACTGCCTGGGTAATTCTGCATTCCCAACAGGCCGAGATTCAAGGCTGCAATGAGCAGGGTGTTTTAAAGGAGAGCAAGATAGACCCTCCCCTTTAAGAACTGGCTGGTGCCAGTGTGTCTGTGTTCCATTGCTGACTGACATCACATGAGCTTCGCCAGCGCTCTGAGGTAGCACCTCACTCCTCGGTGTTAGCGCCTTAAGAGAGGTTTGTAGCGCCTGATTTAGCTCTCCAATCACCTCCAGGGGTGAAAGAAGCCAACTGCAGTGTAGAGACTCAGGGCTACAGTGTTGTAGAGACTCAGGGCTACAGTGTTGTAGAGACTCAGGGCTACAGTGTTGTAGCCCTATTTTTAACTTAGCGAGACTTTCACACTGGAAGCACAGGATCAGGGAATTACCGCCTTATATAAATAAAAAGTTGCATTTATATAGAGCCTTTAATGTAGTAAACTGTCCCAAGGCACTTCACAGGTGCGTTATCAAACAAAATTTGACACTGAGCCACGTAAGCAGATATTAGGACAGGTGTTCAAAGGCTTTGACAAAAGAGGTAGGTTTTAAGTTGCATCTTAAAGGAGGAAAGAGTGGTAGAGATGCGGAGAGGTTTAGGGAGGGTATACCAGAGTTTAGAGCATTGGCAAGATTTTGTTTCAAATGTTAAGTTAAACCATACAATATAAATGTATCCAATGGACAATAAGTAGATGACCAGAAAAGGCTTAGAATTAATCCCCAGTCTGTGTTGAGTTATCAGGGCATCAATGGAGGTGTTACAATTGGCCTCAATGTGTTGGGGAGAGGAAATTTGTCTGATTTTCAACATCTGATTGCTATCCAGTGACTCCTGTTGAAAGTGGCTGTGCTTGCACATCGAGTAAGGACAAGATCAGGCTCGGTTGTGATATCCCATGTGGTCAAATAGCCCTGTAACATTCACTGTCATGCTCATATATGAAGAATGACCATTTGAACAAAGTACTAGAGCAAGAACAGAACCGATGGGCCTGCACCCCAGCAAGGAGGAAAGGAGCAAGTTGGTGGGCAAGAAGTGACAGGAGAAAGAAATCAAATAGCATAAAGCTATGAAACCTTCATATAATCCAACAAGATGCACACTTTGTGGAGTGAGAGAGGTTCTCCGGCTGGCTATTTTTTTCACCTTCTCCTGAGAGCCTCCCTCTAGCTGTATATCATTCTAAAATGTCGGAGAGTTATCCGTTTGTAGTAGCTAAGCTAAGAGCATGAATGTCCAGAACTCTATTACTGGAACCTTAAGATTGTTTGCTTTGGAAATCGCTCTACTGGAAACTCAGCAAAAAATTACGAGATAGCGAGAAGCTTTCTCTTCATTTCAAAAGAAAGTAGGGCTATTTGCTGCTGTTTTTTTTATCTCCACTGAGGGAGCTGCTGACAGCCATATCACAGCATTAGATCAGCTTAGATTTTCTTCGCATTTGCACTGAGCAAAACCACAAAAGCATCAAATTCAACTCTCACAAAGGAACTCGATGAAATAACACCATAATAAAGAAGGGCAATTTATCGTCCTTTGATGCTGTGTTAAATGCTTCTTACTAGATTGGCTATGCATGACTAGATAAGTCCTGGCCTTAACAGGTAATATACAGTAAAGTTTATAGTCATTTAAAATATAATTCCCTTGTTTTCCCAAGATAATAAATGCTTGCTTTATAGCTGTTTCTTGTGCCATGATATTTTGTCTCCATAAACAGAAAAGATCTAAGAGATTAAAGATTGATAAACACTCACATTGTGCCTCACACTGCCTCCTTCATTGTTGGAAGACAAGATCTGATTGAGATGTGTTTATCAAGCTATTCATTGCTAGGGCCTCCAAATGATGAATATGAGCTATAATGAAAGTGACAGAACCATTTACTTTCATATACTTGGAGCTAGTCGCATCTTTAAACAAACTGGTTTCCAAAGAACCCCATTACTTCCAGCATATCATGTGCTAGAGAAATTGCATTAAACAATCAGATGAAAAAAAAACAGCTTTTGAAGATTGAGTACATGCCATTCATGCAAGCTTTCAGGGACGCTAAGGACCAATAACCTTTTTACACTTGGCGAGCTTAAGTGCAGACTACCAATTAGCTCAGAGTTGCACCGAGATTTTCAGAAGGAACTGCCAGATTACACGACAAACATTTGATCAAGTTAGGCGTCATATAAAAAGAAATTACACAAAGATTGATTCAACCTGCAATTTTTTTTTTGATGTGGCTTTTAACACAACAACAACTTGTATTTATATAGTATCTTTAAGGGTCAAAATCCTGGCACTCCCTCCCTAACAGCACTGTGGAGTACCTTCACCACATGGACTGCAGCTGTTCAAGAAGGAGGCTCACCACCACCTTCTCAAGGGCAATTAGGGATGGGCAATAAATGCTAGCCTTGCCAGTGATGCCCACATCCTGTGAATGAATAAAAAAAAGTGAGCCTGTGTAGACACTGGGGCGAAGACATGATTGTGTGTGACTTTGATGAGTTCTGTGATCAAAGATCTTGCTGACATTCCTTGTCACAGCCATTGCGGTACCGGAAGGTGAGTGGTGCCCATACACCAGCACATAGTTAACAATGTCAGGAGTGAAAGGGAAGGAGGAAAATTGACAAGGGGAACAAAACACTAGAGATAGCACGAATACTGTGTAAAACAAGGATTTGAGTTACAAAACTTATTTTGAAATCACCATTATGCTGTATGTGCCAATGGAGCCCAATCACCATACTTTTATTATTTCAACATCCACTTTCAACAAAGGAAAGGAATCTTTTATGAATTCTGGCAGAGATGTCTATTTTCTAATTAACTTTATTTTTAGATGTAGATTAGTTTATCTAATTATCACATTTTGTTAATATCTTCACCTTTAGAAGAAAGCATTTGCTGTCTGAGTTTCACAAAGATGGTAGGCTTGAGTTCGCGGGAAAGTCTATTTTCTAATTAACCCAAGCCTGATTAGCATAATGTAAATAATATTTAATCAGCATATTCATGGTCTGTGAAGATACACATTTGTGAGCTATTCTTGGAAACATGGAAACAGTTACAGCAAGACCACCTCTTCCTTGCTTTAAACTGATGATCAGCCCTGTTACAGAAGTGAAGTAATAATGTTGGGAAAATACACGAACTGAGCATGAAACACAGACGAAGGAAGCAAAACAATTTTTCCATTGTTTAAATTATATTACATAAAATGCCCAATAATGCTGCACACGCAGCGCTGCTCAAGGATTCCATGTACCTCCCTACAAAAGTATAGCACTTGCCCGATTTGGTCAATTGATTTGAATAATTTATTGGAATTATGAGCTCTTCCCTCATGACGTGCTAGGAACTCGGAGCTGCCTTATTGGGCACCAGCGGCCAATGAGGCTGCTAGCTGTGCGCTGAGCCTTTCAAGGCATTGGGGGAAGGGCATGGGCTGGGGGTCACACGGAAGTGCTAAGCCTTTGGGCACCAACACAAGGGGGTCAAAGGGTAGAGGTGATAGGAAAAAAACCTTTTCTGCTTGCTTCTGCTCTGCTCACTCAGGTCTAGTTTGTCATCCCAGTTTGCAACCAGAGGAAAATGTTTTTTATCTGTTGGTTCCTATTGTACTCATTTTCGCTTCTGTTCTCCTAGGTCAGGGCTTGCTGATATATATATATATTTTTCTCTCTTTCCTTCGCTTCTGGACTTAGCCCTTCTGCTATACAAACTGAAGAAAATCATCCAGTCTGACAGACATGTCTGATGCTTATGGGCTCATTAGGTTGACAAGCTCGTATACTTTTAAATACTCGGCAAGTCAAGATAGCTGGACTTCTTTTACTCAGGTGAAAGGTGATGCCTTTTGAGGAGTCAGACAAAGGTCATAAGAACATAAGAACATACGACGTAGGAGCAGGAGCAGGTCATTTGGCCCCTCGAGCCTGCTCCGCCATTCAATAAGATCATGGCTGATCTGATCTTGGCCTCAACTCCACTTCCCTGCCCGCTCCCCATAACCCTTGACTCCCTTATCATTCAAAAATCTGTCTATCTCCACCTTAAATATATTTAATGACCCAGCCTCCGCAGCTCTCTGGGGAAGAGAATTTCAAAGATTCACGACCCTCTGAGAGAAGAAATTCCTCCTCATCTCTGATTTAAAAGGGTTTCCCCTTATTCTGAAATTATCCCCCCTAGTTCTAGATTCCCCCACGAGGGGAAACATCCTCTCTGCATCTACCCTGTCAAGCCCCTTCAGAATCTTATATGTTTCAATAAGATCCCCTCTCATGGATACCACCGCCTCACTAAAGTCTGCTCAATTTGTAGGCCCAGTGCGAGAAGAAAAAGATAACTTTAAAAAGGTGAAAGATTTCTTAAAATGTTCCTTTGCACAAATATATTCGCTTTAAAACTGAGAGCTCAGTTGGGATGAACTTTTGCTTCGAGCCAGTAGTCAGTCCTTCATGCTGTTGTGGGCAATCTATGCATGTTGGACTTCCTGATATATATGATTTATTTGTTATTGTGTTATCTCAGTTTATATTTTAGTGAGCAATCTTATTACAGTCTCAACGTGCATTTTTTTAGACTAAATTTACATGGTCTCTTTTTGGACTATCAGTCGACTTTTGCTTCGGTATTGTGAACATATCTTCTTATATTAAAAAGTGGACAATGATTGTGGTGGGCAACCCTGCCATTCCAGGTGGGAAGGTGGGAGGAGAAGCTCTCTTGCCTCTAATTTAGACGGCTGTGGGTTGAAGCCCCACTTGGGGATTTGAGCACAGAACCTAGTGCAGTGCTGGGTTGTCAGAGGCACTGTCTTTTTGGGTGCGACATTAAACGGAGGCTCTACCTATCTGTCCAGGTGGATGTAAAACGATCCCATGACATGATTTGAAAATGGGCAGGGTGTTCTCCCAGTGTCCTGATCAACATTCATCACACAACCAACACCGGCAGAAACAGATTAACTGGTCGTTTGTCTTGTTGCTGCATATGGGACCTTGCTGTCTGTCTTGTCTTTGTCTACAAAACAGCATTGTCTACAATGCAAAAGTAATTCATTTGCTGTGCAACACTTTGGAAAGTCTCAAGGATATATCTATCCTATCTATATCAATGTATGTTTTTTTTTCCTTATAGTGTATTTTACCTGGGGAAATTTGATGTTGCCTCTCGCCTCTGAGTCAGAAGGTCCCGGGTTCCAGTCCCACTCCAGAGCCTTAAGCACAAAATCTAGAACTGGCACACCAATGCAGCACTGAGGGAGTGCTGCACTGTCAGAGGTGTCGTCTTTTGGATGGGACATTAAACAGTCTGCCCTCTCAGGTGGATGTAAAAGATCCCGTGACACTATTTTGAAGAAGAGCAGGGAAGTTCTCCCCAGTGAACGGGTCAACATTTATCCCTCAACCAACATCATTAGGAGAGATTATCTGGTCATTATCTCATTGCTGTTTGTGGGAGCTTGCTGTGTGCAAATTGGCTGCTGTGTTTTTTACTTTACAACAGTGACTACACTTCAAAAAATACTTCATTTGGCTGTAAAGCGCTTTGGGACGTCCTGAGGTCGTGAAAGGTGCTATATAAATGCAAGTCTTTCTTTTCTGCTACATCTTCATACCAATTTCTTTTCTCAGCTAATTTAACAGAGACCGTCACCCATTATTCCTTTATGTAACAAAAACTGAAAATGCTGGAATCTCTCAGCACGTCAGGCATTTTCTGTGGAGCGAACAGATGAGATTACAGGGTGAATTTTTACCCCAACCCTCTCTCCCCCACGATGGGCAGGAGAGTGTCGGGGGGAGGGGTGGGGTGTTAAATTTGTAAATAAGTGAAACCAGACCTCAAACCTCCACAAACATGTCTACTTCCGGTTTAACCGCGGCGGGTTTGGGTGTGTCCGGGTAAGCTGCTCTGGAGAGGCGAGTCCGTGATTTTAGTCAGTCAATGAGGCTCCGTTCCTCAGATTTTGGGAGCCGTTTGCATTTAACGGCTGTGGCCCGGGATTCCCAGGGCTCAGGAAAGCCAACAGCTGAAGGGAGGAGGGAGGAGGGAGCTGCCAGATCCAGCAGGTAAGTGCTTTTCCTAGCACTGCATGTGGGCCAGGAGGAGCAGGAGTGCTCCCCCCCCAGCCCCTCAAGCAAACCTCTGCCGCAATCTATCCCTCCCTCCTCGCTGCCATGCTCCAAACACCCCACACCCGCCTCTCCCACACGCCCCACCAACCCCCGATCTTCTCCAGTTGCCGGGGACCTTCCCCAGCGGTCCCCGGCTGCGGCCTTCTACCACAGGCTTTTGTCACCCAGCAGCCGACCAGCCTGTCAATCTGGGAAACAGAGTAAAAGAATGCGAATGAGGTCCTGCCGTTAAATTCGGCAGGACCTCCTCGTCCTGGGGTGGCCGAGTTTCCCCCTCGCATACACACGCCCTCGCTTGCTCCCCATAAATATCAGGGCCTGCATTTTAGGTGTAGACCCTTCATCAAAAACATCCCAGTTGAGATGAAGGATCCATAACGGGAATATTAATTCCTCTGTTTCTCTCTCTCCACCGACGCTGCCTGGCCTGCTGAGAGTTTCCTGTATTTGCTATTTTTGTTTCAGATCTGCAGTTTTTAATTTGTTTATTACGTTACTTTGATATGTTCATAAGTTATGTACTTCTGATTGTAAAAGTCCTGGTCAAAGATTGAACAACGTGAATCTTCTGTTTGGTGGGACCATTCCTGCCAGTGTGAGATTGGAGAAATCAGACAGAGATCCATGTTGCCAGAACCCTACCTAAATCACACAACACCTAACCCTCCTTTTACATTGTCCTAAATTGCCCGTGTATATTCTGTGTGAGAGCTTCATTATCACTCGTTCATATATTTAAAGGTCATAAAATAGACAGTAAAACCAGCGACATTTGTGGCTTTTGAGGAGTTAAGCATTTAAAGGTTGAAATGTTACAATTTCGATAGCTGGAGATTTGTTTGCTGAATTCTCTTGCTGGATTTCTAGACCCAACCATCTTCAGCTGCTTCATTAATGACCTTCCCTCCAACATAAGGTCAGAAATGGGGATGTTTGCTGATGACTGCACAGTGTTCAGTGCCATTCACAACTCCTCAGATAATGAAGCAGTCCATGCCCGCATGTAACAAGACCTGGATGACGTTCAGGCTTGGGCTGATAAGTTGCAGGTAACATTCGCGCCACACAAGTGCCAGGCAATGACTATCTCCAACAAGCGAGAATCTAACCACCGCCCCTTGACGTTCAATGGCATTACCATCGCTGAATACCCCACCATCAACATCCTGGGGGTCACCATTGACCAGTAACTTAACTGGACCAGCCACATAAATACTGCGGCAACAAGAGCAGGTCAGAGGCTAGGTATTCTGCGGCGAGTGTCTCACCGCCTGACTCCCCAAAGCCTTTCCACCATCTACAAGGCACAAGTAAGGAGTGCGATGGAATACTCTCCACTTGCCTGGATGAGTGCAGCTCCAACAACACTCAAGAAGCTCGACACCATCCAGGACAAAGCAGCCCGCTTGATTGGCACCCCATCCACCACCTTAAACATTCAGTCCCTCCACCACCGGCGTACCATGGCTGCAGGATGTACCATCTACAAGATGCGCTGCAGCAACTCGCCAAGGCTTCTTTGGCAGCACGTCCCAAGCCCGCGACCTCTTCCACCTAGAAGGACAAGGCAGCAGCTGCATGGGAACACCACCACCTCCAAGTTCCCCTCCAAGTCACACACCACCCTGACTTAGAAGTATATCGCCGTTCCTTCATTGTCGCTGGGTCAAAATCCTGGAACTCCCTACCTAACAGCACTGTGGGAGTATCTTCACCACAAGGACTGCAGCAGTTCAAGAAGGCGGCTCACCACCACCTTCTCAAGGGCAACTAGGGATGGGCAATAAATGCTGGCCTTGCCAGTGACGCCCACATCCCATAAACGAAGAAAGAAAAAGGCAACAGTATGTTTTGAAGAGGAGATTGGAGATGTGGTGGTCATTTGTAAAGACGAAGGGTCGAGGGTAGTTTTTTTGAGGTGGGGGAATATGGTGATAGTTTTGAAAGGCAGGGGAACAGTACTTGAGAACCATTTACAATGTCTGCTAACATGAATGGTTATCAAGTTAGTGGGAAAGTGATCAAGGGAGCAGAAGGTGCATCTCATGGACAAGATGAGCTTGGAGAGGGCATGAGGAGAGATGGGAGAGAGTGGAGAGAGACTTTGGTTCAGGGCTAGAGCAGGGGGTAGCCTGGGTGAGGTTTGGCTTGGGGGAAGGGGAAAGAGGGGAAGCAGCAGAGGCAGTTGAAGAGATTGTGGCTGAACCTGCTCTCCCCCAGTAGCGGGAAACCTGTTCACAGCGAATCGGCAGCTCATTCCACTCAGCGCCCAACTTTCTTTTCCATTGAAGTCAAGATTGTGCAATTTGTATCTTGTTTCGCACCTTGTTTGCTTCACCCAGACATGTCACTTCCCTGATTACTTTGTATGTAAGGGGATGATTTACATCTTTAGGTGTAAGATAGTTCTGTTCTAGTTTGCAAAGCTTTAAGATCTGCCTTAATCCTAAGGGCTAATCACACACTTTTTTTTGGGGGGGGTCTACCTTTATTTATGTAATTATTCAAATCTCCAGGTGCAAACAAGGGCTGATACCATTAGCAGGAGAATAAAGTTGTGTGTAAGACAAATTTAAAGGGTTGCACACAATTAAACGGGAGTGTCACAAGGAGGAGGAGAAAAATTTATATAGCTTCTGGAGTGTATCAAAAGGCATCGCAAACTATCAGCAACCTTTCCCAAGGCTGAAGTGGCATGGGATTAAGAAGTGGTAGGCCAGGATGAAGGGAAAGGGACCTAAAAATGTAAGCATGAGTCTGCAGACAAGTGATGGTACAGTCCAGCCTCCTCTTTGATGGCTGCTGAAGTTGAGTTGGTGCTGCATGAGATGCTTGCGAGGAGGGTTTTCCTCTGTGCATCTCTACAGCTCCATCCCATAGATCAGCACTGCAGCAGCCCTGCAAGAAGGTGCAGTCAGGTTTCAGGCCACAACTGAGCATTACTGTCCCCGCACATGTGCAAGCTCTATGCTGCATGGCAGCCGCTGGTGTCCTTGCAGCAGATGGAGGAGCTTGGCATCTTTCTGTCTGCTGATCCAGACTCTGACAAGGCATCAGTCATTCCTAGCTGGATTTCTACCACAGACTGTTGTTGAAGCAGAGTCAAGAAATTATTTTAAAGGGGAATTAGTTGCTTGCAAAAGAAGAATATTGACTTTCAATGGAAGTGAGCAGGAAAGTGTGATTAGACTATACGATTCATGTGGAGGAAAATACCAGCTCCAACTTGATGGGCTGAGCGGCCTATTTCTGTGCTGAACATTCGATGATAACCTTTATTAGTACTAATGCCAAGACCTTTATAATTATGGAGAAGATAGCATTAGGGATCCTTCCTTTGGTTGCTACTTTTCATGCTGGTAAATGAGCCACTGGGTGAATCAGTGCACTGATCCTTGACTTGTGAAGATTCAGTCTGAAATACAAAAACATTGCATGCTCCCCATCAGACTTAAATTACATTGATTAGTGTGATGGAATCAGAGCACTGCCTTGCTTCAAATTGTAAAACATCTCGGTTTCATATCACGTGATGTGAAATTTTAGATAGGTCATTATTTTCGAATGAAAGCGTTATCTGTCTTCTGAAGGCAGTTCATTTGTCTTGCTGTCTGTAGTACAGTGAATAGAAAAATGCTGTCTAGCAATTGCTCTTGGTATTGGGGGAGAGGCGGCGGCCAGCAGGATGCCTACTGTGTGGTTGATGACCTATGCTTGCAAGTTGATTCCATTAAGTCTTTGAATTGTTAAGTACAGCTGGGTTCTTGCTGTCTCTTAATGGTGCCGAGCTGTCAGATCCAAGACCAAACTCTTTGCTACACAAGTCACGTTGTCTTTGAGTTGACCTAGTAATTGAACACACAAGGGATGCTATGGTTCACACATTATCTACCTCAAAGGTAAAATTCTCCCAGGACTCCTTTGCAGTGCAGGAGGAAGTTTAACAACCTGAAGTTTAGCAGCCAAGGTAAGCTACCTGCTCCCCTAGACCCTTCCTTGTGGTCTCTTTATCTGCGTGGAACTCTTTCATTCATTACTCTCACTGTACTCTGAACCTCTGATATCTTCTCCCATCCTGTGTCACCTACAAATGCATCGTCCCTCACTGTGTGCCATGCATGAGCCAGTCTCCCTGACTCGCCACACCTGTCCTTTCTTGCTTTCTGCCCTGTTATATGCTCAACTGTTGCAACAAAAGGACTCTGCCCAGTTTTCGCTGCTATACTCAAGTCATCTTTTCTTCCACTCACAGGAGAAGGTGGCCCAAAACCATTAAGAGACTCAAGACGCTTTGAAGATCTTGTGGAGCAACATGGCTGAATCTGCTGGGGATGGAGATGAATGATGGCCAGGGGGAGCTTCAGATTGTTTTGGATCGTCTGCGGTTTGTCTGTATCATGGTTTGGGCGATCTAATGGAGGTGTTTAAGATGATCAAAGGAGTTGATAGGGTAGATAGAGGGAAACTATTTCTCTCTAGTCCAGAACAAGGGGGAATAACCTTAAAATTAGAGTTGGCTGTTCAGGGGTGATGTCAGAAAGCACTTCTTCACACAAAGGGTAGTGAAAATCTAGAATTCTCGCTCTCCCAAAAAGCTGTTGAGGCTGGGGATCAATTGAAATTTTCAAAACTGAGATTGATTTTTTGTTAGGCCAGGGTATTTAGGGTGACTGAACCAAGACGTGTGTAGATGGAGTTAAGGTACAGATCAGCCATGATCTAATTAAATGGCGGAACAGATTTGAGCAGCTGAATGGCCTCCTCCTGTTCCTATGGGTGTAGGCCATCGTTAATGTCCTGTAAAAATGTTCACTCAGGTTGGGTTCCTGAAGAGATTTTGTCCGGTGCTAGTTTTATGTCCCAGCTTGTGTCACACTTGCGGCAACGGTACCAGATTGAACAATTGCGGCCTGCCCTGTATGATCCCCAAATGAAGTGGGTGGTGGAATGTTTAATGGCACATTGCAGTGGATGCTGTGTGTATATGCTGGACAAGGTCTAGGATATTTGCAAAAACAGAGGTACCACAAGAAGCAAGTGGATTCTCACCATAGATACCACAGTCTGTTAATGCAAGTCGGTCAAGACCCCTGATGAGGATAGGACCATAGGAACAGGAGTAGGCCATTTACCTCATCGAGCCTGAACCGCCATTCAATGAGATCATGGCTGATTTGTGACCTAACTTCATATACCTGCCTTTGCCCTGAATCCCTTAATACCTTTGGTTGACAGAAATCTATAAATCTCAGATTTAAAATTAACAATTGATCTAGCATCAACTGCTGTTTGTGGAAGAGAGTTCCAAACTTCTACCACCCTTTGCATGTAGATGTGTTTCCTAACTTCATTCCTGAAAGGTTTGACTCTAATTTTTAGGTTATGTCCCCTAGTCTGAGATTCCCCAACCAGCGGAAATAGTTTCTCTCTATCTACCCTATCAGTTCCCCTTAATATTTTGAAAACTTCGATCAAATCACCCTTTAACGTTCTAAATTCCAGGGAATACAATCCTAGTTGTATAGGATGAGGGCAGGAACGTAATGGAGTGTGTATTCAAGTGGACAGATGACATGACCATGACAACAGGCAAAGTTGCTGGAAAGGCTGGTATAACCGAAACACTGTAAGGGGTGACCTGCGGCTCTGTGCTTAGCCTGGGTGCTAGTGCGGGGTTAGGCCTTGTTGCCTGTTCTGGTCTCCAGCCAGCCTGGTAATACTAGACACCTGTGAGTGGTTCGACCCACTCGCCCTTACGGTTCTGACACTGGACTTAGGTGCGAGAGCAATAATGCTGAGAAGACTCAGGTAGACCCGGTTGAATAGTGCGAAATGGAAAATTTTTATTGCATATTATTCAAGATTACGAGATACATGTCATAAGCACAGATTAACGACAGTACAATCTTACACACAGTTATGAAACTAATTTTAGGGAAACGAGGAGCGCACAACACATCGTAAAAGGGGACACACATTATAATTATCCTTAAAACTTAAACCCTCCCCTATCAATACCTGTCCTAATCTAGATTTGTAGGATCGAGACTCATGCTCACCACTCGTGATAACTCGGAGAATTCCGAAACTCTGCTCGGATGTTTTTACCGCAGCGCCTGACTATCCACGTGTTGATCAGGGGTCTCTGTACCCCACTTGTTTACTCGTTTCTGCTCCGGCTAGCAGGCTGGACCGTCTGCTGTCATGAAGATCTGTGTTGCCCTCGGAGTTCTGATACTACTCAAAAAAGAGTCTTCCTGTGCCCTACACCGGTTCGATAGAACTCGAAGAAGGGTCTTCCTAGGACAGTTGTGGAGTAGCCGATAAAATTCGAAGAAGTGTTTATTCGACTTATAGGCGCGGTCGGGGCTTACTGACCGTGGCGATACGTATTGTCGTCTTCTCATCTCATATCTCATCTCATCTCCTCTCATCTCCTCTCCTCTCATCTCCTCTCCTCTCCTCTCCTCTCCTCTCCTCTCCTCTCCTCTCCTCTCCTCTCCTCTCCTCTCCTCTCCTCTCCTCTCGGGCCTTCGGTTCCAACACCGTTTACCGACTTCTCGGGATGGTGCGCCCGCTTCCAGGCCTCACAGCCCAGTTCTCCACAGATCTTCGCGGCAAGCCACGAGGTTGATCCTAGCGGATCAGAGTCCAGAGCCGTCAGGCAAGAGGATAAAAGTTCAGCAGCCTTCCAGCGAGTCAAAGCAGCCACAGAGAGATGGACGGTTGTACTTTACAGTTATAGTGCTGTAATTCCTCTTTTCCCGCCCAATCTTAATGTCTATCTTTTGTCAGGGTTTTGGCGCTCAAACTTCTTGTATGGGGTGATCTCAGTCTTTAATGGGTTTCGGTGACACTTGTAACTGTCTTGAGTACCCGTTAATATTTCTCCCATGGTGGAACCGGTTAGTAGTCTCCCTGGAGGGGTTTTGGGGCTTCCAAATGCTTGCTGTGAGTACCCGCAAACGGCTCTCTCATCGTAGAGTCGTGGGGATTTTGCATATTCATGTCTTTGGATGGGTCCTTGATCGCTCAGTACAATAGCCCTTGTTTGCACCTGGGAGACTGATTTCAGTATTCATGTTTAAAGTGTAAACCCATCGCGTCTTGTCATTATCTCATCATGTTGGATCTTTTCGATCTTGCACAAATGTTTATTGGAACGCCATCTTGTCTGCCTACTGAAAGTCTAGAACTTTCTGCCACGAGGCGTGGCGGCCATTTTACAGGCTGTTTGTGTCCGTTTTTGTGTCCGTTTTGAAACCTGACAGCATTCTGCTGAAATAAAACTGTTTATACGAAACTTTATGTCTCCTTCTTATTTTTATAAAATCGTGATAATTTTGCGAATTCTACAACACTGAGTAATCAGAACATGCTAGTTTTGTTCCTGGTGCAGCATAACAAGTTCCAGGCTCACTGGGAAGACCCACATACAGTGCTGGGAGAAAGCAACACTTGCCAGGTGAGGACTTGCAGGGACAAAACTCTAGAACAACCCCTGGGCCTATATTCTCTGGAGTTTAGAAGAATGAGAGGTGATCTCATTGAAACATATAACATTTTTAGAGGACTTGATAGGGTAGATGTTGAAAGGCTGTTTCCCACTGACTGGAGATTCTCGAACTGGGGGTAATAGTCTACAATTATAGAGGGTCTTGGTGAGACCACACCTGTACATTTTTGGTTTCCTTACCTGAGAAAGCATATACTTGCCTTAGAGGGAGTTCACTAGACTGATTCCTGGAATGAGAGGGTTTTCCTATGAGAAGAGATTGAGTAGACTAAGCCTATATTCCCTAGAGTTTAGAAAAATTCTTAAGGGGCTTGACAGGGTAGATGCTGGGAAGATATCGCACCTGGCTGGGGAGTTTAGAACTAGGGGTCACAGTCTCAGAATAAGGGGTCGGCCATTTAGGACAGAGATGAGGAGAAATTTCTTCACTCAAAGGGTTGTGAATCTTTGGAATTCTCTACCATAGAGGGCTGTGGATGCTCAGTCGTTGAGTATATTCAAGACAGAGATCAATAGATTTTTGAACACTAAGGGAATCAAGGTATATGGGGATAGGGCGGGAAAATGGAATTAATGTAGAAGATCAGCCACGATCTTATTGAATGGCAGAGCAGGCTCGAGGGGCTGTATGGCCTACTCCTGCTCCTATGTTCTTAACCCCTGAAGTGTGCCCGTACATTGTGGAACAGGTCTGCCTACCTGCATCGAAATGACTGAAACTATAAAATAGCATGATATCCCTCATAAGAGCATCTCATTCTGAAAGGATTTCCTACATTTGTCAAATTGAGTAACTTGGATAATGTTCAGATAATACAGTCGAAAAATCAAAGTTATCTGAGCTATCTCTCAGTGGTCCTTATTCCTGCTTGGAGTGACGCATTGCATTTCCATTAACAGCTGTCTCTCTGAACTATTTCAATGACTTTCATTATCAGATTTATTTGATGCTCTGCAGTAGCAACAGAAAATTAATTATTTTGAGAGATCTTCGAATTTTCAGCTATTTTCAAGCAACTTGCTGTTATTTTATCTGTGACCTATTAAAAATTCAAACGATCCAAGTTTTAGAAACTGTAGGGAAAATATTTTTTCAATTATCTAGCTTTAATAGTACTGCAGTTGAATAGCTTTTTTTTATTAGAAAACATAACAATTATAAAGCTTGAAAAGTTAGTGAAAGTCACCTTGATTCTCCTTCGGGTAGCTTATGAAAACGTGTAACTGAGCAATTTGCCGATTGCAAGAACCATTTTGATATACATCTTCAGTGGGTTGGGTGTACACAACATCGTAGCATATTGAAATTATTAGGGCACTCTACATTAATTCAGAATTGTACATGGTCACTGTGATATTTCCGAGTGGTTGGTAATCATGCAGTGATTATCCCACGATCAATAACACTGTGTGTAGATGTCACCATGTACATAACGTGGGTAGGCCATTGATATCCATCACAATGTCTGCTGTTGTCAAGAATAAAACAAAATGGAAGGTAATTGTGGATCATATATATTAAAAAGAACAGAAACTGAGACATTGGGCCAGAAATTCGGCTCTCCGGCTTCCCGCGGGTGCAAGAATCGCACGTGTACTTACATACCGCACCTGCCGTTGTGCTTCAGGCCCACGTGGAATTCGGCTCCTGGGCCTCCTGCAGCTGCCGGCGCGCAGTGCTTGCATATCCCAGCGGCGCAGTTAGTTCGAAGCGTCCCCTGGGATCACGTGGGCCATGGAGAGCCAATCGGAGCAGGGAATCTTCATTCATAGATTTTGACAGGAAGACCTGTCAAATCTATGAATAGAGATCAGCCCCAAAACCTCACTAAAACTTCAAATAAATTTTTTAAAAATCACATTTTTAAAATAACTATAAATTACATAAATTAAAAATTGAAAAAATTAATTACACTTTTTAACGGTGCTAAAAATAAACTTATCTTTCTTTAAAGTATGTAAAAAAGATAAACCTGTTGAAAAAATGTTTAAATTGTACTTAATTCACAACTTACCTTGTTAAAAGCAGGCCTTGCACCTCTTTTTTCCCTGCGCAGCTTCTCCATACTTACCCTCATGGAGAAACCTGAAAAAAAAAACGAAGTTTGCTACGTGCGCGCTGCCTCTCCGGCGCATGCGTTCGACCTCTGAACCCCTTCCTTCAGGGGAACGGAAGTTCCGGTTTCCAGCGCATGCGCAGTGCATGCACGAAACCGGCACTTTTGTTGGGTCTACGGGTGAGTACCCAGCGCGTACTCACCCGTGGAGACCCGATTTTCTGGCCCATTATTTTTAAGAACGTGATCTTGCCTTAGATTCAGATGACATTTATAAAGCTTTACTTTTGGCCTTTATAAGATCGTCTAAGCCTACAGATGAAACCACTGTATTGTAATGAATCTGAGATCTCTTTTGCTCTCTCCTTAATAAGTTCTTCCAAAATTAAGTGAGTTTTGAGTTGCAGTCAATGCATTAGATGAGGAGAAAATGCAAACACTATAGGGTAGATCTTGACTTTGCACGATAGTATAAAATAGGTGCTAGCGGTCTATAATTCTCTGGTTTCACTCTCTTAAATAGCGGAGTGACTGTGCAATTTTCTAATCTAAAGGAACAGTTCCTGAATCAAGAGAACTTTGGAAGATCATAGTTAGAGCATCTACAATGTTCTCAGCTACTTCCTTTGGGATGAAAACCATCTGGTCCTGGGGATTTGTCACTCTTTAGTGTCATTATTTTCTTCATTGCTGTTAATTTGCTTACGTTAAATTTGGTTATTCAATATTAGTTTCCTTGGGCTTTTTGGCATGCTATCCTCTTCCTCTACTGTAAATACTGAGGCAAAGTAATTATTTAACATGTCTGCCATTTCCTTATTTTCATTTATAACTTCATCATTTTCAGTTTTTAAGGGGCCCACATTGCTCCTGACTACCCCCTTTTTCCTAATATTGTAAAAAAAAAAATTGTGTTGCTTTTGATATCCCTTGCAAGTTTCTTTTCATACTCCCTTTTTGTAGCTCTGACTATTTGTTTTGTCACTCTTGCTGTTCTTTGTATCTCTCCCATTCATCAGGATCTGTGCTATTTTTTGCATTCTTGTATGCTTTGGGGGAAACATTGGTGATTGCCAGCAAAGCAGTCGGTATCACCGCCAATTGCCGTTGATGGCCGCCCAAAATGGCCACAGTGCTAACCGACCTAAATTGGTGTGGGGGGCATGGAGGTAGGTGGTGCCGTGCTAACCTTAGGCACAACGCCGTCCTGGTCGCATTGCACGAGGGATCCGGGACCAATTTGTAGTCCTGGTGCGGCGTTACTGCTTCCCCGAGCGTCTGTGTGCGAGGCTGTGCAACTCGCAATGCATTGTGGGCAGTGAAGAGCTCTGAAATTTAAAGGGGCCATGCACATTGAAGCAAGACAAAATAAAATGCATTGATTCAATACAGTTTTCAGCCCTTTCTGTCTTTTTACAAATACTCAATATTTAAAAGAAGTTCCAAATGTGATTATTCAGCTCTTAAAGCTGAATTACCTTCCTAAACTGAACAAATGGGAAAACTGCCTCAGCACTAACACAAATGGCTCAGCAAGCCAGGGAAGGCTCTTGCACGCAGCACTCCAGCTTTGTGCAGGGGGGTCAACACTGCAAGACTGGCCCTCTACCCACAGGCAGCGGGGCTGAAAGGATACAAGATGTGGGTATCTTCGTACGTTATCCCCCTTCTGGCATGCACCTCTAGGTTTCCCGCCCTCCCGTCAGCACAACTCCAGCCTTCTGCCTTCCTCATTTCAGACACCCAAGAAATGCAGCCTGCCCAGCCAATGGGACCGCAGGCGGATGGTTCCATCCCGGATATCCCAGCCACAAAGGGGCTGTCTGGGATGCATTCTTCCGTCTGATTTCTCCTCTTCGGATTCCTCCTCTTCTGCGTCTTCCTCTTCCCTCTGCAAGTGGATGCTGTAAACGTGAAATGACAGCACAAGATGCTGCAAATACTCAGTTGGTCAGGCAGCATGTCGACCTGAGACGTGAACTCCACAGATGTAGCATGACCTGCTGAGTATTCATAGCATGTTCTGTCTTCTCAAAGGCGTTCACTTACCATACGAGCCCTTGCAAGCGCCCAGCAGCACTTCCAAAACACTTAAAAAACTTTTCACATATATTACAGCAAGACACCATTTCAAAAAAATCCAAAAAACCAAGGCCAAACCCTTCCATTCAAACTTACCTGATTGATATGTGTGTCCCTTTAAAAGCTGCAGATATCGCCCCATCAGTGTCTGTCAGCCTGCATGTTAACCTGGTGTGCTTCGGACCCGGCGCTGAATTGAGCGCTAGGGTCGAAGTTCGCGTAGGTGACGTTAAGTTGGCATTGCACGCCGACTGACGTCACCACGTTGCCTTTTTTTTTACAGGGCGCTGCCGGTTACTGGCAGCGGAAAGGGGCCCATGAATATGGCAGCCACTGCAGGGACCGCCTCCAGCTGGCGCAAGAACGGCGGCCGCCATTTTTTCAAGAATCTCTGGCGCTAACAGGTGGCGGTAAATATATGTATTTCTCGCCCTTTATCTTTCAGTTTTATGTTGTCCCTTAGCTGTTTAGTCGTCCATGGCTGTTTTATTTGGCAAGTAGAGCTCTTGCCCCTTAGGGTATAAACTGGTTCTGTATTGTGTTAAATTCTTTTTTGAACACCTCCCACTGATATTCTGTCGTTTTACCTATTAACAGATTTGCCCAGTTTACTGTGGACAGTCTCTGTCTCATCCCGTTGAAGTCAGCCTTACCTAAATCTAGAATCTTAGTAGCTATGTCGCGTTTCTTCCTTTCAAACACAACATTGAACTCAATCATATTATGGTCGCTATTAGATAAATGCTCACGCACCGTTAGGCAGCTTTTCGTTGCTGGGCACTAACTCAAAGTGGCTTGTACGTGTTTTATACACTGCCCTGCCTGCGTGCTATTTGTGGAGGCTGTTTCCAAATTATGAGGATGTCTCTTAATTTCTGGAAACAATTTCGAGGTGCCAGGTGTTAACTTCAGCTGGAGTATTGGCACCTGGTTGAATTATGCATTAACTTGCTGTAGCACATGTAGAAACCAGACTAGCTGTGTTTGAAACCTTGCAAAAGCTGTCTGAGAGTATCCAGTAAGTGGCATATTTCACTGACTCTGACTGCACATATTGAGCATTGGATTTTATTGCAAACTATTTTAAAATGCTTACGCACAAGGATATAATTGTCCAGTCAGAAAGGCTTCCTTATCTCCAGGAATTCAGATACATCTCCCAACTGTACTGCGCTGAAAAATAGATAGGATCTCCTTTACATTGTTAGAGGTAGAATGTTAACACCATGATCTTCCCTTGAGCCATCTGCCCTCAAAACCATAAGATATACAAACAGCACATGTTTCCACAGTAGCAAAGACTGAATTATGCATTAACTTTGTGTTGAGCATGGAGAAAAAGCTTAGACAGTTGTGCTTAAAATCTTGTAAACAAGTACCATGTGATGCTACATTGGCAAAGACTGAGATCAAAATCTTGAAAGCAACAACCATGCATTTCTACATTGGAAAGGCTGAACTTGTAATAGGCTGACAGACTGTTCAGACTGCGGCCTAGAAATTCCAGTACGCCGAAAACCTGCCGGTGCCACCGCGGGCCACAGTTAACGGCCGCCCAAAATCACAGCGCAGGCAGCGTCGGTATTTGGGTGCTGCCTGCTAATTTAAATTAGCGCAGCGCGAAACTCACCACGCAACCCTCTTTTTCTGGCACTACTCTCAGCAGGAGGCCCAATGTAGCGTTGTCTTAAAGCAAGGCTGTCATTTTAGAGAGCAGAGTTGGTCCCTTAAAGGGGAACCGCCTTCTAAAATGAAAAAAGTAAAAATCATTTAAAAACAGGCAGTTTTTAGCCCTCAGAGCTCAACTGCCCTCTGAAAAAAATAATCATTAAAAATAATTCCCAAATGTCAGTCTTCAGCTCTTAAAGCAGAATTGCCTTCCGCACCACAAAAAATGGTAAAAGTGCTTCAGTACTAACACAAGCGAGGGAAGGGGCACCCGGGGTCTCGCACGCAGCACTCCAGCTTTGTGCAGGGGGTCAACACTGGTCCCCTACCCACAGCGGCCAGGAGGTCCTCCAGAAAGAACGATGTGGGACCAGATCACCAAGACAGTCATTGCCAGCAGTGTTTCCCCCACGACCTGGCTCCAGTGCCCAAAGAAGCTTCATGACCTCAGACCAGTGGTCAAGGTCAGTGAATGCCTCTTCAAATGCCGTCTCCTACCAGCTGCACCACTAGCCTCGCACACCGCTCCATGCACTACTCATCCCCAATCACTCACCGACCAACAATCTGTACCAATCACGAGGCACACCTCCTATTCATAGCTTTACCTCACCTCCTCAGAGGAGACAATGCAGGCCATTCTTGGCAGGGGCATGGCTGAGCCCTTGGCCAGCAGCACTGCTGAAAGGATACAAGATGCAGGTATCCTCACACATTATCCTTCTTCTAGCATGCACCTCTTGTTTTCCTGCCCTCTCCTTACCACAACTCCACCCTTGTGCCTTCCTAATTTCACACATCCAAGAAATACAGCCTGCCCAGCCAGTGGTTGACCAAGTAGAGGGAGAGGAGAGTGAAGATGAAGAAGAAGAAGAAAAAGGAAAAGGAAAAGAAGAAAGAAGAAGCAGAAGCAGAAGAAGAAGAAGACGAAACACCGTCACTCGATTTCACACTCCCAGCCACCAGCTCCTCAAGGTGAACCAGCAAGGCCATCTGCAGTCGCCCCCACTGAAAGTCAACAGCCTTCCATCAGCCATGCTGCAGCCACTGGGTTAGCACTGCGTGACATCAGTAGGATAGGCAAAGGCACACACAAGACAGTCACTAAGGGAATGCATAAGGGTGATGAGTTGATTTCTTGATGTAATATTGGATGGATAGATGCATAAAGTTGGAGTGGAAAGTTTGCTTTGTGGTGGCTTTTATTTCAGCATTGTGGCCAAGAGGACACTGTGATGGTCATTAACGGGGAGCTAAGGTGTGGGACAAATGTTGAAAGGGGAATTTGGGTTGTGTTCATTGGTACCAGAGGCGGATGATTCCATTCCAGATATCCAGGCCAGAAAGGGGCTGTCTGGGTTGCATCCTTCCTTCTGCTTCCTCCACTGCTTCATCCTCTTCTGCTTCATCCTCTTCTGCTTCATCCTCTTCTGCTTCATCCTCTTCTGCGTCTTCCTCTTTCCTCTGCAAACGCAGGCTGGAAAACTGAAATAAAAGCAGAAAATGCTGGAAATACTCAGCAGGTCAGGAAGCATCTCGACCTGAGATGTTTTATTTATTCATTCACGAGATGTGGGCGTCGCTGGCAAGGCCAGCATTTATTGCCCATCCCTAATTGCCCACGAGAAGGTGGTGGTGAGCCACCTTCTTAAACCGCTGCAGTCCGTGTGGTTAAGGAATTCCCGAGTGCTGACTTTGTCGTAGCAGTTTGGTACAACTGAATGGCTTGCTAGGTCACTTAAGAGGGCAGTTAAGAGTCAGTCACATTGATGTGGGTCTGGAGTCACATATAGGCCAGACCAGGTAAGGATGGTCGGTTTCCTTCCTTAAAGGACATTAGTGAGTCAGATGGGTTTTTACGACATGGTCAGCATTACTGAGACTATCACTTTTTTTAAATTCCAGATTTATTTAATTAACTGAATTTAAATTCCCCTGCTGCCGTGGTCTCGTGTCTCCAGATTATTTGTCCAGGCCTCTGGATTACTAGTCCAGTAACATAACCACTGTGCTATTCTGCCCCGCTAGCATCAACTCTGTTTTTCTCTCCATGGATGCTGCCTGACCTGCTGAGTATTTGCAGCATTTTCTGTCTTCTCAGAGGCCGTCCATTACCATCTGAGGCCTTGAAAGCATCCAGCAGCGCTCCCAGCACATTTAAAAAAACTTTTAACATCTATTGCACCAAGCCGCTACTTCAATAAAGTATAAAAAATCCCGTCCAAAAGCTTAAATCCAAACTTACCTGAAAGATGTGAGTGTACCTTTAAGAAGCGCCGACTGCGTCTCTGTAGGTCTGCTGCACGCTCGATTTTCTGAGCATGCTTAGAATCCAGCGTTAAAGTCAGCGCAAAGGTCAAAGTTTGCAGACATGGCATCAAGTCTGACGTCAGCCTCTGCTGATTTGCATTTCTAGGGCCAGCGCTGCTAACGGCGGCACTATGGCCCTCACCAAAATGGCAGCCGGCAAGTGCCGCACCAGAGGTGGGCGGAAGTCAGATGGCAGCCTTTTTTTTTCCAGAAACTGACCTTAATGGAGAGCAGTAAGTCCGCAAATTTCTAGACCTGCCTGTATCATCGAAGGAAAATAGATGCATAACATGAGACTGGGCAGCACGATTTGCTTCACTCCCCTCCTTTATTAGACTCACGTGGACAATTGGCCAAGAATGTCCTCGAAACTGCTGCTGCTCTGCCACCATAGCTTCACCAGAAGGACAGCAGAAACTTCATGTTGACGGGGTTTCCGCCGCACGTCTGGTGAAGTTACAGCGGGGTCACCTCCGAGAATATTCTGGGCTCCGTCAACCACTTGTCACAAGTATCCAACACCGAGATCAAAACCCCCATAGAAAAGAGGTGCACACTCCACAGGAATCCCCACTACTAGATTCCCTAACAGGAACCGATGTAAAAATTCATATCTTTATTGCTATGATTCCAGATACAAATGACAATTGCTGCGTACAGTTTTGGTCTCCTTATTTAAGGAAGGATATACTTGCATTGGAGGCAGTTCAGAGAAGATTCACGAGGTTGATTCCGGAGATGAAGGGGTTGTCTTATGAAGAAAGGTTGAGCAGGTTGGGCCTATACTCATTGGAGTTTAGAAGAATGAGAGGGGATCTTATTGAAACATATAAGATTCTGAAGGGGCTTGACAGAGTCGATGCAGAGAGGACGTTTCCTCTCGTGGGGAATCTAGAACTAGGTGGCATAATTTCAGAATAAGGGGGCACACTTTAAATCGGAAATGAGGGTCGTGAATCTTTGGAATTCTCTTCCCCGGAGAGCTGTGGAGGCTGGGTCATTGAATATATTTAAGGTGGAGATAGACAGATTTTTGAATGGTAAGGGAGTCGAGGGTTATGGGGAGCGGGCAGGGAAGTGGAGTTTAGGCCAAGATCAGATCAGTCATGATCTTATGGAATGTCGGAGCAGGCTCGAGGGGCCAAATGACCTACTCCTCCTCCTATTTCTTATGTTCTTATCTGCCCTGATGTAAAAAACTTGGACAGATAGCGAAAGTGGCAGCACTCAAGTATGCAATGACATTTTGTACTTCTAATGTTTTTTAAAAGGGAATGAAATTTTAAAGGGGAGCTGCACTTAGCTGAATTCATCAAAATTGGTTATTCAAGAACTAATCTAAAATTTCTCAGTCCATATCACTTCAAGTTGGGAATCTAGTTTGGATTTCCATGAATTCTTGTACCATTAGATATATTTTATTAGATTCTTCCTCATTCTCCCACTTTGGTACTACATCATATCTATTTGAGTTAATCAGCATCACTAAAAAGAGATTATCTGGTCATTATCACATTGCTCTTTGTGGGAGCTTGCTGTGCACAAATTAGCTGCCACGTTTCCTACATTACAACAGTGACTCCACTTCAAAAAGTACTTTGTTGGCTGCAAAGCGCTTTGGGATGTCCAGTGGTCATGAAAGGCGCTATATAAATGCAAGGCCGGGATTTTACTAACCTTGGCGGGTCCGTGGCGGCCGATGTCATTTTGGAGGCTGTCTCCATCTTGGCCTCCAAAATGAATTTCCCTTGATCAGGCTTGTTAAGCCCGCCCAGCACGTTTCCCAGCCATTTGGAAGAAGCGGGTCTGATCAAGTCATTTGATGACGCGTCATCAGCCGGTTTCCTTAAAGGGACCATGGTCAACTTTATTTTGGCATTTGTGCTGTCAGTGTTCTACAGCACTGAGGTGCTGAAAACACTGACAAGCTGCACCCGGGCTCTCCTATGACTCCCTCCATATGATTATGGAGGGAGTCACAGCACGCAGGGAGGTCCACTTCCCTTCTGTTGGGTGGAAGAGACCACCCCAGGAGACCATTACAGCCTGGTTACACATTGCACAGGAGGTCACCAGCAGGGATGTGGTCAGGAGCACCTGGGTGCAGTGCCGCAAACCTTTCAATGATCTCATAGATCACAAAACGTTAGTACAAAGCCACACACAACCTCATCCTGCTGTGCCTCTCATCACATCCCCATCACTCTGCCTTCTCTACCCTACTCCTGCACATCCTTACTCACACCAACTTACCTTGCACCTCCACCCATCTCTCTCTATCTACATCATGATGCGGAGATGCCGGTGTTAGACTGGGGTGGACAAAAGTGAGAAGTCGCACAACACCAGGTTATAGTCCAACAGTTTTATTTGAAATCACAAGCTTTCGGAGCGGCTGCTCCTTTGCTTCCTTTACTTCACCTGACGAAGGAGCAGCCGCTCTGAAAACTTGTGATTTCAAATAAAACTGTTGGACTATAACCTGGTGTTGTGCGACTTCTCACTTTTACCTACATCATCACATCCCCATCTCACTAGCCACCCCTCACACTCACCCTCATCCTAGTGCAATCATACCAACTAACAACACACAAGGGTAGCCGCTTGGGTGTTTTATGCAATGTTCATGTAATGTTTCTGTTAATGTGGTGTCAAACATTGAAACCTTTATTTTCAACACTTTGCCTTATTGTACAGATCTGTGTGCACCTTTGCAAGTGGCTTAGTGAGTTGCAGTGAATGGTGAGACATAATGGTACCCTCTGCAATGGTGATGAGTGTGAAAGGAATGGCTTGGGCATTGTAGGGATACTTTATGGTGTTGGTGTGGGGTGGTGCCAACCTTGCGCATCATGTGGCAGCCAGGTTGTACACCGTCAAGTGAAGTGAATCTGGCCATGGTGAGGCCATCCCTGGCGTCTCGGGCAGTAATGTGGTCGGGTGCTGATGCCCTGTGTCCTGTGCAACATCTGTTGATTGCGGAGAAGGTTGGTGTTGTTGTTGGTGCTGCTGGTGTGCCTGGTGCTGCTGGTGTTGAGGCTGATCGTAGGTCGGATTCTGAGGACCAACGTGAGAGAGTATAAAGGGCACCAATGCTGATGGAATAGATGGCAGGTGAAGTAGAGATGACAGAAGCAACCTGCAATGATGAGAGAGGTAATGAGGTCAGACTGGATGGAGACTTGTCTAAAGATTTGCAGCATGGTGAATCTTTTATGGAAATGCAGTGAGGAAGAGCCTGTGGCTGAGGGAAGATATCTCTGTAAGGTGGGAGCTTTTACTGTACATTTGAAGCTGTCAACTCAACAGCTGATTCAATGGTCACTGACCTCCCGCCTCAGCTTGACAGACGTGGTCCACGACCAGCGTGGAGCCCGTGGATGAGCTGTCAAATGCAGAAGATTAGCTGAAATTCATTCTTAAGTGGCTCTAAACAAGCCACTAATTACCTGAATTGGGTCCCCCGCTGTGAACCCGCCGCTGCATGTCGGGTCTGTTCACCGCCGACAGACTCGACAGGGAGGAAAGGCACGTGGTGGCAGGTTGACAGCGGGGTCCCGACCCGCTGGGGAAAATAAACACTTTCCTACCCGACCCGCCACTGATCGCGCCCGCTGACCCCCCGCAAAATCCAGCGCAAAGTCTCTCTTCCTTTTACTCTAACTCTAATGAAAAGACAAGGCCGACTTTCTAAGCCTCCCTCTGTCCCGACACTGGGCTGGTGCAGTGGATAGGGTTACCAACTCTGGTTGGACATTTTCCTGAAGGTATCATCACATGATCTCCTGCCTTCAACTGCCCCACCCCTACTCACCCAAATCATCCATCCTTGCAGTGCCCTGTCTTCCCACACCAATTGGAAAGTGAATTGACTCTTGATTACCTGATTGGATGATTCTTATTGCCTCTATGATTTTTCTCCTGCATTGCTCGCAGCAGTGGCCTGGAGGTTAGTCTTTAATTCCTGGAGACACCAGGGCAATCCTGGAGGGTTGGCAACCCTACCACTGGACCCAAAGTGTGCTGTGCTTGTCCAGGATCAGGGCCGCCTAAGTTTCCTGCCCCAGGCTATGGACATGGCCCAGGGGTATGCCTGGCAGAGGTACCTCTCCTGGTTGGACCCAGGCCTGAGAAACCTGCAGCAGCATTCCTGGCCCAAAGATCCACTGGGAAACTTTAAAAACATTTCTAAACCTAACTTGGAGCCGCATTCAGCTTGCTGTCGGGCCCCCTCAGACCCAATTCCGGTTTAAAGGGGCTTTCTCACATTAGACCAACGCAGTACTTTGGGCCACCTTGTGTCTGAGTGCAACACGGCCTTTAAGTCCAGGAAAAAGAGGTAGGACGCTTCATTTATGCTGCATCACTGGGCCTGTGGAGGCACAAGTCCGATTTCACCCTCCGGGGAAGCCCTGATAATGCAGGCATTACAGGCCCCACCGCCTTTTTCCTGACCTTTGCGCCCAGGGAATGGAAATTCCTGAGGTTAAAAGGTCCAGAAAATCAGCCTCGAGTAGACTTTGTGCTAGTGGAGTCCGACTGGCCTCATCACGAGCCATTTGTTTGGGTGTAAAAGTAATGGTGGTGTAGGAGCTGGAGTGGGAGTGGTGTTCACTGCCAGGAAGCACCACTCACCTCATGGGTGGAGATGGGATGGTGATGGTCGTTTGTGCAGAAAAACCTTGTGAAGGATTGGTGATCTCATTTTAAATTTAATGATGTATTTGTAAACCAGCCGTCACTGCCAGCAGCATTAGTAAAGGTCGTTGGGGGGAAAAAGAATGACTTGCATTCATATAGCACCTTTCATGACCTTAGGATCTCCCAAAGTGCTTTACAGCCAATAAAGTACTTTTGGAGTGCAATCACGGTTGTAATGTGGGAAACGCAGCAGCCAATTTGTGCACAGCAAGGTCCCACACACAGCAATGTGATAATGAGCGTATAATCTGCTTTTGTTCTGTTGGATGAGGGATAAATATTGGCCCAGGACACCTGGGATAACTCCCCTGCTCTTCTCCGAAATAATGCCATGGGATCTTTTACGTCCATCCGAGAGGTTGAACATCTCATCCGAAAGGCAACAGCCTCCGACAGTGCAGCGCTCCCTCAGCACTGCACTGGAGTGTCAGCCTAGAGATTGTAATGCTTTCAGAGTTTATTAAACAAAAATGATCTTTAAATAACAGCCACATTTAACTATGTTGTGCAATGAAAGAATTTTACAATGTATTCAGCTGAGCTGGGACCATGAGTTATAATCACTTGCAACTTACTGCCGGATTGTAAAATTGATGTTGCAGGTGGATGCCTGATTTCAATGGAAAGCAAAATCAGGCAGTTTCTATAACAGGCACCTGACCTGCAAAAAATAATTTCACGCTTCAGTGGTAAGTTGAAGATATTACACCATATAGTTTTACCCTTATATTCCAGTCAAACATAATGGAACAATGTTTCAAACCTATAACCTATCTGTCAAAAAATGTGGCAAGCTAGTATCGCCAGTATGACTGCAATTCCACCAGACTTTTTTTTAAATGATGCTTAAAGTGACCGCACAAGTCCTGGCCAGAATGGAGATGATTGGGTAATTCCCCCGTCAATCACGCCTGGAGCCCGCATTGCTGTAAGCGACTGGGATTGATTTCATGCGTATGATTTGTATTATGTAACTATCCACCAGTCACTGCATTTTGCTGGAGAAATAATCTTGCTTTTGTCAGGAGACTTTGCTGTAGTTTCAGTCTTGAGTTCTGTTTGCTGTAATTTGTAGAGACTCTGTTTAAATAGACTCTGTTTGCTGTAAAATCGACTCATCCCGCCCTGCCTCCAACTCATTGGCTGACACTGTGGTGTCAATACGCACTCCGTTTTCTTAAATTGATTCTTAGGATGTGGGCATCACTGGCAGGGCTGGCAGTTATTGCCCATCCCTAAGTTGCCCTTGAGAAGGTGGTGGTGGGCCACCTTCTTGAACCGCTGCAGTCCGTGTGGTGAAGGTACTCCCACAATGCTGTTAGGGAGGAAGTTCCAGGATTTTGACATGACGACGAAACATGTTGAGCTAATACCTAAAACAGTCACAGCCTGAAGAGATGAGGGATGCTGCCAGAGTCATCCACTTGCAAGAAGATGCTCCCTTGCAGCAGTCTTACTTCAGCACGCTATCGTATTATTTGTGTTGACTTCCTGAAAGGAGATGCTTACTTCTTCTGAAAATATAAACCACAATTTTCACTGGCTTCTTATTCATAAACTTCAGCCATTTTATACGGTGGGGTCATGTTAACCTAACCTGCAGGGCGGGAAGCTGAGGCGAGGAAATTGGGTGCAGTGTAAAACAGACAGCTGCCCCAATCCCATTAGTTTTCCGCTGGGGGGTGTGGGGGGGCGGGGGGGGGGATTGTGGATGGCCGGGCAGGGGGGCGGGGTGCGGTATTAAAATGACACTAGGCCTATATTCCCTAGAGTTTAGAAGAATGAGAGGTGATCAAATGGAAACATATAAAATTCTTAAGCGGCTTGACAGGGTAGATGCAGAGAGGATGTTTCCCCTGGCTGGAGAGTCTAGAACCAGGGGGTCACAGTCTCAGGATAAGGGGTCGGCCATTCAGGACTGAGATGAGGAGAGATTTCTTCACTCAGAGCGTTGTGAATCTTTGGAATTCTCTACCCCAGAGGGCTGTGGAGGCTCAGTCGTTGAGTATATTCAAGACCCAGATCGATAGATTTTTGGGAACGAAGGGATATGGGGATAGTGCAGGAAAGTGGAGATGAGGTAGAAGATCAGCCATGATCTTATTGAATGGCGGAGCGGCTCAAGGGGCCAAATGACCTACTCCTGCTCCTATTTCTTATGTTCTTATGTACACACTATGTCTAAATATGAATGCAGCCCAAATGGCCTTAAACAGCACCGTTACTATGATCGACGTATTATTTGCATGGATCTTCAGACTGAGAGTACAAGGCACCAAAAAAAAAATCAAAACACAAAACCACTCGACATGTCCCTTGCCTCCTTTATTTAAATTGCAAAAAAGTATTGGAAAATCAAGCCTGAGAGGAAAGGCATCTTCACATCTTTGTGATAAACCCAGAAGAAACCATTCCGGAAGTAAATATAGATTAGTTGAAGCAATGGTTTGTTGAAGACCTGCCGAAGGCTCATAGCAAACCTCAGCAAACTGGGCCAAGAAGATGTTCTGAACTAAAATGTTTGAGGCATTTTTTTTTTAGCTTGACTTTATCGAACTTCGAGAAAAGCCGCACAATGTTGTTTTCAAATAAACTTTAACTCTATTTAAACCAGATAGCCACAATCGTTTGTTAGAACACACCAATGCCATTATATACAATCAACGTTTTAAATGAAGCTATCTTTTATGTTATTTCCCCCAAAGATTTCGCACTTCTGATTGGCATCATTAATCTCTCCGTTCAATCGTATCTGAAGAAAAGTCCTTGAAAATGCTTTTAACTTTCAGAATGGGTCCTTGGAGGCAGCGTTTGAAAAAATAACTCATGGATTGATTTTCCTATCATGACTTGGAATAGCATTAATATTGATTGCCTCAGGAAGAGAGAGTAAAAAAAAGTAGCTCAAGAACAACTACAGTTAAAATCCCTTGTGATATTAACTGAAAATCTCTCTTGCATGTTGTTGTGGTCATTTGAAATCATGGTACAAAGGAAATCTATTCTTTTAGGCAATTTGAGCATTTATAAATCCCACAACTCAAATGTATTGAAAAGCTTCATTCAATGGGTTCATTGCTTAAAGATCTAAATCTTCAAAATCTTTTTATGCTGATTCTAATTGTCAGCATTTCATTATGTCGAATACATTGAAAAGCCTAGTTTGACTGAAATTTAAAATCAGCAGAAAACACATGGAAAGATTTGCATGCCTTTGCACCAGGTACACTTTTTACTGAGTATAATAATCATAGAATCATAGAAAGATACAGCACAGAAGGAGGCCATTCAGCCATCGTGCCAACTCTTTTAAAGAGCTATCCAATTAGTTCCACCCCCCCTGCTCTTTCCCCATAACCCTGCAAACTTTTCCGCTTCAAGTATTTATCAAATTCCCTTTTGAAATATATTATTGAATCTGCTTCCACCGCCCTTTCAGGCAGTGCATTAATAGATCAACGAGTGAGCTTTGAATGGCTGCCAAACAATACCGACAAAGGTTTCCTGGAGCCTGGCAAATGAATGGACTTTGGTGAAGATTATTGTCTTGTGAGTCCCATTGTGAAGAGGATATAACAGCATCTAGTCTGAGAACATGCTGCATTATGTTTTAATCAACAACTAACGTTTGAACTTTCATTGAGACACATAGAAAACACTTTGTTCATTTGTGAACAAAAAAATGAATGTGTGAACACCTTTGTCATTAGAATGGTTCCTTGATATACTTTGTTTTTAAAATGTTCACATTTGTGCTCCTCGATTTTATGACAACCATACATCGTCATAACGCTTTACCTTAACTTGCAAAGCAGAACAGATCAATGTGACAAGAGCACAATCAGCACATTCCATCTATTAACACAAGTGAGAGCAGAAATCGATTTGAAAGGCTAATGCGCAGTATAGGTTCTAAAAACAAAAACGTTCGAACATTTCTCAAAGGCCAAATCACCAAGCACATTCCGATTGTGCAATAATTTAAAGGCTCATTATCGCTGGAATCTTGTCACCTAAGTTCTCACTCCAGTCAGTGATGGTGTGCTTTGCTAACTTTGCTCAAAGTCTTGTATACTGCATGCACTGCAGAAGAGACGAAGGAGGAAGATTTCCGCTCTTCACATTTTGTGGAAAACACAAACATTATTTACATTTACAATTCTGCTGCAGATATTAAATGGAGGAAATCTTCCCTATAGATCTATTTCAGTACAAGCTTTTGAGAAGCTTTGTTGCCTTTGTTTATTAATCAGAGATTAAAAATGTACAGAAAGAGTTGTAGTCAGTAAGCTGTTTTCATATCACCAGTTTGATCATTGCAGGTGTTTCTGCTTAGAAACCTGGGGAACTAGCTTGCAAGATATCTTATTAAACAATGCAGTGTAAATTCCACTAAGGATCATGAAAACAAATTTTGCACAATTTACAGTAAGGGCCAACAGAAACATAAATGTCCTGGTCTGTGTCCTATAATGTAAATATCAAATTCTTAAAATTCATTGCCTAATACAGCAATACAGAAAAGCTTGTAAATTATGGGCCGTAATTTGCGGCCCCTACGGGTGCGTACGATGTGTGTACGCGCCCGTAAGTGCCGCGCAAGTTCCGGGTTTAGACATGCGCTGCGCATGCGCTAAAACCCGGAATTTGTGATCTGTCAAGAATTTTCTTGACTGGTCATCCGCATCCCCGGGAAAAGGGCATCTGCGGGTGGGGAGTTCTGACCAGCGAAAGCCTGTAACATTCCTACGCCTGTTTTTTTTTAATTAGTTTATGGGATGTGGGCGTTGCTGGCAAGGCCATCATTTATTGCCCATCACTAATTGCCCTTGATAAGGTGGTGGTGAGCCACCTTCTTGAACCGCTGCAGTCCTTGTGGTGAAGGTACTCCCACAGTGCTGTTAGGGAGGGAGTTCCAGGATTTTGACCCAGTGACGATGAAGGATCGGTGATATATTTCCAAGTCTGCGGCGAGTGTCTCACCTCCTGACTCCCCAAAGCCTTTCCACCATCTACAAGGCACAAGTAAGGAGTCTGATGGAATACTCACCACTTGCCTGGATGAGTGCAGCTCCAACAACACTCAAGAAGCTCGACACCATCCAGGACAAAGCAGCCCGCTTGATTGGCACCCCATCCACCACCATAAACATTCACTCTCTCCACCACCTGGCGTACCGTGGCTGCAGTGTGTACCATCTACAAGATGCACTGCAGCAACTCACCAAGGCTTCTTCGGCAGCACCTCCCAAACCCGCGACCTCTTCCACCTAGAAGGACAAGGGCAGCAGACGCATGGGAACACCACCACCTCTAAGTTCCCCTCCAAGTCACACACCATCCTGACTGAGAAGTATATCGCCGATCCTTCATCGTCGCTGGGTCAAAATCCTGGACCTCCCTACCTAACAGCACTGTGGGAGTACCATCACCAGAAGGACTGCAGCGGTTCAAGAAGGCGGCTCACCACCACCTTCTCAAGAGCAATTAGTGATGGGCAATAAATGATGGCCTTGCCAGCGACGCCCAAATCCCATAAATGAATAAAAAAAAAGTCAGGATGGTGTGTGACTTGGAGGAGAACTTGGAGGTGGTGGTGTTCCAAAGCGCCTGCTGCCCTTGTCCTTCTAGATGGAAGAAGTTGCGGGTTTGGGAGGTGCTGCCGAAGAAGCCTTGGCGAGTTGCTGCAGTGCATCTTGTAGATGGTACACACTTCAGCCACGGTATGCCGGTGGTGGAGGGAGTGAATGTTTAAGGTGGTGGATGGGGTGCCAATCAAGCGGGCTGCTTTGTCCTGGATGGTGTCAAGCTTCTTGAGTGTTGTTGGAGCTGCACTCATCCAGGCAAGTGGAGAGCATTCCATCACACTCCTTACTTGTGCCTTGTAGATGGTAGAAAGGCTTTGGGGAGTCAGGAGGTGAGACATTCACTGCAGAATACCTAGCCTCTGACCTGCTCTTGTTGCCACAGTATTTATGTGGCTGGTCCAGTTACATTTCTGGTCAATGGTGACCCCCAGGATGTTGATGGTGGGAGATTCGGCAATGGTAATGCCATTGAATGTCAAGGGACGGTGGTTAGACTCTCGCTTGTTGGAGATAGTCATTGCCTGGCAATTCTGTGGCGTGAATGTTACCTGCTACTTATCAGCCCAAGCCTGAATGTCGTCCAGATCTTGTTGCATGCGAGCATGGACTGCTTCATTATCTGAGGAGTTGTGAATGGCACTGAACACTGTGCAGTCATCAGCGAACATCCCCATTTCTGACCTGATAAAACCATAGGACCTGCTTTTACCAGCGTAAGAGTTTTAAAAAACAGAAAAATAAAATTTATCAAGAATTTATACACTTAAAAACCTGTGAAATAAGGTAAGTTTATTTTTAGCCCCTTTAAAACATGTAAGGGGAAAAATTGGGTTGAATTGTGCCTCTCGTTAGTGCCCCGATGGAGCGCCAATCTCCTAGCGCCCAGGCGCAGCACCGCTAACGTCTCCCACGAAATTCAGTGGGAGGTTAGCGGTGGCAGTAGCCGGTAGCGCCCTGCAGCACTGCATCGCCAGTGATGATGTCATCGCCGTGCGCAGCGCCCCGCTCACGTCCAAGCCGCAAACTTCCCTTGCGCCCCCCCCCCCCCCGACCTATCGCTGGACGATATGTGCGACAAGGTCAGGGTGTGTTTTTGCAGCGGCTGCAGTGGTAGTAAAAGAGGCAGGTGTCGGGCGGCCATTTTTTTGGGCCGACTGTCAGCACCTGCCCCCTTCCCCTTTTTTCCTCAGGGTGCCGGCCGCGATCACTCAGCCCGGAACTCCTCTTGAGTGCCGGGCTGTTTTCACAGCACCCCGCTCCCCTAAATATAAAATTAACGCCCCAGCGACGTTAGCACCCCAAAAGTGGCGCCATCCAATTTTACCCCTGCAAAGTTATTTTTCAAAAAATTCAATTATTGTTTTAAATATTTAATTAATTGCCATTTTTCTGACATATATGTGAGTTTTTTTTTAATTTAACTGAAGTGTAGAGGTATTTTTTGGGGTATTCCCATTCATACGTATGGGGTTTCTGTACATACGGAATCCTCATAAGCATGAATGTGGAATTCCCTTCTGTCATTTGTTGGGCCGGCGCACATGATCCCCGGCGTGCTTGTGAACCACCTGTGCCCCTGAAATACATGGGCCTCTACCCGGAGAGGCCCAGGACCACGAATCTCCGTACCCCTCCGGACCACCAGGTACGCAGTCATTATATTTGTGGATCGGAGGCATTTCCCCACTGCAGCCGCTCTGTAAAACGATTTTCCATAGATTGTTAAGCCCTGCCCTGCGTAGTTCCCGGCCAATTAAAAGGAAGCGGGTCTGATGACGTCATTTGATGATGTGTCATCAGCCGGTTTCCTTAAAGGAATCATGGCCGCATTCATTTTGACATTTGTGCTGTCAGTGATCTACAACATTGAGGTGCTGCAAACACTGACAATCACTGCTCAAAGGTGCATGGCTGCACCCAGGCTCTCCCATGACTCCCTCCATATGCTTATGGAGAGAGTCACAGCACGCAGGGAGGTTCTCTTTCCTTCCCATGGGTGTAAGAGGCCTCCCCAGGACACCAACACAGCCTGGTTGCACATTGCACAGGAGGACACAAGCAGGGATGTTGTCAGGAGTGCCTGGCTGCTGTGACGCAAACCTTTCAATGATCTCAGTAGATCACGAAACATTACTGCAAAGCCACACTCAACCTCATCCTGCTGTGCCACTCATCACATCCCCATCACTCTGCCTTCCCTACCCTACTCCTGCACATCCTTACTCACACCAACTTACCTTGCATTTCCACCCATCCCTCTCTATCTACATTATCACATCCCCATCTCACTAGCTATCCCTCACACTCACCCTCATCCTAGTGCAATCATACCAACTAACAACACACAAGGGTAGCCACTTGGGTGTTTTATGCAATGTTCATGTAAATTTTCTGTTAATGTTTTGTCAAACATTGAAATCTTTATTTTCCACACTTTCCTTATTCTGTGCTCACCTTTGGAAGTGTCTTAGTGAGTTACAGTGAATGGTGAGACATAACGGTATCCCCGCAATGGTGATGAGTGTGAAAGGAATGGCTTGGGCATTGTAGGATGCTTTATGGTGTTGTTGTGGGGTGGTGTTAACCTGGCGCATCATGTGGCAGCCAGGGTGTACAGCGTCAAGTGAAGTAAATCTGGCCATGGTGATGCCATCGCTGGCCTCCCGGACAGCAATGTGGTCGGGTGCTGATGCCCTGTGTCCTGTGCAGCATCAGGTGATTGCAGAGAAGGTTGGTGTTGTTGTTGGTGATATTGGTGTGCCTGGTGATGCTGGTGTTGGGGCTGATCGTGGAGGGATTCAGAGGACCAAGCTGAGATTTTTTGAAGGGTGCTGATGTTGTTGGAATAGATGGCAGCTGAAGTTGAGATGACAGAAGCGAATTGTCAGTGGTGAGAGAGGTTTCTCCAAGGAGGTGACAAGTGGATAGAGAGTTTACTCCAAACACTTCCAAACTGCATACAGCTCAAAAGTGTCTTCCAAATCCTGAAGGCTGAAGCTTCTGACATTGGAAAGTGACCAACTGTGAAATGGGAGCTTTTAAACCATTTTTCCAGCTGTCACCTATTCACAGCAATGGGGAGACATAGAGAACCCGACCTACTTACCTGGAGTGATCTCCGAACGACGTGAGCCCCGTTAAAATGTGGTAAAATAGCAAAAGGCTGGCAAAATAGTAGCTAAGAAGCACTTAACAAGCAGTTAAGTATCTTAAATGCCTCCCCCGCCGCTTGGTGTCGGGTCTGTTCTGAAATCGCAGACCCGACACTCTGGAAACTTACATGGAGGTGGGTTCGCAGCGGGTTCCCAACCCGCCATCAACCATTTTGATTGTGACAGCGGACCCTCCTCCAAACCCAAACTCTGAGCGCCGGCAAAATTTAGCCCTAAGTCTTTTTTGAAATATACATCAACCTCCATTTTATATAGTGCCTTTAATGTCAAAAAACTTCCCAAGGCCCTTTACAGAGCAGCAATCAGACAGAAATGGATACCAAGCCAAAGATGCAGATATTAGGAGGCTGACCAAGAGCTTGGTTAAAGAAGTGAGTTTCAAGGAGGCTCTTAAAGAAAGAAAGTGAGGCGGAGAGGCAGAGAGGTTTAGGGAGGGAATTCCAGAGCATATCACCTTGCTGACTGAAGATACAGCTAGCAATGGTGGGGCTAGGGAGAGCACAAGAGGCCAGAGTCAAAGGTACTGAGAGTTCTGGGTGGGTTGTAGGGCTGTAGGAGATAGGGAGGAGCAAGGCCATGAATGGATTTAAATACGAGGATCAGAATTTTAAATTTGAGGTGTTGGGTGACCGGGAGCCACTTTAGGTCTGCAAGGTTAAGGTGATGGGTGAATGGGTCATGTATGTCCCATTCACAATGTACATCGAGGAACCATACGAATGACAAAGGTGTTCATTTTTTTGTTCACAAATGAACAAAGTATTTCCTATGTGCCTCAATGAAGATTCAATGAAGAGAGCAGGAGATTGGGCCTCTGGACGAGATGTGCTCAGAAATGACATGGGGGAGATGGATGGTAGCTAGAGAGAGAGATGTAGGCCGCGATTTCACCATCGGAGGCAGGATCGCGGCGGGAGAGGTGGTTGGCGGGTTCCAGTCCCAATCCCGGCTCCATCCCGCTCTGTGAGAAGACTTTTCTGTTGATTGGGCTTGTTAAGCCCGCCCTGCTAGGTTCCCGGCCAATTAAAAGGAAGCGGGTCTGATGACGCCATTTGATGACGCGTCATCAGCCGGTTTCCTTAAAGGGGCCATGTCTACATTCATTTTGACATTTGTGCTGTCAGTGTTCTGCAGCATTGAGGTGATGCAAACACTGACGAGCACTGCACAAAGGTGGACGGTTGCACCCAGGCTCTCCCATGACTCCCTCAATATGCTTATGGAGAGAGTCACAGCACACAGGGAGGTTCCTTCCTTTCCAATGGGCACCAACGCAGCCTGGTTGCACATTGCACAGGAGGGCACAAGCAGGGATGTTGTCAGGAGGACCTGGCTACAGTGGCACGAACATTTCAATGATCACTGTAGATCACGAAACGTTACTGCAAAGCCACACTCAACCTCATCCTGCTGTTCCACTCATCACATCCCCATCACTCTGCCTTCCCTACCCTGCTCCTGCACATCTTTACTCACACCAACTTACCTCGCACCTCCACCCATCCCTCTCTATCTACATCATCACATCCCATCTCACTAGCCACCCCTCACACTCACCCTTTTTCTGTTAATGTGTTGTCAAACATTGAAATCTATATTTTCAACATTTTACCTTATTAGACAGATCTGTGCTCATCTTTGGAAGTGTCTTAGTGAGTTCCAGTGAATGTTGTGACATAACCTCCCCACCCACCCCCCAATTGTGATGAGTGTGAAAGGAATGGCTTGGGCATTGCAGGGATGCTTTATGGTGTTGTTGTGGGGTGGTGTCAACCTGGTACATCATGTGGCAGCCAGGGTGTACAGCATCAAGTGAAGTACATCTGGCCATGGTGAGGCCATCCCTGGCCTCCCGGGCAACAATGTTATCGGGTGCTGATGCCCTGTGTCCTGTGCAGCATCAGGTGATTGAAGCGAAGGTTGGTGTTGTTGTTGGTGCTGCTGGTGTGCCTGGTGCTGCTGGTGTTGGGGCTGATCGTGGTGTGATTCTGAGGACCAAGATGAGATTTTTTGAAGGGCACCGATGTTGCTGGAATAGATGGCAGCTGAAGTTGAGATGACAGAAGCGATCTGTCAATGGTGAGAGAGGTTTATCCAAGGAGGTGACAGTGGATAGAGAGTTTACTCCAAACACTTCCAAACTGCATATAGCTCAAAAGTGTATTTCAAGTCCTGAAGGCTCAAGCTTCTGACATTGGAAAGTGAACAGCTGTGAAATGGTAGATTTGATACCACTTTTGCAGCTGTCACCTATTCACAGCAATGGGGAGAGATAGAGAACCTGACCTACTTACCTGACATGAACTCCGAACGACGTGAACCCCGTAAAAAATGTGGTAAAATAGAAATAGGCTGGCAAAATAGTAGTTAACAAGCGTTTAGCAAACATTTAACTATCTTAAATGCCTCCCCCACCACTTGGTGTCGGGTCTGTTCTGAAATCACCGATCCAACCCGCTGTCAATCATTTTGATTTTGACAGCGGACCCGCCTTCAAACCCGCACTCTGAGCACCGGCAAAATTCAGCCCGTAGGTTCTAGGCTAGAACAGGGGAGAGCCTGGGGGGAGGTTTTGTATGGTGGTATGGGAATGGGAGAAGCTGTAGTGTCAGCTCAACAGATGACCTCAATCTTGATGATAAAGAGGTCCATGAACTCATCTCACTCGTTGCTGTAGTTGGGGTTGGAAGGGGCAGTGGAGAGGGGTTTAGCGAGATGGTTGGAAGTGGAACAAGAACAATATGGCCTTTATGCATTATTCTAAAGATTGCATTAAAACAGTAGCATCCAAACAATTGGCTGTGGGCCTCTTATAGTTCTGGCAATGAGGCCGAGAAAGCCCAGATAGCTCAGTGTATATTTGCAATTATAGAGATAATTTTCTGGTCAGTGTACTAGGTTCCACAGGGCAATTGCTGACTAGGAAATGTTCCCTCGTTCCCTGCCCAATATGCAGTAGGCATGATCTTCCATGGGGACCTGAGTTATGTTCTGGAGTTTCACTAAGTGGTTTGGTGTCGGGTTTTGCTTACTGGAGGAGTGCTATCTGGATTCCTCTTTTCTGTGTTAGTTTTTCTGCATTTCTTTGGTTGCATTTATTTTAGCATTATTTGTAGTTCTTTTAGCCTGCATTTTCAATTTCTGGATTACTAACATCAGCAATTTCAGTTGCTGCTATCACAAGTTCAGAAAATCGAAATTCCACGGGTAACTCGCTTCTACAAGATGGTCGCTCACTCATACACGGTGATCCCTCTCTCATACGCGGTGATCCCTCTCTCATACGCGGTGATCCCTCTCTCACACGCGGTGATCCCTCTCTCACACGCGGTGATCCCTCTCACACGCGGTGATCCCTCTCTCACACGCGGTGATCCCTCTCTCACACGCGGTGATCCCTCTCTCACACGCGGTGATCCCTCTCTCTCACGCGGTGATCCCTCTCTCTCACGCGGTGATCCCTCTCTCACACGCGGTGATCCCTCTCTCACACGCGGTGATCCCTCTCTCACACGCGGTGATCCCTCTCTCACACGCGGTGATCCCTCTCTCACACGCGGTGATCCCTCTCTCACACGCGGTGATCCCTCTCTCACACGCGGTGATCCCTCTCTCACACGCGGTGATCCCTCTCTCACACGCGGTGATCCCTCTCTCACACGCGGTGATCCCTCTCTCACACGCGGTGATCCCTCTCTCACACGCGGTGATCCCTCTCTCACACGCGGTGATCCCTCTCTCACACGCGGTGATCCCTCTCTCACACGCGGTGATCCCTCTCTCACACGCGGTGATCCCTCTCTCACACGCGGTGATCCCTCTCTCACACGCGGTGATCCCTCTCTCACACGCGGTGATCCCCCTCTCACACGCGGTGATCCCCCTCTCACACACGTTAGTCACACACTTGCACAGGGGTCTGAGAAGGGGTGAGTGGCAGCAAGAGATGGTCTGCCCACTTCTGTCCCTAGCCACGCAGCATTGTCTACAGACCCAGGTACAGCTCTCTGAATGTGTTTGGACAGGATCTGCCTTCGCTCTCTCTGCTTCACCAGGAAGGCAGTGACGGAGTTAAGCCTTATTTTCATGCCTGACCTTCAGACAACATCAACCAGAGAGATAGCTCTGCTAGTGGCTGTGACAAACCGCAGCTCTGAAATTTATGGCTCTAGATCATTCGAAGCCAGCTCTGGGGATATATGCCAAATCATTCAATCAGCTTTGGACCAATGCACATGGCAGGTGTCTAAGGTCGCCAGCTTTGCTTGGAGGTGTTCCTGGAGGTGTCATCTCATGACCTGCCACCTTGAACTGCCCCGCCTTCTCTCTCCCGACATTGGTTGTCCATCCTCACGGCGCATGACTTTCCCACGTCAATTGGAAAATGAACATTGCCCGATTGGTAGAGTCAAATAGCCCATTTTCTGAGTTCCAATATTTTTGTAATTAACAAATGAAAGTTTTCAAAGAAAATGAAGAAAGAAAATCAATTAATTAAAATGCCACTATGATTATTCTCACTGGTTGCTCACAGCAATGTCCTGGAGATTAATCTTCAATTCCTGGAGACTCCAGGGCAATCTTGGAGGGGTGGCAACCCTGCAGGTGTCAGGTGCGTTGTTTGTCACGGTGAAGTCTTTCTTCACCTTCTCCATGAAAAGCCACCTTCAGCACAAGAGAGCAATGTAGTTTTTCCATGTGTCAGGATTTCCCAAAGTGCAGGCTATTATTGATGGAAGGCAGAGGCCAGTGCGGCTCTTACATAAAACCCCATGGCCTTCATGAGCAGAATGCAGTTTCATTTGATTGATGTGCAGGTGGTCTATGACCATATGCATAAAATAATGCAACTGAGTGCACATTTCCCTGATGGTATTCATTTCAATGCAATTCACCATGCCAGTATTATTTGATGGAGAAGGTAGACGATTGCGATATCCTTAAACACAAGGTGAACGGCAATATAATGAGGGGCATGCGACCACTGAGAAGGTCATGGTAGAGGTGGTGGGGAACTGCTGCAGTCCCTGTGGTGATGGTACGTTCACAATGATTTTAGGTGATTTTGGCCCAGAAATGAAGGAATGGCAATGTATGTCCAAATCAGTATGGTGTGCGACTTGGAGGAGAACTGGAAGATGATGCTGTTCCTATAATGTTGGTGCTCTTGCCCTCTTTAGTGTTGATGGTCTTCGGGCTGTCGAAATAACCTTGCTGAGTTGCTGCAGTATATCCTGAAGATATTATATACTGCAACCAGAAATGTGCCAGTGATGAAGAGGCTGGATATTGATACAGTAACAGGCAGGCTGCTTTGACCTGGATGATATTGAGCTTCTTGTGTGTTGTTTTGGCTGCATCCATCTAGATGAGAGGTAGGTATTCCAACACACTCCTGACTTAAGCCTTGTAGATGGTGGAGCGGCTTTGAGGGTTGAGAAGGTGAGCCACTCATTACATAATACCCAGTCCTTCCCTTGTAGACACAGTATTGATGTGACTGGTCCAGTTAAACCTCTGATCAAAGGTGACCCCACAATATTGATGGTGGGGGCACTTGGTGATAGTGGTACCGTTGAAAGTCAGGAGAAGGTAATTGGGCCTTTTCTTGTTGGAGATGGTCATTGGCTGGCACTTGAGTGGTGCAAATATCGCCTGCCATTTTTCAGCCAAAATCTGGATGTTGTCCAAGTCCCGCTGTAGGCTGGCATGGGACGCCTCATTATTGGAGGAATTGTGAATGCAGCTAAACACTGTTAAATCATCAGCAAACTGCCTCACTCCTGATTCTATGACAGAGGGAAAGTCATTAAAGATAGGTGGGTTGAGGATGATGCCCCGAGGAACAATAGCAGTGATTTCCCGGGGCTGTGATGATTGGCCTCTGACAACAAAGACCATCTTTCTGTGTGTCAAATATGACTCCAGCCACTGGAGAGTTTTCTCAATGACCCAAATTAATTTTAAGTTTGCTGGTGTTCCATAGTGACATACCAGATCAAGAGCAGCTACCTTAACCTCTCCTCTAGCATTCAGTTCTTATGCCCCTGTCTGGCTCAAGCTAAGTGTCAGCTTGGCTCAGTTGGTAGCACTCTTGTTTGTGAATCAGAAGGCTGTGAGTTCATGCCTCACTGAGGATTTGAGCACATAATTTAGGTGGACATTTCAGTGCAGTGCTGCATTGTTGGTCTTTCAGATGATAAGTTAAATAAAGGCTCGCTCTGGATTCTTAGGTGGATGTAAAAGATCTCATGGTAAAATTCGAAGAGGAGCAGGGACTTCTCCTGACCAATAATCCCCTCTCAACCAATACCACAAACAAATAGATTATCTGGTCATGCATTCATTTGGTTTTTGAGGGGGCTTGCTGTGCATAAGTTGCTTGCAATATTTGCCTGCAAACGACAGTGACTGCAGTTCAAAAATAATTCATTGGTTGGGATGTCCTGAGGACATGTTAAGGTACTATTATGTTTTGAGGTATTTTCTATTTTCCGTTCTCTAGATTCTTTGGCTTCTGTACTTTCACTATTCTCATAGGGAGTCCCAACTCCCTGTGACCTCAAGAGTACTATCACCAGTGCTGATATCTAGATGAGCCTTCAGTAACATGCCCAGGATAACGTACAGAAAAACCTATCTATTAGTTCTTTTAGCTACTGCAATAATCCTATGCTTTTGCAGGATCTTGCTCCCATCTACATAAAGTCACAGAACATCCCAACACCTGATTTTCTTTCAGACTTTGACCATCAAGTAAATTTATTTAACAATAGATAAACAAGGGAATAAATAACAAGAATACAATACAAATAGAAATTGTGCTATCTGACTCCTCAAAAGGGAACATACAAGTGTTTACAGTCTCAGTACTAAATTGCTAATTCTTTTGAATTAATATCTTAGTCTTTTCTTCTCCCCACGATGGGAACGACACCGATCTAACCTAACTCTTGATGGTTCCAAACAGATTTGAACAATTCAGCTAATGTAAATACCCTTGAAACTGTTGCCAGAGCTCTTTTGAATTTAGATAACTGACAATTGAAAAAGGGGCTGTGAATCATGCATGTAGCTGGGCTAATCACACAGCATTACTAATGTTTAAATTATGCAGCTTGGTTCATCTGTCTTGTTTGAAATCTGGGAGACAACCGACCAAAACTCCCAACATTTGAGTTCATTTAGGCTACAACATTTTGTTTTTTCGTTCATAGGATCTGGGCGTTGCTGGCAAGGCCAGCATTTATTGCCCATTCCTAGTTGCCCTTGAGAAGGCGGTGGGGAGCCGCCTTCTTGAAGCACTGCAGTCCGTGTGGTGAAGGTACTCCCACAGTGCTGTTCGGTAGGGAGTTCCAGGATTTTGACCCAGCGACGATGAAGGATCGGCGATATATTTCTAAGTCAGGATGGTGTGTGACTTGGAGGGGAACTTGGAGGTGGTGGTGTTCCAATGCGCCTCCAAGGTGGAAGAGGTCGCGGGTTTGGGAGGTGCTGCCGAAGAAGCCTTGGCGAGTTGCTGCAGTGCATCTTGTAGATGGTACACACTGCAGCCAGGGTGCGCCGGTGGTGGTGGGAGCGAATATGGAGTTTAACTGCAGTTGGCTTTTAAGCTCCTTATGTGAATGGATTGAAAATGATAGCCACCAAACCAAAACTAAATAAAAATACTCTGGTCCAGAAAACCTGCTTCCCGGCATAAGTGCCAGGATGTGCCCTGCCTAGCCTACAAGCAGGTAAATAATGTTGGGATGTTGTAAGTTTTGAAAGCACAGAGCTTGACACGCAAGTGCCCACCTTGCATCTCAATTAGTATCTGAGTAAATGGGCTCGATTTTACCAGGCCCGAGGAGGCGGGTTTGGAGGCGTGTGAGTTGTCAAAATCGCAAAAAATGGCGGCCGGGCCCAAATCCGCCTCCAGCCCACCTCCAAGCAATTTTCCCACATTCGTGTTTTCAGACCCCGTTTCCATCCCACCTCCAAGAGGCGGGATAGGCCCTTAAGGCCCTTAACAACCACTTAATTGCCTCTATAATCCCATTTTGAGAGGCCTTTCTGATTTTTAGATATTTCCCCCATCCAACACGCCTCCTCTGGAACACGCCAGTTAATCCTGGCAGCCTCACAAGTGGATTGCTTACGAACAGCTGCAGCTCCACCATTAAAAAGGAGTTTTCATCAATGATCACTTGCAGGTGGCAGAACTTTGTTGTTTCAGGTCTGGGGGAACTTTTAGCAGGCCTACTCATTGTTGTGGAAGTTTGGAGCCTGACACCCATCTCCAGTGTGACCTGCTGGGAAAGCCCTCTCCCCACCTTGACTGAGCGCTTCCTCAACTGAGGCATATACCAGAAGCATGGCAAACATTTACTTCCTTTCCTCCTGGACATCAGATTCGGACAAAGACCAGCCGCGGCAGCAGCAGAACCCTGAACAACAGCAGCAACAACAGCAGCAGCAACAACAGGAGTGCCAAGCTCACCCACCTGAAGCTGCACAGGCCAGAAAGCGCCAGCGCACGACCACATTGCTGGCCGGGATGCAAGGGATGCACTCATGTTGGCCAGATTTACTTAGCCTACACAATCAGACACTTTTGCCTCGCACCTTCTTACCAGAGCATCGGCAATGGACAAGAACCTGTGGTTTCCTATCACTCTGACCACCATACTGACAATTGCAAGTCGCTCTAAGCCCTCAATGTGGAAGCCCCATTTGCGAAATGATACAGGCCAGAACTTCAACAGTTTGTCATCAAATCTGTTTATGATACCATTACAAGGATGGCTGGTCAAAAAACAATACATCAAAACACCCAAGTGACTACCCTTGTGACTACTTGTGCTTTATCTTCCTCTTACGCATGCTCCTACATGGTGCTTCCCCTGTGGCTTCAGCAGATGTGGAGGGCTCTTGCTCACTTTCTTGCTGCTCCTGTCTCGACACCTTTGGCGGGCGTCCTTTGGGGTTGCGAACCTGCGAGGGCTCGGCATCAGTCTGCTGCTCCTGTGGCTGTGCAGGGGCTGAGACGCCCATCTCAGTTGGGTGAGGACTCTGGTGGGGCTCTGACAGAGGGCTTTGCAGTGACATGGTCATGTGAGTGCTTGGAGAGGAGCCCCCACTTCCTTGTTGTCTGCCACCAACATCCCTCTCATGGGTCAGCCCCACTTCAGAGCTAGCAAATGGCTTGACAGCACCTTGCTGCACTGCAGGGGGGCCATGAGGACCTGTTTCTGCACTGGAAGTCCTACTCCAGAGGACTTCCATGAAGGTCTGGTTTGTATGCTCAATAGCTGACCATCGCTCCTCAAGAGATGTCATTCTATTCTGAACAATGACCATGTTTTCAAGACCCTGGTGACTAAGCTCCTCCATGGCCGTAGCCAACCTCTCCTCTACCGTAGCCATCCTCTCCTCTACGGTAGCCAGTCTTACCACGGAGGTAGCCATCCTTTCCGTGGTGATGCGTTCATGCGCCAATGCCTCCACAAAGGCTCTGCTCATGTTCGCGATGGACTCCTCCATTCGCTCCACACTCGCAGCGACACTGGAGACAAAACCTGCCAGAGACTCCTGCACCTGTTCCTGGAGTTCCAGCACCGCTCTCTCTCTGGATGGGCCCGAAGGCACAGGGTCGACATGCAGCTGAGCTGAGCTGGCAGAGTCTTGTGCCCTCCAACGAGGACTCTCCACTGCTGTCCCTGTCTCCACCATCTGCTGATGCTCACTTGTGAGCTGTGATACACCAGGTGAAAACACTACTCTATCTCGTGAAGGTCCCACCGATGTGTGATTGTCTGCGCTGGTGCTGGGTGTGCTTAATTCTGCTGACGCTGTGCCCTCAGAGGTTGCAGCTTCCTCTGAGGAGTCTTGAAGCTCAGGCTCTTCCTCCTGGACAGTGGGGACGGGGGCTTTCGATGGTCCTGTGTGGGAGTAAAGGAAAGAGTTAGAGATGTGAGGTCAAGGTTACATGCACATTGAATAGTGCAGATGATCATAAGTTAATCTGTTAGAGCATCAGATTCATTATCAGTGACTCATGCAATGTCAATGAGAGAGATGCCAAACTATTCTGTCACCAGCTTGCTGTGATGCTCTCGTCTGTCCGTCCTCCACTTGGGAATCATCCTCGATCCTGGCGATTTCCAGGGCCGCCTCCTCCCAGGCGGTGAGCTGGGCTACTGAGGGTGGCCCTCCTCCTGTCATGGCTCTTTCCCTCTTATTGTGGGCTCTCTTTTCCTGCAACGAGGTACACAAGTGGATTTTGAGTGAGAATGAAGGAGTGAGTGTAGAGAATCCATAGCATAGATGCTTAGAAGGAGACAAAGGGACCCTCCCTGTGTGTTGTAAGTTGTTGTTGTTGCATCACAGTGATAGGGAGTGTGAGGGCTGCATGGTCGAATAGTTAAGTGAATGGGACCATAGAGAGAGAGGCAATGGGTAAGGGTGCAGGGATCTAAGTGTCAAGTGGGATGTGGAGGAAGAGGTTGACAAAGCAGAGTGCTGGTGAGGAGAGGCGATGGGGATCAGATTGAGGGTGATGGGAAAGTCATACTCACTTTTCCTGTGCGGAGAAGATCATGAAACCTCTTCCTGCATTGCAGCCAGGTTCTGCGGCTCATCGAGATGGAGTTGACCTCCTGGGCCACTTGCAGCCACACAGCTTTAGTCTGCTGGGGTGGCTTTTTTCTCCCTGAGGATGGGAAGAGCACCTCCTTATTGGATCTTGCTCCCTCCACCAGAGCTTGGAGGGAGGGCTCATCGAAGCGTGGAGCACACTTTGGCCTACTGGTGGACATAGTCGACCAATGAAGTGCTTACTACAATGGCCATAAAGTTTGCAGTCTCCAGAAGAAGCAAGGCTGCTTGCAGGCCTTAAATCCAGCAGCATTGATGACATAATCGGAGGCGACTTTCTGGATGAAAAGACTCATTGGGCCAGGGGTTCCCACATGCTGGAAATCAATTGCCCAATTAGGGGATAATCGCACTTTTTCCCCACTTCACTTCAGAGTCAGGGTCCTGACACGAAAACCATCTGACACACCCCAGCCTGCCCACAATGTCAAAGTCAAGCCCAATGAGTATGCATCATGCACTTAGGAGGTTCTGTTGGAAGCTTGCCTTTTGGGCATAACTTCAGAAATGTAAGTGAAACAATATCTCCAGATTTCAATGGTCGCTACAAAGGTTGTCCTGCAGCAATATGGGCATCCATGTGAATCTTTGAAAGAGTTGAAAGGTTGTCTGGATGCTCTGCATGTAGCTTCACTTCAAACTGCCCCCAGGCTGAGAGAAAATCTCTTTGCGGCACGCATATGTTTGCCCATTTACTTTGCCTTTAAATTACAACTGCAGTCCCTTTAAGAGTCACAGCTGCGCCAGAAATCCTGGCCCTGAATTGAGCGAGCTCTCGCTCGGTCTAAGAAGGCCCACCCCCAGGGATTGCATGCGTGTGGCTTTTTCAGAAACTCGTCTGCTGCATTCAAGGCTGGAAGCTGGCTCCTGGGCACTGGGCTCCCAGAAACCGAATTAAAAGAAGATAAATGTAAAAGCAGCTCAAGCGCAAAGAAAATCAAATTGACGACTGGCGTGCAGAAAGGCTAAGTCATAAAAGTTTGTATGTAAACATATTTTCTGCATAATGTATCTTTTCCTTGTAATTCCTTGGCAATGCTCATGTTAAATATTGATAGTTTTTATATTTAGATGTGATCTTAGCACTTCGGAACATCACAAAGTGCTGCACTTATTAATTACTTTTGATCCGTAATGACTGTTGCATAAGCCATAGAATCATAGAATGACACAGCACAGAAGGCGGCCAGTTCTGCCGAAAGGTCATCGACCTGAAACATTGGCCATGATTTTGCCGGCGCTCAGAGGGCAGGTTTGGAGGCGGGTCAAAGGTTAAAATCGTTTTGCTTGATGGCAGGTTGCGATCCCACCGTCAACCCGCCTCCGAACAATTTTCCCAAGTGTCGGGTCCCCGATTTGTGCATGGACCCGACACCTGGCGGCGGGAAGAGGATTAAAGGCAATTACCTGCCTATTAACAGGTAATTGTCAGTAGTTGACAGCCTATTTTTGAATTTTGCCGCTTCTGCCTCGGGTTTCCCGTCCGGACACCACGCCAGGTAAGTGTGTCGTGTTGTGAGTCTGTTGTAATGTTTCTGGATTGATGACAGCTGCAGAAGTGGTGTGAAGGATCCAATGCTGCACATGGTGAGTCTCAGAGGTAAGAAAATGTTAGGAACTGCATTTTTACTACATTTACACTTTTCTTTAGGTTACAAGTTTTTAAATCCATGTCCAGTGCCACCTCATTGGGAGAACCTCTCTCACCAGTGACAGATCGCTTCTGCCACCTCACCTGCAGCTGCCATCTATTTCAGCCTATGGAGGGAATCATTGGAGAGCCTGGGTGCAAGAGGTCACCTTTGTGCAGTGATTGTCAGTGTTTTCAGCACCTCAATGCTGTCAAACACTGAGAAATCAACTGTCAAAATAAAATTGCGTGTGGTCCCTTTAAGGAAACCGGCAGATGACGTGTCATCAAATTACGTCATCTGACCGGCTTCCTCTTAATTGGCCGGCAAGCCCGCAGTGTGGGCTTAACAAGGTAAATCAAGGCAAAATCATGTCTGTGGGCCGGATGCAGCTGGGGGCGGGACTGGAAGCCGGAAACCACCTGACCCGCTCCCAACCCTCCTCCATTAATAAAATCGCGGCCGTTAACTCTGTTTCTCTCTCCACAGATGCTGCCTGACCTGCTGAGTGTTTGCAGCATTTTCTGTTTTTATTACAGAGGGAGGCCATTCAGCCCATCGTGCCTGTGCCGGATGAACGTGTATATGTGGACAAACGTATGCACACATCCCTTAGATCAAAAATATTTCCGTTAATTATTTCCAAAATGTAGTGTGTGTACAGTAAATGCTGCAGAAAATCACTGAAAATAATTCAGAGAAAAGTGTGGCTGGGGAAGGGCTGTTTACATGAAAACCAGATCCTGATTTAGGAACATTGGTCCCGATTTTAACTGCCCCCACCTGGCGGAAACTGGATGGGGGAGGTGGGGGGCAGAGGGCTGTTAAAATAACAGGTGTCAGTTACCCACTCCACTCCCGCTTCCATCCCCGGTGTCCCCATATTAACCTGCTCTTTTGAGCAGGTGAGCAGTACACCCGCAGGAAGGAAGCGGGGTCCTGTTTTAAGTAAGCAGATCAGGTCCAATTATGTCATCAGGCCCCATGATGTCATCAGGTCCAATGATGTCATCAGGCCCCATGATATCATCAGGTCCAATTATGTCATCAGGCCCCATGTTCAATATCTACCAGAGTCCTGAGCGAGGGGGTGTGGGGGGGAGCAGTGTCAGCTCTCCTGTCAGGTAAAACCTGCCAGGAGCCGCATCCTGTGCCAGAAAGCGCCCAGCAGGTAAGGGTCAAATTTATTTTTCAGGTTTTCTTTTGGGCCAGGAGGGACTGGACTGTTCCTCCGGGCCACACACGGAAACCTTGGGCCTCCTTTAAACTGGGTTACCCTCCTCCTCTCCTCGATTGTGGCCAGACCTCCCCCCCAACCTCCCCTCCTGATCATGGCCCCAAGCTTTGACCATCATAAGAACATAAGAAATAGGTGCAGGAGTAGGCCATTTGGCCCCTCGAGCCTGCTCCGCCATTCAATAAGATCATGGCTGATCTTCTACCTCATCTCCACTTTCCTGTGCTATCCCCATATCCCTTGATTCCCTTAATATTCAAAAACCTATCGATCTCTGTTGTAGGCATACACAGACCCTTAATTCTTAATTTTTAATTTCGATATATATTGAAATGCTTTGCCAGGTCAAAAGGTTTTTTTCAAAGTGGAATATAAAGTTGTCACTGATAAGGCACATGGGATTTGCTTTGATAGACAACAGAGATAAACAAACCCCTTTAGTTTTGCAGACATGGTGGGCTCGATTTTAATAGCCCTGAGGAGGCGGGTTTGGAGACGGGTCTGTTAGGAAAATCGGGAAAAATGGCTTCAGACACCCAACCCACCTCCGTCCCGCCCCCACCCGATTTTCCTGAGTGTCTGTTTAGCCGCTCCTAAACTGACCCGTCTCCAACCGATGGGACAGGTAGTTAAGGCAGTTTTCCTGCTTCTGGCTCCTGTTTCCCAACTTGTCAGAAACAGGCCAGGTTCAAGGAGATGAGTTGCTGGAGGACATGATTTGTATGCATTGGTGGAATGCTTTAAAAGCGCCCCTGAAACATGGCTGACATTCAAATGCAACAACTTTGCTGTTGTAGGTTTGGGATAACATTTTGCAAATCTACTGACCTTCTGACTGTTCAAGCTGACACCCATCTGCAGTGTGTCATGAATGGAAATATTTCAGGCCACTTCGACTGTGCACTTGCAAGATTGTTACCTCAAATGAAATCTATAGCAAGTGGATGGGAAACATTTATGCCCTCTCATCCTGGTCCTCATAATCGGGGGAGTAGCAGCGTGGCTCACCACATATCTTCCTGGGAAGAGGAGTAGGAGGAGGACGAGGGGAGCCTGTTGTGACCAATGCAGCATCCCTCCAGTTCACTGCTGCCCGTCAACCAGAGTATGCACACTGCCATGCCAGACTACCATAAGCTTACTCTTCGACCATAGGTGGCCACCATATGGCTCTGTAATTGCAGGTGACACTTGTCCAATGTCATACTTCATCTCTGCTAGACCCTCTTATTTCCTATCACTTTTACCATCAGCATTACAAATGTAAGTCACCCTGAGCCCTCAATGCGCTTTTGCCATTTCCCAGAACACATAGGCCAGACAATCAACTGTTTGACATAATTTATCTTTAACACATGACAAAATATACCAACTACAGTCAGAAAGAAAAGAAACATCACCCACGTGAGTCCCCTTGTGACTATAGGTGCTAAATCTTTCTCTTACGCGTGCTTCTACGTGGCGCTTCCCCTGTGGCTTCAACAGATGTAGAGGCACCTTGCTGACTAGGATGCTACACCTGCTTAGATGCGTTTGGCAGGTGTCCTCTGGGTTTGGGAGCCTGGGAGGGCTCTGTATTGGCATGGTCATGTGAGCGCTTTGAGAGGAGCCCACACTTCCTTCTGTCCTGCCAGCAACATCCCTCTCATGGGTCAGCTGCACCTCATTGCTGGCAATTGGAAGGAGAGCACTTTGCTGCACTTCAGGGGGGCCATGAGGACCCGTATCTGCACTGGCAGTCCTCCTCAAAAGGACGTCCATGAAGCTCTGGTCTCTGTGCTCAATAGTTGCCCATCGCTCCTCCAGAGATGTCATTCTACTCTGAACAGTCACCATGTTTTCCTGACTCTCGCGACTTATTTCCTCCATGGCCGTAGCTATCCTTTTCACTGAGGTAGACATCCTTTCCACGGAGGTTGCCATCCTATCCATGGTGGTGCGTTCATGCGCCATTGCCTCCACCACGGCAGTGCTGATGTTAGAGATGGACTCCTCCATTCTATCCACACGCATACTAACCCTGGAGACAAACCCTTCCAGAGACACCTTGTTCCTGTATTTCACGAATCGCTCTTTTTCTGGATGGCCCCAGAGGCACAGCGTCTGCATGCAGCTCAGCAGAGCTAGGAGATTGCTGCGACCTCCGCAGAGGACTCTCCACTGCTGTTGCTGTCTCCACCATCTGCTGATGCTCCCTTGTGCGCTGTGATAGATCAGGTGGCAACACTACTCTAACTCGCGATGGCCCCACCGAGGTGTGCGTTACTGCGCTGGTGCTGGGTGCGCTGAGTCCTGGTGACGCTGCTCCCTCAGAGGCTTCAGGTTCCTCTGAGGATATGTCCGGGTCTTCCTCCTGGATCGTTGGGAGGGGGGCGCTCGATGGTCCTGTGGGAGAGTAAAGGCTAGAATTAGACATCTGGTATTGATGTAGCAGACACATCCTTTTGAGGAGATGATACAACGCGATTCTCTATGAACATCATATTCCATTGCTTTCTGAGAGGGATGAAACTCTATTATGTCACCAGCTTCCTCTAGTGTGCCCGTCTCTCCATCGCCCACTTCCAGGTTCTCGACACCTCCAACAATCTCATTTGCAGCCTCCTCAGCACTGGTCAATGTCGCTAGGGTAGGTGTTCCTCCTCCAATCATTGCTCTCTCCCTCTTATTGTGGGCTATCTTTTCCTGCAAGGAGGGACACAAGCGGTGTTTCAGCCACAGTGATGGAGTGAGTGTGATTAATCCCTACCATAGAAGATTTGAGTGAGACGAAGATGGGCTAAGGTGCCAAGAGGAAGGTAGCTCCCTGTGCGTTGTTAGTTGTTGTCACTGCATGACAGTGAGAGCGAGTCTAAGGGGTGCATAGGCAGGATGCTGAAGTGATTCAGTGCAGAGACAGAGATGGATAGGAAAGGGTGCAAGGGAAGTAAGATCAAGGTGGGATGTGAAGGAGAAGGCTTCCAAAGCAGAGTGCAGGTGATGAGAAGATAAGGGAAGCAGAGTGAAGACAAGTGAGATGGGATACTCACTTTTGATGTTCTCACAAGATCATTAAACCTTTTGTGGCACTGGATCCATGAGCGGCATAAATGGACCTTGCACTCCCCTTCTGAGCAATGCGCAGCCAGGCTGCCTTGGTCTGCTGAGGAGGCTTCCTCCGGCCATCAGGAGGGAAGAGAATCTCCCTGCGCCCTCTGACAGCATCCACAAGAACTTGGAGGGACTCATCGTTAAACCGATGAGCTGCCTTGCCTCTGGAAGAAGTCATAGCTGTGAAAAGAAGTGCAGGAAACCACAATGGAAAGGCTCAGGCTGGATGGCAGCTTTAAAAGGAGCTGCTATTATGACGTCATCAGAGGCGGCCAGCCGACCCGATCCCACTCATTGGACCGGCCAGCACGCCTCCATGAAAGTAACAAGGTACTTTAATAAAAATCGCAACTCTGCAGCTGTTCCCGCCGGAAGCAGCTCCCGAACCCTCCCACAACGCAACCCGACTCCAACCCGCCTCGGGAATTAAAATCGAACCCGATGTCTCTGATGACTTTTCGGAGGTTAAAGGGGAGAAGTCAAACCTTTGAAGTTTTGAAATGCAGAATACGACGTAACCCATGAACCGTAACCAAGTGGTTTTTTGCCACTTTTGTAAACTTTAGGAGTGAATGAACAATTTTTGGCTGTGATAAGGACTACTAATGGATAGTGACATGGGATGAGTTAATGTGAATGTTTGACAGCTCAAACAGCTCAGACCAACATTAAAGGAACATTTCACCATCTCTGAATGATTGATTTACTGTAAAAGGCAAGGAAAGCTGTATAAAACACAGTGGCTAAAGAATATCGGCACTGCAGTCAGAAGAAGGTGGTTTGGTCAGTCATCTTGCCTACGAGGATCAGGCTGCAGTCAGAAGGAGGGGCCTGGCCAGTCTTCGCACTTACGAGGACCTACAATCAACGCTGGACCGATCATCGGCGGGTGGTTGTATGTATGATTTCTTGTAACATTATTGGTGGACTGCTCGAATAGTGGTTGGGGTTTGAATCTGTCTTAGGAACAATAAAAGGTTAAAGATAGAACCCATGTGCCTGGCATAAATTCTCATAAGTCTCAAGTCCGTACTATAACCTGTTGGATGGGCCGAGGGGTAATTCCGCACGTCTTACACTGTCTTGAATACACTCGACGACTGAGCCACCACAGCCCTCTGGGGTAGAGAATTCCAAAGGTTCACCACCCTCTGAGTGAAAAAATTTCTCCTCATCTCAGTCCTAAATGGCTGACCCCTTATTCTGAGACTGTGATCCCTCATTCTAGCCTCCCCAGCCAGGGGAAACATCCTCCCTGCATCTTCCCTGTAAGAATTTTGTATGTTTCAATGAGATCACCTCTCATTCTTCCAAACACTGGAGAATATAGGCCTAGTCTACTCAATCTCTCAATCATTAACTGATGGGAACCGTCACCACGGGTCCCCACGGGCTGGGACCTCCTGCTTGTTTGTGCCACGCCCGCAGGCCAGGTTTTGAATCTGGCTGGCTGTCAGGAGGGAGGCTGCAGCATTTTATTCAAATGAGGCCCTGCCGTTAAGATGGGCAGAGCCTCCACAGCCCCGGCCTTGCTGGGTTCTGCACCGCACCCTCCCCTCCTCCCCATAAATATCGGGGCCGTCATAGCGTGTATTTTCCCACATTCATCACTAATTGACAGGAAATTGGCAGCTTGGGAAATGAAAATGATCAGGCATATTGTTTGGACAGTTTTACCCTGCATTAATTCATGCTCCATCTAACCTGGGGGTGCTTATCACTGATGTTGAACACCCAAAGCAGGAAAATTATCTATTCTCAGGCTCTCACTTTCAACATTAAAAATTAGACAGTTTATTTTAAAATTTTAATTATTGTCATTGTTGCACTATTTATCTTTGAAATCACCAGTCAATTATCGTTGTGATTTTAATGTTTCCCCCAACACTTTAACAATTTTACCAGGAGCGTCTTCAGTGTGCAGGACAGCAAATCACATTTTAACTTTTCAACCTATAACCTGCTGGGGAGGAATTTTATCAATGGGGGGCTCGTTGGAGGCGGGACTGCTGCTTGTCGGGTTTCTGTCCCGCCTCCATCGACGTCTGGCCAACCCACGCTATTTTCCCTTGACTGACCTTCTTAAGCCCGCCCTGCGGGTTTAGCAGGCCAATTAAGGGAAAGCCGGTGACAGAGAACGTCAACGTATGACGTTTCATCTGTCAAAAATTTTTGACAGATGAATTGTCATCATTTGACAGCTTTGAGAGGCTGTCAAACACTGACATTCTCTGTTGTTTGGTGAGTTCTTGTACTCAAGGCTCACCAAACCTATTTCCTGAGCAGAAAGCAGATGGCTGTTGCATCGGAGAATGGAGCAGCCATTCTGTCATCTATGTCGTGGAGATGCCGGAGCCTCCAGATCCCCAACGATTGAAGCCTGCAGGAAGAAACAAAGGGAAGGAAACTTTTTCTAAGACTTTTCACTCACCTCACATACTTACTTCTCCACACTTGCACCCATCACTCACCTCCACAGCGCACTTTTGGACCCGTTCAACCCTGCAGACCCACTACTCACCTCGCTGACCCTGGCGGGGTTTCCCGACATCAGGAAGCCCGCACTTCTGTTGGAAAAATGGGGATAATCCTCTTAACTGCCTGTTAACTACCTGTTAACAGGCAGCTAAGTGGCTGTAATCCCCTTCCCGCCTCGAGGTGACGGGACCCGGCGCGGGTCGGGTACCCGCCTCCTGGCAAGATGGCACGGAGGCGGGTTGGGGGCGGGATGGGTACCCGCTCCCAGTTTCTGCCATTTTCCCGGCAGTCCTGCCTCCAAACCCACCTCCCCAGGGCTGGCAAAATCGCCCCCCGCTGCTGTCCAAAATATTGGAGGGTTTCTTATCATTTAACTCATGGTCACATTGGCATTTTAGGATAAGGCCGCTAAAACTTCACTCCTCACAGTCCTCCCCAGGAATTCACTGACAGACACCCTCTCCCATTAGACAGAAATGAGACTTGCGATTGCCATACTGAGCGCCACTTGAAACAATTGTGACTATCTTCTTTTTCCCTGCCATTAAAAACTGGTCGTGCTCTGGGTCGTGAGATTTTTCCTCACTCCCCGGCAGAGGTAATTTGAACTTTATGCGATCGTGTAATATGGGCAGCAGCAAATCGCCAGTCCGTTTGGAACTGAGAAGCGGGAGAGATGTAAAACGGGACTGGCGATTCACTGTCGCCCATTTCACACTGTCACACAACGTCAAGATGACGCCCCGCTAATGATGCAATGCAGGTTTATAAACACGAGGATCCTTTAGCTGCCCTCTTTAGCAGTGACTCAGAAGCTTTTGGGTGGCTGCACGGTAACCATTCCAGCCGCTCCAGCAGCAAAGGTATGCAGAGCCGTTTTGAGGCCCGGGCCTCATTTAAATTGAACCGTCGAGCTGCAATGGGCGCCAATGGGCGCCCCAATGCAGCCTGGCAATGCGAAGTTGGGTGGCCCAGTATCAAGTCCTGGGGTGGGGGAGCTCAAGGTGGCATCGCCCAAGATTATTTCGCACAATTTTTTTCACTTGCTATTTTGGGGTCTCTTCAAACTTTGCCACCGGTGAGACAGATTGGAGAGAGCACGGTGCAGTTCTGTCCTAAAGTGGCCACCGGGGGGTCCAATGTCTGTCATAGCAACCCCGATTTGCATATCAAGAGGGGCCTACCACCTGAAGCAGGCAATCACTTTGGCTGCCCGGCAGTAGGCCCTTGTGAAAATGGCTGTGGCTGGTGTGCCAATGTTAATGGGGCGGTAAGGCTGTCTGCACTACTTTGAGGCCATTACCCCTGAGTTCAGTGTGTTACAATTATCCCCCCATGTTTATTAGTATGCGCAAGAGAATTAAGTTAACAAGCTGGGGCCATAAGCAGATAGCTGATTGCACAATGCTATTAGGCCATGAAAGGTGAAAGTAAAGCACGAGATAAGTACTTGGAAAAATGTACAGCAGGTCCATCAGCATCTGACAGGGACAAGGTAAGAAATTCCTTTGGGTGGGTACGTGCGTTAGACAGAGCATAAATTACATGCAGGGCAAAGCTCCCAAACGAAGTGCCTGATCGTTTTAATTCCCCAGGCCAGCCAGAATCCTGTATTATGCCCCAACGAAGCGTCAACTATGACCAACCCTTTAACCTTTACTACTCTGAGAGAAATGAAGCAATGTCGAGCACAAATAATGGGACACTGAATTGCCCCATGAGCGAAGAAAACTTAACAATTCATGACTGACAGAAACGTGATGAGTTATAATGATTTTACTCCGAAATAGAATAAACCCAGCAACCCACTGTTCACCATATTGCAATTTGCATTTAAACTACTTCCAAAGGAGCTGGTTTGTGTAAATAACGTGTGCCTCACAGAAATGCTTCCTTGTGTATATAAGGAGAGGGACGTGACATTGGGATTGGTGGCACAGTGACATTGGGATTGGTGACACAGTGACATTGTGATTTCAATCGTATCTGCTGCTGCAGGTTTTATTTCAGTTTTTAATAAAACTAAGATTAAAAATGTAAAAATTTCTACTGCAATACAAATTAGTCACAACATTTGCAATGGCAGCTGAGATTCCCAAGCCTGCTGTTGTAACCAGAACGTAGGCTGTCTGGCAACTAATTAGGAAGGTGATAATAACCCCTATTAAAACAACAGAATTCACAGTTTCCAAAGATAACTATGGACAAGGAAGGCTATTAGTCTCCACCTGGCTCATGAATTTATGAAACAAACTCTTGTCTCCTTCATTACGATGCTTAAAGTTAAATGAGTGCAAGGTTTTTACATCCACTATCCTACTTTGATGTTCTTTCCATGTGCTGATCACTCTGTGTATGAAGAACTCTCTCACATCAATCCTAAATTTGCCTTTGCCAGGTTTGAACCCTTGTCCTACAGGTTTGTGTTGAAATTTACCGTTTCTATTCATCTTACTAACTTATGTACCTCGATGAGGTCTCATGCCATTCGCTCCCCTTTCAATGCTGAATAGCCCAACTGTTCTCTTCACACCTCAGTCTTCTGATACTAGCAATCTTTTCTGCATGACGTCCAGGGCTTAAATCTCTTCCATTTACATAAGTCTGAAATTTTTGAAAAGTTTGACCACGCTCGATCAGCTCCGATGGACGGTCCACATCGTCCACATGCCCGATACGAGACTCCCAAAACAAGCGCTCTACTGAGAGCTCCGACATGGCAAGAGAGCCCCATGTGGGCAGAGGAAATGCTTCAAGGACACCCTCAAAGCCTCCTTAAAAAAGTGTAACATCCCCACCGACACCTGGGAATGCCTGGCCCAAGACCCCTCAAAGTCGAGGAGAAGCATCCGGGAAGGCGCTGAACACCTCGAGTCTCTTCGCCGGGAGCAAGCGGAAGCCAAGCGCAAGCAGCGCAAGGAGCGTACGTCAACCCAAGCACCCCACCCACCCGCCCCTTCAACCACCGTCTGCCCCACCTGTGACAGAGACTGTAGGTCCTGCATTGGACTCATCACTCACCTGAGAACTCATTTTTAGTGTGGAAGCAAGTCGTCCTCGGTTCCGAGGGACTGCCTAAGAAGAAGAAATCTCCTCCATTTGCATAAGTCTGATTGCTAGAGAGTGCTACCACTGAGGCAAGGCCAGTGCATTGTGCGAGTTATCGTCCCCCCTCAGTGTGACAGGCACTGCGTAAACTGGTGGATTCAAGGAGTGAGCCACTTGTTTGAGCATGGGGACCTGCAAAACAACGGAACTCAGATGCCAGGCTTCATAGACAGAAACAGGCTTGTGAGGGGCAGGGCGGGGCGGAACGTCTTGAAAGCATTTCTTTCTCAGCATTTTATTTTCAGAACTTGAATTTTTTTGATGGGATTTTTAACCTTATAAATTGTATTAATAGATCCATGTATTCAACTAAACCAAAGAAAAATAGCAGCTGCTGCCGACTTTGAAAAAATAAATGCTCCAAGTTGAATTTGGTTGTGCAGCCCTTTAAGAAGTTGTTTCATTACATGATTCTTGTTGATCTGTATTTCAGAGACTGTCTGCTTAAGTTGCTCATTTGAGCTAATCGGAATAATGCGACTGTTAAAATTGGGTCTGCCGTAAATATCTTTCTCAGGTGTCAGTCTGGTGCTGATGTCAATCACTCCTGTAAGCAGACTGAGCATCTTACTATTTTGGGAAATGACTCACACTGCTCTATATCTACTGTAGTGTCAGCTGTGTCTCAGTTGGTAGCACACTCGCCTCTGAGTCAGAAGGTTGTGGGTTCAGAATCCCATTCCAGGCATTTGAGCACATAAAGCTAGGCTGACACTCCAGTACAGTGCTGTACTATCGGAGGTGCCGTCTTTCGGATGAGACGTTAAACCGAGGCCCTGTCTGCTCTCTCAGGTGGACGTAAAAGATCCCAAGGCACTATTTCGAAGAAGAGCAGGGGAGTTATCCCTGGTGTCCTGGCCAATATTTATCCCTCAACCAACATAACAAAAACAGATTATCTGGTCATTATCACATTGCTGTTTGTGGGAGCTTGCTGTGCGCAAATTAGCTGCTGCATTTCCCACATTACAACAGTGACTCTACTTCATTGGCTGTAAAGCGCTTTGAGACGTCCGGTGGTTGTGGAAGGTGCTATATAAATGTGACATGCATCGTATATTCTTGTCTCTGCTAATTCAATCTTTTTGAAGATGGGCTGGTCAAATATTTGGTGCGATACAGCCAGAAAGAATTTGCTAAACTGTTTTATTTCACAGTAAGCTGAACATATATAATATCAGTTATGATCAGACTCACTTAAGTCAATCAATACAACTTATCCATGTGCAATAATACAAAATAAAGAATGCACAACGCTTCCCCACATGGGTTGTAGTACTTGATTTAAATGAGGTGATTTCGAACTGTCTTCAGGATTTCTAGCCTCTTAGTCTCAGGCAAAAGTCCTTACAGCTTTCTCTTTAAAAACATGACTTTGAGCCCCTCCATCTCTGTGTTTTTTCTTTCTATGTCCACAGTCAGAAAGAGACCAAAGACTTTCCAACACAATGGTGTGAGGCATGTATTGATTACCAAGACAAGATAACAAGTTGCTTATTATTTATAGTCTTTGGAGAAAACAATTACCATTATCATATTAACCACCTATTGTCTTGGTGCCTTTTTTTATATAACCGATGTGAATACACTTCAGCTGAAAACACAGCATTTAACGTTAACTCTTTTTTCTCATTCATTTCACAATGGGCAGGGGTGGAAAACTGGCGGTAGCAGATCAGCTGCCCATTATACCCCCATCCGATTTTCTAATCCCTTCACTTTAAAGGAAATGAAAATCAGATGGGGTATATAACAGGTGACCAATCCGCTATCATCAGTTTCCGCCTCCCCCACCCCTGTCGACAGTGGCAATAACCTCCCTCCCTCTGTGTGTAAAATTGGTCAAGTTTAAGTTAACAGATCCTGAAACATGTCAGTGACATTTGATTTTTTTTCTGCTACAGACAGATTTTTGTGCCACGCACAGTTTTACTGTGTGACGTGCTGTACACAAGGTTTTAATATGTTCGATTTTTATAGTGAGAACAATCAATTGTAACCATTTTATGATGCTGTACCTGTGAATATGTGAATTTTATTTTCACTGATATTTTCCACCATGATTTGGGCAAAGGGTATTCTTGCATCGATTGTATACAGAGGGATTTGGGTGTCCTTATACAAGAACCACAGAAAGTTAACATGCAGGTACAGCAAGCAATTAGGAAGGCAAATGGTATGTTGGCCTTTATTGCAAGTAGGTTGGAGTACAAGAGTAAGGAAGTCTTGCTGCAATTATATAGGGCTTTGGTGAGACCACACCTGGAGTACTGTGTACAGTTTTGATCTCCATAGCTAAGGAAGGATATACTTGCCGTAGAGGGGGTACAACGAAGGTTCACTAGATTGATTCCTGGGATGAGAGGGCTGTCCTATGAGGAGATATTGTGTAGAACGGGCCTATATTCTCTGGAATTTAGAAGAATGAGATTCTGAGAAGGCTTGACAGGGTAGATGCTGAGAGGTTGTTTCCCCGGCTGAAGAGTCAAGAACCAGGGGCCACAGTCTCAGATTAAGGGGTCGGCCATTTAGGGCTGAGATGAGGAGAAATTTCCTCACTCAGAGGGTTGTGAATCTTTGGAATTCTCTACCCCAGAGGGCTGTGGATGCTCAGTCATTGAGTATATTCAAAACAGAGAGCGATAGATTTTTGTACTCTAAGGGAATAAAGGGATATGGGGATCAGGCAGGAAAGTGGAGTTGAGGTCGAAGATCAGCCATGATCTGTTTGAAAGGCGGAGCAGGCTCGAGAGGCCGTATGGCCTACTCCTACTCCTCCTATTTCCTATGTCAGAACTTGCACTCGAAAGAACAACAACGCCATTGCATTACACTGAAAAAAGTAACTTTGTAAAGTGTTTACAGAGCTAATAAACTGCATATGGCATTACAGCCACTGATTCTAAACCAGGTCCATCATCTTATTAGACAACGCAAACAAGGTCCTGTCATGTTGGAATTAATTCTATGCACTATGATCTTCACGGTTTAACAGTATCCAGTTTTGGGAGAGGCACATCCATCTGCCACTATCCTAGGTTCAGTGGGGCCCTGATCCCAGGAGGTGCATTGATTGCTGTTTTTATATAGAGCACCACATCGGGGGCTGCTCCACCTCCCTCATGTTGACATTGTTAAAACTTAGGGGTAGAAGTTCCTCTTGGGTGGTAGACGCCCCGCTTGATATTCAGTTCATTTCTCATCAGTGGAACTGAACATCGGGCAGCGAGTATAGCGGGCAGCTGATACGATAACGCTTGTTTTGCGCTAAGGCCCAACACCAATTTCTACCCCTAACTCTTTTATTGCAATCAGGCTTATTGGCAAGACGGAGTTCATGGGGCAACTCTCGAATCAGTATGAATTCAGCCCTAATGACCGTATTTCTGGTGATATTAATCCAGCTCCTTCACGCTGTTGGTTTCATTAGCTCCTCCCAGCCAGCACCCTGTGTTAATGACTTCATCACTTCTGATGTTAATCCAGCCTGTCAAGCCATCGGGCCCGTGAGTACCTGATATTAATGACTGAATTTCTACTGATGTTAACCTTGCAATTAAATTGGTCGTTCAGTAGCGGCACCTTGTTTTTGGACATTTAATTGTCCTGTTTGCAAGAAAAAGTGGAAATTGCATTGGTTACATTGCAGAAGTTACATTTTGAGAAGAATGTTTGTGCCGTTGGAATGAAAGACTGGCTTATTTTGAGTTGATTAAAAAAGAAATTCCGAAAGATGAATGCAATTAAAATGGGTTCACCGTAACGCTGGTTGGCATTTTTACAAGCTGCTCTGTTCATGATGGACTGGAAGCTAATAGTTAAGCAGCAATGACAATGCCAAGCTGCCTGAGTTTAAAAAAAAAGCCATTTATGTTTTCAAATTGCCCATAATGTGTGAGCAAAATGTAAGCTAGCACGGTTGCATAAATAACAACAAACTTTAAAATTAAATATGGACTATGAGTTGTTCAAGAAGAGTGCTCAATATAACAGTTTTAATACTGGCTGGCTGCATGTAAACTGTTTATGTAGCAGGATGCTATACAGTGCATTTTATTACACTCTGGGGCTACAATTGTAAATTGCTACCACTAAAACACAGTCATGAGTCACTAAATATCTTTTAGTGTTGTCTCTTTGTATATCCATAGTCCAAGTGTTATGACCTTTATCTTCTGAGAGATTACAGCACGCTTCACGCAAGAAAAAGAAAGAAAGACTTGCATTTATATAGCGCCTTTCACGACCTCCAGACGTCCCAAAGCGCTTTACAGCCAATGAAGTACAGTCACTGTTGTAATGTGGGAAACGCAGCAGCCAATTTGTGCACAGCAAGCTCCCACAAACAGCAATGTGATAATGACCAGATAATCTAGTTTAGTGATGTTGATTGAGGGATAAGTATTGGCCAGGATACTAGGGAGAACTCCCCTGCTCTTCTTTGAAATAATGCCATAGGATCTTTTACGTCCACCTGAGAGAGTAGACGGGGCCTCAGTTTAGCGTCTCATCCAAAAGACGGCACCTCCGACAGTGCAGCATTCCCTCAGTACTGCACTGGAGTGTCAGCCTGGATTTTTGTGCTTGGGGCTTGAACCCACAACCTTATGACGCAGAGGCGAGTGTGCTACCCACTGAGACACTGCTGACACGGATTTTGCATTTGAATATTTACTTTCAAAATATTAAGGGCTAAAGAAATTATGTTAGTGTGAAAATATAATTTAAAATGTAATAAATATAACCTGCCAGGTGTGTTATTGATCCGTACAGAGCAGGAATGTCCCAGTTTCAATCCTTGCCAGTGAGTCTGTGTTACAACTGTTACATTGAGAACTCATCACTAACTTGTGAATCGCCTTTCATTTAAAAGTTTGTTTTCATGGGTGCAACAGCCAAGACCTTATTGGTCTAGCATGTCCCACGGCAAGGGATGAACAATATAAAAAAACGTCAATGTAGGTTCCTGCTCACAACTGGGGTGATCCCTGTTGGAAGTGTGTGTGCGTAGATGTTGGTTCAAGAAAGGATAGAGTTCACGGTTAAGCCAGATGAGACTCATTGTCTAGGCCCCCTTGCAAGGAATGGTTGGTGCGCCAATATAGCACAGGGGTGTTAGTGCCTGCTCTTCTTAGAGCAGAGAAGGTTAAGGGGAGATTTAATGGTGTTCAGAAATCATGAAGGATTTTTGATACAGTAAATAAGGAGAAACTCTTTCCAGCGGCGGAAGGGTCGGTAACCACAGGACACAAATTTAAGATAATTGGCAAAAGACCCAGACGCGAGATGAGGAGAATTTTTTTTTACACTGCCACTTGTCGTGATCTGGAATGCACGGCCTGAAAGGATGGTGGAAGCAGATTCAATAATAACTTTTAAAAGGGAATTGGATAAATACTTTATGGGGCTGGGTGGGACCAGCATCCTTGCGAATCGAATAACTAGGGCTGTAGAAAGGGATTTAAACTAAAAAGGGGGGGGGTCAGGTGAGGGGAAATTTAGAAATCTAAAGAGAAAGGTCAAGGCAATAGAGCAGTGTAGCGATTTGGGTAAAAATAAGCAGAGTGTGACAGGAAGGGACAGAAAGTTTAATGGTAGCAGTGCAGCAGAGAATAAGGTCAAAGCAGGGAATAATGGTAAAAAAATTAAATTAAAGGCTCTTTATCTGAATGCACGAAGCATTTGTAACAGGATAGATGAACTAGTGGCACAAATAGAGATAAATGGGTTTGATCTAATAGCCATTACAGAGACATGGTTGCAAGGTGGCCAAGGTTGGGAACTAAATGTTCCAGGGTACTTGACGTTTCAAAAAGACAGGTAGAATGGCAAAGGAGGGGGAGTAGCCTTGATAATAAAGGATGACTTAAGGACAATAGCGAGAAAGGATCTCGGCTCGGAAGATCAGGAAGTAGAATCAGTATGGGTGGAGATAAGGAATAACAAGGGGCAGAAAACACTGGTAGGAGTACTATATAGGCCCCCTAACAGTAGTTATACCATTGGGCAGAATATTAATCAAGAAATAGTAGGAGCTTGCCACAAAGGTAATGCAATAATCTTGGGGGACTTTAATCTTCATATCGACTGGATAAATCAAATTGGCAAAGGTAGTCTGGAGGATGAGTTCATGGAATGCATTCGGGACAGTTTCCAAGAACAATATTTTATGGAACCAACCAGAGAACAGGTTATTTTAATGAGACAGGATTAATTAGCAATCTCATAGGATCCTCTGGGGCAGAGCGATCATAATATGATAGAATTTCACGTTAATTTTGAGAGTGAATTGCCTAAGTCCGAAACTAGAGTCTTCAACTTAAATAAAGCCAATTACATAGGTATGAGGGGCGAGTTGGCTAAGGTAGATTGGAAAAATAGATTAAAAGGTATGGCAGTAGATAAGCAGTGGTTAGTATTTGAAGAAATATTTTATAATTCTCAACAAAAATACATTCCAATGAGAAACAAAAATTCCATGGGAAAGTGATCCAACCGTGGTCAGTTTGCCCATCCTCCTTGCAGTCCTTTTACTCATCCATACAGGTAGAAAGCACCTTGTACCTGTTGGACAAGGTCCAGGGCTGAGGCTCCTCCATCACTACATCCTGGATCCCCATACCTTCCTGACTCGCGGTCACACCCTCCTGTCCCTGACCACTGATGAACTCTAAAGTACTACTTAACCTAAAGGGTGTGACTGCCTCCTAGAACAAAGTGTCCAGGTAACTCTCCCCCTCCCTGATGCATCGCAATGTCTGCAGCTCGTACTCCAGCTCAACAATTCTGAGCTGAAGTTCCTCGAGCTCCAGACACTTACTGCAGATGTGGTTGCTCGGATCGTGATGCTCTCCACAGACTCCCACATGCTGCAGTTACGACACACCACCTGCCCTGCCATCTCTAACCTTGTTTTATTTATTAAATAGTTAAAGATTTTATTCAATCGATATTTTAGGTTTATTGTTTGATTATTTTATTTAGTTTAAGTTATTAATTTAATAAGTACTAGCAAGTTACAGTTTCTCAGCTCTTAATTTAACCCCCTTCTCAAACTTAGAGAGCAAAACAGAGCTGTAATAAGAGTAAGGAAGTCTTGCTATAATTGTACAGGGCCTTGGTGAGACCATACCTGGAGTACTGTGCACAGTTTTGGTCTCCTTATCTAAGGAAGGATATACTTGCCTTGGAGGCGGTGCAACAAAGGTTCATTAGATTGATTCCTGAGATGAGAGGGCTGTCCTATGATAGAAACATAGAAGATAGGAGCAGGAGTAGGCCATTCGGCCCCACGAGCCTGTTCCACCATTTAATGAGATCATGGCTGATCATCCAAATTCAGTACCCTGTCCCTGCTTTCTCCCCATATCCCTTGATCCCTTTAGCCTTAAGAAATATATCTAACTCCTTCTTGAATATATTTAATGAATTGGCCTCAACTGCCTTCTGTGGTAGAGAATTCCACAGGTTCACCACTCTCTGGGTGAAGAAATTCCTCCTCATCTCAGTCCTAAATGGCTTACCCCTTATCCTTAGACTGTGACCCCTGGTTCTGGACTCCCCCGCCATCGGGAACATCCTTCCTGCATCTAGTCTGTCTAGTCCTGTTAGAATTTGATAAGTTTCAATGAGATCCCCTCTCATTCTTCTAAACTCTAGCGAATACAAGCCCAATCGACCCAATCTCTCTTCATACGTCATTCCTGCCATCCCAGGTATCAGTCTGGTGAATCTTCGCTGCGCTCCCTCCATGGCAAGAACATCCTTCCTCAGATAAGGCGACCAAAACTGCACACAATACTCAAGGTGTGGTCTCACCAAGGCCCTGTACAACTGCAACAAGACATCCTTGCTCCTGTACTCGAATCCTCTCGCTATGAAGGCCAACATACCATTTTCCTTCTTAACCGCCTGCTGCACCTGCATGCTTACCTTCAGCGACTGGTGCACAAGGACACCCAGGTCTCATTGCACTTCCCCTTTTCCCAATTTATTGCCGTTCAGATAATAATCTGCCTTCTTGTTTTTGCCACCAAAGTGGATAACCTCACATTTATCCACATTATACTGCATCTGCCATGCATCTGCCCAATCACCCAACCTGTCCAAATCATACTGGAGTTTCTCTGCATCCTCCTCACAGCACACACGCCCACCCAGCTTTGTGTCATCTGCAAACTTGGAGATATTACATCTAGTTCCCTCGTCTAGATCATTTATATATATTGTGAATAACTGGGTTCCTAGCACCGCTCCCTACGGTACCCCACTAGTCACTGCCTGCCACTCGGAAAAAGACCCGTTTATTCCAACTCTTTGCTTCCTATAGATGAGAGATTGTGTAGAATGTGCCTATACTCTCTGGAGTTTAGGCGAATGAGAGGTGATCTCATTGAAACACAAGATTCTGAAGGGGATTGACAGGGTAGATGCTGAGAGGTTGTTTCCCCTGGCTGAAGTGTCTAGAACTAGGGGGCATAGTCTCAGGATAAGGGGTAGGCCATTTAAGACTGAGATGAGGAGAAATTTCTTCACTCAGAGAATTATGAATCTTTGGAATTCTCTGCCCCAGAGGGCTGTGAATGCTGAGTCTTTGAGTATATTCAAGGCTGAGATAGATAGATTTTTGGACTCTAGTGGAATCAAGGGATATGGAGATCGGGCGGGAAAGTGGAGTTGAGGTCGATGATCAGCCATGATCTTATTGAATGGCTGAGCATCGAAGGGCCATATGGCCTACTCCTGCTCTTATTTCTTATGTTCTTATGAAACATTTGCTGGGCTGTGGGGAAAGAGCAGGGGAGTGGGATTAATTGAATAGCTCTGCCAAAGAGGCTGCAGGCCTTTTTGCCGGCCAGCACTTGTCCTAACGCCCTATACTAATAGCGACCAGCTGTTTGTGAGTAAACAAAGCGTTGATATCGATTTCAAGCACTACTTAAAGGGATACTCACCAGTTCATGTACACTTGCTGCTGGAGCTGTGAACAGGATCTCTGAAACACATCGGGAGACTTTCTGGGGCACTCTGTCAAGACTTCACCAACACTTGAGCAACATTTATTCTGGAAATTCTCCTAGGACTTCAACTAAAAAGGGTGAGTGCTGTGCTATTCTACCTTATTGGACACTTTATAGGAGTCACCAGGAGAAAGGGAGTGCTTGGTCATGGTAGGACAAGGAATGGGAGGAGGATATGACACCAGGCAGAGCAGCACCAGCTGCTGCAGGAGAGAGGGACAGGAGGGCGAGGTGGACTCCATCCCCCCTGTGGGTACAGGACATCCCTCCTCCTCTGGACCTCCCCCACCAGGACCTCCAGCGCCGTGTCCGAGAACCTGTGCGCCCTCTCCCTCGGTCCCTGAGCCATCCTGCAACGTGCCGCTGTGTGCCAGCCAGCGCACTCCACACCTTCAGTGGAAGTGGGTGCGAGGAGCCCTCATATACTGCTCCACAAAAATTGTGTCCAATCAGCACTTGAGCGCTAAGCCTGCAGGTGTCTGTTTAGCATCTCCAGGCAAGTTCAAATTATGGAATTCAGCAATTAGGACCGAAATTGTGTGCTAAATCCGGACTTTCAAACAGGCGTGTCTTATTAGCACAGCACCCATTTAATGCCTGTTTTCACCATTCGGCCAAAATAACCCCCTAAAACTCTTCACATAATCATGATTCGAACTAATTTGGTTTTACTGAGTATAGAACTTGCCAAACAACATAATTGATTGATGACACTCACACTAAACTATAGTCGGGTTGTAACTGAGTAAATGCTGAGAACTGAATGAAATATGTGACCCATCGATAACAGTGACTCAATCAGGCTAATGCTATGCAGTAAGCTTTTGTGTTAATTGAAATGCTCGCCTAAAATTGGAATGGAATGCAGGAAGCAGTTGCAGCAATGGAAACAGTTTACTAACTGAAGCATGTGGCTGAAAGGCAACTGTCTTGTCCCACACAGTGCATCACATGTAAGTCTGTAGGCAGATTGACCTGCTCTTTCCTGACTCTGTTCTTACCATACGCCTCAGAGAATGTCATCTGTACCTTTGGTGCGTACTAAATGTGTTGTTAAAGAGAAAGATAAGCCAAACAAGAGTCTGCAAAGTTAAACGTTTTAGGCCTTTATTTTTCCACAGCAGAAAGACTTTCTCCAGGCTGAACCCAGATTATTCTCGAAAAGAAAGAAGGACCTCATTTTTACAGCGCCTTTCACAACCTCAGGATGTCCCAAAGCGCTTTACAGCCAATGGAGTGCATTTGAAGTGCAGTCAGTGTTGTAATGTAAGGGGGCGATTTTCCCAGCCCTGGAGAGGCGGGTATGGAGGCGGAACTGCCGGGAAAATGGCAGAATCTGGGAGCGGGTACCCATCCCGCCCCAACCCGCCTCCGTGCCATCTTCCCAGGAAACGGGTACTTGACCTGCGCCGGGTCCCGTCTCCTCGAGGCGGGAAGGGGATTAATGCCAATTAACTGCCTGTTAACAGGTAGTTTTTTGGCTAATCCCTATTTTGAGCCCTAAAGTGTGGGCTTCCCGACAGTTCCAAACCTCGCCAGGGTCAGCGAGGCGAGCCGTGGGTCGGCGGGGGTCTGCGGGGCCAAAATGTCCGGTGTGCAGGTGAGTGATGAGTGTAAGTGTGGAGAGGTAAGTGTGTGAGGTGAGTCTAAAGTGTTTTAATAAGATTACTTACCTTTACTTCTTCCTCCAGACTTCATCCCTTTAGGCTGCGGAGCTGCCTCATCTCACCAGCAGAGAAAACAGAATGGCCGCTGCATTCTTAAATGCAGCAGCCTTCTGCTTTCTGCTCAGGAAAGCTTTCTAAGTGACAAGGACTCACCAAAGAACAGAGATTTTCAGTGTTTGACAGCTTCTCAAAGCTGTCAAACGATGACAATTCATCTGTCAAAAATTTTTGACAGATGAAACGTCATACTCTGATGTTCTTTGTCACTGGCTTTCCCTTAATTGGCTTGCTAATTCCGCTGGGCGTGCTTAACAAGGCCAATCAAGGGAAAATAGCGTGGGTTGGCCAGACGTCGATGGAGGCGGGATTAAAACCCGACAAGCAGCTTTCTCGCCTCCATCACGTCCCCATTGATAAAATCATCCCCTAAGAGTCTACAAAAATGATTTCCTTAGACACAACATCATAGATTTTGCTTTCCCACTTCTCCACAGTAAATATCATTTAAACTAAGTGTGGGAATGTTAAGGTTTGTTACCCATCTCCCCCAACCCATACTTAGCCCACGAAAGAATGAAACATATCTATCGTGGCTGGGACAAAATCCTGGAACTCACTGCCTGACAGCACTGTGGGAGCACCTTCACCACACGGACTGCAGCGGTTCAAGAAGAAGGCCCCACCACCACCTTCACAAGGGTGACTGGGAATAGGCAATAAATGCTGGCCTTGCCAACGGGTGCTGAGAGTGAATGAAAAACAATCTTCTCCGTTGGCTGATGCTTCTCCCATTGCAGTGCAATAGACATCACTATCCATCAAAAGAGGTGAGAGCAATTAAATTGGAGAATACCGACAATTGCACTACTTTTTCTTTGATTGCCTCCAAACATAATGTCGCACAAAAACTGTTTAATGAGTTTCACAATCTTAGAATAATGTATTCGAGAAAGCTATTTTTACCTTGCTGCACCGATGTCAAGCTTTTCAATCTAACTGCTGTTCTCAATTATAATGTGCTGATTTCCAAGTGTGTTATTGAAATTTCAGTGCTACTTAAAAAAAAAGGCTAAAAAAAAACCCTCCGATAACATACATTTTTGTTTCTCCTTAACGTCTTGTGTGTCTTTATTGATGATGTCCGTGAAACTGTTGCTGGAACTTTTAATCTAACAGAGATATTGGAGGCATCAGCAAACCTGCGTTGCTCTTTTTTGGCACCACAATGTGTTGTATCACAGGTGTATACTAAACAGAACTGGAATTTCCTGAGACGGATTAACCAGCAAATTATGTGGAAATTTACATCGAACTTCCCGTTAGCGAGTTACGCTGAAATTTCCTGAGGATCTCATTAGCATATGTATAAGCCAGCACAAAAGAAGTGGAAATCAGTGTAAACAATCGGGTCCCTGAGGAAACTATCAATCCTATGCTATATTGTTTTATTCGTTTATGGGATGTGGGCGTCGCTGGCAAGGCCAACATTTATTGCCCATCCCTAGTTGCCCTTGAGAAGGTGGTGGTGAGCCGCCTTCTTGAACCACTGCAGTCCGTGTGGTGAAGGTACTCCCACAGTGCTGTTAGGAGGGAGTTCCAGGAGTTTGACCCAGCAACGATGAAGGATCGGCGATATACTTCCAAGTCAGGATGGTGTGTGACTTGGAGGGGAACTTGGAGGAGGTGGTGTTCCCATGCGCCTGCTGCCCTTGTCCTTCTAGGTGGAAGAGGTCGCGGGTTTGGGAGGTGCTGCTGAAGAAGCCTTGGCGAGTTGCTGCAGTGCATCTTGTAGATGGTACACACTGCAGCCACGGTACGCTGGTGGTGGTGGGAGTGAATGTTTAAGGTGGTGGATGAGGTGCCAATCAAGCGGGCTGCTTTGTCCTGGATGGTGTCGAGCTTCTTGAGTGTTATTGGAGCTGCACTCATCCAGGCAAGTGGAGAGTATTCCATCACACTCCTGACTTGAGCCTTGTAGATGGTCCCTCTTTATGCATGAAAATTAAAGTTTGAAGCCATCAAACCATCATTTATGCATGTTAGGCCCAGCATTTTTAAGAAAATGCATTCGTGGAAGGTTCTCAAGTTTTTAATGCAAATCATTCTGATGCCTTAAAGATGCAGAAAATGCACTGTAGATCTCAGAGAGAATTTTCTAAAAAAAAAGGTCCTAAAACACTAGAAATATGACTTTGGGATTTGTTGCACCTAAAATTTTAGACATAAATTTACAGCTTTTCCAGAACTGGTGTAAGTTCGGGAAATTTGCGTAAGCTGCACTTTTGCGTGGGGGCGGGGCTATGATAATGAGCGGCAGAGAAACAACGTAAAAGATGGAGGATATTCAGGCGTAGGGTGAAAACGGGCGTAAGTGACTTACTCCTGAATTTCCTTACTCTTTTACGCTGAAAATCAGTGTTACACCGTACGTACGCCATTGTTTCGGCGCAGGTTTTCAGGAAATTCCATGGGCCCAAAGTTGTTCAGTCAAAGTCAGTGCCATGCAGGCCCCTCCAGTCAGAAGTTATGAAAGGTACTTAAGTTTAAAATAGAGAGCTAGGTCTGTACTTCAACCTTTTTCTCACTGACAAGAAGATGGGAACACATATATACCACATAGCAATAACAGTACTTAACACAAGAAGAGTGAATTTTCTGCAGTATTCATCAAATGAGTTGGAACAATGAGTAACTTCCAGCTGCCAGAATGGTGGATGCCTGACCTGGCAGAACCTTCACGAGTCAGTTCTATTTATATACTTATAGCAAGCTCCCAGTGTGACTAATGCTTGTCATTGGGGCCATGCTTTTGGGGGAGGATTTAAAGGCTTGTAGCTGCAGATTTACACTTAGTGCTGTCAGGAAAATGGAGCACAGGTCTCATAGGTCACTACAGCTGACTGATTTCCCTGTCGAGATATTTCTAGAGGGAGTGCAGCGAAGATGGGTAATCTTGTTTGGCACCCAAGGGGCACCATCCTTAGCAAGCTGTGCAGCATGCATGGGAGGAGATTAAGGCTGCAACCACCATCAGGGAGCAGGACTGCAAATGTGGGAAAAGCTCAGAGATGTCACTAGCTCAACGAAGATAAGTGTACCCACTGTACGGGCAAAGTATACATGTCAGTCAGTGTGTACTCTGACTCACATTATCTTACAATCCATTGAAAGCTTACCATCCGTGCCCATTATGCAGCAAGGCATACTTGTTAGCAGCAATTCATACTGCACACATCCTTAAAGGACTTCAACTCATTTGAATGTTGCTGCATTTGGCGTTAAACCGAGGCCCTGTCTGCCCTCTCAGGTGGACGAAAAAGATCCCATGGCACTATTTCGAAGAAGAGCAGGGGAGTTATCCCCGGTGTTCTGGCCAATATTTATCCCTCAATCAACATCACAAAAAAAACAGATTATCTGGTCATTATCATATTGCTGTTTGTGGGTGCTTGCTGTGTGCAAATTGGCTGCCACGTTTCCTATATTACAACAGTGACTACACTTTAAAAGTCCTTCATTGGCTGTAAAGTGCTTTACGACGTCCGGAGGTCGTGAAAGGCGCTGTAGAAATGCAAGACTTTTTTTTCTTTTCATTTATGGATACACATTCACGAGAGCCTGAAGGATGCTCACTTGAGTCACAGCAATGTACTCCTGAGACTTCTAACCTCTCAATTCTGCTTCTCTGCTTTCAGGCCAAGGAGCTGCATTGCCGAGGAGAGTAGAGACAGACTGGGGGAGGCCCACAAATCATCAAGTCCTTGAGTGCAGTTGAAGATACCAACTTGCAGAACATTGGGCCAGAAGACGTAGAGGGAAGGTAAAGTAGCTCAGAGTAAGTATCATCCTGTTCATGTTCTTTCTTTTCAATTTACTCACTCATTCACTGCATGTATGGGAGCACAGTGTCATGCAACACCATCTATTCTAATATAATCAGCATTCGAAGGTGCTATAACCTTTATCTTCGGAGGATTCTAACATATGTTCCGCTTTACTTTCTATAGGTGTGCTACAAGAAGAACTACCAGACCCCAGTTGCTCATAAGATAGCAATTCATAGCATCCTGCACCACTCACTTCTTCTGATGTAAGCATCAGTGCAGATAAACCCACTTGGAGAATATAGATTTTTAAATTCTCATCCTTGTTTTGAAATCCCTCCATGGCCTCGCCCCTCCCTATCTCTGTAATCTACTCCAGTCCTACAGCTCCCCCGAGATATCTGCGCTCCTCTAATTCTGTCCTCTTGAGCATCCCTGATTTCAATCGCTCAACCATTGGCAGCCGTGCCTTCAGCTACCTAAATCCTAAGCTCTGGAATTCCCTCCCTGAACCTCTCCGTCTCGCTACCTCTCTTTCCTCCATTAAGACGCTCCTTAAAACCTACCTCTTCGACCAAGCTTTTGGTCACCTGCCCTAATAAATCTTTATGTGGCTTAGTGTCAAATTTTGTTTTATAACATTCTTGTGAAGCGCCTTGGGACGTTTTAATATAAATACAAATTGTTGTTGTTGTTGTTGTTGTAGAGAGTGAGTTATAGGAAAGTGCATCAGGTAGTTCCTGTCGCATGAGTGATGAGCAGGTGGTGGTAACGGAGAAGCAGGAACCTGTTGGTTAGAGGATAGCTCAATCCTTCCTCTACTGCTGAGCTCTTGGATTCTGACCTCACAGGGTTTTAAAGTTGGAGAGTGCCACTCCAGAGACTTAAGCATAAAAATCTAGGCCGACACTACATTGTAGTACTGAGGGAGTGCTGCACTGTCTGATGTTTTTCAGATGAGACGTTAAACCGAAGCCCTGTCTGCCCTCTCAGGTGTATGTAAAAGATCCCATGGCACTATTTCAAAGAGTGGGGGAGTTATCCCACCCCCCCCCCGCCCCACCCCCGCCCCCGGTCTCCTGGCCAATATTTATCCCTCAATCAACATCACTAAAAAAGGATTATCTGGTCCATTATCACATTGCTGTTTGTGGGAGCTTGCTGTGTGTAAATTGACTGCTGCGTTTCCTACATTACAACAGTGACTACACTTCAACAGTACTTCATTGGCTGTAAAGCGCTTTGAGACGTTCTGAGGTCATGAAAGGTGCTATATAAATGTAAGTCTTTCTTTTTCTTTTTTGAATTTAAGAAAAGGACGGCGTCAGAGCAGCACAGTTTTAGAAGTCATTTGAGGATATGCCAAGCACCCTGCATGGTTTGAGGGAAAGTGTGTCAGAGTTTGACAGGTGCATCTGGGCAGTTAGGTATGAAGGCTTTCTGTCACTGCAGTCTGCCATTGAACACGTTCCATTCCAAGTACATCTGCAGTGGAGCCATCAATGACAGTGGCCCAAAGCCCAGTCAGAGAATCTCTTGGGAATGCTCGGAGTGTATGCAGCACACAGTGTCACTGTTGCAGATCCTGACACGTCTGTATTGGAAGACCTCCCCCAGATTTGACCAGACAACTGGAGTCCTGCTTCAAGATGCCGACTGTGGGTTCAATGATGATACTGCATAGGCCTTGTTTCAACCTCATTCTGCTGCTGTTCATGGCTGTCTCAGAGATGTCATGAGCCAGGGCAGCTAGAAGTGAACCTTAAACTCTTATTTGTGGCTTGAATAGTCCTGGCACGAAAGACTGCCTTAAACTGAAGGCACTTTGATTCTTGGATGGGAAGCAGGTATTCACTTGCATGCTGCTATTACGCTGATCAAAGGCACATTGACGGAATGGAAGTCTTTGCAGCTCAAGAAGGCTAAGGAATTGTGCGCAGGAGCCTGTGGACCCTCATATGTGTCGCCACTGGCACCCTTGACTTTGGAGAATCATGCCAAGTCTGTCTGCAAAACATGCAGTGCCCTCTCATTACACTGCAGTTTGTCGATGGGGAAAATGATGAAATGTTTGGCTCTGATGAACAGTGCTGCAGTCGTCTGTGAGATACAATTGTAAACTACAGGTTTACTGACATTTCTGATGTCTACTGTAGTAGCTTGGATCGAAAGAAAGAAAGACTTGCAATTCTATAGGGCTCTTCATGACCTCAGGAAGTCCCAAAGTGCTTTTATAGATCGTGAAGTACTTTTTGAAGCGCAGTCACTGTTGCAATGTAGGAAATGTGGCAGCCGATTTGAGCATAGCAAGCTCCCACAAACAGCAATGTGACAATGACCTGATAATCTGTATTTTAGTGATGTTGGTTGAGGGACCAATAGGGCTCAATTTTCACCGGCCCGTGGAGGCGGGTTTGGAGGCGTGTGGGGTAGGAAAATAGCAGATTCGGGGGTCCTGAACCCATCCCGCCCCCAACCCGCCTCCATGCCAGTTTCACAGGAGGCGGGTACCCGACCTGTGCTGGGACCCGCCTCCCCGAGGCGGGAAGGGGATTAGTGCCAATAAACTGCCTGTTAACAGGTAGTTAACAGGCAGTTTTTTGCCTAATCCCTATTTTTAGTCCTGAAGTGTGGGCTTCCTGACAGGTGCGAACCACGCCGATTTAGCGAGATGGACCGTCGGTCTGGAGGGCTTGGAGGGGTAGAGATGTCCGGTGTGCAGGTGAGTGATGGGTGCATGAGTGCAGAGGTAAGTGTGTTTGGTGTGTGTAAAGTGTTTTAAGAACTTGTACTTACCTTAACTTTGTCCTGCAGGCTTCCTTCCTTCAGTTCTCGGGAGTCCCTCAGCTCACCGGCACAGAAAGCAGAATGGCCGCGGAGCTGTCAAAAGCTGCAGTCTCTGCTTTCTGTGCTGGATTGATTTCTAACTGAGTCTAAGTACAGGGACTCACATTAGAAATCATATTGTCAGTGTTTGACAGCTTCACAGAGCTGTCAGACGCTGAAATTTCATCTGTCAAAAGCTCTTGACAAATGAAATTTCAATGGCTGACGTCACCTGTATCCAAGGGACCCTTGATTGGCCTGCTAAGCCCGCTGGGCGGGCTTAACAAGGTCAATCAAGGGAAAATACAGTGGGTTGGCCACAAGTCGATGGAGGCAGGACTACAACCCAAAAAGTGGGAGTCCCGCCTCCATCACGTCCCCATTGACAAAATCCAGCCCATATTGTCCAGGACACTGGGGAAGAACTCCCCTGCATTTCTTCAAAATAGTGCCTTTGGATCTTTTACGACCACCTGAGAGAGCAGATGGGGCCTCGGTTTAACATCTCATCTGAAAGATGTAGCTTGGATTGAGTCAGTGGTGCAAGTTGGGTGTTCAGTTTACAGGAAGCGGCACCACTCTGTCACTGCACCTCAAGTGAAATGACCTTGCAAAGAAAGTGGCTGCAATAAGAGTACGGTAGCATAGTGGTAATGTTACTGGACTAGTAATCCAGAGTGCCTGGACTAATGATCTGCGAGACATGAGTTCATAATTCCCACCACGGCAGCTGGGGAGTTTAAATTCAGTTAATTAAATAAATCTGGAATTAAAATGTTAGTATCAGTAATGGTGACCATGAAGCTATCGGATTGTTGTAAAAACCCATCTGGTTCACTAATGTCCTTTAGGGAAAGATATCTGCCATCCTGGCCGAAATTTGAACATCACATAGTTTTGTCATTTCAGACAACTCTATTACACAGGGTCGTTTAATGACATATAACTGCCCTCTGAAATGGTGGCTTGCAACCACCCTCTCAAGGGCAATTAGGGATGGGTAATAAATGCGGGCCTTGCCAGCGACGCCCACATCCCATGAATGGAAAAACAATGTGCCCTGAAGTATCAGTTTCAATATTCAGTTATAGACAGAATCACTGGTGTCATCTTAAACGCTAGCTTCCTCACTACAATTCCCACTTTATATTGATGAGACTAATGTACAGCGCATTCCCGGATGGAATCATGGGGAATTGCGTACCCACATACCAGCAACTCATTAGGATACTTTCAATATTGCAATGAAGCACTCGCCTGCTTCAGTGAGGGTTTTGTCCACTCACCCTACACTCTTCCCCCCTACCCACCCGCAGGGCCCTGCATGACCCATTATGGCCAGAAATACAGCAATCGGATTTTTCATCCAATTTGCCCACCATCTCTCCCCTGCCAACACCCATTCTGCACCAACCCCACCAACACCGGCAGTGTCGATCCAAAAATGTAGTCTATAGTCTCTGTTCTGGTGAGAAGCCTCATACATGGAACTCTAACTGGAAGCTGTCTCCATTTATATAACAAGCATTTGCTTGTACACCGATCCATTCTTCTGGTGACAAAACTAGCCACTTTTTGTTCACTCCCATTCAAAATGTTACTAGTTTATAAGTTCATCCCCTGTCAAAAAATGAGTATTTTGCCTTAAAAGGCCAGCGGTGGCTCAGTTATATTTCCACTGTTAGATTATTCATAGGCTTTCCAGTAATCAAAACATTGAGCCTGCTTTCATATCCAGTGGCTAGTTAGCATTTCAGGCCACAAAATATTTGTAAACCTTCCTGGAACTTCAAATAGCAGTACTGTGGTCATTCTTCTTCCTGGAGACCCTGCGGATATTGTCACTCCACACTTGATGAACTGAATTTCCACAGATCCTCAATAACACCACATTTAGTGAATGTGGTGCCAGCTTATTTCTTCAACATTCCCTACTTCGTTAATCTTTAATCAGCTGTCACTTGTAGCAGGGAGTCTCTTAACCAGTGACAAGAAAAAAAGGAAAATGGCAGCTGTTAGGTATATGTCATTAAACGACCCTGTGTAATCGAGTTGTCCGAAATGACGAAACTATGTGATGTTCAACAGTTCAACTGTGCAGTTCTGAAATCAATGTTTTTAACATTAAAGAACCAGTTGCCTGGTATGATCATCACCATTTTTTTCAATGGTCAGGCAGTAAAAGTACAGGACTTTTTCACTTGCTGAATTGAGAGGCCTTAGCCAGCCAGGCATCTGTCACCGTCATGATGCAACTGTGCAATGCCGGTTATGGGATACGGTAGCATAGTGGTCATGTTTTTGGACTGGTAACCCAGAGGCCTGGACTAATGATCCTGAGACGTGAGTTCAAATCCCACCATGTCAGCTGGGGGAATTTAAAATTCAGTTAATTAAATAGTATCAGTAATGGTGACCATGATTGTTGTAAAAACCCACCTGGTTCACTAATATCCTTAGCCGGTCTGGTGACTCCAGACCCACGGCAACGTGGTTGACTCTTAACTCTGAAATGGCGGCTCACCGCCAGCTTCTCAAGGGCAATTAGGGATGGGCAATCAATGCAGCGCCGCCCACATCCCCTGAATGAATAAAAATAAAATTGGGAGATTCGGCTATTACATACAACGATCCTGAAATATAAAAGTTCAAGTTTGAGAGAACTTGCCTCTGCTGCTGAAGTGGGAAGCAGGATTGGCTGTAGAGATGTGCAAATTTCTGTGACAGCCCTCTTGGAGAATTATCCGGGGAAATGTTATCCTAATCTGCTCATCGGGAAACTGACGAGATGGGGTGCAATTCTAATTTTGAAGTCAGTGGAGACTAATATTGGGCGGGTGTAAAACCGGCGTTCCACCCAATTCCCGCCTGGCGGGTTAGATTAAAATTAGCCACTAATCTCTGCGTGACCGATTTCTGATAATGTCTGGGTGCAATATGTCTAAGCCTGCAAACACTGCTGGCAGTGTAACGACGGATCCTCAATCATCTCCTGAGGTGTAAACATCTGGCATGCCGCCTCCCACCCTCCTCCTCCTCCTTCTCCAGAACCTGCAAATAAAAAGGGATGCTCAGAAGAATACCCACAGCTTTTCTCCACGCAGCACACAATGAACCGTTCCCTGGGGAAACAGGCGCAGTTACATGCAGCGCCACTTTTTAGAAGTTCTCAGTAAAGTCGATTTCACTCGCTTCTTTTCTCCCACAACAACATCATACAACAGACTTAGTGAAACAGCTTCACACAAATTAGCAAAATATCAATACCCTTTAACAGCAAGACCCAGATAGCATTGCCAACTCTCCAGGATTACCCTAGCTTCCCCAGGAATTAAAGATTAATCTCCAGGATACTGCTGCGAGCAACCCAGGAGAAAAAAATCAGAGGAGCATTAACAAATGGTGTGTGTTTTTCAAAAAACTATTTGAACAATTTTGTTTCTTAGTTATAAAAACATTGGACATGGGGAGGGGGGGTTGCGGGGGGAAGGCTGTTTGACTGACAGTCCAGAATCATTGGGTAATGAAGAGTATGTTCACTTTCCAATTGGTGGAGAAAGGCGGGGTACTGTGAGGATGGACATGTTGGGCGACCAATGGAAGGAGTGTGGGGGCGGGGTAGCTGGAGGCAGGAGGTCATGTGATGGCACCTCCAGGAACATGTCCAACCAGAGTTGGCCAGCCTAGGGCCCAGCTTGAGGGAAGAGGCCTTCTATGCAGGTGCCCTGAATGTATTATGGGGCCTTGCCGCCATTTATATTTTTTCAGATTCTGAATGAGCCTCGTCCACGGCAGGTGTGCAGGCAGGACGTAATATCACGCACCATATACGCAGAGTGGCAAGAAGGCTTCAGCACCACATAATGGAAGGAGCAGGTCTTGATTGCACAGTCCTAGTAGTGCAGGTGCCAAAGATAACATTATAGGCCCCTGTGAGTACTGGAACAACATTAGACTGAATCAGAAGCGGACATAGCCCCACTATCCATGAATATTAGCATTACACAGTGTCAGAAGAAGGAACTGCTGAAAATACAGCACAAATGCGTGGGCTGAAACAGTCAAGCACACTGACACTGCAATGCTAGATATTCTTTTTTGCCCATTTACTATGCATGAGCTGAAAACCTGGTCCCTAGAAGATAACTTGTCAGAAGAACTAGAGAAAGTTCAATCAGTGATTTGAGTTTTATGCAATAGCAACAAAAATGACTAAGACTTCAAAACGGTATGTGTATATAGATATATATATATATATACATATATTTAGACCTTCACAACTCGCCACGTAATTTTAGAAGAGGCACAGGAGCTTTCTCATATGCCTGAGTTCAAAGATCAAACAGATAACAAGCTGCAAGTTCTGAAAGTGAAGTTTGAATACTGCAATCTGGGGGAAAAAGGGAACCTGTGCATGACATATCACCACTATGAGGTATCAGGGGGCAGAGGAGGCTTTTGATGGGTACGTCACAGACCTAAAATGAAAGCAGTAGTGTCTCCAGAATTTTGAACAGTTCTTTGAGAAATTGTGCTGTGTGCGGGGGATTTGTGATACATACAAACAGTGATAGACAGAAAGAAACCCTCTGGTCCATCCAGCCTGTCCCACACAATGGTGATACCTTGTGCATGGGGGTACGGTAGCATAGTGGCTCTTTTACTGGACTGGGGCCTAGACTAATGATCCGGAGACGTGAGTTCAAATCCCATCCACGGCAGCTGGGGAATTTTAAATTCAGTTAATTAAATAAATCTGGAATAAAAAACTAGTATGGTGACCATGAAACTGCTGGATTGTCAAAAACCCAACTGGTTCACTGATGTCCTTTAGGCAATTAGGGATGGGCAATAAATGCTAGCCTAGCCAGCGACGCCCACATCCCATGAACGAATAAAAAAACTCTGCACCCCACCGTGATGACATGGTTTGAGCCAGATTTCTTTGTGAACAAGACTTTTAGCATTCCAAAGAATGTGGAAATCAGTACCACACAGCTGGGTGAAGAGACTAAGCACAGGAATGTGTGAAGTAAAGGTGCACTTGTTGGAAATACAAATAAACAAAGCAGAGCAAAAATACACAGCAAACAAACGTGTGTAAAGAGTAAAATGTGATTCCATGGTTGTGAATGCAACAAATTGTCGTGTTTCCGTGCAGCAGAATGTACATTCTGCCACTGATATATCCAACATCTGAGAAAGTATTTTAGTTTCACAAGTTCCATGAAAAATAAGAACACTCCCTCATGCTCTTTCATGCTCTTTTCACTTGTACTCTATACTCCAATTTATAAAATGTTTTTCATCATTCTTATGGTTTTCTTTGTCTGCACTTGCACTTTCTGGGAATTTTGTATATGAACCCCTTTGAACCAGAACTGTCCCTTCTCACCTTCGGCATCTATCCATTGAGTGTATGCTCCCATACCTTATTTTTCTTCACAAAATGCATTTCCTTGCACTTCTCCGCATTAAATTAATATGCCACCTGTTGGCCTATTCCATTAGCCTGGCTGTGTCTTCCTGAATTTTTTTAATAGTCTTTCTCACTATTTGCCTAAAAACATCTCAAGTCACTTCTGATTTACAGATATGCCTATGAAAAACTGACACCAAATCAGGAGGGGAGAGATTGGTAGAAGCGGGCCAAAGTCTTCTCAAAGAGAGATATGTTTTTAGGAGGTTTTTAAAGGAGTGGAGAGGCAGGAGGATTTAGGGAGGAAACTGCAGAAAGTAGGACCCATGCACTGAAGGCCCCCCTTTTTAAAAAATGTGTTTGTGGGATGTGGGCATCGCTGGCAAGGCCAGCATTTATTGCCCATCTTCATGCACCAATCCCGCCTACTGTTAAAATCGATCCCATGATGCCACTCCACCATGATTGCCCTATTTCATTACAACTTGCCCACTTTTTCATCCAAAAGGAGATGGCTAGAGATGTAAAAAGGAGCAGGGACTCAGAGGGATGGATCCCTACAGAACTTTCCTTCCTCTGTCCGCCCAAATCCACCAGCAAACTGCTAGATGGATGGTAGAAAATCTACCTCAGAATCTCTACCGTCATGTCGAGTTCATGTCAAGTGAACTGCAAATTAAACTTGCTAGACAATTCCCGCTAACTACAATAATATGCCAATTCTAATATACTATTTAGGTCACAAGATAAGTTTCATAAAATACAGGTTTATAAATTAATTTCCACGTGCTATGTATTAAAGTCACAGAGGTCCGAAAGTGACTTTTGCATTATTGATTGGATCACTAGGTGTCTTTAACCACGAGAGTGAATTGTGATCATATTTTACTGTGATCAGATTCCTGATAATATATTATAGGTGATAATACTGCCCAAACATCATTTTTTTAAATTTAAATGTATACATTTCTGGTTTACAAGTCTGCAATCACTGATCAGATTATACTTTTTAAACCTGTGTCATTATTGGGTTAAATCTGATCAAATACTGGTGGTTATGGCACTGGTTACCAGTCGCAACAAATGATGCCTGAATGTAATTGTATTATCTACTAAAGCTTTAACTCTACTGCACGATATTTCAGCGTCTTGTCTTTAAGACTAAGGGGGAAAAATTAGGTCGCGCCCCATTTGGGGCGCAAATATCGTCTGGACGCAAATATTAGCGCCTGGTGCTAATTATCGGCACTGACTGGAAACTTCACTTTTACCGCCCCGGGAGGTGAGTGGAGTGCTAAATCAGGCGCTGCACACCTGTCTTAAGGCGCAAAGGCCAAGGAGTGAGGCGCTAACTCAGAGCGCTGGCGAAGCTCATGTAATGTCAGTCAGCAATGGAACACACACACAATGGCACGGGCCAGTTCTTAAAGGGGATGGTTAATCTTGCTTTCCATCCACATCCTGTTCATTGCAGCCTTGAATCTCGGCCTGGAGAGACTTGCACATCAAATGTGCTGGAAAGAACAATGGAGAGTACCAGGCAAAGAGCTCAGAGTGCAGCTCCCACAGTCTCTGCTAAATCGATACAAGGAATGGCAAATCAAAATGAACCTGCAAAGTGCTGCTCAGTACCCAAAACTCCTTCACACAACGTTGAATCTCTCCAGAAGTCTCTCCCTCTCTCTCAGAATGCGTAGTTCAAAAATGCCACAAACAATAAAAGACAGGAAGAGGCCCCCTTTAAATAGCGCCCCCCCCAGCCCCACAGCGATTGATAGCGTTCCAGTCTTCTGGTCGTTGGATGCGCCAGGCGGTAAGGCGGGGGCGCCACTCAATTTCCACTCCGGGGCGCCACAAGGGCGTTGCACCATGGAATGACGTCACAATCTGCGCGCGCAGGTGGTCGCAGCGGTAAAGTTTAGCGCCGCCGCACAATCTCTAGTTAAGTTCCCGAGCGGCGCAAACATCGCTGCGCCCGGGCGTTAGCGGCTTTGCGCCCCATTAGGGCCCTCTTAAGGCGCTAACGGGAGGCGCAACCAACTGAATTTTTACCCCTAAGTGTTTCTTTTGCATACAAATGGATCTGGTGACTGAGTGTTTAATAAAACAAATAGCGATTTAGTCCTTAGTAAGTGTGTTGAGATAGTTGTGCTTCAGTCACGTGACTAACCTGATTGACTTTTTGAGCCATTGTCACTGTGGTGGAACCGTTGGTCAGGACCACGGCTTGCATGTCGTCGTGAAGCAGGCGGAGGATGGTGACAAACCTTTGATGGCAGCCGAATTTGAGGAGGACACTCCATAATCCCTCACAGTTGACAGTGTCAAAGGCCTTTGTGAGATCAATGAAGGCCATGTACAGCGGTTGGTGCTGTTCCCTGCATTTCTTTTGTAATTGACGTGTGGTGAAGATCATGTTCATTGTGCCCCTTAGTGGGCGGAATCCGCATTGCGACTCTGGGAGGAGCTCTTCGGTCACTGGGAGATGGCGATTGAGGAGGATTCTTGCGATGACTTTCCCTGTGGCAGACAGCAGGGAAACTCCTCTGTAATTACCGCAATCGGACTTGTCACCTTTCTTGAAGATGATCACAATTACGGCATCTCTGAGATCACCTAGCATGCTCTCCTCCTTCCAAATAAGAGAAATTAGTTCATATTCGCGCCAGTAGTGCTTCTCCACTATGCTTTACAGCAGGCACCTCAAAGCACTGGAGAGGTACCACCAACGCTGCCTCCGCAAGATCCTGCCAATCCATTGGCAGGATAGGCGCACCAACATCAGTGTTCTCGCTCAGGCCAACATCCCCAGCATCGAAGCTTTGACCAGGCTCGATCAGCTCCGATGGATGGGTCACATCCTCCGCATGCCCGATACGAGACTCCCAAAATAAGCGCTCTACTCGGAGCTCCGACACGGCAAGAGAGTCCCAGGTGGGCAGAGGAAACGCTTCAAGGACACCCTCAAAGCCTCCTTGAAAAAGTGCAACATCCGCACCGACACCTGGGAATCTCTGGCCCAAGACCGCACAAAGTGGAGGAGAAGCATCCGGGAAGGCGCTGAACACCTCGAGTCTCTTTGCCGGGAGCAAGCGGAAGCCAAGCGCAAACAGCAGAAGGAGCGCACGTCAACCCAAGAACCCCACCCACCCAACCCTTCAACCACCGTCTGCCCCACCTGTGAAAGAGACTGTAGGTCCCGCATTGGACTCATCAGTCACCTGAGAACTAATTTTTAATGTGGAAGCAAGTCAGCCTCGGTTCCGAGGGACTGCCTAAGAAGAAGAAGAAGAATTGTCACTCACTTTCAATGGAATTTCAAAGGCAATCTTGCCCATCAACCCATTTTAATGGTTTATAGCATCGTGTGATCATGTGAAGTGCAAACAAAAACAAAAGTCAATTTTTCTTTTCCATCGCAAAATGTTTTCTGATTTTATGCAAAGTGCTCAGAAAATGGCTGCCACTTCTTCTTTGCAGCAGATTAATCAATAGCGTCTCACTTTAGAGATTTTTCCTTGATGTTAATTGATGACTGTATTCCAACGTGGCAAAAAAGAACGTTTTCGCTGAATTACTGTTGTTTCGTCTGACACAAGACGTAATTACAGAGGCACCGAGAAGCAATCTTCTTTTGCTCCCTGCCCTCTGGCTTATCTCGTTGAAACAAAAAAAAAAGTCCTGCTGACAAATGGACCTGATGTGAAAATAAGTGAATAACTCGCAAACTATTCCACAGAGCCCAACCAACATTTGCTCTTCTGTGACATAAGTGACCTTATTTCAGCTATTAGCCAAGCGCGCCCAAAACAACAACAACTTACATTTATAGAGCGCATTTAACGTGACAAAACGTCCCAAGGTGCTGAACAAGAGCGATATCAATAAAAACATTTTTGACGCCGAACCACAGAAGGAGATATTCGGACAAATGACCAAAAGCTCGGTCAAAGAGGTAGGTTTTAAGGAGCAAATTGAAGGAGGAGAGAGAGGTAGAGAGGCGGAGAGGTTTAGGGAGGGAATTCCAGAGCTTAGGACCTAGGCAACTGAAGGCACGGCCGCCAATGGTGGAGCGATTAACATAGGGGATGCACAATAGGCCAAAATTGGAGGAGCGCAGAGATCTTGAAGGTTTGTAGGGCTGGAGGAGGTTACAGAGATAGGGAGGGGCGAGGCCATGGAGGGATTTGATAACAAGGATGAGGATTTTAAAATTGAGGTGCTGTCGGACCGGGAGCCAGTGAAAGTCAACAAGCACAGGGGTGACGGGTGAACAAGACTTGGAGCGAGTTAAGATACAAACAACAGAGTTTTTGATTAGCACAAGTTTATATAGGGTGGAAGATGGAAAGCCGACTAAGAGAGCATTGGTATAGTCAAAGTCTAGAGGTAACAAAGGTATGGATGAGAGTTTCAGCAGCAGATGATCTGAGGCAGGGTTGGAGTCGGGCAATGTTACGGAACATCCCTGCGCCTAAATAGATAGGCCTGAGGTGCTCCTAATATTGGGCCTTGGGCCTCACTATCATTGAGCCGCTGAACTGCAGAAACCTTGTAGGAGTACTCAGGCAGCTCGCTGGAGAAGAGGACTCGAAGATCAGGCCGCTGAGATGCCAGCATCTAAGGTAAGTCCTTAAAGGGGGTGACCGGGAAGGGAGGGGGTGGTGACAGGGAAGGAGGATAAAATTGATCAGGAGGGAGGTGATCGGTAAGGGTGGGTTGCCGACGATCAGGAGGGTAGAGGCTGGGATCGAGAGTGTAGAGGCCAGGATCGGGGAGGTAAGGAGTGGCAATCAGGTGGGGGTGGCAGCAGGGATTGGGGCGGGGGGGAAGGGAGGTGGCAATCAGCGGTTCACGTGGCTTGAATGTGGAGCTAGGCGGAGCACTCCTGCTTCTCCTGGCTGCACGTTCAGTTAAGTAGATTTTAAAAACTTACCTTGCTGGCTGCAGCCTGCAGCGGTCCCTGTTAGCCCGCATGTAGACCTGGTTATCCTGAACAACTCGATATTACAGAGGAGGCCTCAAATAGGTGTTGCGCCCCTTTATTTGAATATGCAAAGGTCCTAACGCTTGTTTCAGGCGTGGGTCCTGAACGCCTATTTTTCTGCCTACACGAATATGGCGGGCAGCGCACTTCCAGCTCAATGAATGTGTGCATCCTGCCCGCCATATTGCAAACTGAAGCCCTTCCCAAAAACGCTACTCCGTCACCACTGACTCCATCTGCCTCCTTAGCTACTTGCTCAGGCTGAACCAGACTATGCACAACCTTGATTTCCTAGTCAACCTAGAGCTGAGCTTCAAAGCTCATATTTTATATCTTCACTTCTGCCTGTATCTCACCACTGGTGCTGCGGAAACTTTATCCAAGCTTTATCTCCTCTCGATTTGTCCAATCTCTTCCTTGCCGGCCTCCCAACCTCTATGTTCCATAAATGCCAGCTTTTCCAGAATCCATACCTGCATTAATTCTTTCTTGTCCGTCACCCACCATGCTCCCTGCTCCTCACCCAGTGCATTGAATTTAAAATTCTTGTACACATCAACAGGAGATAAAGGTAGAGAGACAGAGTGGTTTAGGGAGGGAATTCCAGAGCTTAAGCCTCGGCAGTTGAGGGCACGGCTGCCAATGATGGAGTGATAAAATCAGGGATGCACAAGAGGCCAGAATTTGAAAAGCGCAGAAATCTCAGAGGGTTGTGGGGCTGGAGGAACTTACAGAGATAGGGAAGAACGAGGCCATGGAGGGATTTGAAAACAAGGCTGATCCATATCTTCAACCAAGCTTTTGGTCACAGCTCTTAACTCCCAACAAAGGTGAATGCGTCCATTTGTTTTGTTCTTTGAGGCGTACCTTGGGATGGTTTTCCACTCTTAAAGGCACTATATAAATGGAAGTTATTTATTCCTGACATCTGGTAACTCTGGCTTCTGTATTCTGTGAACGTTTGCATTTATGTCCCGAATCTATGGTTTCTGAAGTACATCAAAGTGTTTATATATGTGTCGCTGTAATTTTTATACTCCACCGGACATGGTACAATGTCACTGGGAAAAATTGATATGCTGTATTTGTGTATGCTGCAATGGTAGTAGTATTACGCTGATATACCCTGTGCATATAAACACTGCTGGTAATGAGGCGTTGTCAGCTTTTACTATCAGGAAAGACAGAACATGCTGGGGATCTTTCTCTAGAAAAGAGATGACTGAGAAGTGACCTGATAGAGATCGTTAAAATTATGAAGTGGTTCCATAGGGTAGAAGTAGAGAAGATGTTTCCACTTGTAGGGGAGTTCAAAACTAGGGCCCACAATTGTAAGATGGTCACTAATGAGTCCAATAAGAAATTCAGGAGAAACCTCTTTACTCAGAGAGTGGGTAGAATGTGGAACTTGTTACCACAAGGAGTAGTTGAGGCGATTTGTTTAGAAGCATTAAAAGGAAGGATCTTCTTACGCAGTCCCTCAGAACCGAGGATGACTTGCTTCCATACTAAAAATTAGTTCTCAGGTGACTGATGAGTCCAATGCGGGACTTACAGCCTCTGTCACAGGTGGGGCAGATGGTGGTTGAAGGGTCGGGTGGGTGGGGTGCTTGGGTTGACGTGCGCTCCTTCTGCTGTTTGCGCTTGGCTTCCGCTTGCTCCTGGCGAAGAGACTCGAGGTGTTCGGCGCCTTCCCGGATGCTTCTCCTCCACTTTGTGCGGTCTTGGGCCAGGGATTCCCAGGTGTCGGTGCGGATGTTGCACTTTTTCAAGGAGGCTTTGAGGGTGTCCTTGAACCATTTCTTCAGCCCACCTGGGGCTTTTTTGCCGTGTCGGAGCTCCGAGTAGAGCGCTTGCTTTGGGAGTCTCGTATCGGGCATGCGGACGATGTGGCCCGTCCATCGAAGCTGATCGAGCGTAGTCAAAGCTTTGATGCTGGGGATGTTGGCCTGAGCGAGAACACTGACGTTGGTGCGCCTATCCTGCCAATGGATTTGCAGGATCTAGCGGAGGCAGCGTGGGTGGCACCTCTCAAGTGCTTTGAGGTGCCTGCTGTACATGGTCCATGAAGCATACAGGAGGGCGGGTATCACTACTGCTCTGTAGACCATGAGCTTGGTGTTGGGTTTGAGGTCCTGGTTTTCAAACACTTTCTTTCTCAGGCGATCGAAGGCTGCACTGGCACACTGAAGGCGGTGTTGGACTTCGTCATCGACGTCTGCCCTTGTTAACAGTAGGCTCCCGAGGTATGGAAAGTGGTCCAGGTTGTCCACGGCCTCGTCGTGGATTTTGATAATTGGAGGGCAGTACTGTGTGGCGGGGGCAGGTTGGTCGAGGACCTTTGTCTTACGGATGTTTAGTGTAAGGCCCATGCTCTTGTACGCTTCGGTGAAGGTGTTGATGATGGTTTGGAGTTCGACCTCAGAGTGTGCGCAGACGCAAGCGTCGTCTGCATACTGTAATTCAATGACAGAGGATGGGATGACCTTGGATCTGGACTCGAGGCGACGGAGGTTGAACAGTTTCCCGTTTGTTCTGTAGGTTAGCTCCACTCCAGCGGGGAGCTTACTGAGGGTGAAATGGAGCATTGCAGCCAGGAAGATCGAGAGAAACATTTAAGGGGAAGAATATGCTGATAGGGTTAGATAAATTCAGGTGGGAGGAGGCTTGTGTGGAGCATAAACACCGGGATAGACCAGTTGGGCCAAATGGCCTGTTTCTGTGCTGTAAAATTCTATCTAATTCTGTGTACAAAGTTCAGTGCTGTGATGGAAATCCAAGGGTAGGCATCAACTACTGCGTGAGGAATGCATCTCAATCTGACTATTATTAGATTACTAATGTATCAATATCATCACTGTGACTGAATATTGACCTTTGGTGTACAGAGGTAACGAGTTCAGACAACGTCCTCCACAAACCTTTGGATAAAGATTCTATCCACTGCAGTGTGAATTACATTTTAAAGTTGAGCTCCATTTAAACTCCCTCTAAGGCTCAATCAGTAACTACACTGCTCACTGTTGAACTGAGCCCTGCGGACCAGGAAGATCCAAGACTTGATCCCCAGTAGGTGTTGCTTTCAGCTGGGTGGTGGGACAGAAGCAGCAACTGGCTTCAATATCCCCTAAGCTAAGGGGTTAAAAAAACAAAACAGCCAGGGTTTCTCCCCCTGATCGCAGTTACAGTAGCTCCTGCTATGAAGTGCACATGGCTGGTTGTCAGCTGAAGTCAGGATTGGGATTAGATGTGCTGGCTCCCCTCAAACCAGGACAAAGCAGTCCGCTGGATCGGCACCCACCCACTGGCTTAAACATCCACTCCCTCCACCATTGGCGTACCGTGGCTGCAGTCTGTACCATCTACAAGATGCGCCATAGCAACTCGCCGAAGCTTCTATGGAAGCACCTCCCAAACCCGTGACTTCCACCACCTAGAAGGACAAGGGCAGCAGTTGCATGGGAACACCATCACGTCAAAGTTCCCCTCTAGATCACACACTATCCTAACTTGGACATATATCACTGTTCCTACATTGTCGCTGGATCCAGATCCTGGAACTCCCTCCCTAACACCATGTTGTGAGTAATTTTACAACAACAACAACTTACATTTATATAGCGCCTTTAACGTAGTTAAACATCCCAAGGCGCTTCATAGGACTGTTATCAAACAAAACGGATAGCAACAGTTCAAGAAGAAGACCCACGGCTACCTTCTCAAGGGCAACTAGGGATGGGAAATAAATGCCAACGCTGCACTCCAGCTTTATGCAAGAGAGGTCCTCTACCCACAGGGCCCAGGAGGCCCTCCAGACAGAAGGATGTGGGACCAGATCACTGAGGCCGTCATTGCCAGCAGTGTCACCCCCATGACCTGGTTCCAGTGCCCAAAGAAGCTTCATGACCTCAGACCAGTGGTCAAGGTCAGTGAATGCATCTTCAAAAGTCTCCATCTACCAATTGCACCAATAGCCTCACACACTTCTCAATGCATGACTCCCCTCCCACCACCACCCCCCCCCCCCCCTGCCCCCATCACTCACCTACCAACAATCTGTACCAAACACAAGGCACACCTCCCATTCCTAGCTTCACCTTGGAGGAGACGGTGCAGGCCATTCTTGGCAGGGCATGGCTGAGCCCTTGGCCAGCGGCGGGGCTGAAAGGATACAAGATGCTGGTATCCTCATACGTTACCCTCCTTCTCGCATGCATCTCTTACTTTCCCGCCCTCCCCTCACCACAGCTCCACCCTTGTGCCTTCCTCATTTCACACACTCAAGAAATCCAGCCTGCCCAGCCAGTAGTTGACCAAGAAGAGGGAGAGGAGAGTAAAGAAGAAGAGGAAGAAGAAACACTCACTTGATTTCACACTCCCAGCCACCAGCTCCTCAAGGTCGACCAGGAAGGCCATTTGCAGTGTCCCCCCACTGAAAGTCAGCAGCCTTTCACCAGCCATGCGGCAGCCACTGGGGTAGCACTGCGTGACATCAATAGGATAGGCAAAGGCACACACAAGACAGTCACTAAGGGAATGCATACGGGTGATGAGTTGATTTCTTGATGTCATATTGGATGGATAAGTGTATAAAGTTGGATTGGAAATTTTGCTTTGTGGTGGCTTTTATTTCAGCATTATGGCCAAGAGGATGCTGTGATGATCAGTAACAGAGGGAGGTAAGGTGTGGGACAAATGTTGAAAGGGGAATTGGGGTTGTGGTCACTGGTACTGCAGGTGGATGATTCCATCCCGGATATCCCGGCCAGAAAGGGGCTGTCTGGGTTGCCTCCTTCCTTCTGCTTCCTCCTCTTTGGCTTCCTCCTCTTCTGTGTCTTCATCTGCTGCTTCTTCCTCTTCTGCATCTTCCTCTTCTGTGTCTTCCTTTTCTGTTTCTTCCTCTTCCCTCTGCATGCGGATACTGTAAATCTTAAATAAAAGTAGAAAATGCTGGAAATACTCAGGTCAGGCAGCATCGCGACCTGAGATGTGAACTCTGTTTCTCTCTCCACGGATGGTGTCTGACCTGCTGAGTATTTCCAGCATTTACTCACTTCTCATACGTCTTCCTTTACCATCCGAAGCCTTGCAAGTGTCCAGCAGCACTCACTGCACTCTCTGCACACTTTAAAAACTTTTAACATGTGTTGCACCAAGCCACTACTTCAATAAAATATTAAAAATCCAGCTTAAATGCAAACTTATCTAAAAGATGTGTGTGTCCCTTCAAGAAGTGCTGACAGCATCTCTGTCAGTCTGCTGCACGCTCGCTTTTCAGAGCGAGCTTAGGACCCAGCACTAAACTCAGTGCAAAGCTCCAAGTTCGCAGAACGTGGTTTTAAGTCCGTGTTGCATGCCGACTGCTGTCATGCTCTCCATATTCGCATGTCCAGGGCCAGTGCTGCTATCAGCAACCGCTGAGTCCCACGCCAAAGGCAGGCGTTAGAGTGGCGGCCGCCATTTGTTTCCAGGATTGCGACGCAAACGGATGGCGGTATTAGCCCAATTTCTGGGCCAATGTCCCCTTGACCAAGACTCCCACACCAGCAGAAAAAACCTCAATCAAATCACTCCTTACCCTTCAATATTCCAGGGACTACAAGCCTAGTTTATATAATCTCTCCTCGTAGTCTAACCCTTGGAGCCCTGGTAGCATTCTGGTGAATCTGTGCTGCACTCCTTCCAAGGCCAATATATCCTTTCTAAGGTACAGTGCCCAGAGCTGTACACAATACGCCAGATGTGGTCTAACCAGGGATTTGTGTAGCTGCAGCAAAACTTCCTCCCTTTATATTCTAGCCCTCTAGTTATAAAGTCTAACATTTCATTGGCCTTTTTGATTATTCTTTTGTACCTGACCACTACATTTTAGTGATCTGTGTACATGGACCCCTAAATCTCTTTAGACCTCCACTGTTCCTAGCTTTTTAATTAAATCTAACAGTCTCTTATGTGAAACCTTATCTAATGCCTGCTGGAAATCCATATAAACTATATCCATAGACGTTCCACTGTCTACTACTTTAGTTACTTCCACAAAAAATTCAACTCGGTTCGTTAGACATGACCTACCCTTTACGAATCTATGTTGGCTCTCGCCCAAATTTTGACCTCCATTGACTTCAATGGAAATGAAAAGCAGGAGAGATGTAAAACGGACTGCCAAATTGCTATCACCCATTTTACGCTCTCGCACAAAGCCAAAATTGCCCCCCGTGAGCTGCAATGAAGTACTTCTGACGGTAGAGATAAATGGAGCGACAGAGTTTCTTTCCCTCACTCCCACACTTCTTGTCAGACAATTCCATAGTAAATAGATTGGCACAGGACAGGACAACCTGCCTCTGTTCTTGTCCATGTAAGGGGGCCTGTTGCAGGAAGAGCTCACAAAGGGCTGAAAGGGCCAAAAATTCATCCCGCTGCGCGAGAGTACGCACTGCGTACTCTCGCGTATTCTCTCTCCAATTGCCGGTTTTCTGCATGCCCTGCGCATGCGCTGAAAACCGGCACTTGGTCTTTGGAAAAGGGGGCGGTTCCTCGGTGCATCGCGTGCGCGCTACAGGCTGCACGCACGCTGTGCACTTAGTGCTTTGGACGCGCAGGTAAGTACGGAAGATTTTAGAAATGGAAAAAGGAGGAGTAAGACCCACTTTTAACAAGGTAAGTAGTGAATTAAGTATTTTTTTGAATTTTTTTTAACAGGTATATCTTTTTTAGAGACTTTAAAGACAGGTAAGTTTATTTTTATAACTTTTTAAAAGATTTTAAATTTTTTCAAAAATTTAATTTTTTATTTAAAATGGTTAATTTATTTAACTATACTTATTTTATTAATGTGATGGGTTTTTTTTAATTTAATTGAGGTTTAGCTGTTATTTTGGGGGGGTGTAAGATTCATAGCTTTCACAGCACGTATGTGAAACTTATGAATGGAAGATGGTGTGCTGCCATTGGCTCTAACTGAGTCACGTGATCCCACAGCTCGCACGAATTCACTATGCCGGTGGGATACGCAAGCACTGCCCAGCTGATGTCTGGAACATCAAGTTCGTGCGAGCTGGATCTGAAAAAGCCAACGCGGAGTGAGAGATCGCGTCTGCTCCTTACCCCCGCGGGAACAGAGCGAGATCAATTTCTGGGCCAATAATTGATTGAGGGAGGGGAACTGAAAGAACCTTCAATGCACTTCAAAGTAACAAACTCAATGTAATAACATACTGGGTGGGTTTGCCTTGAATATTTTTTTTAAAGCAAAAAATGAAATTTGTTTTTCATCAAATGCCTAATGTATCTTCTTGGTGTCAGCCATGGCTCAGTTTATAGCACTCTCACCTCTGAGTCAGAAGGTTGTGGGTTCAAGTCCCACTCCAGTGATTTAAACACAAAATCTAGGTTGACACTCCAGTGCAGTGCTGAGGGAGTGCTGAAGGCGGTGTTGGACTTTGTCGTCGAGTGCAGCCTTCGGTCGCCTGAGGAAGAGAGTGTTTGAAGACCAGGACCGCAAACCCGGCACTAAGCTCATGGTCTACAGAGCAGCAGTGATACCCGCCCTGCTGTATGCCTCAGAGACATGGAGCATGTACAGCAGGCACCTCAAAGCACTGGAGAGGTACCACCAACACTGCCTCCGCAAGCTCCTGCAAATCCATTGGCAGGATAGGCGCACCAACGTCAGTGTTCTTGCTCAGGCCAACATCCCCAGCATCGAAGCTTTGACCACGCTCGATCAGCTCCGATGGACGGGTCACATTGTCCGCATGTCCGATACGAGACTCCTGAAACAAGCGCTCTACTCGGAGCTCCGACACGGCAAGAGAGCCCCAGGTGGGCAGAGGAAATGCTTCAAGGACAACCTCAAAGCCTCCTTGAAAAAGTGTAACATCCCCACCGACACCTGGGAATCCCTGGCCCAAGACCACACAAAGTGGAGGAGAAGCATCCGGGAAGGTGCTGAACACCTCGAGTCTCTTCGCCGGGAGCAAGCGGAAGCCAAACGCAGGCAGCGCAAGGAGCGCACGTCAACCCAAGCACCCCACCCACCTGCCCCTTCAACCACCGTCTGCCCCACCTATGACAGAGACTGTAGGTCCCACATTGCACTCATCAGTCACCTGCGAACTCATTTTTAATGTGGAAGCATGTCATCCTCGGTTCCGAGGGCCTGCCTAAGAAGAAGAAGAAGAGGGAGTGCTGCACTGTTGGAGGAGCCGTCTTTCAGAGACGACGTTGAACCAAGGCCCCATCTGCTTTTTCAGATGGATGTAAAAGATCCCATGGCACTATTTCGAAGATGAGCAAGGGAATTCTCCTGGCCAATATTTATCCCTCAACCAAAAACACAAACAGATGTTCATTATCACATTGCTGTTTGTGGGAGCTTGCTGTGTGCAAATTGGCTGCTGTGTTTCCTACATTACAACAGTGACGACACTTCCAAAAGTACTTAATTGGCTGAAAAGCACTGTGGGCTGTCCTGAGGCCATGAAAGGCATTATATGAATGCAAATCTTTCTTTCTTTTTAATGGATCCTGGGGTGAAACGAGTGCTTGCCAATGAAGATGAGCCAAAAGCATAAATGGGGGCCTAATTCAACTCTTAATATTACTAATTTCTCAGTCACACTTTGTGACAGCTCACAGGACAGAAAGTCTGGGGAGTGGGTTTTATTTCAATTATCAGTTGAGCATGCTTGCTTGGCAAATATCATCAAGGGAATATAGCTTTCTGGATACTAATAAAGCCTCATGATGATAAGGTACCATTTCTCTGAAAAGGCATATGGGGGTGGAGACTGGGCCATATTTGTAGGACATTGGGTCCTTTAGCATGTATTGATTTCTCTGAACAGCTCGATAAAAAAATTTAAAATGCCTATTTTGTTGCTTGAAAAAACTTGTTAAAAGACCTATTTAATTTTGACGACATGCTTTAATTGTGTCCAAGATGAATAATACTCGTTGGTTGGATATGAATAATTAAGCAGATCTTAATTGAGGGATTCGAATAATGTATCTACCTAATGAATTCATTGTTTTCCCTCTGAGATTTTCACTTTAATATTGGTACCTTTAATCTTCCTGCATCCTCTGTGGAAAATGTACAGTTTGCCACTGCTGGTTTTACGTTGTCTTCAATTACCAAGATCACAGAGTGACAAGCTGTTTTCTTTCCAATATCGTGTTTAGTTTCCTTTGAAAATTCTCCAGTGGCTCAGTGAGTAAGTGTGTCATGCGGTGTGGTGCTAGTGTTAGAGGAGAGGTGACATAGAATTGCATAGAATTTACAGCACAGAAACAGGCCATTCGGTCCAACTAGTCTATGCCGGTGTTTATGCTCCACACGAGCCTCCTCCCACCGCTCTTCATCTCACCCCAACAATATATCCTTCTATTCCTTTCTCCCTTATGTGTTTATCTAGCTTCCCTTTAAATGCATCGATGCTATTCGCCTCAAACACTCCATGCAGCATCAAGTTCCACATTCTAACCGCTATCTGTTTCTTAGTTAAAATTTAGTCCTCTAATCAATAAGGTTCATAAACATTGAAAATCAGCTGCCATATGTTTATAAAGCATGCAATAATACTGAAACATACACTTAAAAGACCTGACAGTTTGGCGGGGTTTCAAACATGTCACAATTCTGAGCTCAGTGTCGTAGGCTTTTACAAATCCAAATACTCATTCCAAACAGCTAATTTTTATAGAATCTTACAGCACAGAAGGAGGCCATTCGGCCCATCATACCTGTGCCGGCTCTTTGAAAGAGCTATCCGACTGGTCCCACCCTCCCCTGCTCTTATACATGTCTCTTTCATTCCCTTTAGTCTGCGATTATAGCGTACTCCTGATAATTAAAATTTTCAGCAATAAAAAAACGCAATTATCCAAAAATTTGACTTAAGCAATGTGAATAACATTGCAAATGAGGAATCCAGTGCTAAAAATGAATTATCAGGTAATTTAATTGAAGCTTCTTTGAATGAAGAGGTCTTAAGTGTCCATGCTTCTTATCCATCAATCAAGACCAAAAACAGAACCAACTCCGTGTATTTTTATAACTGATCTGAGTATGACATTTAGGATCAATCCTGATTCAGACATTACTTCAAATGTCAAATTCTGTCATATGAAAGGACAAAAATTACTGTTGGCAATAAAAGCAGACAAACACTTAATGCAATTGTGTGACATCCCTCTGCCTGCGATTGTGTGACATTCGTGTTATTGTGTGACATTCCTGTTATTGTGCGACATTCCTGTTATTGTGCGACATTCCTGTTATTGTGTGACGTTCCTGTTATTGTGCGACGTTCCTGTTATTGTGCGACATTCCTGTTATTGTGCGACATTCCTGTTATTGTGCGACGTTCCTGTTATTGTGCGACATTCCTGTTATTGTGTGATGTTCCTGTTATTGTGCGACATTCCTGTTATTGTGCAACATTCCTGTTATTGTGTGACGTTCCTGTTATTGTGCGACGTTCCTGTTATTGTGCGACATTCCTGTTATTGTGCGACGTTCCTGTTATTGTGCGACATTCCTGTTATTGTGCGACATTCCTGTTATTGTGTGACGTTCCTGTTATCGTGCGACGTTCCTGTTATCGTGCGACGTTCCTGTTATCGTGCGACATTCCTGTTATCGTGTGACATTCCTGTTATTGTGTGACGTTCCTGTTATTGTGCGACGTTCCTGTTATCGTGCGACGTTCCTGTTATCGTGTGACGTTCCTGTTATCGTGTGATGTTCCTGTTATTGTGTGATGTTCCTGTTATTGTGTGATGTTCCTGTTATTGTGCGACATTCCTGTTATTGTGCGACATTCCTGTTATTGTGCGATGCTACTTTGATTGTGGGACATACCAGTTACTGTGCGACATTCCTGTTATTGTATGACGTTCCTGTTATTGTGTAACATTACTGTTAATATGTGAAATTCCTGGTATTTGTGCGTTGTTCCTGTTATTTGTGACTTTCCTGTTATTGTCTGACGTTCCTGTTATGGTGCAACATTATTTTGGTGCACAAAATAAAGAGAGCGGGACCCGAGGACAGCGCGGACCAGCGAGGAGTCAGCGGCAGATACAAATCCGGTGAATTCCAAAAGGACCGGCAGCAGTTTATATTCGGCGACAAAAAATTTCAAGGAGTGATGTCACAGGACAGCAGGTAAGTGATTGGTTGGTGAGTATTACCTTTGTATTTTTCTGTCTATGTTAGATACATAGAAACATAGAATCTAGGAGCAGGAGTAGGCCATTCGGCCCGTCGAGCCTGCTCCACCATTCAATACGATCATGGCTGATCATTCAAATCCAGTACCCTGTCCCTGCTTTAATCCCCACAGTACACATATCCCACCCTACCCCCGTAACCCCACGTATTTAATTCCCCTAACATATCCCATCCTATCCCCATAACCCCACATATTTAATCCCCCCCTAACACTAAGGGTCAATTTATCATAGCCAAATCAACCTAACCCGCACATTTTTGGACTGTGGGAGGAAACCGGAGCACCCGGAGGAAACCCACGCAGACACGGGGAGAATGTGCAAACTCCACACAGACAGTCACCCGAGGTCAGATTCGAACCCGGGTCCCTGGCGCTGTGAGGCACCAGTGCTAACCACTATGCCACCGTGTTGCCCAGATCAGTGGGTTAGTTCTTATTCTATTAAATAGAGGCATGGCAGGGCAGCTCAGTCCCGTGGAGTGCACATCGTGTGCCATGTGGGAAGTCCTGGATGCTTTATGTAGCCTGGACGACCACATGTGCAAGATACAGCAGCTCGAGCTGGAGCTGCGGGTTTCGGAGCTTGAGCGGTGGCTGGAGTCACTGCGGTGCATCTGCGAGGCTGAGAGTTACGTGGATAGCAGTATTCTTTTCTGAGTACTGGTGAGGGCGATGGTTTCTCTGGGGAGTGCAGCCAGAGACAAGTCCACGGCACCACGGGTGGCTCAGCTGCACAGGTGGGGAGGAAAAACAGTGGAAGCGCAATAGTGGCAGGGGATTCGATAGGGGAGCAGACAGACTTAGTGGTTTCTGCGGTCGCAGACGACTCCAGGATGGTATGTTCCCTCCCTGGTGCCTGGTGCCAGGGTCAAGGATGTCACTGAGCGGCTGAAGGACACTCTGCGGGGGGAGGGTGAACAGCCAGAGGTCGTTGTCCATATCGGTACCAACGAGGGATGAGGTCCTGCAGGCAGACTAAAGGGAGCTAGGAGAGAGATTAAAAAGCAGGACCTCAAAGTTAGTAATCTCTGGATTACTCCCGGTGCCATGTGCTAGTGAGTACAGGAATAGGAGGATAGAACAGATGAATGCGTGGCTGGAGAGAAGGTGCAAGAGGGAGGGCTTTGGATTCCTGAGGCATTGGGACCATTTCTGGGGAAGGTGGAACCTGTACAAGCCGGACGGGTTACACCTCAACAGAGCTGGGACCAATATTCTCGCGGGGAGGTTTGCTAGTGCTGTTGGGGAGGGTTTAAACTAACTAGGTCGGGGGATGGGCACCAACATATAGGAGTAGAAAATAGGAATAAGGTGCATAAAAAAGTGAGTGAGTTGGATAGTACTAGAGAAGAAAGTAATACTAGATGCGGATGTAGTACCATATTAAATAGGAGCAGACTAAGAAAGACTACAAAAAATTCAAAAATGGGTTTAGAACGCATGTACGTAAACGTACAAAGTGTGGTGAATAAGGTTGGTGAGCTACAAGCACAATTAGCCATGTGGCAATATGATGTGGCAATAACGGAAACGTGGCTTAAAAACGGTGAGGACTGGGCACTTAATATTCAAGGGTACAAGGGGGGAAAAATGCAGTTGGTTTGCACCTCCCATTAGTGCCTTAAGAGAGCACTAATGGGGCGCAAAGCAACTAGTGCCCGGGTGCTGCGATATCTGCGCCTCTCGCAAAATTGACCAGACATTTTGCGGCGGCGCTAAACAATACCGCCCCGATCTCCTGCGCACGCAGATCATGACATCATTCGAGCGTGCAACGCCCTTGGGGCGCCCCGGAACAGAAATTGAGTGGCGCACCCCTCCTTTCCGTCTGGCGCAACCAACGACAGGTAGACTGGAATGCTTCACAGTCGCTGTGGGGCTGGGGGGGGCACTATTTAAAGGGGGCCTCTTCCTGGCTTTTTCTGTGGTTGACATTTTTGCACCACTCATTCTGAGAGAGAGAGAGAGATTTTGAGAGAGAGAAAGAGAGACTTCTGCATTGAGTCAATGCTGTGTGAAGTAGTTTTGGCTACTGAGCATAACTTTGCAGGTACTTTGGTTTTTGACCTTCATAACTTTGATTGCCAAGAGACTCTGGGGGCTGCACTGATTGGGGGCGTCGTCCTGCACCAGCAGAATCGGAGGCCACAGAGACGCAGAGAGAGAGTGGCAATCATGGCCAGATGGAGGAGGGCCAACAGGCCTCTTTACAGGAGACCTTACCCTCCCAGGGTATTTCACCAACAATTCTCATACATTAATATGTCTGAGGAGCAGTGTTTGCGCAGGCTGCGCTTCAGCAAGGAGATGGTCACTGAGCTCTGCCACCTGCTGCAGCCAGATCTGCAGCCTCAACTGAGGAGCAGGACGTCTCTGTCAGTGGCAGTGAAGATCACAGTGGCTCTGAACTTTTATGCCACCGGCTCATTTCAATCAGCTACTGGGGACATCGCCAATATCTCCCAGTTCGCGGTCCATTGCTGCATCCGTCAGGTCACAAATGCCCTCTATAAGAGACGAGAGTTCATCTCTTTCCCCATGACCCCAGACAAGCAGCGTGACCGCGCTATGGGCTTTGGGAGGATAGCAGGCTTCCCCATGGTGCAGGGCGCCATTGACTGCACGCATGTGGCTTTGCGTGCTCCGCATGAGAATGCAGAGGATTTCTGCAACCGAAAGGGGTTCCATTCCTTAAACGTGCAGTTGGTCTGTGACCACAGACAGCTGATACTCGCTGTCAATGCCCACTATCCTGGCAGCTGCCACGATGCATTCATCCTGCGCCAGACTACTGTGGCAGAACTTTTCCAGGCACTGCATCACCCAGGTGGTTGGCTTCTCGGGGACAAGGGATATCCACTGTGCACCTGGCTGATAACACCGCTCCGTACGCCCAACACCCCTGCTGAGCTGCGGTACAACGAGAGCCATCTAGCTACCAGGAACATCATTGAGCACACAATCGGCGTGCTCAAGCAACGGTTCCGCTGTCTGGACCATTCTGGAGGAGCCCTGTAGTACTCGCCTGAGCGAGTCTCCCTCTTCGTTGTTGTGTGCTGCATGCTGCATAACCTGGCAATCCTCAGGACCCAGCCAATGCCACCAGGCCTTGGAGCACCACCAGAGGAGGAGGAGGAAGAGGAGGAGGAAGAGGAGTAGGATGATCATCAGCAGCACCAAGGCGGGAGGGAGGCCCACAATGTAGAAACTGGAAGGGCCGTCCGTCAACGGCTGATAGCAAGCCGCTTCTAGGCCCCTGCTGAGGAAATGGCTTCTGCCATTGAGAACAACATGAATGAAACCAACCTGCAACCCTTAAGCCGGCCAAGGCAGCAATGATTGCAAAGACCAAACATGTATATTTTGAATACAAAAACTTATTTATTTTACAAACACTGTGTGTCATTTCCTCATGACAAACTCATAGAAAGAAACACAAAAAAACTGTCATTAACATAACTGGTTCTCACAACCTGGAGATAATGTCCAAAACACTAAACAAAAGTTTGACCACGAACCTCGGCCTTTAAAAAAATGACCAACATTTTGTCACACCTCCTACTTTTTGCCCTTCGAGGGTGATCTCCTTCCCTTGCGCACTTCCCCCCTTCCCACCCTACTGCTCCTCCGTAATGGGACCCCAGCGGCTGCAGCAAGGCTGGTGGAAGGCTGCTGATTGTCAGAACCTGCGACTGCAGATGGCCTTGAAGGACGGCCTCGACCAGCTCTGGGCCTGGAGGGCCCGGCTGCAGACTGCACCAACTCTGCATGGGCGGCAGCAGTCTGTCCTACAGGCGGTGGCAAGTGCAGTGGAGAAGTGACAGTGGTGGCAGCAGGAACGCTGTCATCTTGAGAGAGGACAGCAACTCCCTGCTCAACCGACACACTGGCACTCCCACGGGGCAGCACTTCAGCATCCGGAGCAATCTGCTGGAGCACAGATTGCTGGCCTGCTGCGGTGCGATGAGAGCCCCGGGGAAATGTGTCCGAACCAGCGAGGATGGCAGCAGTCAGTGCTCGCGTGGCCTCAATCTGAGTCTGCATGAGAGCAGTCAGAGATGGGGTCACGGCAGCCATTGACTGAATTGCAGCACTAAACATTTGCGTGGCATCCGCCTGTGCTACAGCGAAGTGCTCCACACTCCTTGCCAATGATTCAATGCATTCGGGCACCCTTCCCACTGCAACCATGAGTTCAGTGTGCATGTCCACCGCATGGGTGTTCATTTCAGCGATGAGCCGCTCCTCCTCTGCATCCAGTGCAGTAAGACTCGCTGGCATACACTCCCTCCGAGGAGAAGGCTCCCGAGCTTCCCTACCCCCATCGCGTTGCTGCAGCCCACTGGGTCCTGGAGCTTCACCCTCATCAGACCCTTCCCCCCTGCTCCCCTCCAGGGAAGGCGTGTTCCCAGTGTGGGCATGGGCTTCGTCCGGAGAGGGTGGCGCTGATGCTCCGGCTTCATCTTCCTCCTCGCCTGCAGCTTCACTCCCACTGGCAGCTTGAGGGCCCGTCTCCTCAGCTGGTGAATCACCATCTGAAAGCAGGGAGGTACAAGTCTGGCTTTAGCGTGAGGACAGGATGGCAGTAAGGGAGGAATGAGTGCAGCGATTTAGTAAGTTGGATTGAAAGTGTCAAAGGCTGGTGTTGTGAGGGACAAGTGGAAGGAGAGAGGACAAAAAGGTGATGACCTTACCATTGCTGTCCAGAACGGGGTCGACCTCTCCAGTGGTGACGGGACCGATCACCCGGCTTGCCACAATCCTCTGGAGGCGCTCCTCAAGATCGCTGAGAGGTTGCAGCTGAGGCCGCCCTCCACCTGTCCGTTGCTGCTGTCTCCTATTATGAGATAGCTTGGCCTGTAAGAAAAAGGATGGCGTCTGAGTAAATATACAGCCATGGTCTTCCCTGATGTTTTTCCCATAGGCGAATAGCCCTTACTGTAAGCAGCCATGGTCTTGCCTGATGTGCCTCCCATAGGTGAATAGCCCTTACTGTATGCAAAGTGTGGAATGTGCATGTGTGTTTCATGAGAGGGCCATTGGTGTTGAATGAGTGTTGGGCATTGGCGTTTTAAGACCCTCTGGCCATAGAGTGAGGTTGAGATGGAGGGATGGAGAGGTAGTGAAAAAAAATCACTCACCCTGACGACCTGAGTGAGGTCATTGCACTTTTTTCTACATTGTATATGGGTCCCGGGCACCATGCTTCTGGAGGAGACGCTCTGTGCCACCTCCTTCCACACTCTTCTGTAATCACGTGGCAAAGGCCTCCTGCCACTCTCTGGGTACAGTATTGGTCTTCTGCGCTCCACCGTGCCAACCAGAGCCTCCAAGGCCCGCTCGTTGAAGCGCTGTGCTCGCTCCCTGGCCCTCTCCATAGTCCTTGGCTGCAAGATTTAGGCACAGGTCTCTCCAGGCCGAGATTCAAGGCTCCAATGAGCAGGGTGTGGCTGGAGAGCAAGATCGACCCTCCCCTTCAAGAACTGGCCGGCGCCAGTGTGTCTGTGTTCCATCGCTAACTGACAGCACCTGCGCTGCGCCCGCGCTCTGAGTTAGCGCCTCGCTCCTCGGCCTTTGCACCTTAAGAGAGGTGTGTAGTGCCTGATTCAGCGCTCCAATCAACTCCGGGGGCGATAAAAGCCAAGTTTGCAGTTGGAGGCGATAATTAGCGCCAGGCGCTAAACTTTGCGCACGGCCGATAATCGCGCACCAAACGGGGTGATACTGAATTTTTCCCCCAAGGTGTTCAGAAATGATAGGGAAGGAAAAAAGGGAGGTGGGGTGGCAGTGCTGATTAAGGAAGACATTGTAGTGTTGGAAAGGGAGGATGTTCTTGAGGGGACAAGGACAGAATCCATTTGGTTAGAGTTGAGGAGATTAGAGTTGATCACGCTATTGGGGGTGTTCTATAGGCCTCCAAATAGTGAGAGGAAGGTAGAGGAGCAAATCTGCAGGGCAATCGCAGAGATATGCAAGAGCTATGGTGATATTGGGGGACTTTAATTACCCAAATATCGATTGGGATAATGCTAGGGTAAAGGGAAAGGAGGGGGAGGAATTTCTGAAATGTATTCAGGAGAATTTCCTTGACCAGTATGTTCTTGGCCCAACTAGGAAGGAGGCATTGCTGGATCTGGTGCTGGGGAATGAGGTGGGCCAGGTCAAGCAAGCGCGTGTGGGAGAACACTTGGGTAAGAGTGATCATCATATCATAAGATTTAGATTAGCAATGGAGAGGAGCAAGGAACAATCTAGAGTGGAACTTCTAAACTGGAATAGGGCTAACTTCAATGGGATGCAAAAGGATCTAGCCAGGTTAAAATGGAACCAAAGACTGACAGGATAAACAGAACAATGGGTGATCTTTCAGGAGGAGATGTTCCAAGTACAGGCTAGGTACATTCCAACAAGAGGGAAGGGTAAGGGCTCCTTGGATGATGAGGGAGATAGAGAAGATGATGAAACAAAAAAGAGGGTGTATGGTACATGTCAGGTGAATTCTTCAAGGGAGAACCAGACCAGACCAAAAATTCATCCCGGTGCGCGAGAGTACGCACTGCGTACTCTCGCGTATTCCCTCTGCAATTGCCGGTTTTCTGCATGCCCTGCACATGCGCTGAAAACCGGCAATTGCTCTTTTGAAAAGGGGGCGGTTCCTCGGTGCATCGCGTGCGCGCTACAGGCTGCGCGCACGCTGTGCACTTCATGCTTTGGACGCGCAGGTAAGTACTGAAGATTTTAGAAATGTAAAAAGGAGGAGTAAGACCCACTTTTAACAAGGTAAGTAGTGAATTAAGTATTTTTTTGAATTTTTTTTTACAGATATATCTTTTTTAGAGACTTTAAAGACAGGTAAGTTTATTTTTATAACTTTTAAAAGATTTTAAATTTTTTCAAAAATTTAATTTTTTATTTAAAATGGTTAATTTATTTAACTATACTTATTTTATTAATGTGATGGTTTTTAAAAAAAATTTAATTGCGGTTTAGCTGTTATTTTGGGGGGGTGTAAGATTCATAGTTTTCACAGCCGTGCTGTGAAACTTATGAATGGAAGATGGTGTGCTGCCATTGGCTCTAACTGAGTCACGTGATCCCACAGCTCGCACTAATTCACTACGCCGGTGGGATACGCAAGCAATGCCCGGCTGATGTCTGGAACATCAAATTCGTGCGAGCTGGATCTGAAAAAGCACAAGCGAGGTGAGAGATCGCGGGGAAGGCTTACCCCCGCGGGAACAGAGCGAGATCAATTTCTGGGCCAATAATTTGAGAGGGGATGTGAAGATGAAAATAAGATTGGCAAGGAGAGAATATGAAAGTAGAATAGCGGTTAACATAAAAGGGAACCCAAAAATCTTCTACCGGCATGTTAGTAGTAAGCGGGTAGTAGGGCGGGGTGGGGCCTGTTAGGGACAAAGAAGGCGATATATGCTTAGAGGCACAGGGCAAGGCTAGAATACTCAGAGTACTTTGTATCAGTGTTTACTAAGGAGGTGGATGCTGACAAAATATCGGTAGAAGTGGAAAAAGTAGAAGCAATGGAAGGGGTGAAAATTGATAGACAGGATGTACTAGAAAGGCTGGGTATACTTAGAGTGGATAAATCGCCTGGTCCAGATGGCTTGCACCCCAGGTTGCTCAGAGAATTGGAGGAGGAGATAACGGAAGGGCTTGCCATAATTTTGCAATCTTCCCTAGATGCGGGGGAGGTGCCTGGGGATTGGAAAGTGGCAAATGTGATACCATTGTTCAAGAAAGGGTGTAAGGACAATCCTAGTAACTACAGGCCAGTCAGTTTAACATCAGTGGTGGGTAAAGTTTTAGAAACAATAATCAAGGAAAAAAATTAATGGGCACTGGGAGAGGTTTAAGCTAATTAAGGAGAGCCAAAACAGATTTGTAAAAGGCAGATCATGTTTGACTAATCAAATAGAATATTTTGATGAAGAAGCAGGGATGATTGATAAAGGGAATGCAATGGATGTTGTCTGCATAGATTTTAGGAAGACGTTTGAAAAAGTATCACATCGAAGGCTGTTTAACAAAATTGAAGCTCATGGAATAGGTGGGTCAGTGGCAGCTTGGATAAGGAATTGGCTTAAGGACAGAAAACAGCGAGTTGTGGTAAATGGCTGTTTTTCAGACTGGAGGATGGTAGGCAGTGGTGTTCCCCAAGGGTCAGTGCTGGGGCCACTGCTTTTTTTGATATATATAAATGGCCTGGATATTGGAATACAGAGTAGAATTTCTAAATTTACCGATGACACCAAACTTGGGGGTGTGGCAAACAGTGAGGGTGATACCAATCGACTGCAACAGGAAATAGAAAGGCTAGCAGAATGGGCAGACAAGTGGCAGATTGAATTTAATACAGAGACGTGTGAGGTGATGCATTTTGGCAGAAGGAACAGGGAGAGGCAATATACACTTAATGGCACAGTTTTAAAGAGTGTGCAGGGACAGAGGAACCTAGGAGTTAAGATGCATAGGTCCCTGAAGGTGGGCAGGACATATTGAGTGACGCTCCTGTTATTGTGCAACGTTCCTGTTATTGTGTGGTATTCCTGTTATTGAGCGACGTTCCTGTTATTGTGTGACATTCCTGTTATTGTGCGACATTCCTGCTATTGAGTGACATTCCTGCTATTGAGTGACGTTCCTGCTATTGAGTGACGTTCCTGTTATTGAGTGACGTTCCTGTTATTGTGCGATGTTCCTGTTATTGAGTGATATTCCCTTTTTTGTCATTCACTCCTGAAAGGTTTATGTTATTGGAGCTATTCCCCCTAACCCACAGGAAAGCTATATGCGGATTGTTCATTTTCGGTGATGCTGTATTGTTTCTCACACTTTGAGATTGGCCAATCTCTTCAGGGCTGCATGAAGAGGCTGGAAAGTATAGGTGAGAACTTTCACAGTGGAAGACAAAGTTGGAGACTCAAGCAGCCGGCACAGCTCTTGCGCATCTTCGAGATCTGATTTTACTTCATGTGGTGAAGTAGTTAAAAGCTTCACACAGAGTGGGCAATATTGGTTTCAGTAGCTCCCTGTTTTCTTGTTGGGTGGGAATGTGATGTCTGCAAGACCAAAATCACACTGCACCCATTTCCCGTCAACTTCCAACCCGTCGCCCTTTTGGAGTGGGCCAGAGAAAAGGCATCTTAAAACTTATTCCTCTTCTGGTTCTGAATACATCTTATGCCTGTCTTTAGCTATGGGCTGTCAAACACCTTTAAAGAGGAATCGCAAACCTAAAAATAGATCATTCGCTGCTTGAACGCAGAGCTCGTACAGTAAGATAATTTCGGTGACATTTCCTTCAAAGCAAACATTTTTATCGCATCTAGACATTATTCATAGATACCTGCTAAATTACTTCTTGGGTCTTTATGGTATATGTATCTCCTTCTTTATTGAAGTTTAGAAATAGCAGAAATATCATCCACCGCATATAGTAGGCAAATCACGTTAACACCAACCTGCCCGGTATGAGCTGTGGGGACCCCAGTGCAATGTTAATGCTGCAAAAGGTACATCAACAACTTTGCTAAGAATTTAATGCAGTTCAACATGCTGACGAAAGCTGGGAGGGGGAAATTACTCATCTGGTGGCCCTTTACATCCTGCAGCAAGTTCCCCCCACCCACTCATCATTTCACACCCTTTTAAATTGGATTTGCACCAAATCAGCTGTTCCTGTGAATTTCAGCAGGTTCCACGGTGCACGTCATTGCTGGATGGAAATCCTGCCACATCGGCGTTATGACTGCCCAAAAAGGCCTGGAGAAATTCAAGGCCTTACTTGGGATGCAAGGGATTAAAATCTATGAGAAAAAGTAGGGAACTGGGATCCAAAAGGGAATTCAGGAGAAACTTCTTTACCCAAAGAGTGGTAAGAATGTGGAACTCGCTACCATAAGGAGGAGTTGAGGCAAATAGTATTGATGCATTTCAGAGGAAGCTAGATAAGCACATGAGGGAGAAGAGAATAGAGGGTTATGCTGATAGGGTGAGATGAAGAGGGGCGGGAGGAGGCTCGTATGGGGCATAAACACCAGCATAGGTCTATTGGGCCAAATAACTTGTTTCTGTGCTGTAGACTTGATGATGATGTAATGCCCATGCTACATAACCCCCACCCAGTAAAACTCTACGTAAATGGCTAAACCAGCGATCTTTAAAGGGATTGCTGGAGGCCTCACAGATCATGTTCTGTTTCGATTTGAATTCTGTTCAATTTTTCAGTTCTGTTGGAGGGTTATGCCCGAAAGGTTAGCTTATTAAAAGCAGGGGAGTTCTGGCCAATATTTATCAACCAACATCACTAAAACAGATTATCTGGTCATTATCACATTGCTGTTTGTAGGAGCTTGCCGTGCACATATTGGCTGCTGCGTTTCCTACAGTACAACAGTGACTGCACTTCAAAAAGTGCTTCATTGTCTGTGAGGTGCTTTGGTACATCCTGGGGTCGTGAAAGGCGCTGGAGAAATGCAAGTGCTTTCTTTCTTTCTCTAAGTAAGTTTTTTTTTAATGCTTTTTTTTTTGTGGCTGCAGAATGAGCATTAATGGGCCAGAAATTCGGCTCTCCGGCTTCCTGCGGGTGCAAGGATCGCGCGCGTACTTGCCTATCGCGCCTGCCGTTGTGCTTCGGGCCCGCGTGGACTTCGGCTCCTGGGCCTCCTGCAGCTGCCGGCGCGCAGTGCTTGCGTATCCCAAGGGCGCAGTTAGTTTGAAGCGTCCCCTGGGATCACGTGGGCCATGGAGAGCCAATCGGAGCAGGGATTCTCCATTCATAGATTTTGACAGGGAAGACCTGTCAAGTCTATGAATAGAGATCACCCCCCAAAACCTCACTAAAACTTCAAATACATTTTTTTTTAAATCACATTTTTAAAATAACTTTCAATTACATAAATTAACTACCTTAAACAAAAATTTAAATTTTTGAAAAAATTAATTACACTTTTTAACGGTGCTAAAAATAAACGTACCTTTCTTTAAAGTATGTAAAAAAGATAAACCTGTTGAAAAAATATTTAAATTCTACTTAATTCACCACTTACCTTGTTAAAAGCAGGCCTTGCGCCTCCTTTTTCCCCACACAGCTTCTCCATACTTACCCTCACGGAGAAACCTGAAAAAAAAAACGAAGTTCGCTGCGTACGCGCTGCCTCTCCGGCGCACGCGGTTGACCCTCGAACCCCTTCTTTCACGAGACCGGAAGTTCCGGTTTCCCATGCATGCGCAGTGCATGCGCGAAACCGGCACTTCCGGTGGCCCTACGGGTTAGTACACAGCGCGTACTCACCCGTGGAGACCTGAATTTCTGCCTGTTTCTCGCCCACTGCTGTTCCCTCTGCCACCACTCACACCATCGCCTGGTTCTCCCCGTTAAGGAACTACTGCCCGTTCGGCTGGGTGGAGCAGCAGGCACATGTACTGCACTCGCCACCACCTCCCTCCCCGCCCTGTCTCAGTTGGTGGCCTAGCACAGGCGGCTCGCTGATAATATTGTACAGAGGCCCAACCATCGAAATACTTTAGACCTCTGGCTTGAAAATCGACCTTTGAGTCTGTAGTTCAAACCAGTTGTTTTAAAGGGTGGCCGCTGTCTTCGTGAGTGAACCTTTGTTTTTTTTTAGAGAGGAGCCAGAAGAGTCTGGTCCGCTTTTCACACACAATATGCAAGTGGCACGAGAACATATTGCAATTGAAGTTGATGCTACTCTGTGTGCAGAATATAAATTTGCCGCACCATTCATGAAAATGGCATCATTTTAAATTGTTTTTTGACCTCCAGTACCGATTCAGATTTACTCTGTTTACTGTAATTTAATGTGTCACCATATCAATAACTGTCTAGTGCAATCTAATTTACTCATTTGCAGCTTTAGTCACTGTGTAACTTATCATTTGATTCACTAGGTCCCATTGAAGCGCTAGCGAGTAATTGGATTTGCTTCAATTTGACCAGAGTTTAGCTATTCATCCCTTAGCTTATAAATAGCCTCAATTCATTTCGATGTAATAGCTGTCGGAGCTGGTTGTGGTATTAATGATTCACTTCACTTATCTGTGATTGCAATTCTGAGTAATTATTTTACTACTTACAATACTGTGCAATGGTGATTGTTTATTCTTGCTTCATGTTGTTTACTCGCAATGTAATTTCTGCCATTGGATTTACTTGCTAGTTATTGTGCTTTGTTTTCTATTCGCCACAATTGAGTTGACTCGATAATCATACTTACCACCTTCTGATTTTCATATTTCGGTCAAATCAACAGCATAGAATCATAGAAAGTGTAAGCGGTTTTTGGTCCTAGCCCAATTGCTAGATGGATCGTTCGAATCGCCCCCACCTTATGAAAGTTCTATACCCGGGAATTATTATTCAGAGTGTAAATGAAATAAGTCACGGACAGGAATGCTTCGGTGAAAAATCAAACTTATATTTATTTGGTCTAACATGCACTGGCTAAAACATGCACTACTAAACGAAATCACTGTCTCTGTGGAGAATAAAAATCCAGGTTACAAACGACATACATACAGTGCCCAACTGGGGACTATAACAAGCAGTAATTCCCTTGTTGCTATGGTGGACTCTAATTCCACCCCTACCAACGAATTACCCAATCGCATAAGCCCCTTCGCCTGGCTGAACCAAACGAAGCTCCCACCCTCGGAATAGCCCAAAAACTTCACTTTTGAGAAAACTCTGAGCCCTTACAGCTCACCCAGCTTGCCTGGGATATTGGGTTACCGGCTTGGGACACTCGAGACCATGCTTACCCCCACACGCAGTCGGTTTCGATCGCTCCGCTTGGCGGCTCCTCTGGTACTTCTTGTTAGGATGATCTTGTTGGAGCGAGAGCGAGAGAGAGAGAGAATGATGGGAAAGGATCTATCTATATAGGAGTCTCGCTACCCCTATCTTTCCCGCCAAGCTTTAAAATCCTTTTGTTTCTAAGCACTCCGGTGCTTAATCAGTGATGGGTCATCCTCAGACCCATGTGTACTCCGTGATTGGACTAATGGCCCTAAGTCTGGGACATATTTCGGTCTTTGTGTTGGGAAAAACTGGCTCCTCTTCGGCTGGCTAGGCTAGTGGGTTCATTGTTCTGCTTCGCTTCTGAGATGGAGCTGAGAAGTACTTTTGCATATTAGAGTGGCTTTCTAACAGGTTCAAGTTCAACGGGTGCCTCAGGGTCCTCAGCCCCTTTGCCAATGGCCCCCCTTCCTTTTTCCAGGACTGTCGGGCGAACCCATTCATTCGGGATGACTGACAGTTCTTTTGTCACAGCCAACTGCCATGCGTTCTCTGGAGTTTTAACAAACCAGTTTTTCACATATCTGCACAGGGTGATCCCATCACAGGGAACATACCCTCAGAAAAATCCCATAAAGTCCACAAAATATTCTTGACTGAGTCCATTCTTCAAACAGAGACTTTGCGATCTCTTCAAATGATACAGCACAGAAGGAGGCCATTCAGCCCATTGTGCCTGTGCCGGCTCTTTGAAAGAGCTATCCAATTAGTCCCACTCCCCTGCTCTTTCCCCATAGCACTGCAATTTTTTTTTCCTTTAAGTATTTATCCAATTCCCTTTTGAAAGTTACTATTGAATCTGCTTCCACCGCCCTTTCAGGCAGTGCATTCCAGATCACAACAACTCGCTGCGTGAAAGAAGCTCTCCTCATCTCCCCTCTGGCATTTTTGCCAATTATCTTCAATCTGTGTCCTCTGGTTACCGACTCTCCTGCCAGTGGAAATAGTGTCTCCCCATTTATTCTATCAAAATTAGCTTAAGGCTTAGTTTTTCAAACAGGGGGTCCACAAGAGAATCCTATGGGTGTCCATGCGATCATCAATTTTCTGTCTGTCTGGGGTCAAGCATACCACAAACCTGAGCTGAGCGCTTTGAGAATTTGGATTCCATGCATATCAGTCGTTTTTGATTTGCGAGTACATTATTTCTTTTGTTGTATGCTAATTAATAAGGTTTTTTGCAAAGATAATCACTGTTTGCAAGACCAAATTGGAGCTACCAAAGAGCCAGCACATGCACGATGGGATGAATGGTCTCTTTCTGTGCTGTATAATTCTGTGATTCTACAATATTTTGTGATATAATATATGAGTAATTTGCGACATGACATATGGTAAGGTAAGAGTACAGTGCTTGGGAGAAACATGTAACATTGGACCTATGGTTCCCAAAGCTCTCCACTAGTGGGGTTTTCCTCGCCTCATGTCTGGGCATGTCGTAGGCTCATTGATAGAGATTGATTGCTATAATGTTCAGGCTGATAAGTGGCAGGTAACATTCGCCCCACACAAGTGCCAGGCAATGACTATCTCCAACAAGCGAGAGTCTAACCACCTTCCCTTGACATTCAACGGCATTACCATCACCGAATCCCCCACCATCAACATCCTGGGGGTCACCATTGACCAGAAACTTAACTGGACCAGCCACATAAATACTGTGGCAACAAGAGCAGGTCAGAGGCTAGGTATTCTGTGGCGAGTGTCTCACCTGCTGACTCCCCAAAGCCTTTCCACCATCTACAAGGCACAAGTAAGGAGTGTGATGGAATACCCTCCACTTGCCTGGATGAACACAGCTCCAACAACACTCAAGAAGCTCGACACCATCCAGGACAAAGCAGCCCGCTTGATTGGCACCCCATCCACCACCTTAAACATTCACTCCCTCCACCATCGGCGTACCATGGCTGCAGTGTGTACCATCTACAAGATGCACTGCAGCAACTCGCCAAGGCTTCTTCGGCAGCACCTCCCAAACCCGCAACCTCTTCCACCTAGAAGGACAAGGGCAGCAGTTGCATGGGAATAGCACCACCTCCAAGTTCCCCTTCAAGTCACACACCATCCTGACTTAGAAGTATATCGCCGATCCTTCATCGTCGCTGGGTCAAAATCCTGGAACTCCCTCCCTAACAGCACTGTGGGAGTACCTTCACCACACGACTGCAGCGGTTCAAGAAGGCGGCTCACCACCACCTTCTCAAGGGCAATTAGGGATGGGCAATAAACGCTGGCCCTGCCAGTGATGCCCACATCCCATAAACGAATAAAAAAATAATTAGTCAACAACTGCATTATCGTCGTAGCTTGCGGCTAGGATGGTAGAAGGCGAACTAGATGAACCTCTGTCTTTTTTCGTCTAGCATTTCCTATGTTCCTATGTAATTCGGCATGTTTTGTTTACTATAATGTCTAGCAGTTTCTGTTTAAAATAAAAACAGAAAATGCTGGAAATACTCAGCAGGTCAGCCAGCATCTGTGGAGAGAAACAGGGTTAACAATTCAGGCCGATGACCCTTCATCAGAACAGTTTCTGTTGTATTGCTTTACAGAAGCTAGATGACAAACTTCAAAAAGTTCAGTCAGATGAAGTTTACATTAACTGAGTATTTAAAAAACAACAAAGGTTGTAAACAGAGGGTAATTTTAACTTTTATTGCCAAGCATAAAATGGACAGCCCATTTTACAACTAGTCGGATTTTCTTTTCCATTGACTTCAAATGGAAAATAAAATGACGATTAAAGTAAAAATGACCTTGTATACATGTGTGTGTGTGTGAGAGAAAGAAAAAAAGACAGACTACTGATTGCATAGCTGTTGTAGCTTTTCTTTTTTAAATTCATTTTCAGGATGTGGGCGTCGCTGGCAAGGTCAGCATTTATTGCGCCATCCCAAATTGCCCTTGAGAAGGTGGTGATGGGCTGCCTTCTTGAACCACTGAAGTCTGTGAGGTGAAGGTCTTATTGATTTTCCAAATGTTTTTGATACAACTGAGTGGCTCGCTAGGCCATTTCAGAGGGCAGTTAAAAGTCAACCACATTGCTGTGGGTCTGGAATCACATATAGGCCAGACCAGCAGATTTCCTTCCCTAAAGGACATTAGTGAACCAGATGGCTTTTTACGACAATCATGGTCACCATTACTGACACTAGCTTTTTAATTCCAGATTTATTTAATTAACTGAATTTAAATTCCCCAGCTGTCGTGGTGGGATTTGAACTCATAGTCTCTTGATCATTCGTCCAGTAGCATAACCACTATGCTACCATTCATAGGATTACATAGGATAAACGGCACAGAAACAGGCTGAACCAGTCCATGCCGGCGTTTATGCTCCACTCGAGCCTCCTCCCGTCTTTCCTCATCTAAATCTATCAGCATATTCCCTTCTCCCTCATATGCTTGTCCAGCCTCCCCTTAAATGCATCTATACTATTCACTTCAACCACTCCCTGTGGTAGCGAGTACCACATTCTCACCACTCTCTGGGTAAAGAAGTTTCTCCTGAATTCCCTATTGGATTTCTTGGTGACTGTCTTATATTGATGACCTCTAGTTTTGCTCTTCCCCACAAGTAGAAACACTCTCTCTGTATCCACTCTATCAAACTTTTTCATAATTTTAAAGACCTCTATTAGGTCACTGGTCTAAATGAATGGAATGAAAAGCCAATCGAGACAAACTGGCTTAAACAAAACCAAAAACCAAAACATTGTGAGTTTTAGATTGATCCATAAAGTTGTTTGAGAGAAGTTTATCCTTAAAGGGGCACTATCTCCAAAAGAGGAGTGGGTACAAATCCTGTTAAAGGCACAGTCTACTGCAAAATTTCCACAAAAGTATTCCCAGTTACTCCAGAGAAAATCTACACTGCCGCAAATGCAATGTCTGCTACATTCAAATTGCTCCAGCATAGTTTTTTTAATACAAATCTTTTCATCCATTAAATTCTTAATGACTCAGCTAGTTAAGTCAGACAGTAACTGAGCCCTTCACACCGGGAAGGTCCCGGGTCAGAGCTGCGTAATCTGACTGCAGCCTGGGCAGCGGTAGGGGTGTAACATTTGGTGAGGACAAGGATCAGGCTCAGCTGTGAAGCCTTACATGGTAAACTAGCCCATCTACACTCACAGTGTGGGTTCACATGTGAAGAACGGGTACTTGGGTGAAGCAAGAGAGAGTGACAGCCCGCCATGGAACTGTACTCCCAACGAACTTCAAGAGGGCAGAAGGGAAGAAAAGAAAAAGAAATAGGCCTAGAAATTCATCTCGGTTGGCGGCGCAATACGGGCGGTATCGGGTCAGCTGCCCATTACACACAGCTCCTGATATTCAGGTCCATTGCAGTCAATGCACCTGAATATCAGACACTGTGTATAACGGGTGGCCGATCTGACACCGCCCGTTTTGCACTACCGCCCGAGTTGAATTTCTCGCCCAAAGGGGGCGATTTTGTCAATGGGGGCGCATTGGAGGCAGGACTGCTGCTTGTCGGGTTTTAGTTCCGCCTCCATCGACTTCTGGCCAACCCATGCTATTTTCCCTTGAGTGACCTTGTTAAGCCCACCCAGCGGGCTTAGCAGGGCAATAAGGGAAAGCCAGTTTCAGAGAATGTCAGCGTATGACGTTTCATGTGTCAAAAATTTTTGACAGATGAATTGTCACCACTCTTTGGGTAAAGAAGTTTCTCCTGAATTCCCTATTTGATGTCTTGGTGACTATCTTATATTGATGGCCTCTAGTTTTGCTCTTCCCCACAAGAGGAAACATTCTCTCGGTATCCACTGTATCAAAACCTTTCATAATTTTAAAGACCTCTAGTAGGTCACCCCTCAGCCTTCTTTTTTCAAGAGAAAAGAGACTCAGCCTGTTCAACCTTTCCTGATATGTCTACCCTCACATTTCTGGTATCATCCTTGTAAATCTTCTCCGATTTCTGATCATTCCTGATATGTGTTCTATAAAAAGTACATTAAACTGAGAGAAAGATAACAAGGTAGATTTCCAACTTGCATATCAATTTGCTGTCATTAGGGATAGAGTGACTGAGCACTTGGACAAATATAAGCTGATAAGTGCAGGCCAACATGGCTTCATTAAAGGGTAAGCCATGCCTAACTAATCTAGTTGAATTTTTTGAGGAGGTCACTAATTAGGTAGATAAAGTAGTGTCTATTGTTACCTATATGGACTTCCAGAAGACATTCAATGAGACTCCACACAAGAGATTATTAGCAAAAATGTGAGTGCACGGAATTGGAGGCAGCCTTTTGACTTGGGTCGGAAATTTGTTGGGTGGTTGGAGACAGAGACTGGGGATGAAAGGTCTGTGCTCAAATTGGTGAGATGTGACAAGTGATGTTCCTCAGCGAATTGTTCTGGGGGCTTCAACATTTCACTATATTTATTACAAGGGACAGTAAATAGTGCAGATGAGAGCAAGAAGTTGCAACGGGACATGGGCAGATTAAGTGAGTGAGCAAAAATATGGCAAATGCAGTTCAATGTGGGGAAGTGTGAGGTCATCCACGTTGGACTCAAGATAGATAAATCAGGGTATTTTCTAAATGGTAAGAAACTAGGATGATAGAGCAAAGAGATTTGGGAGTCCATGTACACAAATCATTAAAAGCTAGTCAACAGGTACAAAAAGCAATCAAAAAGACGAATGGAATATTGACCGTTATCTCAAGGGGGTTGTAATGCAAAGGGGAAGGATGCTTCAGTCGTATAGAGCCTTGCCAGACCCCATCTAGAGCACTGTGTTCAGTTTTGGGCACCGCACCTCAGGAAGGATACATTGGACCGTATATTCCGATGCCTACGGGTACACCCGTAGGGACATTGGAAAAGCCGGTTTCAGGCATGCCAAGCGCATGCGCTGAAAACCGGCATTTCCGATCTGTCAAGAATGCTCTTGACAGATCGGACGCCTGCCCTGGAGAAGGGCCTCTGCGGGCGGATAGTTCCACTTTCTGGAGAACCTCCGCCCACAGAAAACCCTTAGAAATCTCATTTATCATTTAAAAATACTTTAAAAAAGGTAAGTTTATTTTTAGCCCCGTAAAAAACTTTAATTATTTTTTTCAAAAAATAAAATTTTTGTTTAAAATATTTAATTTATTGTAATTTCAACTCATTTTAAAAATGTGATGTTTTTTTTTTAATTTATTTAATTTTTACAGTGTTTTTGGGGGGATCTCCATTCATATATTTGACAGGTCTGTCTGTCAAGTGTATGAAGGGAGATTCCCTTCTCCTATTGGCTCCCCATGGCCCACGTGATCCCAGGGATGCTTGCGAACCGCATGCGCCTCTGGGATACGTGGGCCCTGCGCATTTCGAGTTGGAGAGGCCCAGGAGCGGAAGTATATGCACCTCGGGAGCCCTCAGGTAAGTCCATAGATTTTTTCCAGATCGGAGGCCTCCGCACGCAGGAAGCCTCCAATCGGAAAATACGGCTCATCATCCTTGGAGGGGCTCCAGTGCAGATTCACCAGAATTATGCTGGGGCTTAGAGGGTTAAATTATATGGGCACGTTGCATAAACTTGGCTTGTATTCCCTTGAGTATAAAAGATTAAGGGGTGATCTAATCAAAGTGTTTAAACAGCTTAAAGGATTTGATAGGTTAGATATGGAGAAAATTTTTCCTCTGGTGGGGAATCAAGAACAAAGGGACATAATACTAAAATTAGAGCTAGGTCATTCATGAGCGAAATCAGGAAGCACTTTTTCATACAAAGGGTAGCAGAAATGTGGAACTCCCCCCAAAAGGCTGTGGATGTTGGATCAATTGAAGCTTTCAAAACTGAGATTGATAGATTTTTGTTAGGTAAGGGTGACGTAAGAAAACTACGAGGCACTTGGTCTAAGCGTTAAACAAAGCTTTAATCAACTGTTTTACAACATGGAGGTCTAGCTGTGTCCTTCACTAGTTCCCGGTAAGAATGTCCTGCGCAAGCTGGGCCCGTGCCCGAGTATTTATACTCTCCCTGGACAGCGCCACCCGCAGGCCACTCAGTATTATTTCATAAGTCTTTCTTTCATGAATGACAGATTCATGTGAAAGGGTATCAAGGGATATGAAGCAAAGTAAGGTAAATGGAGTTTAGGTGCAGATCAGCCATGATCTGATTGAATGACGGAGCAAGCTTTAGGGGCTGAATGGCCTACTCCTGTTCCTAATGTTCCTAATATTCCTATGTTCCTACGTGCATTCTCAGCTTTAGAAATTATGGAGTATGAAAATTAAATACATAATTAATATTATAAAGGCCAATTGTTTACAATTTTCACAGATAAATGGATTCAGTTATGGAATTCAAACAAAGCACAGTAAAATTCCCAGAATACCATTTAATAAAAATTGAATCGGACATATTCAGTCGCCGCAAATTTGTGGCCTGATGTTTATCCCTTCATGGGCTAAACATACCTATTGTTATAAAAACAGTGAATTATGTGACTCATTGTGAGTAAAGCTATGGGAGATTGACTGATTGCCATGAAAAAGCTCAAAAGCAGTTCTCAGCGGTCACGTAATACCCAAAACCACAGCAAAAAGAAATACAAGGCTTCATAGCCAGAGGGACCGGGAATGGAGTCTCGGTGACCTAGAATTTCAGCACAAGAGACACACCACTGCCGGTGCTAAAAGCCTTTGGATCAAGGCTAGAGAAGAACAATCTACTCCCAGCAGGGGCCGAGCAGATTATCCATTCTACCTATGCTAAATACCATGAGCAGTGAGAAACAAAACCCAAGGAATCTCCTATCATATGCAAACAGATACAGAATAGAACCATTGCATCGTTTATAAAATTGGAGGGCCATCCCATCAGTCACGAGACTGAAATAATCCATGCGATTGACCGGTACTATATTTCCCTCTACAACTCTGAGGTACAAGATGGACAACAGGAAGTTAAGCATTTCCTGAATGATGTTCCACTCCCATGCCTCACAGAGAAAACATGCAATCTTGGCTACCAAAGTCCAAAAGCTGTCACGCGCCTAATGCTGCAGCACTAGATGGATTCCCCACTGAATCCTACAAAGCCATACTCTTTGAGCTTTTCCCCATCTTAACAAAGCTCTTCCATCAGATACAGATGGTGAACACCCTCACAAAATCCTTCAAATTAGCCACAATCACCCCAATACATAAAACCGACAAGGACCTCAACACCTACACATCCTACAGGTTGGACTTAGTCGCCCTTGGACTAGTCCACCCAAAAAAAACCTGATTCATTGGAAGACACTTCTCCACAGACAACGCCAATTGTTCAATGTTGTGCACAACAGCAACAGCACAAGACCACCGCCCCTGAAAAGGTTTTTATCTGGGATAGTGTGGAGTTTCATATTTCCTGTTCTCAAGTGGATGACCTTTGGTGAACCATTCAGATGATGGATCAGAACCCTTTGTAATGGTTACATATTGCCAGCATTCCCGCTTCAATGAGGGGCCATAAGACCCACTCTCTATATCTTTTTGTTTTTAACACCATAGTATCCCTAGCCACATAAGAATGAGCCCCTGCAGCCAAGAAGTGCAGGGCAGTGGAGTAGAGCACAAAATATCCCTCTTTGTGGGTGACATCCTTTTCTATGTCACCAATCCCACCACTTTCCTCATTAGCAATCTCCAGACCATTAAAACAGTTATTCAACTATAGTGCTACAAGCTTAACTGTTCCAAAAACGAAATCCCAATGCAAGTGTAGGTGGTCTACCGTTTTGTCTGAAGAAAGACTGGCTCTAAGTGCAATGGCATATGAGTTAGGCTCAAACTTTACAGAAAAAGACACCTCCCCTTTCTTTCCAGCAATATATGCTGACTTCAACAGATGGAACAGCCTACCCATCTCACTGCTGGAGAGAATAAGCTCTGCTGCCACCCCTACTCTGACAGAGGACTCAAAAGGAATGTTGCTAACTTCTTCTGGGTGGGAGATATCTGACTCACTCTTCCAAACTATTAGGTCTACGATGGGGTAGCTTGATGACAAACCAGTCCTGTTTGGAACAAGATCTACCGCCAATACCAAGATGGAGTCAAATATCAATCTACCAGCTCCACCACACACTTTGCCCTTCGCAAACCATGTCCCCCACCGCCCCCCACCCCACCCCCCCAAGAAAAGACTAGCAAGTACCCAGAAACACAAAAATATACCTGGCTGTGACAACCTGGAGAGAAGTCTGTAGGCCTTCTCTCTGCTGTAGCACAGCCAGGACCTCCCAGAGCATCTCAGCCGGTTCAAGGCACGGTAGAAGAAGGGCAGGTTAGGAAAGTTCCAGCAGTTAGTTGATGAATTTCACATCATCTTACAAGAGCATCTCCACTACGTCCAGGTCCAGGACCCTCCCGGGCTATGTCCTGTGCTAACGCAAACTGACTCTGGTAGAATTGGCCCTCTGCAATACAAAAATCACCCCACAGATACATCTCAGCACTCTACTCAATACTGTCTGTCTTTGTACCATTCATCACTGTAATATATTATCACATGGCTTATCACATGGTTTGTCATATGGTTTAGTATGAGCATGCTCAGTTCGCTCTGGCCTAGTAAAGCAAGCACGTGGACTAGCAACTCATCCTGTCTCTGTCCTTCATTTGTTCTACCCACATATATTACATTTTGATGATGAGGATGGGATCCCAAAGCCATTTTTAGGGGTCATGGAAGGACACAGTATTCAACCTTCGAGTGGAAAAGTTTAAGGTGAATTTGTGACACCTAAACTGAATTTTTGTGATGTTTTACTGTTAATGCTGATGCAGAATTGTCTGTGCTTCGCCCTCGTGTGTATGTATACACAGCAACAGCAGCGTTGATCCTCACAGGTACACAGGTAGCAGCTGAGTCACTGTTCAATGGGATCGGGACAATCATGGCCGCACCTAAGGGATTCATTGGAAGCCTCAGCATGTATGACCGAGCTCACTAACCATTCAATTTTTACATTGAGTGGATGGAGATGTTTTTTAAGACCAATAACATTATTGAGACCGAAGGTGCAGATGAGAATGTTCAAGCTCAAAATAAAGTAATTAGTGAATGTAAAAAAGCAATTTTTCTAACGGAGATCGGGCCAGATGTCTACGGAATGTTGACAAACCTACTCGCGCCAGGGAAAGCGAAGGATGCATCATTTGAAGACATTGTCGAGAAACTCGAGGACCATTTCGACTCAAAGCCATTAGAAATAGCAGAGAGCTATAAGTTTGGTACCAGAAACCAAAATCAAATTGAAACCATCAGTGAATACATTGTAGATCTTAAAAACCTGTCTTTGCATTGTAACTTCGGCACATTTTTGGATCGTGCGTTGCAAGATAAATTTGTGTGTGGACTGGTGGATGAGCGCACACAGTCCAAATTACTGAACACTCCAAACCTAACGTTTGACAGAGCATGCAAAATTGACCTATCTATGGAGATGGCATCTAAGAATGTTAAGGAGCTCCGTCCAAATCAAGCGACTAGCGCAGCTGAGGTCTACAGTCACAAAGCCACCGCCAAACCTAAAGCTGTGAGACCAAGTCAAAAGCATGTCGGTGAGAGCAGTTCAGTGAATTGTTATCACTGCAATGGAAATCACTCACCACAGTCCTGCCAATACAGAAATGTGAAGTGTTTTCACTGCCAGAAGCAAGGCCATATTTCACCAGCTTACAGAGCTAGATCTAAAGCAGGAAGTAAGAACCATTCTAGTGGCAATGCAAAGCAGCGACAACAAAAGGGAGAAGTTCATAATATTGAACTGAACACACCTGATGTTGAAGAACTAGGCATCTACAGTATCTATGCCACTAGGGCAACACTAGCAATTGTGAGAAAGACTTCTGTATAAAACTAATTATCAATGAGCAATATATTGGTATGTGTATCGACTGCTCTATCATGAGTAAGGACACATATGAGAGTGAGTTTAAACAAGTACCACTTATAAAGAGTACCGTAGAGTTAAAGACCTACTCTGGAGAAATCCTAGAGACATGTGGACAAATGGAATGTACAGTTCAACACAATGGCCAGTCAGTAAAGCTGCCTATTATTGTAACGAGCTTCAACAACAGGCCAACCCTCATGGGTAAAGACTGGTTGAGAAAGTTAAAACTAGACTGGAAAAACATCTTCAGTGTCGATGCTTCAAAGAAGCAACTCGACACAATGCTGAACAAGTATGAAAGCATGCTCACAGAGGGCATCACTGGCTATGACGCGCATATCCGCATCAAGTCCAACGCGAAGCCTGTCTATTGTAAGGCAAGGCCGGTCCCCTATGCATTGAAAGGTCAGGTGGAGGAAGAGCTAGCGAAGCTCAGAGAGAACGGAGTGCTAGTAAAATCTGACAAAAGTGAATTGGCTACCCCGATTGTGGTAGCGCCCAAAGCAGACAAAACTGTACGCTTGTGCGGTGACTACAAAGTTACTATCAACCAAGCAGTTGAGCAGTACCCATTACCTACATCACAAGATTTGTAAGCAGAACACTATGGGTCAAAGGTTTTCTACAAGCTTGACCTATCACATGCTTATGCTCAGCTGATTGCTGACAAAGAGAGTCAACAGTATCTCACCATCAACACACACAAGGGACTGTACTCATACACCAAGCTGCCGTATGGTGTAAAGTCCTCCCCCAAAATCTTCCAGGCTACGATGGATGAGATTTTGCAAGGAGTTCCAAATTGCTTATGTAATCAAGATGATGTACTGATCGTAACAAGCAGTGAGGAAGAAAATCTGGAAGTGTTAAAATTTGTGCTTCAAAGGTTAAATTCCCACAATGTCAAATTAAAAAGGAGCAAATGTGCTTTTGTGCAGCCCGAGGTTGTGCACCTTGGTCTGAAAGTTGATGAAAATGGCTTGCCAGTTAAGGAAAAGATTGATGCTGTTATCAATGCTCCAAAGCCACAGAACGTGTCTAAGTTAAGATCTTTCCTTGGAATGGTCCAGTACTACGCACGTTTCTTACCTGAGTTAAAGACCATGTTAGTTCCACTGCATGAGTTCCTACATAGAAACATAGAAGATAGGAGCAGGAGTAGGCCATTCGGCCCCTCAAGCCTGCTCCGCCATTCGATGAGATCATGGCTGATCATCTAAACTCAGTACCCTGTACCTGCCTTCTCCCCATATCCCTTGATACCTTTAGCTTTAAGAAATATATCTAACTCAACCTTGAATATATTTAATGACTTCGCCTCAACTACCTTCTGTGGTAGAGAATTCCACAGGTTCACCACACTCTGGGTGAAGAAATTCTTCCTCATTTCTGTCCTAAATGGTTTACCCGTTATCCGTAGATTATGACCCCTGGTTCTGGACTCTCCGACCATCGGGAACATTCTTCCTGCATCTAGTTTGTCCAGACCTGTCAGAATTTTATATGTTTCGATGAGATCCCCTCTCATTCTTCTATATTCCAGTGAGTATAAGCCCAATCGACCCAATCTCTCCTCATATGTCATTCCTGCCATCCCAGGTATCAGCCTTGTGAATCTTCGCTGAACTCCTTCCATGGCAAGAACATCCTTCCTCAGATAAGGCGACCAAAACTGCACACAGTACTCAAGGTGTGGTCTCACCAAGGCCCTGTACAACTGCAGCAGGACATCCCTGCTCCTATACTCAAACCCTTTCGCTATGAAGGCCAACATACCATTTGCCTTCTTCACCGCCTGCTGCACCTGCATGCTTACTTTCACCGACTGGTGCACAAGGACACCCAGGCCTCGTTGCACTTCCCCTTCTCCCAATCTATTGCCATTCAGATAATAGTCTGCCTTTCTGTTTTTGACACCAAAGTGGATAACCTCGCACTTATCCACGTTATATTGCATCTGCCACGCTTCTGCCCAATCACCCAACCTGTCCAGATCATCCTGGAGTTTCTCGGTATCCTCATCGCAGCACACACTCCCACCCAGCTTTGTGTCATCTGCAAACTTAGAGATATTACATTTAATTCCCTTATCTAGATCATTAATGTATATTGTGAATAGCTGGGGTCCAAGGACCGATCCCTGCGGTACCCCACTAGTCACTGCTTGCCACTCGGAAAAAGACCCATTAATTCCTACTCTCTGCTTTCTGTCCGCCAACCAGTTCTCTATCCAAGTCAATACCTTGCCCCCAATCCCATGTGCCTTAACATTACCCGCTAATCTCTTATGCGGGACCTTATCGAAAGCCTTTTGAAAGTCCAAATACACCACATCTACTGGTTCTCCCTTATCTATTTTCCCAGTTACATCCTCAAAAAATTCCAGTAGATTAGTCAAGCACGATTTACCTTTTGTAAATCCATGTTGACTTTGTCCGATCCTGTCACTGTTTTTCAAATGCTCAGCTATTACATCCTTTATAATGGACTCTAGCATTTTCCCCACTACCGATGTCAGGCTTACCAGTCTGTAATTCCCTGTTTTCTCTCTACCACCCTTTTTGAATAGTGGGGTAACATTAGCTACTCTCCAATCCATGGGTACAGTTCCAGATTCCATTGAATGTTGGAAGATGATCAGCAATGCATCTACTATTTCTAGGGCCACTTCCTTAAGTACCCTAGGATGTAGATTATCAGGCCCTGGGGATTTATCGGCCTTCAATACCATCAATTTCCCTAACACCATTTCCCTGCAAATACTGATTTCTTTCAGTTCCTCCCTTTCATCAGACCGTCTGTTCTCCAACATCTCTGGGAACTTATTTGTGTCCTCCTTTGTGAAGACAGAACCAAAATATGCATTTAATTGGGCTGCCATTTCTTTGTTCCCCATTATAACTTCCCCCGCTTCTGACTGCAAGGGACCTACACTTGATTTCACAAATCTTTTTCTCTTCACATATCTATAAAAGCTCTTACAGTCAGTTTTTATGTTCCCAGCAAGCTTACTTTCATATTCTATTTTCCCCTTCTTAATTAATCCCTTTGTCCTCCTTTGTTGAATCCTAAACTGCTCCCAATCCTCAGGGCTACCGCTTTTTCTGGCCAATTTATATGTCCTCTCCTTGGATCTTATGCTATCCCTAATTTCCCTTGTTAGCCACGGTTGAGTCACCCTTTTTGTTTTATTCTTATGCCACACTGGGATGTACAAATTCTGTAGTTCATCCATGCAGTCTTTGAATGTTTGCCATTGCCTATCCACAGTCAACCCCTTGAGTGACATTCCCCAATCAATCCTACCCAATTCGTGCCTCATACCATCGTAGTTTCCTTTATTTAAATTCAGGACCCTAGTCTCTGATTCAACTACTTCACTCTCCATCCTAATGAAGAATTCTATCATATTATGATCACTCTGACCCAAGGGGCCTCGTACAACAAGATTGCTAATTAATCCTTTCTCGTTGCATAATACCCAGTCTAAGATGGCCTGATCTCTGGTTGGTTCCTCGACATATTGTTCCAGAAAACCATCTCGTAAACATTCTAGGAATTCCTCCTCCACAGTATTTTTACTAATTTGGTTAGCCCAATCTATATGTAAATTAAAGTCACCCATGATGACTGCTGTGCCCTTACCAATGCTTCTCTAATTTCCCTCCTCAAGAAGGATGTCCAGTGGAAGTGGAAGAAAGCGCAACAGGACGCTTACGACGCTTGTAAGAGAAGTCTCTCGAGCGATGCTCTACTTGTGCACTACGACACAGAGTGTGAGCTTAAGTTAGCGTGTGATGCTTCTAGTTATGGTGTGGGAGCTGTCATAAGCCATGTAATGGATAACGGTCAAGAGAAACCAATCGTGTTCGCATCGCGAACCCTCACAAAGAGCGAAAGAAACTACACACAAATTGAGAAGGAAGCATTCGACATAGTGCTTGGAATCAAGAAATTACAACAGTTCCTGATCGGCAGAAAGTTTACCCTGATAACCAATCACAAACTGCTTCTAGCAATATTGGGGCCCAAATCTGCCATCCCTGCAATGGCCGCATCAAGAATGCAATGTTGGGCAGTGTTGTTGTCACAATATGACTACACGATTGAATATTGCACTTCAAAGCAGAAGGCAATCACAGATGCCTTGTCCTGGTTGTCACATGAAGACTCATATTGGGAGTGATGGTGTGATTTTCACACTATTTACAGTTAACAAAGACTTTCCCGTGAATGCAACTGAATTTGCAGATGAGACTCAAAAGGATTCAGTACTGAAAAGAGTGTATGAAAACACCTTGAATGGATGGACTGATCAGTGTCTGGACACAGAGTTGAACCAATTTCATAACCGTCATACTGAATTGTCCTGTGAGCAAGGCTGTATCAAGTGGGGAAACAGAGTGGTGGTGCCTACTTCTTTGAGAGATCGAATTCTGGTTGAACTTCATACTGAACATCCAAGGATCGTCAGTATGAAATCAATTGCAAGAAGCTTTGTTTACTGGCCTGGATTGGACAGTGATCTTGAATTACTTATCAGCAAATGCAGCGTTGCCAAAATTGCAGAAACAAACCACCCAAAACTCCACCAGAACCCAGGTCATGGCCAAGTAGATGTTTTCATAGAGTGCATGTAGACTTCTGTGAGAAAGCAAATGATTATTTCCTGGTGCTTGTAGATAGTCACTCAAAGAGGATTGATGTGAAACACATGGGTTCAAATAGTACAACTGAACGTACCAAAGATGAGTTGAGGTCTATCTTCGCATGTCATGGCTTACCTGAAGAGCTTGTTTCTGACAATGGCCCTCAATTCTGTTCTGTTCTATTCCAAGAGTTCATGAAATGCAACGGTATCAAACACACTCTCGTTCCACCAAATCATCCAACTTCAAACGGAGCAGCCAAAAGGTCAGTCAGAATAGTGAAAGAAGCTCTCAAAAAGCAAGTGTTGCAGGGTTGTTCGGGACTCAGCATGAAGCAAAGTTTGGCAAATTTCTTGCTGAAGTACAGAACTACTCCCCACACTACAACTGGATATACCCCAGCAGAACTCTTGATGAAGAGGAGATTGAGAACACGATTGAGTCTTGTTCAACCAAATTTGGCCTCAAGAGTTGAACAGAAACAGTTGAGTCAGAAATGTTATTATGACACCAATCAGAAAGAATGCAGTTTCAAGCAAAACGAGTGTGTTCGTGTTCTCAGTCCCCCTGGAAAGTCGAGTTCACACAAGTGGGATATAGGAACCGTAGTAGAGGTTGGTGGAACCAAGAGATATTTGGTTGAAATTGGTGACAACATCCGAAGTGTTCATGTCGATCAAATGATCTCTGCTAGAGATGAACCAAGACGTGATCTTGAACCACTTGATCATGAACACATACAGGAGTTTGACTCAGTTCAGACTTCAGAAACTGAAGTACCAGGTTCAAACAAATCTGAGATAGAAACAGGATCATCTTTGAGTTTGGAACCAAAACAAAACAGCCTGAAAATTGGTTCAACACCAAGACCTTCTGTATGGAGATCAGGAAGGCTCTGCAGACCTGTTATTAAACTGGATTTGTAGTTCATTTAAAAGAAAAAAAGCCAGGAGTTTTTGTTATGTGGTACATGTAATGCTGGGAAAGGTGGGACCATAGTGTTGTTGTATTTGAGAGGCGAATATGTACATTTGTTTTAAGGGGAAAGCAGTGTAATGTATTATCACATGGTTTGTCACATGGTTTAGTCTGAGCATGCTCAGTTCACTTTGGCCTAGTAAAGCAAGCACATGGACTGGCAACTCATCCTGCCTCTGTCCTTCATTTGCACTACCCACATAAATTACAATCAGGAAAATCTTATGTAGCTCCTGGGATCATCCTCTCTCTGGGGATGACTGGAAGCAGACCCTGAGACTGACCCTCATGACCTTCGTGGCTTTTCAATGGGAGATTTTGCGCATGCACGAAATTTCGAATGGGCCGCGCAGCCCGTTAAAGGGACTGGGCACCCAAAAAAATAATTAGGGGGAACATTGCCTGTGACATAGATAGGTTTCCCATGCCATTTTAGTCTGGAAATGCATGGGACATCTCTAAAACGTGCCTAGTAACCCCGAGCGCAAAACAGCTAGAACCAGCTTCCCTTAAAGGGATCACTGAAGGCCGTACTGGGAGTTGGTGAGGATGTTTTGGGAACAGAATGAGCATCATTACTCTTCTTGTGCCTTGCTAAAAATCCTCGCCAACGTTAAATTTCTTGCCCGCCACCCCCACTGCCACCTCACCCCCTCGCCCGCCGCTCCCCCCCCCCCCCCCCACCCCCAACACCTTGCCATTTGGCTTGGCCTTCCCCTTTAATCTATTTCTGCTGGCTCAGCTCTCAGGATGGGCCATTGGCTTTCCTGCCCACTCCAACCCCCCCCACCCCCCCTCCCCTCCCAGCACCACGCTCCCATGCAGAATGGCGGGCTGCACATTAGCACTCCAATCACGCTGTCGGCTCTCAGTTTCCGTGCAACGGAGGCCCAAACATCAAAATGGTTATGGCCCAGTGCTAGGTACACCGGCCAGGCTTTGCGATTACTCCACCCATTGCCCGCCTAATGTATACGCCACCTCAAAATCGCCCGCACGCTCTAGATTGACCCTTAGGGAAGGACCTAGGTCTGACATTGACCATGGATCCGTAGGCCAGCAGTCAGCACTGCTTCAGAGTATGGAGAGAAGGGGGAAAAAAACAGAAGGACATGTTCTCTGCTCCTGCTAATTCATCTCCCACACTCCTGGGATCAATGGCTCCTCTGAGCCAGATTCTACAATGTTGTCATCAGCACTTGCTATCAAAAGAAAAAGAAAATTCCAAAAGATCAGCATTTAAAAGATTACTAAAAATAATCAAGATTAATAATGAAAGTGAAGAGTAATTCAATATAACCGCTCTGACACAGTTACATTTGAATTATTTCAATCTGATATCTATCTCAGTTTTAATTGCAGTGATCTGATTTATCTTATTTTGTTACTTCATGATGTTTGGAACATAGGAACAGGAGGAGGCCATTCAGCCCCTCGAGCCTGTTCAATCATTGAATTAGATCGTGGCTGATCTGTATCTTAACTCCATCTGCCCGCCTTGGTTCCGAAGCCCTTAATACCCTGGCCTATCAAAAATCTATCAATCTCAGTTTTGAAATTTTGAATTGACCCCCCCCCCTCCTCCCCCCCAGCCTTTACTGCTTTTTGAGGGAGAGAGTTCCAAATTTCCACTCCCCTTTGTGTGAAGAAATGCTTCCTGACGTCACCCCTGAACGGCCTCGCTCTAATTTTAATTCATTTTATTCATTCTAATTAACTGTAATTTGGCAGTGCAGCCAGTTTTCATACCACCAATGGTTGTTTGTTTTTTGTTCAAACAATCACATCCGCTCTCCCACATTAAATTAGGACTCATCCTGAGGCTAACAATCCCATTCATTTTTGTATAATGATTTTGTTCTGTGATACTGCAATTCTTTTGATTTGTTGGAAATTTAAGCTGGGCCATTGTGGTCTTTGCAGTTCAACAGATATTGTTAACGCGAGGTCGTGACGTTAGTCATCTTATTACCTACAATTTAAGTGATTTCTATTTGTCGGCAAATTGATTTACTCATTTTACTGTGTGAAGTTGATATGATTTGTTTATAAAGTTACAGTTTTATTGCTTCAATTTGAGTGGATTAGATTTTCTTGTTTTTCAGTTCAGCTGGTGTGGCATCAATAACAATTTGATTTAATGAAATTGCGGTGGTTTAGAATGATATTGAGCAGCACTAAGGCTAATGACTTTATTCAGCACTGGGCCCATTAACCCTTGCATGCACTCTCTGAAAATAATCACTCAGACACGGCTGCTTTAAGATATCGCTGAATGTTGCTTTATCAATAATAACTGGTTGTTTTCATTCATAGAAAGTCATGATTGGAACTAAAACTGTAGACTACTTAGCTGTGGGATACTCGTCAACACTGGCACTTGAGACACAAAGCCCCCAATTTAACCAGTTGCCACTTGACAACTAGATATCTTGCCGGGCTACGTGAAAGGCTAGATAATAATTGCCAGCTACCACTGTAAGCTGCCGAGCAGTGCTCTAAGTATGATCTTGTTATGCTGATAGGGTTGGATGAAGAGGGTTGCGAGGAGACCCATGTGGATCGTAAACACCAGCACGGACCAGTTGGGCCGGAATGGCTTCTTGTTTCTGTGCTGTACATTCTATGTCATTCTACGAAAACAGTGCTCATGTGTGTCTTGTTCAAACCGAGTTTTATTGAGAGGTTTAAGTCTTCTGTTCTGAACTGGGGATTTAATTGCAATGCCACTGTGAGTCTGCTGGGGCAAGTGAAGCATATTTAACAGCGTTGCTTCAGTCATGCCAGCAGAGCTAAAAGGTCCATAGGTAGGGCCTTTCCACAGCACTTGTGTAGGTAGACCAACCAATTTCTTTCAACATGAGGATGAAGATTCTGTGGCATGGCTGTCCGGCGATAGGGGGCATCTAGCTATAAACATATATTTTAAATATTGTATAAAACAGTAGAAAAGTTATCATTTTAGTCACCCAAGTCGTTTACCGTGTTCAGTAATACTCAGCTGTTTACACTAATGCCTCTCTCTTAACACCCGAGTCTTCATCAAGTCAGGTTAAGTGGCAACTAGCTAAATTAGTGGGGTTTGTTTTAATTAAAGCGTTAGTGTTCACAATATAGTATCTCATATTATCTCATATTTTGGTGGAATCCAAAACTAGGGATCATAAATATAAGATAGCCATGAAAAATCCAATAAAGATTTCAGGAGAAACTCCTTCACCCAGAGAATGGTTAGAATGTGGAACTCACTACCACATGGAGTAGTTGAGACGAATAGCATTGATGCATTTAAGAGGAAGCTGGATAAGTGCATCAACAACAACAACAACTTGTATTTATATAGCGCCTTCAATGTAGTAAAACGTCCCAAGGCGCTTCACAGGAGCACTGTAAAACAAAATTTGACACCGAGCCACATAAGGAGATATTAGGACAGGTGACCAAAAGCTTGGTCAAAGAGGTAGATTTTAATGAGCGTCTTAAAGGAGGAAAGAGAGGCAGAGAGGATTAGACAGGGAATTCTAGAGCTTCGGGCCTTGGCAGCTGAAAGCACGGCTACCAATGGTGGAGCGATTAAAATCAGGGATGCTCAAGTGGCCAGAATTAGGGAGAAAGGATTAGAACATTATGCTGGTAGGGTTAGATGAAGTAGGGTGGGAGGAGGCTTGTGTAGAGGATAGACCAGTTGGGCCGAATGATCTGTTTCTGTGCTGTAAATTCTATTTAATATTAAACAAAAACAGAAAATGCTGGAAACCCTGAGCAAGTCAATCAGTATCGGTGGAGAGAATAGATGAGATGATGGTTCAGATGTGAACTCTTCTTTTTTTCAATTAAATCTCATATTACTGTCAACAGGACCGTAGCATGAAATACACTGTTTAACCCGAGTTTGTCCCGTTTCAAATTAGGGCTGAAAACTCCAACATCGTGGGGCCAATTTTCCGGATCATCTGTGAAAGTTTCGGGAACCATTGGGATGAGGACATTGGCTCAGAGCCCTGTGCTGCCAGGCTTTGAACTTGGATGTGCATTTGAAGGGTCATCGCCAACATGGGTGGGAATATTCCTACCTGAAACTGAATCCGTCAGAATTGTGCCATTGCAGGCCATTCAGCTCTATAGCCATACCAAATTTACATTTGCCGGCTTGTGGCGACCACCAACTCGCAGATGGCAGTCCACCTGGCGCATAACCAACCCATGTAAATGATCTTCCCCTCCCCCACCCAGAAAATCAGCTGGAACCAGACATGTTCAAGCGGGGGTGGGGTGGGGGGGTGCAGGAGGGGGGGAGAAGTTTTCAATTGAGTACCAACTAAATTACACTGGAGAGAGGAAAGGGAGGACAATCGGCCTCTAGAAGTGTGTTTGAAGTGCTGGACTGATACTGTCACTAATTGGTGTTATGTTAACAACTTGCATTCAGCTCGCTGTCACGTTAAACAGGAGATGCACTGCTGTCATATGAAATGGGATAAACCTAAAGCAGTGTTACTGTTCATGACACCTGGAGATACAATTGGTGAACCGGTATTTAAGAACATTTCAAAAACTGCGGCCTAGAAATTCGTCTCGGGCAGTGGCGCAAAACGGGCAGTATCGGATCGGCTGCCCGTTATACACAGTGGCGGATATTCAGTTCCATTGACTGCAGTAACAGGCCCTGCGTATAACGGGCGCCCGATCTGATACCGCCCGAGACGAATGTCTAGCCCTGCATTTGTATTCAGAGGTTCTGCAGTATCCAAGGTCAAAATAGTTAGATCATTCACTGCCTTCTCTTGATCCTTTCATCAAGAACTGCCATTGCAATATCGACCGTCTGAGTTTCTCTACTCCCCTTAGTCTAACTTTGAATTTGTAACTCTCTCAGTTCCAGTCCTAACATCATCAAATGTCTGCCAAAGGTGGCAGAAAAACCTCTAACTGGCTGAGGCCTGGTGTCAACTATATGACACCTCTTCCTTATCCCCCTCAGGACCATGACCACATAACTAGATACCAAAACATAGTTTCCCAGACTGTCATTAATCTCATCTCTTCTGGTGATCTTCCAACCACCCCCTCCAATCGCATGGTTCTCCAACACCGCACAGCCTATTTCTACCTCCTCCCCTGGAAGCACAAGCAGGAATGTCATGACAGACCCATTCCAACTTGCTGCTATCCCATCAAAATAATCTCTTTGTTTAGATTCTTTCTTTCTCCCCTTGTCCGGTTTGTCCACCTACACCCTTCTGTCCACTTACAACCTTGGTTCTTCAACTGCTTTGACATAGTCAGGTTGTCTGGCCCTTAATCTGCTACTTTTTTAACCTTGTACATACAATCTTTCTACACCTCTAACCTTCACAAAATGGTGCCCAGGCCCTGCACTTCTTCTGTAAATAGTGGTCGGACCAGTCTCCATTCACCATCACCCTCCTCCGCTTGTCTGAACTTGTTCTCACCCTGAACACTTCTCGTTCATCTACACTCACCAGTTAATAAGTGTTGCTATTGAAGTCTACATGGGTCCCAGCTATGCCTTTCATTTTGTATAATGCATTCAACATTTTTTATTCCAAACTTATTCTGCAGGACAAGACGGAGGAGAGGAGGTTGAGGGCACTGGTGGATCGATCACTGAAGTCACCAGTAGTAAAGAGAGCAAGCAACATCACGGACAGAGGAATAGAGCGCAAATTATCAGGAAGCGATTCTGAGTTTGTGTGGAGTGCTGGTCTGGTCCCACCTGGAGTACTGTGGACAGTTTTAGTCACCCTTTTATCACACCTTTTCCCCGCTGCTTAAAACAAACTAAAGGAACAACAGAACATCTTTCTTCTGGGCACACTGTTGCCCTCTGGTATTTATATCGCACCTTTAAGGTAGCAAAACATCCCAAGGTACTTCACAAGAGTGATATCAATCAAAATTTGTTGGATGAGAGTTATACCCTTCTTGTTTTACACTCCATGGATTTTTTTTAATATGCACATGTATGAGGGTATGAACACTTTCATTTCCCCATCCCCCCACACCCCTATTTTTGTCTCACTCTGATCCCTCCCAGCCATACACCTCTAATGGCAAGAGGACAGGTGGGTGTGTCCTTTAGGCTGTCACCAACAGCAGTTGTCACTGGCTACCAGGTGGTGGACTAGACATTCCCTTTGAATTTTCCCCCCATTTCCCAGTAGGGAGATTCTTGGTTACTGCTAAGCATTTCTCCATGTACCACGGCAAGATTGAGCATTTACTGTAGAGGGTCTTGAAGCTGTGTTTCCTCCCCTGCATATTACTGCCCCAGTGTAAAGCATCACCTCACTGCCATATGGATTGCCACCTTCTCCTTCAATTTTGACCCCCCCCCCGCCAATGTTCTTCACTTACACACCGCTCCCCAGAAGGCAATGACATGTTCCATACATTCCAATATTGTTCCACAAATGCCTGCAGTCCTCCATTACTTTGCCCAAATTGCCATTCTGCATCTACGAGTATGGGCAGTGAGTTTCATAGCATCACAGCTGTGTCCATCCTGTCCTCATACACTCATTTTTCCCATAGCAAGTAACAGAGCTATCTCCAGAGACAGTGTTGTAACACAAATGCAGTGGTAAGAGGATGTGGCACTGATGCCTAGAGGTGCAGGTTGCATAGATTAGGCTTCTATTCCCATGAGTATAGAAGATTAAGGGGTGATTTAACTGAGGTGTTTAAGCTGATTAAAGTATTTGATAAGGTAGTTAGAGAGAAACTATTTCCACTGGTGGGGAGTTCAGAACAAGGGGCATAACCTTAAAATTAGAGCCAGGCCATTCAGGGGTGACGTCAGGAAACACTTCTTTACACAAAGGGGAGTGGAAATCTGGAAAGCTCTCCCCCCAAAAGCTGTTGAGGCTGGGGGTCAATTGAACATTTCAGAACTGAGATTGATAGATTTTTGATAGGCAAGGGTATTAAAGGTTAAGGAACCAAGGCGGGTACATGGAGTTAAGATACAGATCAGCCATGATCTAATTGATTGGCAGAACAAGCTCAAGGGGCTGAATGGCCTACTCCTGTTCTTATATTTCTATACACTTGCACTACAGCAATAGTGTCGGTGTGAAGCACTGTCAGTTTGCACTGATTCTACAGATATAGTGGAAACGCAGTTTAAATTTAGTCAGGGCCTGACCTCACATTTGAGCAAAGCAGAGCGAGACACCTTGGAAGAAAGAGAAACTCACTCCAGTTTGCTCTACATTCAGGTTGGGCCTTCACTCTGAATTCACACCAACACATTAAGCACTGCAGTGAAGCACTCCAAACTGTAAAATCAGTCGCTTCTCAGTAACACCTTTTTACACCTCACAAGTAGGGTTATTAGGGTTAGCAGCATTTCACACTTCTAGTCAGCCTATGTTATTTTTTTTAAATGTGTAAAATAGCATTCTAGTTAAAAACATCCTCTGGTGCTCAAACCTTCAATTTTTGAGAACATTGTCTTGGTGAAATAATATATTCCCTATAATGAGCTTCATTATATTATCTAATCATTTTAACCTGTTCCTAACACAGATTGTGAGTCTGGTCTATCCATTCAGATAACAGCATTATCTTTGATCGCACATTTCCTTATTGATTCTGTTACTCTGCTGATTATATCTTCATTATTACACCAGTCAGTCACTAAAGTGACGCTCAAGCCAAATTGTTCAAAGAACATGAGGGGGAGTAGATGGGGAGAAAATGTTCCCACTGGCAGGAGGGTCGGTAACCAGAGGACACAGATTGAAGATAATTGGCAAAAAAGCCAAGGGGGGAGAGGAGGAGAGATTTCTTTACACAGCGAGTTTTTGTGATCTGGGATGCACTGCCTGAATGGGCGGTGGAAGCTGACTCAACAGGAACTTTCAAAGGGGAATTGGATCTATACAGAAAAAGGAAAAAAAATACATAGCTCTGGGGAAGGGGCTGGGGAGTGGGACTAATTGGAGAGCTCTTTCAAAGACACGATTTGCTGAATGGTCGCCTGTTGTATTGTACAATGCTATGGACTGACTCTTTAAAGTGGTATCGTCTTGGTAAAATGAGTTGCTTGACGTTCTATCAGATTTGCAAACAGATTATGGTACTGATCACATCTACAATATATATATATATATATTGTACCTCATCCAAGCAGCTGTTCATGTGGGAGCCTTGGTAGGGAACATCAAAGATCACTCAATCCTATGCTCATTGAACATTCACTTTCCAGTAAGTTAGTGGATAGCAGTTGGCAACAGGAACCAAAGGAAATTATCACTCTCCGTAGCTCAGGAAGGCTGAGGCCAATTGTAGGACTCTCATTGTGACTAGAGCTGAGGTCTACAAACTTATCAAAAACTGAGAATTGAACCTGAGACTATACTTGTTGTGGCCTTTAGTCACTGAGGAGCCTGTTTTAAAAGTCTATGGGCGCGGTCTTGCCAGCCCTGGGGAGGCGGGTTTGGAGGCGGGACTGCCGGGAAAATGGCAGAATCTGGGGGCAGGTGCCCATCCCGCCCCCCCGCCCCTCCTCCGTGCCATCTTCCCGGGAGGTGGGTAGCCGACCCACGCCGGGTCCCATCTCCTGGAGGCGGGAAGGGGATTACAGCCACGTAATTGCCTGTTAACAGGTGGTTAACAGGGAGATAAGAGGATTATCCTCATTTTACCCACACAAGTGTGGGCTTCCCGAAGGCTGCAAACCCCGCCAGGGTCACCGAGGTGAGTAGTGGGTCTGCGGGGGTTGCAGGGGTGCAAAAGTGCACTGTGAAGGTAAGTGATGGGTGCAAGTGTGGAGAGGTGGGTATGTGAAGTGAGTGGAAAGTGATAGAAAATGTTTACTTACCTTTGTTTCTTCCTGCAGGCTTCAACAGTTGGGGATGCGGAGAGTCTCGCATCTCACCGGCAGAGATGACAGATGGCTGCTGCATTCTCCATTGCAACAACCATCTAATTTCTGCTCACAAAAGAGGTTTGATGAGTCTTGAATACAAGAACTCATCAAACTACAGAGAATGTCAGTGTTTGACAGCTTCACAGAGCTGTCAAACGATGACAATTCATCTGTCAAAAATTTTTGACACATGAAACGTCATACGCTGACGTTCTCTGAAACTGGCTTTCCCTTAATTGCCCTGCTAAGCCTGCTGGGCGGGCTTAACAAGGTCACTCAAGGGAAAATAGCATGGGTTGGCCAGAAGTCGATGGAGGCGGAACTAAAACCCGACAAGCAGCAGTCCTGCCTCCAATGCGCCCCCATTGACAAAATCGCCCCCTTTGGGCGAGAAATTCAACTCGGGCGGTAGTGCAAAACGGGCGGTGTCAGATCGGCCACCCGTTATACACAGTGTCTGATATTCAGGTGCATTGACTGCAATGGACCTGAATATCAGGAGCTGTGTGTAACGGGCAGCTGACCCGATACCGCCCGTATTGCGCCGCCAACCGAGACGAATTTCTAGGCCATCTTTTTCTTTTCTTCCCTTCTGCCCTCTTGAAGTTCGTTGGGAGTACAGTTCCATGGCGGGCTGTCACTCTCTCGTCTTTCACCCAAGTACCCATTCTTCACATGTGAACCCACACTGTGAGTGTAGATGGGCTAGTTTACCATGTAAGGCTTCACAGCTGAGCCTGATCCTTGTCCTCACCAAATGTTACACCCCTACCGCTGCCCAGGCTGCAGTCAGATTACGCAGCTCTGACCCGGGACCTTCCCGGTGTGAAGGGCTCAGTTACTGTCTGACTTAACTAGCTGAGTCATTAAGAATTTAATGGATGAAAAGATTTGTATTAAAAAAAACTATGCTGGAGCAATTTGAATGTAGCAGACATTGCATTTGCGGCAGTGTAGATTTTCTCAGGAGTAACTGGGAATACTTTTGTGGAAATTTTGCAGTAGACTGTGCCTTTAACAGGATTTGTACCCACTCCTCTTTTGGAGATAGTGCCCCTTTAAGGATAAACTTTTCTCAAACAACTTTATGGATCAATCTAAAACTCACAATGTTTTGGTTTTTGGTTTTGTTTAAGCCAGTTTGTCTCGATTGGCTTTTCATTCCATTCATTTAGACCAGTGACCTAATAGAGGTCTTTAAAATTATGAAAAAGTTTGATAGAGTGGATACAGAGAGAGTGTTTCTACTTGTGGGGAAGAGCAAAACTAGAGGTCATCAATATAAGATAGTCACCAAGAAATCCAATAGGGAATTCAGGAGAAACTTCTTTACCCAGAGAGTGGTGAGAATGTGGAACTCGCTACCACAGGGAGTGGTTGAAGTGAATAGTATAGATGCATTTAAGGGGAGGCTGGACAAGCATATGAGGGAGAAGGGAATAGAGGGTTATGCTGATAGATTTAGATGAGGAAAGATGGGAGGAGGCTCGAGTGGAGCATAAACGCCGGCATGGACTGGTTGGGCCGAATGGCCTGTTTCTGTGCCGTATATCCTATGTAATCCTATGTAATTTGTTCCACTTCAGTTGCCCTTCAGATAGCCATCAAGCATATTGCATTTAAATCAAACAGGTTTTAATCATTCCTTCAATTACACTTAACTAGGTTACAATAATAATATTGATAGATTCTTCAACATTGACCGTCACTACACTGTTTAAACAGGAGGTTATCACTGCCGAGTCTGGTCCAGTCCTCATCTGGTGTTGACACTTGCACTTTAGGTGCAGTCGTTCGATACTTATCAGAAGTGGGATCCCTACGCAATTTTTTTTCCCACACCTACGCTTTTGGGAAAACCATGCTAACTGCAGTTTCCCAACTGCTTCCTAAGGGTGGAAAAACTTGTAGAATAGTGCATTTGACCAAGTTGTACCAAAAAACACACTGGCAATCATGGACTGAGACAGAATCTTCAAGGCGATGAATAATTTGAGAGTTAACAGCAGCTTCCACAATTTTAGAAAGTACTCCTATAAGGGCAACAAGATCATTAGAAGAATGCGAGGAATCATCTTGCTTATAGATAGGGTGAACAGAAGCTCATTTCCGAAGAGAATGAATGCTGGACTGTGATTGAGTAAGATTACAGAGACAATATAGGACCAGAGTAACTTTGGAGGAACATGTATTGAGGATGATAAGAAGGTTACCATCATAACTAAAGATTTTATTGGAATCCTATTAGTGGAAGATCTGACAGACTGGATTGGAACACCATTTGATGTTAGTGCTAACAGTTGAACAGAATGGAACAATGGAGTTTAGACATGGCAGATGCAATATAACGTGGATAAATGTGAAGTTATCCACTTTGGTAGGAAAAGCAGAAAGGCAGAGTATTATTTAAATGGTGATAGATTGGGAAATGTTGATGTACAAAGGAACCTGGGTGTCCTTGTACACCAGTCACTGAAAGCAAACATGCAGGTGCAGCAAGCAGTTAGGAAGGCAAATGGTATGTTGGCCTTCATTGCAAGAGGATTTGAGTACAGGAGCAAGGATGTCTTACTACATAGAGGGAGTGTAGCGCAGGTTCACCAGACTGATTCCTGGGATGGCAGGTCTGTCGTATGAGGAGAGATTGGGTCGACTAGGCCTGTATTCACTAGAGTTTAGAAGAATGAGAGGGGATCTCATTGAAACGTATAAAATTCTAACAGGGCTAGACAGACTGGATGCAGGGAGAATGTTTCCCCTGGCTGGGGGTTCTAGAACGAGGGGTCACAGTCTCAGGATACGGGGTAGGACATTTAGGACTGAGATGAGGAGAAATTTCTTTACTCAGAGGGTGGTGAACCTGTGGAATTCTCTACCACAGAAGGCTGTGGAGGCCAAGTCACTGAATATATTTAAGAAGGAGATAGATAGATTTCTAGACACAAAAGGCATCAAGGGGTATGGGGAGAGAGCAGGAATATGGTATTGAGATAGAGGATCAGCCATGATCATATTGAATGGAGGAGCAGGCTCGAAGGGCCGAATGGCCTACTCCTGCTCCTATTTTTCTATGTTTCTATGTTTCAACATTTTGAGGATACAGTTGGAGGAGTAAAATAAGCAAAAAACTTAGCTTCAACTTTAGCTGTCATCTGTGCAATTTTCATTGAAATGGTAGGGGAGATTTAGCAAAGTTATATGAGAGAAACCTCCAGCTGTTGGAGGGACAGGAAGACAGCAGTTGTATTTATAAGCTTCAATCGTGGATTTATGGAAGTTGTGTGAAGAAATAGATGATAGGTTTGATAAGAAGAGTTTTTACATCAAACAGCAGAATAGGTATGTTTGAACCAAATGTGTTAGCAGGACAGACAGAAGGAGTGAATGAAGCATGAAACCTTCCATGGCAGCTAACATTATTCACTGGCACAGAAAGGAGAGTGAAAAGCAACAGCTGGATCAGGGAAAGCCAGCAAAGAATTCTTGAAGATTGTCCCAGTTGGCTGATTTAAAATATCAGACTCGATAGGACTGGTAAACAGACTGCAATTTGTTGTACAGTTATCTGCAAGAGGCTGAGACAGTAATGAGAATGGCCCAGTGACAAGGAGACAGATACAGTGGAAGAGTTAGAATTGGAGATGAAGAAAATGTCCTGGAGATTAACTGAATTGCCAGAATAATCAGCGATATGGATATATTATAATATATATATATATATATATATATATATATCTCGTTCTGATTACCTTCAGGCACAATGTCCCCAGTGCCTTTGTCATTGCTCTTTGGACTTCCACCCAACAGAAACGCCAACTCATTCAACCTCCGGCACCAGCTTCCAAAAGACTTGCTTATTACTCCTCTCCTTAGTAACTCTCACTGGCTCCCTGTTCCTCACTACAATAGATTAAATATTCTTGTCCTCATTTACAGATCCCTTGATGGCCTCGCCTCACCCCGCCTCTGCAACCTCCTCCAGTTAAATGGCCTAACCCATTCTTTTGATCCTCTTAATCTGACTTCCAGTGCTTGCCCACCTTCCACCACGCCAGCAATTTGGCAGAGCCTTCATCTATCTCAGTCCTATTCTCCAACCCTCCCTTCCCCCTCCTCCTCCTACTTCTCTCCTGTTGTTAAAAGCCTGCTCCAAAACATAGCTTTGTGCCTCCTGCGATCTCTTCTAATTATCCTACTGCTTCTCAGCATCTGTTTCACTTCTGCAAAGTGCCCTGGGATGTTTACTACACTAAAAGTGTCTTATAAATCTAAGTTGCTTATGCTGATTAATTGCATTTCAGTCTACCTTACTCTCTGCTTATGATTTGATTCCTTCCCTCCTGATCTTGATGTCATTATACCCTTGGGCTGACATGCCGAATTTGATTACGCGAGAAAGAGGTATTTTATTATTGCTTGCTAATTGATATCCATGAGCTTTCAAGCCAAGCCTGTTGCCTGTTGCAGATGCAACGCCCAGACTTTAGTCCATACAAAATGTGGGCAAACATTTTTCTTCGTTTTTCAAACAAGTATGTAATAAAAGAAATATTGACTTTTGCTTTGGGCTGCAATTCGTATACCCTTACCCTTTGATGAGAGAAGTGATATCAAGTGTGCAATAATGCAATTTGCACCATGTTCCTGATCACTCCTCACCTCATTTTTTTTGAAGAAATGATAGGCTGCAAAAACAATTGCATTTTGGATAAGATTGTTCAACTTTATTGTTTCAGAAGTTGGCCTTCCTTTCAGTAACACTTTACTTTGGGCTTCACAACGAACAATGTGATTGTGTTCGGAACGCTGGATGCCTTCGAATAATTACGAGCAGAAAATCTAATCATGAATTTCAAATGATGTCGGAGGCAACCGCTGAGATTAGATTACAAGAATAAGAATTTCATCACAGAATCTGTTATGATTTATTATATATTCCCTATTCGGTTTTATTTGGGCAGCTTAATTTTATTACTTGCTGGCCAATGTTTATGCTGGTAACAGCTGGATGTGAGCTCCATATTTCTGGTCTGTGGTGATGTTTATGCAAGAGGATTAATGATGCTGACACATTACTGCAATTGTATCGAGAAATGAACTGCAGCCTTTTCCCAGCTCAGTGTAATTATTATGAAGTAATAAGAAATACAGCATTAATAGTAATATATTATTAATATAGAATATTCTATTGCTGTTATGTAACAAGATATTGAAAGTGAAATGTAAACAGACATGTAGTGGCGCTTGTGACACTTAAAAGTATTGCATTGCACTTTTCTGACTAGAAATTTAATCAGTAGTTGTGAGAAAGGCCATTAGGAAGCCAAATGGTATGCTGGCCTTCATTACAAGAGGATTTGAGTACAGGAGTAAAGAAGTCTTACTCCAATTATACAGGGCCTTGGTGAGACCACACCTGGAGTACTGTGTACAATTTTGGTCTCCTTACCTAAGGAAGGATATACTTGCCATAGAGGGGGTGCAACGAAGGTTCACGAGATTGATTCCTGGGATGGCGGGACTGTCGTACGAGAAGAGATTGAGTAAACTAGCCCTGTATTCTCTTGAATTCAGAAGAATGAGAGGGGATCTCATTGAAGCATACAAAATTATTACAGGGCTTGATAGGATGGATGCTGGGAGAATGTTTCCCTTAGCTGCGGAGTCTAGAACCAGGGGCCACAGCCTCAAGATAAAGGGTAGGCCATTCAGGACTGAGATGAGAAGAAATTTCTTCACACAGAGTGTGGTGAATCTTTGGAATTCTCTACCCAAAGGGTTGTGGAGGCTCAGTCATTGGGTATATTCAAAACAGAAGTCGATAGATTTCTGACTAGTAAGGGCATCAAGGGATATGGCGATAGGGCCGGTGAATGGAGTTGAGGCAGAAGGTCAGCCATGATCTCATTGAATGGCGGAGCAGGCTCGAAGGGCCGAATGGCTTACTCCTGCTCCTATTTCTTATGTTCTTATGTTCTTAAATGATCTCAGGTTCAAAATTGAGGTAAAGTCTCTTAAAATCAGATGTATACAAATTTGTAACCCACACTTAGGCCGCGATATTTACGGGAAAGCAGGGAGGGAGTGCGGCAAGGGGATGGGGGAGGTTAGCGGCTGGGAGACCCCAATTCAACGACAGGACCTGATTAACATTTTTGGACTGCATTTCCCTGGCCGCAGCCAGCCAAATTGAGACACCAGGCCGCAGCCGAGGAGCGGAGCGCTGGAGGGAGGGAGAGATTGTGCATTTTTCGAGCAATGACTGGATTTTTAAAAACTGTCGAAGTTAAAACGTTATTTCTGTTTGAAACTTGAACGGAATCCTGATTAAGAGGATCCAGGAGATGATTCACTGCATATTTCTGCAGACCGTCAGAATGTTTATTTTTTTGGGACCACTGTGGGGACATCCGGTGGGGGTAGGGGCGGAGAGATCGTGGGTCGGGGGACATGGCGGGGGGAGGGTGAAGAGATCGTGGGTCGGGGGACATGGTGGGGGGAGGGGCGGAAAGATCGTGGGTCAGGGGAAATGGGGGGGCGGGAGGGCGGTGAGATTGTGGGTCGGGGGGACATCTGGGGGGCGGGGGTGGGTGGGGTGGAGCGATCGTGGGTCAGGGGGACATCCGGGGGGGCAGAGGGCAGTGAGATCGTGGGTCAGGGGGACTTTGGTGGGGTGGGACTGGAGAGATCGTGGGTGTGGGCGGACATGGGGGCTGTCAAAGAGGTCATGGGTGGGGGGATATGAGGGGGAGAGAGATCTTGGGTCAGGGGTGTGAGGGGGTCAGAGAGATTGTGGGTTGGGGGGACATGGGGGGGAACCCAGAGAGATCTGTCGGGGACCGGAGAGGTGGGTCGTGGGTCGGCCCAATCACAGTGAGTTTTTATAAAATGTTTTATTCATTCATGGGATGTGGGTGTCACTGGCGAGGCCAGCATTTATTGCTCATTCCTAGTTGCCCTTGAGAAGGTGGTGGTGAGCCACATTCTAGAACCGCTGCAGTCCATGTGGTGAAGGTACTCCCACAGTGCTGTTAGGGAGGGAGTTCCAGGATTTTGACCCAACGATGATGAAGGATTGGCGATATACTTCTAAGTCAGGATGGTGTGTGACTTGGAGGGGAACTTGGTGGTGGTGGTGTTCCCATGCGCCTGCTGCCCTTGCCCTTCTAGGTGGAAGAGGTCGCAGGTTTGGGAGGTGCTGTCGAAGAAGCCTTGGTGAGTTGCTGCAGTGCATCTTGTAGATGGTACACACTGCAGCCACGGTACGCCAGTGGTGGAGGCAGTGAATGTTTAAAGTGGTGGATGGGTTGCCAATCAAGCGGGCTGCTTTGTCCTGGATGGTATCGAGCCTCTTAATTGTTGTTGGAGCTGCACTCATCCAAGCAAGTGGAGAGCATTCCATCACACTCCTTACTTGTGCCTTGTAGATGGTGGAAAGGCTTTGGGGAGTCAGGAGGTGAGACACTCGCCACAGAATACCTAGCCTCTGACCTGCTCTTGTTGCCACAGTATTTATGTGACTGGTCCAGTTAAGTTTCTGGTCAATGGTGACCCCCAGGATGTTGATGGTGGGGGATTTGGTGATAGCAATGCCGTTAAATGTCATGGGGCGGTGGTTAGACTCTCGCTTGTTGGAGATAGTCATTGCCTGAGTTTAACAGGTTAACAGGTTAGCTTGGTGGGCTGGGGTTTGGGGGCGGGGGAAGGAAACACTCCTGCTCCTCCTGGCCCATTCTCGCCTTCCTTCAGCCGTCGGGTATCCCGAGGCCTGGGAAACCCGGCCCACAGGCGTTTAACCTGATACAGAGGTAAAATTGCGATTCACAACACTTGCCATATCCCGTCCTCGCCACAAATTTCTAGATTTGTTACCCACTAATAACGGCATGCACATCAAACTCGCCATTAATTTCCCAGCAAATTCTGAGCCATTGTCCCAGGGCTAGTGGTAGAGATCCCATAGTTACTGAAATCAAGGCAATTGGGGGTTTCTATTGTGATTCAACGTTCACTCTTACTAATGACCCATTAATAACTCTGTAAGCATGTTGCTTTGAAGAAGCCTGAAAAATAAAAGCAATTATTTTAGAGTTGCAACTTTGACCTTGCTGAAAAGCTTATTTCATTGTTGTGGCATTGAAGATTTGTGACTCCACAGTTGTTGCTGCCACTGCAACTATTGTGGCTATAACTCAAATTGTGCTGTTATGACTTTATATAGAGTGTCAAACTGTTCTCTACTAATAATATTGCATATTTAATTGGTGTCATGCTGCTTTCTTTCCTAGCTATCAATATTTAACTGATTGTGGCCTAGATTTCTATTTTGTTACTATAATTTCTTAAGCAATGTTGATAAACGTGACACGGATGGCTATGCATGCATATATGTACGCTGTCTGCTGGCACCCCTCTCTCTACACACACACACACACACACACACACACAAATGCACACGCACATATAGGGGGGAATTTTAACCCAAAAATCAGGTGGATTGGGGTCGGGTGGGAGGTTAAAGGGTGGTGCGATCGTGGGTCGGGGGCCATGGGGGGTGCAGAGAGTTTGTGGGTCACGGGGACATGGGGGGGTGGGGCTGGAGAGATCGTGGGTGTGGTCGGGCATGGGGGGTGTCAGAGAGGTCATGGGTGGGGGGACAGGAGGGGGAGAGAGATCTTGGGTTGGGGGTGTGGCGGGGGTCAGAGAGATTGTGGGTTGGGGGGACATGGGGGGGATCCCGGAGAGTTCTGTCAGGGATCGGAAAGGTGGGTTAAAAATGTAAAAAATGTGAATCCCGACCCCAACCCGCCTCCAACCTGTCCACTTCCAGGCTTAACAGAGGTGGGACTGGGGGCGGACAGCTAACCCACTCCCAGGAGGTGGGCTGGCACATTAAATATTATAATAAGGCTGGAAGCCTCTGCTTTAAGCTGCTGTGCAGGTTTAACTGTGGCCGGCCGGGGTTCCCGGGCCTCAGAATTCCCGACAGCTGCAGGAAGGCGAGGGCAGCCTCGGGGAGCAATCCTTGTGGGCCAGAAGGAGAAGGAGTGCTTCCTCCCAACCCCCCAAACTCCCCCACCATCAGCCCCAGGTCATCAGACCCCCGCGCTCAACCGGAACCCCCACCCCCCCGCCAACCCGCCAACCCGCCACTTTGGGCAAGTCAAAAACTTAAAATTCGGCCATACAGAGGACACACATTTAAGGTTGGCAAAAGAACCAGAGACGACATGAGGAAAAACCTTTTATGCAATGAGTGGTTAGGCTGGTGGAAACAGATTCAATCGTAGCCTTCAAAAGGGAATTGGATAAATACTTGAAGGAGAAAGAATTGCAGGGATATGGGGAAAGAGCCAGGGGAGTGGGACTAACTGGATTGCTCTTCGAAAGAGCCGGCGCAGACTCGATGGGCCGAATGGCCTCCTTCTGTGCTGGACTATTCTATGGGGGGAATTTTTCAGGGGGTCAGCGGGGCGTTTGGTGGCGGGTCGGGTGAGAAAATGCTTTCTTATGACAGTGGGTAGGGAACCCGCTGTCAACCCGCCTCCACGCAAGTCTCCCACATGTCGGGTCAGTCATCGCAGAACAGACCTGACACCAAGTGGCGGGGGAGGCAACTTAGGTCATTAGATAGATTGTTAAGAGCCAATTTTAAGTATTTTAAGCTTATCTTTAGATTTTTAGAGTTCGCCAACAGCTTCCCCGCTGCTCGGGGATCACGTCAGGTAAGGAGGTCGGGTGTTGTGTCAGCATGGGATGATTTATTTACTTGACAGCTGCAAATGGTCGATAAAAGCTCCCATTTCACAGGTCTTCACTTTCCAAGGTTAGAAGCTGTTGCTTACTGTATTTGGAAGACAGATTGAGCTTTATGCAGGTTGCAAGTGTTTGGAGTAAAATCTCTATCCAGAGTCACCTCATTGGAACAACCTCTCTCACCATTGACAGATCACTTCTGTCATCTCAACATCACCTGCCATTTATTCAATCAGCATCAGTGCCCTTGACACTATCTCACCTTGGTCCTCAGAATCCCACCACGATCATCCCTACAATGCCCAAGCCATTGTGGGGGGGAACGTTATGTCTCACCATTCACTGCAACTCACTAAGCCACTTCCAAAAGTGCACACAAATCTGTCCAAGAATGCAAAGTGTTGAAAATAAAATTTAAATGTTTGACACCACATTAACAGAAACTTCACATATTGGCTAAACTTTACCTACCCTTGTGTGCTGTTAGTTGGTATGATTGGACTAGGATGAGGGTGAGTGTGAGGGGTGGCTTGTGAGATGGGGAAGTGATAATGTAGATAGAGAGAGATGGGTGGAGGTGCAAGGTAAGTTGGTGTGAGTAAGGATGTGCAGGAGTAGGGTAGGGAAGGCAGAGTGACGGGGATGTGATGAGTGACACAGCAGGATGAGGTTGAGTGTAGCTTTGCAGTAACGTTTTGCGATCTACTGAGATCATTGAAACGTTTGCGCCAGTGCAGCCTGGTCCACCTGACGACATCCCTGCTTGTGACCGCCTCTGCAATGTGCAACCAGGCTGCGTTGGTCTCCTGGGGAAGGTCTCTTCCGCCCATGGGAAGGGAAGCGAACCTCCCTGCGTACCGTGACTCCCTCCATAAGCATATGGAGGGAGTCATGGGAGAGCCTGGGTGCAACCGTGCACCTCTGTGCAGTGCTTGTCAGTGTTTGCAGCACCTCAATGCTGTAGAACACTGACAGCACAAATGTCAAAAACAATTTGCGCATGGTCCCTTTAACGAAACCGGCTGATGACGCATCATCAAATGACGTCATCAGACCCACTTCCTTCAATTGGCCGGCAAATGCGCTGGGCGGCCTTAACAAGCCCCATCAGCGTAAAATGCTTTTCACAGAGCAGGATGGAGCCAGCAGCGGGGTCGCACCCCACCACCGACCACGGTCGCAACGGACCCGTCTCGGAACGCCTCAGAATGCGATATCATGGCCGCGGAATGTGATATCGTGGCCTATGATTCTATGTGTGCACACACATAAACAAACATACACACACACACATAAACACACGTACTCACACACACACATACACAGGCAGCAGCTTACCTTTGGGTTTATTGGTCATTCTATCTAGCCCTCAATACATTGGAAAGGAACAACTTGTCAACAATTTTCAGTTGAAGCAGTGGTGGAAGTGGCTGCTGTGCAGTTCTCCATTCTAAGATCACACAAACACAACTCCACATGCTGCTGGATTCAGCAAGTAGATACTGGTCATTGAATTCTTATTTGCTGTGACCCGCATTCTGCCAACTTCCATTACAAGGATACAAAAATCAACTTAAACAGATCTGACTCTTTCATTTCCACTCACTAATGGGCATTTAATTTAACGCCTTGAGGTTTCAGGCATTTTCACTACCAGGAATAACATTTCACCCAGCATCCTTTCTGGGCCCCAACATTCTACAGGAGGTTTCGTGGAGTGTAGCTGTTTCCTGAATGCATGATCTGTCGCCTGCAAGAAAGAGTTCCGAAGGAGCAGCAACAATAGCCTCGATATTAACGCCCCCCCATGAGGGGCGGGAAGAGGTCGGGAGGGGGTGGAGGAGGTCAGGGCGGGGGTGGAGGAGGTCGGGGCGGGTGTTAAACCCTAGAAAACGCGGAACGCAACCCCGACCTGCCATGCACATGCCTGCCACCATTTTCACGCCAGCGGGTTTCATGGCGTGCGAGTGTCCCGTCTCAGAGAGGTGGGGCACTTCATTATCCTATTTAATCAGGCTCCCACAGTGGAATTGGGAGCCTGATTTAAATTTAACTGCTGCCGCGCGGGTTTCCCAGGGCTTGGGAAACCCGGCAACAAAATGGAGATGGGAGCTGCCGGCTCCAGAATGTAAGTGCCTTTTTACAGCACCCCTTGTGGGCCAGGAGGAGCAGGAGTGCTCCCCCCAGCCTGTCAAGGAAGCCTTCGGCCTCCCTTCAGCTGATCACGGACTCTCTCTAGCCCCTGCCACGGTCATCGACTCCCCCACACCCAGCCCCGATCGGCAGCCTACCCCCCTCCTGCATTTAGGGCCAAATCCCACCCCCAACCCCCCAGCCCTGATGCCCAGCCCTGATCTGCAGCCTACCCCACTCTTGCAATTAGGGCCAAATCCCCCCTCACCCACCCACCCGCCCAGCCCTGATCTGCAGCCTGCCCACCTCCCAATTGCTGGGGACCGTCCCTAGGGACCTAGAGAGAGGCCTCCTGCCGCTGGTTTTCCCACCCGGCAACCTGCCAGCCTGTCAATTTGGCCAGCTGCCGGGTAGGAAACAGAATTCACAAATGATAATGAGGTCCTGCTGTTAATTTGCACTGCAGCAACTCGCCAAGGCTTCTTCGGCAGCACCTCCCAAACCCGCGACCTCTTCCACCTAGAAGGACAAGGGCAGCAGGCGCATGGGAACACCACCACCTCCAAGTTCCCCTCCAAGTCACACTCCATCCTGATTTAGAAGTATATTGTCGATCCTTCATTGTCGCTGGGTCAAAATCCTGGAACTCCCTACCTGTGGGAGTACCTTCACCACACGGACTGCAGTGGTTCAAGAAGGCGGCTCACCACCACCTTCTCAAGGGCAATTAGGGATGGGCAAGAAATGCTGGCCTTGCCAGTGATGCCCACATCCCATAAAATGAATTTTAAAAAATGTTGACAGGACCGCCGCGACACCAACTTTGACGGGTTCTAAGTCCGCTTTTGTAACTATCAGGGCCTCCTTGTAACTATCAGGGCCTCCTCGTAACTATCGGGGCCTATGCTTCTTTATGTGAAACCCTTTAGCCAGGTTCTGAAGCAAGCCTACTTCATTATGGATCTCTCCGCCTCTCTACCTCTCTCTTATCGTTTAAGACGTTCCTTCAAGCCTACCTCTTTGACCAAGCTTATGGTCACCTGTCCTAATATCTCCTTATCTGGCTCGTTGTCAAATTTTGTTTGATAACATTCCTGTGAAGCACCTTGGGATGTTTTACTACGTCAAACAAGCTATATAAATGCAGGTTGCTATTGTTGTTGATTTACAAGATGTCCCAGTAAAAAGGAACTCACTGCCTGAAAGGGTGGTAGAGGCAGAAACTCTCATCATATTTAAAAAGTGCTTGGATATGCACTTGAAGTGCCGTAACCTACAAGCTGGAAAGTGGGATTAGGCTGGATTGTTCTTTTTCAGCCTGGCACAGACACGATGGACCAAATGAACTCGTTCTGTGCCGTAAATTTCTATGGGCTGGATTTTCCCGGGTTCCACCCGCATGCTGCGGGGGTATTGGGAGATGACGGGAAACCCGGAAGGTCAGGTTTCCCGGCACGCTGTGAAGTTTTAACTCCACAGCGTACGTGCGATGCCAGGGACGGGTTCCCCGCCCAGAAATCAGCCTGATTGACAGGCTGGCCTGAGGTCGTGCAGGGAACTCGGAGAAGGAGGCCACGGCAACGGGTAAGTGCTGGGCCCAGGATGTGATGGGGGGAGGCTGTTCAAGTCCGTGGGTGGGGGGGGGGTCTGATCCTCTGGGGGGGTGAGTCCTTGCCCGGGGAGGGGGGGTGGGTATGGTCCGATCCCTGACCCTGGGGCTCAGTCGCGATCTCTGGAGTTGGGGGGGGGGAGGGCGTTTGATCCCCGACCCTGGGGCCGAGTCGTGATCTGGGGTGGGGGTGATCCAGGCCCAGTCGTGGGGGTTCTAATCAGGGTGGGCTCGGATCCGCGACCCTAGGGAGGGTCAGGCTGATGGTGGGGGAGCTTGGGGGGCCGGGAGGAAGCACTCCTGCTCCTCCCGGCCCACAAGGATTGCCCCCCGAGGCTGAGGCCGCCTCGTTGCAGCCACCGGGAAACCCGAGCCCCGGGAATCCTGAGCCCCGGGAATCCCGAGCCCCGGGATCCCCGGCCGCCTGCAGTTAAACCAGCACAGCAGGTTAAAGTAGAGGCTTCAGGCCTCATTATAATATGTAAATTGCCAACCCGCCTCTTGTCAGTGGGTTGGCTGCCCGTCCCCCGTCCCGCCTGAGTGACAGGTGAAAGTGGGCGGGTTGGTGTCGAGGTTCCCATTTATCAACTCCCACTCCCCCCTCCACACCCCCAACCCACCCGCTCTTACCTCTGAAAATTCCGGCCTATGATTCTATAAATCTATGACACAATAATTACTAAATGTTTGTTCAATATGAACAATTAAAGTAAGGGCACAGTGAAGGTGTACATTTTATTCTTGATTAGGGTTCAGGTTACAGATGCGAGTACATCAGATTAACTATCGGTCAGTCTCGGATAAGCATTTTCTATCCTGGGAACTCTCCTGACAAAAGGTCAACACATAACAACAGAGCAATGACGAGACAAAGACAAGGATTGGTAGTCTTAGAGCAGCAGATCTCTCCTTTTTTTGTGAATGTTGAGCAGTGAAGGCAACACCTAAAGACATCGAAGACATGTCGTTAGACTTGAGGAGGTATCTCATATAAAGATAATACAGAAGAAACTAAGAAGAGGTAACCACTAACGTTCCCGCTAAGCTGCGTGGCCGCACAGCTGTCTGGAGGTCCTGCGCAGGCCGGTCACCGGCTTTTCAACGGGGGATTTCGCGCACGCGCCTAATTTTGAATGGGTCGCACAGCCCGTTAAAAGGCCTCATATTTGACTGGATCCTTTTATGTAAGATTAGTAATCATACTCGAATCTTTCTTGTTGTTCTATTTGTCCATTGTATAAATGTTTCTTATTCCAGCGTGTCCCATCATATATTTTTCCCTCTTAAACTCCATTTGCTGGCTAACATGCTTACCTTTTCAGGATTTGTTTGATGTAATCACTTTCCCCTACACTCGGGGTGGAATTTTAACCCCCAAAAACGGGAGGGGTGAGCTGTGAAAATTTTATAAATCTCAAAGCTGACCCCATCCTGCCTCGAAACCGCCCACTTCCAGGTTTAACAGAGGCGGGACGGGGGATGGGAAACTAACCCGCTCTCAGGAAGCAGGCAGGTCATTTAAATATTTTAATGAGGCTGCGTACCTCAGATTTAACCTATCTTCCAGGTTTAAACCTGGCTGGCCGAGTTTCCCAGGCCTCGGGAAACCCGGCAGCTAAAGGGAGGGGAGCACTGTTTCATGGAAAAGGTAAGTGCCTTTACAGCACTGCTTGTGGTCCAAGGGAAGCAGGAGTGCTTCCTCCAAGTCCCCCCAAGCTTACCTGCTTCCATGTCCACCATCAGACAACCCCCCTCCCCCAACCCCTGCAATCAAACTCCCTCACCATAATCAGACACCCCCGGGATCGGCGACCACATCCCCCCACCCCCCGAGAATCCGGATTCCCCTCCTCCCCACACTCTACCACTAATCCAGCTGCAGGCTCCCTACCCACTCCTGGCCTGCGGCCTCCTCCGGAGCGTTCCCCACCGACAGGGAGCCAAGCCTGTCAATCAGGTTGGCTTCTGGGCGGGAAACCTACTGGAAATAAAAGACACGCACTGTGGAGTTAAAACTGCATTGCATGCAGTTCACGACCAAGTCTCCCCCGCTCCCCCTCACAAAACCCGGTCAAGATCGGGGCCTTGGCGGCTGGCCCACAAAGCTTAGCGAAAGCACCATTCTCCATGTGATCAATATAACAACAACAACTTGCATTTATATAGTGCCTTTAACAAAGTGAAATGTCCCAAAGCGTTTCACGGGAGCGATTATCAAACCAAATTTCTTACCGAGCCACATAAGGAGATATTAGGACAGGTGACCAAAAGCCTGGTCAAAGAGGTAGGTCTTAAGGAGCATCTTCAATGAGGAGAGAGAGGTCGAGAGGCGGGGAGGTTTAGGGAGGGAATTCCAGAGCTTAGGGGCCTAGGCAGCTGAAGGGACGGCCGCCAACGGTGGAGCGATGAAAATCGGGGACGTGCTTGAGGCCAGAATTCGAGGAGTGCAGAGATCTTGGAGGGTTGAAGGGCTGGAGAAGGTCACAGAGATAAGGAGGGGGGCGAGGCCATGGAGGGATTTGTAAAATTATAAGCAGTAAAAACCATAAGCAGTAAAGACCAAAGTCGACCGAAGAACATCTTCCCACGCAAAGCCTCTTTTATCATCACCACCCACTCTCTCTTTGCCAACCAAGTTTCGACTCACTCAACTAAAGTAACTGTTATCTTTATAAGTATTAGATGTATAACCTTGTCAAACATCTCTGAGAATCCAAGTAAATTATACCACTAAGTATCCATCATCCACTATTACAATTGCCTCCCACAAATAATTTCAGTGGATTCATAGCACATGAACCAAAGCACCTAAGACCATGTTGACTTTTCCTTATGTCATCCATGAGTTTTAGATGGAAATCATTGGCATCCTGTTCAATGCTGTCATCCTTTCTTCATTCGCGATATATTAAACTAACTCATCGATACTTTTTGCTCCTTTAACGAAAAATGGTTAATCTATAAATACAGAAGCAAAATACTGTGTGGATGCCGGAAATCTGAAATAAAAACCAGAAAATTCTGGAAACTGTCAGAACTGTTCTGATGAAAGGTCATCAGCCTGAAACGTTAACTCTGACCTGCTAAGTATTTCCAGCATTTTCTGTTTTTATTTTAATCGATAAATATGTGTTTTGCTTATTTAAAAAGAATAAATGGGTTTAAATGAGCCACTGTTCATTCTTCAGGTTCTCCAAGTCACACACCGTCCTGACGTGTTATATCGGCGTTCCTTCATCATCGCTGGGTCACAATCCTGAAACTCCCTCCTTAACAGCACTGTGGGAGCACCTTCACCGCATGGACTGCAGCAGGTTCAAGAAGACGGCTCACCACCACCTTCTCAAGGACAACTAGGGATGGGCAATAAATGCTGGCCTTGCCAGCGATGCCCACATCCCATAAACGAATATTAAAAAAAAAGGTTCGCCTCTGTATTTGTGAAGCTTTGAAAAGTATTACCAAAACCTCATCTGTTACTCCACCGAATTTATTGACCATTCTAAGGTGTATCCCACTGTAACCATGAGCCCGGTAGATGGCTAAGGTTTACATTTTGTGTAATAATACCTGATTGACCTCCAACCATTATAGATCACTAAGTTATCAATTTGTAAGGAAGACTCCCTGTTCACTACTTGTAAGGAGATCATTTAAATGTAAAGAATGATTTTGCTACAAATAATAAACAAGGTAAATCTTTCCTCCTGGTTTTTGACCCTTCCTATTTTGAACACAGTTGACAGATTTCTTCAGCCCTTTTGGTTAACAATTGTCCACCTCTCTATTTTCATCTTGCCCTTCTGTTGGAGTCAGCTTTTCTTTTTGCTATTATGGGAACCGGATATGGTCAGCTGTCAGAAAGTGTTTTTTCTTCTGGTAATGCTTGTCCTCTCAATAAGTAAATGCAGTCTTGTGTTTACATAAGCCATGTCTTGTAGGAATTTAGAAGTGTCAAGACAAGGAACAAGGAGGGATTATGAGGGGAGATTTCCTCTGTTCACTATTTGTGATGAAACTATAAATGTATTCTGAGATTGATAGCTCTCTTCCTCAAAGACTGCATCCACACACAATCCTGCAACATCTTCCATGGTTGGTCCTAATTCAACATGCATGGGAAGGTCCTGTCCTGAATGGGGCATCATGCTGGAAGTTCACAAAAGGGGGAGGTGGGCCAGAATATCTGGCACGATAGCAGCTCTATAGACTGTCCTTTGTTAACCTTGGCTGCCAATCTTGTCCCTATTTTGTATTTTAGCTGCAGGTGTCCTTCCAGCAGATGGCACAACTCTGCAACCATCTCACTATTAACCCCGAGACTGTGGGGGGAGTTGACTTCAGTCATTGCCTGGTAGGTGTGCCAGAGGCTGCAGCTATGATTGGTGACGTAAAGGTGAGTGTGGGCAATGTGGTTCTGGTGCTAGCTATTCACCTCATAACTACCTAATGTCCTTGCCATGCCTTTTTCATCCTGTACCACTTTACCCATTAAATACTGCCATTGAGGTACTTTAAAAGCAACCTCCATCATTACTTTTACATTGATGTAGCAAATTAGATTGTGTTTGTTTGCCTGTGCTGGATTTGTTTTTAAACTTACAATATTTCTGTAATGGAAATGTCATAATGGCCCAGAAAGAAGGCTCCCTGGCTTCCCGCGGGTGCAAGGATCGCGCGCGCACCTACCTACCGCGCCTGCCGTTGACCTCTGGGCCCACGGGGACTTCAGCTCCTGGGCCTCCTGCAGCTGCCTGGCGCGCAGTGCTTGCTGTATCCCAGGGGCGTAGTTAGTGCGATGCGTCCCCTGGGATCACATGGACCATGGAGAGCCAATGGCAGCAGACCATCTTTCATTCATAGATTTGACAGGGAGACCTGTCAAATCTATGAATTGAAATCGGCCCCAAAAGAACAGCCTAAACTTCAAATATTTATTTTAAAAAACCATCGCATTTTTAAAATAACTATAAGTTAAATAAATTAACTACTTTAAACAAAAATTTAAATTTTTGAAAAAATTTAAATACTTTTTAACAGTGCTAAAAATAAACTTATCTTTCTTTAAAGTATCTAAAAAAGATAAACCTGTTGAGAAAAATTTTAAACTGTAATTAATTAACCACTTACCTTGTTAAAAACGGGTCTTGCGCCTCCTTTTTAAAAGCGCAGCTTCTTCAATACTTACCTTCCCGGAGAAACCTGAAAAAAAAACTAAGTTTGCTGCGTGCACGCAGCCTCTCCCGCGCACGCGGTTAACCTCTGAACCGCTCCCTTCACGAGACCGGAAGTTCCGGTTTCCCGCGCATGTGCAGTGCATGCAGGAAACCGGCACTTCAGGTGGCCTTACGGGTGAGTACACAGTGCCGAATTTTTGGCCCAATGTCTTTCTCAACAATAAATCAGCAACCTGGAACTAGGCTCAATAGTAATGATTTGGATGTGTTAAGCAGTATACAGAGGTAGGGCTGCTATGCACAAACTCAAAGCTTTCAGGCTATTGTGAGAAGATCACTCCTTGTGAAACATTAGGATCCAGGTGACATATCCTCCATTCACACAGTGGGGGCCTTAGTTAAGGCAGACACTCGGGAGCCTCTTCCCTACGCATCAAAGGATAGGTGTTTACCTCAGCATAGTAACTTTGACTGGTAGCTTGGTGGGCTCAATCTTCAAACCCAATGATTTACAAGAGAGTCTCCTTCTCCCATCAGGTACAAGGTGATCTGTGTTATCACAGCAGCGGTACAAAGCTTCCTGTTTTTCAAAAAGTTTGAATCAGTTAGCTAGAGAAGTGTTTACAGAGAAAGCAAGTTTCATCTTTATTATTACATAGAATTGCATTGAAGTAACAGCACAGAACAGGCCATTCGGCCCTAACTGGTCCATGTCGGATGTTTATGCTCCACATGAGGCTCCTCCCACCCCTCTTCACCTAACACTATCAGTATATCCTTCTAGCTTCCCTTTAAATGCGTCTATGCTATTCACCTCAACTACTCCTTGTGATAGTGGCCACGATTTTTCCTATCGATGTGGCTTGGGGGCAGGACAGCTGCCTTCCGGGTTCCAGACCCGCCTGCAACGACATCAGACGCACAGACACGATTTTGCGTCAATTGGCCTTGTCAAGCCCGCCCTGCGGGCTTGCCAGCCAATTAAGAGGAAGCCGGTGTCAGATGACGTCAGTTGATGACACGTCATCTGACGGTTTTATTAAAGGGGCCATGCACAATTTTTTTTGACAGCTGATTTTTCAGTGTTTGACAGCATGGAGATGCTGCAAACACTGACAATCACTGTACAAAGGTGAACCCTTTCACTCAGACTCTCCAGTGACTCCCTCCTTAAGCTAGAACAGATGGCAGCTGCAGGTGAAGTTACAGAAGCGATCTGTCACTGGTGAGAGAGGTTCTCCCAATGAGGTGGGACTACACACAAAATCCAAAACTTGTCACATACAGAAAGGGGTAAATGCATTAAAAATGATTTTCCCAACATTTTCTTACCTCTGAAACTCACCAGTGCACCATTGGATCCTTCACACCACTTCTGTAGCTGTCATCAATGCAGAAACATTACAGCAGACTCACAACACGCCACACTTACCTGGCATGGTTTTCGGACATCAGGAATCCCGCAATAGACATGTCAAAATTGCAAAAAGCCTCTTAACAACCTGTTAACAAGCAGTTAAGTGCCTATAATCCTCTTTGCGCCGCTAGGTGTCGGGTCCATGCGCAAATCGGGGACCCGACACCTGGGAAGATTGTTTGGAGGCGCGTTGACAGCGGGTTTCCGACCTGCTGTCAATCTTTGCGATTTTGCCGGATGTCCCACCTCCAAACCCGCCCCCTGAGTGCTGGCAAAATTCCGGCTAGTGAGTTTTACATTCTAACCACTCTCTGGGTAAAGAAGTTTCTCCTGAATTCCTTATTGGGTTTAGTAGTGATTATCTTGTATTTATGTGCAGTAGTTTTGGACAAGCCCACAAGTGGAAATATCTTTGCTACATCTACTCTGTCAAACCCCTTCATAATTTTAAAGACCTCTAACAGGTCACCCCTCAGTCTTCTCTTTTCTAGAGAAAAGAGCCCCAGCCTGTCCAGTCATTCCTGATAGGTATAACGGCTGGAATTTTTTTTGGGGGGTCAACCGACGCTTTTGGTGGTGGGTCGGCAGGGAAAATGTTTTTTTTGACAACAGGTAGGGAACCCGCTGTCAACCCGCCTCCACGCTAGTCTCCCAGATGTCGGGTCAGTCATCACAGAACAGACCCGACACCAAGCGGCGAGAGAGGCAATTTACATCATTAGAGAGATTGTTAAGAGCCAATGAATTAGTATTTTATGCTTACCTTTACATTTTTAGAGTTCGCCAACAGCTTCTCCAGGGATCACGTCAGATAAGGAGGTCGGGTGTTGTGTCAGCATGGGATGATTTACTAACTTGACAGCTGCAAATGTTCTATAAAAGCTCCCATTTCATAGGTGTTCACTTTCCAAGGTCAGAAGCTGTTGCTTACTGCATTTGGAAGACAGATTGAGCTTTATACAGGTTGCAAGTGTTGGAGCAAACATTCTATCCAGTGCCACCTCATTGAAACAACCTCTCTCACTATTGACAGATCGCTTCTGTCACCTCAACCTCACCTGCCATCTATTCCATCAGCATCACTGCCCTTGAAAAAATGCATTTCCAGGTGACTTGTTTCCCTGACTTTAGCTTTCTATGCATTCCCTTGTTACTTTGATTCACCATTGGTGCAGATCATATACCAACTCAGCCCTACTTTCTGAGCTCCCTAGTTAAAACAATTCACCTCACCATATCGAAAAATCTCCTCACGCTCCGTCTCTTTGGCCAAGCTTTTGGTTGATCCTCTTAATCTCTTCCTTCTTGGCTTGCTTGATTTTCCATACACCTATTCGTGAAGTGCCTTGGAATGTTCTTGATATTAAAGGCTGTCTACAAATATCCAGGGATAATTTCCAACTCAAGCCCTACGCAGCAAACAAGGACATTTCTTTCAGACTTTTCTTACATTAAATAAACAATTTTATGGGTAAATTTAGTAACTTGTTTCAGAATTGTTTATTTTTATCTATGTTTTATTATTATTATGTTTTGTGTTATTCATTTTGTACAGGTGTCAGCCGTGGCTTAGTGGGTAGCACTGTCTCCTCTGAGTCAGAGGGGTTGTGGGTTCAAGCCCCACATGAGCATGTAATCCAGGCTGACATTCCAGTGCAGTAGTGAGGGAGTGCTGTTAAGTTGGAGGTGCCATCTTATGGATGAGATGTTAAACCAAGACCATGTCTGCCCTCTCATGTGGTTATAAAAGATCCCAGGGCACTATTCGAAGGAGAGCAGGTGAATTCTTCTAGTGTCCTAGCTGGCATTTATCCCTCAACCACATCACTAAAACAGATTATCTATCCATTTATTTCACTGCTGTTTGTGGGGCACTGCTGCGCCCAAATTGGCTCCTGCAATTCCTACTAGGACTATGAGGGGAATTTTTCGGTCAGTGGGCGTGTTCGATGGCGGGTCAGGTGAAAAAATTTGTTTTTTGATAGTGGGTTGGGACCCCGCTGTCAGCGCACCGCCACGTGCCTTTCCCAGATGTCAGGTCTGTCAGTGCTGAACAGACCCGACACGCAGCGGCGGGGGAGGCAATTCAGATCTTTATGACCTTGTTAACAGCCTATTAAGAGCTATTTTGAGCTCACCTTTGCATTTTATGAGGTCGCCCACAGGGTCCACGCTGCTCGGGGATCATGTCAGGTAAGCAGGTCGGGTGTTATATGACCATGGAATCATCTCTTTACTTCATAGCTGCAAATGTGCTATAAAAGCTCCCATCTCACAGCTGTTCACTTTCCAAGCTCAGAAGCTGTTGCTTACTGCATTTGGAAGAAAGATTGAGCTTTATGCAGGTTGTAAGTGTTTGGAGTAAACTCTCTATCCAGTGTCACCCGATTGGAAGAACCTCTCTCACTACTGACAGATCACTTCTGTCATCTCTACTTCACCTGATATCTATTACATCAGCATCAGTGCCCTTGAAACTATCTCACCTTGGTCCTCAAAATCCCACCACAATCAGCCCCAACACCAGCAGCACCAGGCACACCAGCAGCAGCAACAACACCAACCTTCTCCGCAATCAACTGATGTTGCACAGGACAGAGGGCATCAGCACTCGACCACATTGCAGCCCGGGAGGCCAGGGATGGCCTCACCATGGCCAGATTTACTTCACTTAACACTGTCCACTCTGGCTACCACATGATGCACCAGGTTGGCACCACCCCACAACACCACCATAAAGCATCCCTACAATGCCCAAGCCATTCCTTTCACACTCATGACCGTTATGTCAGGGGGTCAGGTGAGGGGAAATTTAGAAATCTAAAGAGAAAGGTCAAGGCAATAGAGCAGTGTAGTGATTTGGGTAAAAATAAGCAGAGTGTGACAGGAAGGGAAAGAACGTTTAACGGTAGCAGTGCAGCAGAGAATAAGGTCAAAGCAGGGAATAATGGTAAAAAATGTAAATTAAAGGCACTTTATCTGAATGCATGAAGCATTCGTAACAAGATAAATGAAGTCGTGGCACAAATAGAGATAAATGGGTTTGATCTAATAGCCATTACAGAGACATGGGGGGTGATTTTGCCAATGGGGGCGCGTTGGAGGCGGGACTGCTGCTTGTCAGGTTTTAGTCCCCTCTCCATCGACTTGTGGCCAACCCACACTATTTTCCCTTGATTGACCCCAGCGGGCTTAGTAGGCCAATTAAGGGGAAGCCGATGACAGAGAACATCATTTTTGACAGATGAATTGTCATCGTTTGACAGCTTTGAGAAGCTGTCAAACACTGACATTCTCTGTTGTTTGGTGACTTCTTGTACTCAAGACTCACCAATCCTCTTTTCTGAGCAGAAAACAGATGGCTGTTGCATTGGAGAATGCAGCAGCCATTCTGGCATCTCTGCCATTGAGGTGCCGGAGCCTTCGGATCCGCAACGATTGAAACCTGCAGGAAGAAACAAAGGTAAGTAAACTTTTTCTAACACTTTTCACTCACCTCACATACTTACCTCTCCACACTTGCACCCATCGCTCACTTCCACAGCGCACTTCTGGACCCCTCCGACCCCCGCAGACCCACTGCTCGCCTCGCTGACCCTGGTGGGGTTTCCACTACATGTTAATAGGCAGTTAAGTGGCTGTATTCCCCTTCCCGCCTCCAGGAGACAGGACCCGGCGTGGGTCGGGTACCCGCCTCCTGGGAAGATGGCACGGAGGCGGGTTGGGGGCAAGATGGGTCCTGCCCCCAGATTCTGCCATTTCCTGGCAGTCCTGCCTCCAAACCCGCCTCCCCAGGGCTCGCAAAATCGCCCCCATGGTTGCAAGATGGCCAAGGTTGGGAACTAAATGTTCCAGGGTACTTGACGTTTCAAAAAGTCAGGCAGAATGGAAAAGGAGGGAGAGTAGCCCTGATAATAAAGGATGACATAAAGACAGTGGCGAGAAAGGATATTGGCTCAGAAGATCAGGAAGTAGAATCAGTATGGGTGGAGATAAGAAATAACAAGGAGAACAAAACACTGGTAGGAGTAGTAAATAGGCCCCCTAACAGTAGCTGTACCATTGGACAGAATATTAATCAAGAAATAGTAGGAGCTTGCAACAAAGGTAATGTAATAATCTTGGGGGACTTTAATCTTCATATAGACTGGATAAATCAAATTGGCAAAGGTAGTCTGGAGGACGAGTTCATGGAATGCATTCGGGACAGTTTCCTAGAACAATATGTCATGGAACCAACCAGGGAACAGGCTATTTTAGATCTTGTACTGTGTAATGAGATAGGGTTAATTAGCAATCTCATAGTAAAGGATCCTCTGGGGCAGAGTGATCATAATATGATAGAATTTTGCATTAATTTTGAGAGTGATTTGCCTAAGTCTGAAACTAGAGTCTTAAACTTAAATAAAGCCAATTACATAGGTATGAGAGGCATGTTGGCTAAGGTAGATTGGAAAAATAGATTAAAAGGTATAGCAATAGATAAGCAGCGCCTAGCATTTAAAGAAATATTTCATAATTCTCAACAAAAATACATTCCATTGAGAAACAAAAACTCCACGGGAAATGTGATCCAACCGTGGCTAACTAAAGAAGTTAAGAATAGATTGAAAGAAGAAGCTTATAATATTGCAAAGAATGATAGTGAGCCTGAAGATTGGGAGAGTTTCAGAAACAAGCATAGGTTGACCAAAAAATTGATAAAAAAGGAAAAAATAGAATATGAGAGAAAACTAGCAAGAAATATAAAAGCAGATTGCAAGAGCTTCTACAAGTATGTAAAAAAGAAGAGAGTAGCAAAAGTAAACGTTGGTCCATTAGAGGCTGAGACAGGAGTAATTATTATGGGGAATAAGGAAATGGCAGAAACATTGAACAAATATTTTGTATTTGTCTTCACAGTAGAAGACACAAAAAACATACCAAAAATGGTGGGGAAACAAGGGTCTAACGAGGGTGAGGAACTTAATGTAATTAATACAAGTAGAGAAAAAGTACTAGAGAAACTAAATGGACTAAAAGCCAACAAATCCACTGGACCTGACGGCTTACCTCCTAGGGTTCTAAAAGAGGTGACTGAAGAGATAGTGGATGCATTGGTTTTGATCTTCCAAAATTCCCTAGATTCTAGAATGGTCCCAGTAGATTGGAAGGTCGCAAATGTAACACCGCTATTCAAGAAAGGAGGGAGAGAAAAAACAGGGAACTACAGGCCAGTTAGCCTGACATCAGTCATCAGGAAAATGCTGGAATCCATTGTTAAGGAAGGGGTATCAGGGCACTTAGAAAGTCATAACATGATTAGGCAGAGTCAACATGGTTTTATGAAAGGGAAATCGTGTTTGACAAATTTATTAGAGTTTTTTGAGGATGTAACTAGCAGGGTAGATAAAGGGGAACCAGTGGATGTAATATATTTGGATTTCCAAAAGGCATTCAATAAGGTGCCACATAAAAGATTATTACACAAGATTAGGGCTCATGGGGTTGGGGGTAATATAATAGCATGGATAGAGGATTGGTTAATGGACAGAAAACAGAGAGTATAGATAAATAGATCTTTTTCAGGTTGGCGGGCTGTAACTCGTGTGATGCCGCAAAGATCAGTGTTGGGGCCTCAGTTATTTACAATCTATATTAATGACCTAGATGAAGGGACCAAGTTTAATGTATCCAAGTTTGCTGATGATACAAAGCTAGGTGGGACAGTAAGCTGTAAGGAGAACACAAAGAGTCTGCAAAGGGATATAGATATACTAAGTGAGTGGGCAGTAAGGTGGCAGATGGAGTATAATGTAGAGAAATGTGAGGTTATTCACTTTGGTAGGAAGAATAGAAAAACAGAAGATTTTTTAAATGGTGAGAAACTTTCAAATGTTGGTGTTCAGAGAGATTTGTGTGTCCCCATGCAAGAAACACAGAAAGCTAGCATGCAGGTACAGCAAGCAATTAGGAAGGCAAATGGCATGTTGGCCTTTATTGCAAGGGGGTTGGAGTACAAGAGTAAGGAAGTCTTGCTACAATTGTACAGGGCCTTGGTGAGACCACACCTTGAGTACTGTGCAGTTTTGGTTTCCTTATCTAAGGAAGGATATACTTGCCTTGGAGGCGGTGCAACGAAGGTTCACTAGATTGATTCCTGGGGTGAGAGGGCTGTCCTATGATGAGAGATTGTGTAGAATGGGCCGATACTCTCTGGAGTTCAGAAGAATGAGACGTGATCTCATTGAAACATAAAAGATTCTGAAGGGGATTGACAGGATAGATGCTGAGAGGTTGTTTCCCCTGGCTGGAGTGTCCAGAACTAGGGGGCATAGTCTCAGGATAAGGGGTAGGCCATTTAAGACTGAGATGAGGAGGAATTTCTTCAGTCAGAGGGTTGTGAATCTTTGAAATTCTCTGCCCCAGAGGGCTGTGCATGCTGAGTCTTTGAGTATATTCAAGATGCGGAGATGCCGGCGTTGGACTGGGGTGGACAAAAATGAGAAGTCGCACAACACCAGGTTATAGTCCAACAGATTTATTTAAAATTACAAGCTTTCGGAGCTGTCGCCCCTTCCTCAGGTAAAGTTACAATGAGTGAATCTACAATATTTCACAGTATATAAACACAGAAACTGCAGAGATACAATCTTTCAGGGAAGGTGTCCTTACATCAAAGACACACCAAGAGCACAGCCAAGACAATGAGATGTGTCACAGGGGGTCCAACGTGTCAAATCCTGCTGTCTGCAGTTTTTTTTTTGTGTTTTTTTTTAAACTGGAAAGACAGACAACGATGTCAAGTCACATTCTGTAGCGTGACATGAACCTGATATCCCTATTGAGGCCGTCCTCATGGGTGCGGAACTTGGCTATCAGTTTCTGCTCGATGATTTTGCGTTGTCGTGTGTCTCGAAGGCCGCCTTGGAGAACGCTAATCCGCAGATCCGAGGCTGAATGCCCTTGACTGCTGAAGTGTTCCCCGACTGGGAGGCAACAATCCTGCCTGGCGATTGTTGCGCGGTGTCCGTTCATACGTTGTCTCAGTGTCTGCATGGTCTCGCTGATGTACCATGCTCTGGGGCATCCTTTCCTGCAACGTATCAGGTAGACAACGTTGGCCGAGTCACATGAGTATGTACCATGTACCTGGTGGGTAGTGTCCTCATGTGTGATGACGGTATCTGTGTTCATGATCTGGCATGTCTTGCAGAGGTTGCAGTGGCAGGGTTCTGTAGTGTCGTGGTCGCTGTTCTCCTGACAGCTGGGTAATTTGCTGCGAACGATGGTACTTTCGAGGTTAGGCGGCTGCTTGAAGGCGAGTAGTGGAGGTGTGGGGATGGCCTTAGCAAGGTGTTCGTCGTCATCGATGACATGTTGAAGGCTGCGAAGAACATGGCGTAGTTTCTCCGCTCCGGGGAAGTACTGGACGACGTAGGGTACTCTGTTGGTTGTGTCCCATGTTCGCCTTCTGAGGAGGTCTATGCGGTTTTTTGCTGTGGCCCGTCGGAATTGTCGATCGATGAGTCGAGCGTCATATCCCGTTCTTACGAGGGCGTCTTTCAGTGTCCGTAGGTGTCCATCGCGTTCCTCCTCGTCTGAGCAGATCCTGTGTATTCGCAGGGCATGTCCATAGGGGATGGCTTCTTTAACGTGGTTAGGGTGGAAGCTGGAGAAGTGGAGCATCGTGAGGTTGTCCGTGGGCTTGCGGTAGAGTGAAGTGCTGAGGCGTCCGTCTTTGATGGAGATTCGTGTGTCCAAGAATTAAACCGATTCTGAGGAGTAGTCCATGGTGAGTTTGATGGTGGGATGGAACCTGTTGATGTTATCGTGTAGTCCTTTCAGTGATCCTTCGCCGTGGGTCCAAAGGAAGAAGATGTCGTCGATGTATCTGGTGTACAGCGTTGGTTGGAGGTCCTGTGCAGCGAAGAAGTCTTGCTCGAACTTGTGCATGAAGGTGCGAATTTGGTCCCCATGGCTGTTCCGTGTGTTTGGGTAAAAAACTGGTTGTCAAAGGTGAAGACATGGTGGTCAAGGATGAAGCGGATGAGTTGTAGGATGGCGTCTGGAGATTGGCTGTTGTTGGTGTTGAGTACTGAGGCTGTCGCAGCGATGCCGTCATCGTGGGGGATATTGGTGTAGAGTGCCGATACGTCCATCGTGGCGAGGAGTGTTCCTGGTTCAACTGGTCCATGGGTGCTGAGTTTCTGCAAGAAGTCTGTAGTGTCGCGACAGAAGCTGGGGGTTCCCTGTACGATGGGTTTCAGGATGCCCTCGACGTACCCAGAGAGGTTCTCACACAGGGTTCCGTTGCCTGATACGATAGGACGTCCGGGTGTGTTGGCTTTGTGTATCTTTGGGAGGCAGTAAAAGTCTCCTACGCGGGGAGTACGTGGGATGAGAGCGCGTAGGATGTTTTGAAGGTCTTGATCGAAGGTCTTGATCAGTCTATTGAGTTGGCGGGTGTGTTCTTTGGTCGGATCTGCGGGTATATTCAAGGCTGAGATAGATAGATTTTTAGACTCTAGGAGAATCAAGGGATATGGAGATCGGGCGGGAAAGTGGAGTTGAGGTCGATGATCAGCCATGATCTTATTGAATGGCGGAGCAGGTTCGAGGGGCCGTATGGCCGACTCCTGCTCTTATTTCTTATGTTCTTATGTTCTCACCATTCACTGCAACTCACTGAGCCACTTCCAAAGGTTTACACAAATCTATCCAAGAACACAAAGTGTTGAAAATAAAGATTTCACTGTTTGACAGCACATTAACAGAAACTTCACATGAACATTGCATAAAACACCCAAGTGCCTACCCTTGTGTGCTTTTAGTTGATATGATTGGACTAGGATGAGGGTGAGTGTGAGGGGTGGCTAGTTAGATGGGGATGTGATAATATAGATAGAAAGGGATGGGTGGAGGTGCAAGGTAAGTTGGTGTGAGTAAAGATGTGCAGGAGTAGGGTCGGGAAGGCAGAGTGATGGGGTTGTGATGAGTGGCACAGCAGGATGAGGTTGAGTGTGGCTTTGCAGTAACATTTCGTTATCTACTGAGATCATTGAAAGGTTTGGGGCACTGCAGCCTGGTCCTCCTGACGACATCCCTGCTTGTGTCCTCCTGTGCAATGTGCAACCAGGCTGCGTTGGTCTCCTGGGGAGGTCTCTTTCGCCCATTGGAAGGGAAGAGAACCTCCCTGCGTGTTGTACGGAAGGAGTCATGGGACAGCCTGGGTGCAGCCGTGCACCTCTGTGCAGTGCTTGTCAGTGTTTGCAGCACCTCAATGCTGTAGAACACTGACAGCACAACTGTCAAAAACAATTTGCGCATGGTCCCTTTAAGGAAACCCGCTGATGACACGTCATCGAGTGACGTCATCACACCTGCTTCCTTCAATTGGGCGGGAAATGCGCAGGGCGGGCTTAACAAGCCCTATCAACGTAAAATTATTTTCACAGAGCGGGGTGGAGCCAGCAGCGGAGTCGCACCCCCCACCGACACCGGCCTCACCGGACCCGCCTCGGAAGGCGAAATTGCGACCAACCTCTCAGTTCTGGTATCATCCTAGTTAATCTTTTTTGCACCTTCTCCAGTTCTTCTATATCCGTTTTTTAATATGGAGACCAGAACTGTGTGGTTAGTATTATTTATTATAATCCTCACAGGCCTACTCCTGCTCCTAATTCTTATGCTCTTGTGTTCTTATAATCGAGGACTGTATGAAATTGATTGTTCTCACTGTGAATACTTTGTGAAAGAAATCAACTATTTTTAGCTGCCTTTCATAAAGAGAGGAGAATTCAATTAATGGCATGTCCTATTTCTGTAGCTGGTATATAGATTAACGGTTCACTGCTACAATATCCTGTTTTTGCTGTCAGTTAACTGGATATTGGAAAGGTAAAGGTTCATTCCAGATAAGAAGGAGATGCCAGATCCACATCTGGGAGTGACTGGTGACAATGAACCCGAGCAACTATTTAATGCAAAGAAATCTGAAACTTGTAACAATTAACTTGCCAACTGGTACAGGAATCTGCAGCCTGTAGTTGTCGCTCCCTGAGCTGCAAAGGAAATTTCATATCTCCGCTGCGTTAAAGATCTGAATTGAAATTTTCCAGACTGAGATTGATCGATTTCTGTTCGGTTAGGGTACAAGGAATAAGGAGCAAAGGTGGGTAAATGGAGTTGACATACAGATCAGTCAGGCTTGACTTGAATATTGGAACAGGCTCAAGGGGACTATATGATCTTGCTGCTGTTCCTATCTTCCTGTTCTGCTGAACTTTTCTAAATGCTTCAGTTGGAGTCGGCCTTCTCATGCTTTTGCAGACAGTTGCTTCTGCTTTGACATAAAATAGTCCCTAAATGTTTTGATGCCCTAAGGAAAAGCAAAAGAAACAAAGAAAGACTTGCATTTATATAGCGCCTTTCATGACCAATGGACATCTCAAAGCGCTTTACAGCCAATGAAGTACTTTTGAAGTGTAGTCACTGTTGTAATGTAGGAAATGCGGCAGCCAATTTGCGCACAGCAAGCTCCCACACACAGCAATGTGATAATGACCAGATAATCTGTTTTTAGTGATGTTGATTGAGGGATAAATATTGGTCAGGACACCGGGGATAACTTCCCTGCTCTTCTTCAAAATAGTGCCATAGGATCTTTACATCCACCTGAGAGAGCAGACGAGGCCTCGGTTTAACGTCTCATCCGAAAGACGACACCTCCTGACAATGCAGCACTCCCTCAGTACTTACTGGAGCATCGGCCTAGATTTTTGTGCTCAGGTTCCCGGAGTGGGACTCGAACCCACAACCTTCTGACTCGGAGGCCAGAGTGCTAGCAACTGAACCACGGCTGACATGGCTAAGCACTAAAAAGCCACGGTTGGAAAAAAAAATCCTCCAAGAAAGGCACTGCTCTTTTCAGAACTCCTTTGCACCTGGAGCTGCCCTTTACATCCAGTCAAGATGTAAGCTAACTACAGAACAAAATCCCACCATGAGCAATCACAAGATAATTACATATGAGGAAGGCTGTTCATCTATCTAGAAAGATCCTAAAGTTCCCCCAAAGTAGCATCCAGTTGTTTCTTAACTGATTCCAAGGTTTTTGCCTCCTCTACTCGGTCTGAAAGTCTATTCCAAATATTGATCACTCTTCGGTCCTAAATTTATCTTTCACTTGTTTCCTTGCTCTGCTCTTTCAATTTAATTGAAAGTAGCATTCGGGATTTACTCTATCTATTTCCTTAGCTATCTTACATAAGGTCATCTTTCATAGAAACATAGAAAAATAGGAGCAGGAGTAGGCCATTCGGCCCTTCGAGTCTGCTCCGCCATTCAATATCATGGCTGATCCTCTATCTCAATACCATATTCCCGCTCTCTCCCCATACCCCTTGATGCCTTTCAGGTGCCCCTTTTCCAGAGTGGAAGGCTCAAGTTTCTTCAGACTTTCCTCAAGACTGTAAACACTCGGGATTAGCCTCATGGCTCTTCTCTGCACTGCCTCCAGCGTCTGAATCTCTCCCTTGTTTCTTGGCGACTGGAACTGGATGAAATATTCAAGGTACAGTCTGACCAGAGCACTATAATGTTTGATTACTACCTCCTCAGACTTAGCCTTTGTTTTGGCTAGGTAGTTCAACATCCTAATGGCTTTGTTGACTGCTGCTCTGCGTTGGTTTTGACACGTTTAACATCAAGTCTATTAAGAATCCTAGGTCTCTTTCAGCTTCATCCTTAGCTATTTCAACACCATTCATGGAGTATGTGCGTCTCCTATTTTTCCTTCCAACATGCAGTACTTTACACTTGTCAGCATTAAAGTTCATCTCCCATTGTTCTGCCTGCTTGCATATTTTGTCCAACTGGGCCAATTATGGACCAAAAATGTATCAGTTGTACTCCAAACCCTACTCTTAGCCATTGGGATTCTACCTTCTGCTTGGTGTGCAACTCCTTCCCAACCTTTCCCTGAGTTCAGGATCATTTTCTGACTCATGTTTTGAGCCAGAAATCCTTTTCCCACCCATTCCTTCATGAAGGAAATCTCTAATCCAAAACTAGGGGCCATAAATATAAGATAGTCACCAATAAATCCAATAAGGAATTCAGGAGAAGCTTCTTTACCCAGAGAGTGGTTAGAATATGAAACTCGCTACCACATGGAGTAGTTGAGGCGCATAGCATAGGTGCCTTTAAGGAGGAGCTAGATAAACACATGACGGAGAAAGGAATCGGAGGATATGCAGTTGGGTGCGATAAAGTAGGGTGGGAGAAGGCACATGTGGAGCATAAACACCGGTACAGACTAGTTGAGCCGAATGGCCTGTTTCTGTGCTGTAAATTCTATGTAATTCGTTCTATAATTTCTTAGCTGCTTCCTCCAATTTCACTGCCCCTCTGAGTTTGGTATCATCTGCAAATTTAACCACTTTGCATTGAGTTTCTCAATCCAAGTCACTTCTATAAATTAGAAACAGTAGTGATCCTAACACCGAGCCCTGGGGTAACCCACTCAACAGTTCCTAACCCATCCCAACATAACCCCTCTAATCAGTACTCGCTGTTTACTACTGTTCAAACAATTTCTTATCCACGTCCAAGTTTTAACCTGAATCCCTATGGCTTTGAGTTTAATTAATAGCCTTTTTCTATGGAAGTTTATCAAAAGTCTTTTGGAAGTCATAGGTATGGCAAATTATAAGCCTTGCCATCGTTCACTTGGGTTGGGGTATCGATCAAGGGGTGATTTAAATCTATTTCAATCAATTCCCATATTATAATGACAGTCTTGTGCAGAATATGTAGAAGTACTTTATGCCACTCTGACTAGCCAGAATCTCCTGTACAATACAAATTTGGATGGGAGATAGAAAATGATCCCTGCTTGATTTCCCTGCGCACATATGCACAAGAACCGCCAACCGGAAAACCTATCCCTATATTCCTATAATCCAAAGTGAGATTGGAATGCAGTCCAGTCCAACCTGATGAATTGCACAAAATGAGGATTGACTTATATTGAGGGAATGAGTCAGATGAGCGAGACAAATGCCAAAAGAATTGAATCATTTTTAAAAATTTGTTCATGGGATGTGGGCGTTGCTGGCAAGGCCAACATTTATTGCACATCCCTAGTTGCCCTTGAGAAGGTGGCGGTGAGCCGTCTTCTTGAACTGCTGCAGTCCGTGTGGTGAAGGTACTCCCACAGTGCTGTTAGGGAGGGAGTTCCAGGATTTTGACCCAGCGACGATGAAGGAACGGCGATATATTTCCAAATCAAGATGGTGTATGACTTGGAGGGGAACTTGGAGGTGGTAAATTTACCTTTTATTTATGCTGCTCACATACTTACTGAAGAATAGTAAGATAATTTTGAAAACAATGTCACCATTATTTATCTAACACAACATAATTTACAACTTTTAACAATCATAGAATCGAAGAGCACAGAAGGAACCCATTTGGCCTATCGTGCCTGTGCCGGCTCTTTGAAAGAGCTATCCAGTTAGTCCCATGCCCTGCCCTTTCCCCATTGCCCTGAAAATGTTTCCTTTTTAAGTATTTATCCAATTCCCATTTGAAAGTTACTGTTGAATCTGCTTCCACCACCCTTTCAGGCAATGCATTTCATATCATAACACTCATAGTAACTTTACCTGAAGAAGGGGCGATCGATAGCTCCGAAAGCTTGTAATTTTAAATAAATCTGTTGGACTATAACCTGGTGTTGTGCGACTTCTCATTTTTATATCATAACAACTCACTGCGTAAAAAATATTCTCCTCAGTTCCCCTCGGGTTCATTTGTCAATTACCTTAAATCTTTGTCCTCTGGTTACTGACCCTCACGCCAATAGAAACAGTTTCTCCCTATGTACTCTATCAAAACCCCTCATAATATTGACCTCTATTAAATCTCCCCTTAACCTTCTCTCCTTGAAGGAAAACAATCCCAGCTTCTCCAGTCTCTCCACATAACTGAAGTCTCGCTTTCCTGGTATCATTCTAGTAAATCTCCTCTGCAACCTGTCCAGGGCTTTGACATCCTTCCTAAAGTGTGGTGCACAGAATTGGACATCATTTTCCAGCTGGGGTCTAACCAGTGATTTATAAAGGTTTAGCATAACTTTCTTGCTTTTGTACTCTATGCCTCTATTTATAAAAGCCAAGGATCCTGTATGCTTTTTAAACAGCCTCATTAACTCGTCCTGCCACCTCCAAAGATTTGTGTCCGTACACCCCCAGGTCTCTCTGTCCCTGCACCCCTCTTAAAATTGGACCATTTAGTTTATATTGCCTCTCCTCATTATTCCTTCCAAAATGCATCACTTCGCACTTTTCTGCATTAAATTTCATCTGCCACGTGTCTGCCCATTTCACCAGTCTGTCGATGTCTGCTACTATCTTTTTCACTGTTCACTACATTTCCAAGTTAAGGATGTGGCACTGATCTGACAGAGAAATAATTCAATATAAGTTTCTGCTTGTTTACGCCAGAAATATCAGCGCAATCCGAGCGGAATCGGCCGAACCAGCGCAAAAGATCGCGGCATTTTAATCGTGTCATCTGCAAACTTTTAAATGACGCCTTGTATACCCAGGTCCAGTTTATTAATACACATCATGTACAAGGACACCCCTCACCTGCTCTTCTGATCCTTCACTCATACACGTCTTCAAAGAAGACTTCTTTCTCCAACATGAAGGATTGAATGAAAAGGTTGAGGGGGAAATAGTGGTAAAGTGAAACACCCAGAAAATGAAAACTATCAGTTTACAGGGAAAAAACAAACCCAGACGTCCTCCACTCTTCCATACTCTTCTACATGTACACAGAGGGCCTGTCTGTGACCTCCCTTCATTATTCTCTTATGGGTTGTTTGTTTGGCAAAATTGATGTTAAAATTCCAATGATCAGAATTCATATTTATGTGGAAGCAGTTGTTTAATGATTTGTCTTGATAGTATGATTCATCTTTACTCTCAAGACCTCTATAGTCTTCTTCGGCCCATTGAACCCTTCCTCTGCTCCTCTCAGGAATTTATTTTTTTCATGATAATGTTGCACGCTGATGTACATTATCATTATCTATCTGCCTTGCTCTATTGTGAAATATTGAACGTGCTACCACTTATACTCATCCACGTACAACAGTACAGGCAAAGGACGTGGCACTGATCTGGCAGAGAAATAATTCAGTCGAAGTTTCCGCTAGTTATGTCAGCGCAATACGGGTGAAATTGGCCGAACTGACGCAAAAGATCGGGCAATTTTAAGTGAGATACGCCCAAAACCTTTTATGCTCGTGTTTTCCGCGATCTTTTATGCTTGTTTAAGATTTAATTCGCCCGAATCAGGCCCCGCCCACAAAGCTGGCCCCGCCCCCCCAGGTTGAAACGTCGAGATTCCGCCGGTTGCACTGGTTGGCGAAGGCTCTTCAAATTGCGCTCATTTTCTTAGGCACACTGGCACTAGTCGGCACGTTTTAAAAGTGTTTTCGTACCAAAAATATTGAATTTAGTAAGAAACTGACTAGTGTACACCAATGAAACTATTAAATGGTTCAGTTTAGTATTTTTAAGTAATTTTAAGTGATTTTAAACCAGGTTACTCATAGGTGGGGGACTGGACACACTTATTAAAAATGCTTATTTTTGTTGATAAATCCATTTTCAGCTGTATTAATAAAATGGCACCAGTTTACCACTCTAAAATACATCAAGGAATACTTTTTAATGGAAAGAAAAACAATAAAAATGATTACATTCTATTACGCAGCCCGATTGTGCTGGTTCATGGTAGATTTTACGTTTGTGATGATGCAAATGAATTTTAGTGGACACTTGAAGCTAACCTAACCAGCGCAATTTCAAGAGCATTTCCGATTGCGCCCAAAGCGGAAACTCTACCTCGTGATGTTGAATGCAATTAATGATGCAGAGAGGATGTTTCCTGTCGTGGGGAAATCTAGAACTCGGGGGCATAGTTTCAGAATAAAGGGTCGCCCTTTTAGAACTGAGATGAGGAGGAATTTCTTCTCTCCGAGGGTCGTAAATCTGTGGAATTCTCTGCCCCAGAGAGCTGTGCAGGCTGGGTCATTAAATACATTTAAGGTGGAGATAGACAGATTTTTGCAAGATAAGGGAGTGAAGGATTATGGGGAGTGGGCAGAGAAGTGGCTTTGAGCCCAAGATCAGCCATGATCTTATTGAATGGCGGAGCAGGCTCGAGGGGCCAAGTGGCCTATTCCTGCTCCTATTTCTTATGTTCTTATTAATGCGACATTGCAGAAAGGAACTAAGCTGTACACAGTTCAGTGTGGATGATTGGTAATCCAATACAGATAGCCTCTGAATGGATGTTTGCTGACTGCGTTACAAATAAACTGAGACCATTAGTTCAATCAAAAAAAAATGCATGTTATGTTTTAAATTCAAATTCGTATTTCCCATCTGCTACAGTAGTAATGAACAGTTGAAATCAGTGTTTCTGCAAATCCCAAAGTCATTTTCTAATTATATTGCTATGTTTGTTTAGATGAGAAAAGTCTCACAGGTTTCTGTTTGAGCCGATGCTGCTAGGTGTAAAGGTCTGGCAGTATGAGATTAATTCTGCAGCGCTAAAGTAAACAACGCTGATTTTGGAACAGATGATATTGACTCAACAGTGGCCACCATAGATTTGTAAACTCTTTCTTTGACTATCTGTGAAATAACTAATGTGTTCAAGGAATACTTCATCAATGGGATTTCATGGTTCCACAGTGCAATAGATATTCTGAGTAACAGGTCCACTGATGCAAAGCACTGAAGTGTTCTGTATAATTAAAAATCTTAGCTCTAGTGCATTGCATGATTCTTTTCAAAGACACTGAAAACACGGCTTCAGAGATGTCGCAACTCAGGATGTCACATCTCCAAAGTGTCACACCTCTGTCGGGCAACAATATGATTCCTGACTGGCTCAAGTAGCCATTTATCTGTTAAGTTACCAATCAAATATTCAATCGACTAAATGTAAACAAATCAAAAGCAGCAAAAATAAATATCATAGAATCATCCAATCATAGAATGGTTACAGCACGGAAGAAGGCCATTCAACCCTTCGAGCCCGTGCCGACTCTCAGCTAGTCCTGCTCCCCCCGTCCTTTCCCTGTAGCCCTGCAAATTTTTTCCTTCAGGTACTCATCCAACTCCCTTTTGAAAGATAAGATTGAGTCTCCCTCCACCACCCTGTCAGGCAGTGTATTCCGGATCTTAACCACTCGCTGTGTAAAAAAGTTTTTTCTTACGTCGCCTTTGGTTCTTTTGATAATCACCTTAAATCTGTGTCCTCTGGTTCTTGACCCTTCTGCCAATGGGAACAGTTTCTCTCTATCTACTCTGTCCAGACCACTCATGATTTTGAACACTGCTACCAAATCTCCTCTCAATCTTTTCTCCTCCACGGAGAACAACCCCAACTTCTCCAGTCTATCTACATAACTGAAGTCCCTCATTCCTGGAATCATTCTCGTAAATCTTTCCTGCACCTTCTCTAAGGCTTTCACATCCTTCCAGAATTGGACACAGTACTCCAGTTAGGGCCGAACCAGTGTTTTATACAGGTTCATCATAATTTCCACATTTTTGTACTCTATACCTCTATTTATGAAGCCCAGGATCCGGTAAGCCTTTATAACTGTTTTCTCAACCTCCTCTGCCACCTTCAACGATTTGTGCACACATACCCCCAGGTCTCTCTGTTCATGCACCCCCTTTAGGGCTGTACCCCTTAGTTTATATTTCCTCTCCTCATGCTTTCTACCAAAATGTATCACTTCGCACTTTTCTGCATTAAATTTCATCTGCCACGTGTCCGCCCATTTCACCAGCCTGTCTATGTCTTCCTGAAGTCTATCACTCTCCTCCTCACTGTTTACTATACTTCCAAGTTTTGTGTTATCTTCAAATTATATCAAGAAAAGCAGTGGTCCTAGAACCGACCCCTGGGGAACACCACTGTATACCTTCCTCCAGTCCGAAAAACAACCGTTCACCACTGCTCTCTGTTTCCTGTCACTGAGCCGATTCTGTATCCATGCTGCCATTGTAACCAGTCAAAAATCAGCCAATCAAATTCCTCAAATATTTTTTCAAAGCTGGCATTCACAAACTACCAAATAATGTCAAACCGACTAACCAGGTCATTGTTCTCCTTCACACATGTCAATGTGTTCAGCCAGAGATACAATTTATAACATAACTGTGACAAATAATTATATATTTTTGCCGAATATTGTGGTAGCTGACACTTTAAAACTCGATCATTGTGCATGGGGAGTTTACCAGCCAGCCAAAGCCCATGCTGAGACAATCTTGTAAGATCTGTTGCTGGAAACAGGCTTGAGAGAGATTTCCAGCATACAGTTTTCAAAGATGTGCAGACTGATTCAGTTTGTACTTGACTGACAGTTCCCTTTTGAATTTGAGGGATCACATATTAAAATCCAAAATATCCCGTTACCGTTTTCCAGATTTAAATTAGTTCAAATTGGTTTCAGATTGGGCAGTTAGCAGTTGGAGAATTTCATTGACAGTCAGAGAATCTCATCAGAAAAAACAGCTTGAAAATCTAAAAAATAAACAGCCAGGAGACAATTTTGAAAACAATCGGTAAGATTGATATTCCTGAAAGATAGAAAAATGCCACGTGCATTTGAAAATCAGTTCTAAAAGATTATCTTGGCTCTTACAGCTGTGATCTTTTATTATTTTAGTTACTTGAGATAGAAAAAATACCTTCTATTCTATTCAATTATTGTTTCATAAATTGCTTTCATATTTTAAACTATATATGTGGTCACATATCATTTTTTAAAGACTAAAGTGAGAGCTTATGGAGACATAGTATAATCCATTACATAAACCCAACGTCAAACAGGGTTTGCTCTTTGATAACTTGGAAGCTTACCTAATCTCAAGGCAAGCATAGACCCTCTCAAACCTTAAGGGATTGAGACTAACTCATAAGAGCTATCTAGGATTTTGGAGACAAAATAATTCAGAGTAAGTAAGAACATGCACTAATATAGTGCCTTTCACAAGGACAGGATCCCAAAATGTCTCACAGCCACTGAAATACTATGGAATCATAGGCCGCAATTTCCCCTATCTCGGTGGGTCCGTGGCGGGCGACATCGGTGGCGGGTCCTGACCCCACTGCTGGCTCCAGCCCGCTGTCCAAAATGATTTTCCCCTAATTGAGCTTGTTAAGCCAGTCCAGCGCATTTGCCGGCCAATTGAAGGAAGTGGGTCTGATGACGTCACTTGATGACATGTCATCAGCCGGTTTCCTTAAAGGGACCATGCGCAAATTGATTTTGACATTTTTTTTAACAGAGGCCGGTGTCGGGAGCAACAGGAGAGAACAAGGCTAACCAATCTCGCAGACCGTCGGCGGCGTTGCAGAGCCATGTCACGATTCAAAAAGTGATGCGGGCAAGAGAAAGCAGCTGATTGGGTGAGTACGGCCAGGTGAATATTTATACTACTCTATAGTTTGACAGTTAAGGTAAATAGTTTATTAAGTTTAGAAGGTCTTAATTTTTGTGGTTATAGTTTCTAAGGTCTCTGTTGTGTAGCGGGGAGTGCTAGTAAACAAGGGCCCTAGAGTATATAATTTAATTGTAGTGTAATTAGTTGTATTGATTTGATTTAATTTAATTTAAATTAATTAAAGTGTAAGTCATGACAGCACAGCTCGGCCCCGTGGCATGCTCCTCCTGCACTATGTGGGAAATCAGGGACACGTCCTGTGTACCTGACGACCATGTGTGTGGGAAGTGTATCCAGCTGCAGCTACTGGCAGACTGCATTGTGGTGCTGGAGCTGCGAATGGATACATACTGGAGCATTCGCAATGCTGAGGACATCGTGGATATCACATTTAATGAGTTGGTCACACCGCAGGTAAAGGCTGCACAGGCAGGAAGGGAATAGGTGACCGCCAGGCAGAGTAGTAGGCACAGGCAGGTAGTGCAGGGGTCCCCTATGGCCATCCCCCTCTCAAACAGATATACCACTTTGGATATTGTTGAGGGAGATGGCTTATCGGGGGAAGGCAGCAGCAGCCAACTTCCTGGCACCATGGGTGGTTCTGCTGCACAGGAAGGGAGAAAAAAGAGCGGGAGAGCTATAGTGATAGGGGATTCTATTGTAAGGGGAATAGATAGGCATTTCTGCAGCCACAAACGAGACTCCAGGATGGTATGTTGCCTCCCTAGTGCAAGGGTCAAGGATGTCTCGGGGCGGCTGCGGGGCATTCTGGAGGGGGAGGGTGAACAGCCAGTTGTCGTGGTGCATATAGGTACCAACGATATAGGTAAAAAATGGGATGAGGTCCTAAAAGCTGAATATAGGGAGTTAGGAGGTAAATTAAAAATAGGACCTCAAAGGTAGTAATCTCAGGATTGCTACCAGTGCCACGTGCTAATCAGAGTAGAAATAGAAGGATATTTCAGATGAATATGTGGCTAGAGGAATGGTGCAAGGGGGAGGGATTCAAATTCCTGGGACATTGGAACCGGTTCTGGGGGAGGTGGGACCAGTACAAACTGGACGGTTTGCACCTGGGCGGGACCGGGACCGATGTCCTAGGGGGAGTGTTTGCTAGTGCTGTTGGGGGGGGGTTTAAACTAAAATGGCAGGGGGTTGGGAACCTGTGCAGGAGACAGAGGAAAGGGAAGCAAGGATAGAAACAAAAGACAGGAAGGAGAAAAGCAAAAGTGGAAGGCAGAGAAATCAAGGGTGTAAATCAAAGAGGGCTACAGTAAATAATAATTCTAAAAGGACTAAGAGTGTTAAAAAAACAAGCCTGAAGGCTTTGTGTCTTAATGCGAGGAGCATTCATAATAAGGTGGATGAATTAGCTACGCAAATAGATGTAAACGGATATGTTATAATTGGGATTATGGAGACATGGCTCCAGGGTGACCAAGGCTGGGAATTCAACATGCAGGGGTATTCAATATTCAGGAAGGACAGGCAAAAAGGAAAAGGAGGTGGGGTAGCATTGCTGGTTAAAGAGGAGATTAACACAATAGTAAGGAAGGATATTAGCTCTGATGATGTGGAATCTGTATGGGTAGAGCTGAGAAATACCAAGGAGCAGAAAACGTTAGTGGGAGTTGTATACAGACCCCCCAAACAGTAATGCTGAGGTTGGGGATGGCATTAAATGAGAAATTTGAGACGCGTGCAATAAGGGCACAGCAGTTATCATGGGTGATTTAGTCTACATATAGATTGGGCTAACCAAATTAGTAACAATACTGTGGAGGAGGAATTCCTAGAGTGTATACGGGATGGTTGCCTGGACCAATATGTTGAGGAACCAACTAGAGGTCAGGCCACCTTAGACTGGGTATTATGTAATGAGAAAGGATTAATTAGCAATCTTGTTGTGCGAGGTCCCATGGGTAGGAGTGATCATAATATGATAGAATTCTTCATTAAGATGGAGAGTGAAGTAGTTGACTCAGAGACTAGGATCCTGAATTTAAATAAAGGAAACTATGATGGTATGAGGCGCAAGTTAGCTAGGATGGATTGGGGAGCGTTACTTAAAGGGTTGACGGTGGATAGGCAATGGCAAATATTTAAAGATCGCATGGATGAACTACAGAATTTGATCATCTCTGTTTGGCATAAAAATAAAACAAAAAAGGTGACTCAACCGTGGCTAACAAGGGAGATAAGGGATAGCATAAGAACCAAGGAGAGGACATATAAATTGGCCAGAAAAAGCAGCAAACCTGAGGATTGGGAGCAGTTTAGGATTCAGCAAAGGAGGACAAAGGGATTAATTAAGAGGGGTAAAATAGAATATGAGAGTAAGCTTTCAGGGAACATAAAAACTGACTGTAAAAGCTTCTATAGGTATGTGAAGAGAAAAAGATTGGTGAAGTCAAGCGTAGGTCCCTTGCAGTCAGAATCAGGGGAATTTATAATGTGGAACAAAGAAATGGCTGACCAATTAAATACACACTTTGGTTCTGTCTTCACAAAGGAGGACACAAATAACCTCCCAGAGATGTCGGGGAACATAGGGTCTAATGAGAGGGAGGAATTGAATGAAATCAGTATTTGTAGGGAAATGGTGTTCGGGAAATTGATGGGATTGAAGGCCGATAAATCCCCAGTGCCTGATAATCTACATCCTAGGGTACTTAAGGAAGTGGCCCTAGAAATAGGAGATGCATTGCTGGTCATCTTCCAAAACTCTATGGACTCTGGAACAGTTCCCATGGATTGGAGGGTAGCTAATGTAACCCCACTAATTAAAAAAGGTGGTAGAGAGAAAACGGGGAATTATAGACTAGTAAGCCTGACATCGGTAGTGGGGAAAATGCTAGAGTCCATTATAAAAGATGTAATAGCAGAGCATTTGGAAAACAGTGACAGGATCGGACAAAGTCAACATGGATTTACAAAAGGTAAATCATGCCTGACTAATCTACTGGAATTTTTTGAGGATGTAACTGGTAGAATAGATAAGGGCGAACCAGTAGATGTGGTGTATTTGGACTTTCAGAAAGCTTTCGATAAGGTCCTGCATAAGAGATTAGCGTGCAAAATTAAAGCACATGGGATTGGGGGTAAGGTACTGACTTGGATAGAGAACTGGTTGGCAGACAGGAAACAAAGAGTTGGAATAAACGGGTCTTTTTCTGAGTGGCAGGTAATGACTAGTGGGGTACCGCAGGGATCAGTGGGGTACCGCTAGCACCCCAGCTATTAACAATATATATAAATGATCTAGACGAGGGAACTAGATGTAATATCTCCAAGTTTGCAGACGACACAAAGCTGGGTGGGCATGTGTGCTGTGAGGAGGATGCAGAGAAAATCCAGTATGATTTGGACAGGTTGGGTAGATGCATGGCAGATGCAGTATAATGTGGATAAATGCGAGGTTATTCACTTCAGTGGCAAAAACAGGAAGACAGATTATTATCTGAACGGAAATAGATTGGGAAAAGGGGAAGTGCAACGACACCTGGGTGTCCTTGTGCAACAGTCGCTGAAGGTAAGCATGCAGGTGCAGCAGGCAGTTAAGAAGGCAAATGGTATGTTGGCCTTCATAGCAAGAGAATTCGATTACAGGAGCAAGGATGTCTTGCTGCAGTTGTACAGGGCCTTGGTGTGACCACACCTTGAGTATTGTGTGCAGTTTTGGTCGCCTTATCTGAGGAAGGATGTTCTTTCCATGGAGGAAGTGCAGCGAAGATTCACCAGACTGATACCTGGGATGGCAGGAATGACGTATGAAGAGAGATTGGGTCGATTAGGATTTTATTCGCTCGAGTTTAGAAGAATGAGAGGGGATCTCATTTAAACTTATAAAATTCTAACAGGACTAGACAGACTAGATGCAGGAAGGATGTTCCCGATGGCGGTGGAGTCCAGAACCAGGGGTAACAGTCTAAGGATAAGGGGTAAGCCATTTAGGACTGAGATGAGGAGGAATTTCTACACCCAGAGAGTAGTGAACCTGTGGAATTCTCTACCACAGACGGCAGTTGAGGCCAATTCATTAAATATATTCAAGAAGGAGTTAGATATATTTCTTAAGGCTAAAGGGATCAAGGGATATGGGGAGAAAGCAGGGACAGGGTACTGAATTTGGATGATCAGCCATGATCTCATTAAATGGCGGTACAGGCTCGAGGGGCCAAATGTCCTACTCCTGCTCCTATCTTCTATGTGTCTATGTGCTGTCAGTGTTCTACAGCATTGAGGTGCTGCAAACACTGACAAGCACTGCACAGATGCACAGGGCTGCACCCAGGCTCTCCCATGACTCCCTCCATCTGCTTATGGAGGGAGTCATAGCATGCAGGGATGTCCTCTTCCCTTCCCATGGGCGGAGAAGACCTCCGCAGGAGATCAACACAGCCTGGTTGCACATTGCAGAGCAGGGCACAAGCAGGGATGTCATCAAGAGGACCAGGCTGCAGTGACGCAAACCTTTCAATGATCTCAGTAGATCACGAAACGTTAGTACAAAGCCACACTCAACCTCATCCTGCTGTGCCTCTCGTCACATCCCCATCACGCTGCCTTCCCTACCCTTCTCCTGCACATACTTACTCACACCAACTTACCTTGCACCTCCACCCATCCCAATCTATCTACATTATCACTTCTCCATCTCACCAGCCACCCCTCACACTCACCCTCATCCTAGTCCAATCATACCAACTAACAACACACAAGGGTGGGCACTTGAATGTTTTAGCCAATATTCATGTGAAGTTTCTGGTAATGTGCTGTCAAACATTGAAATCTTAATTTCAACACTTTGCGTTCTTGGACAGATTTGTGTGCACCTTTGGAAGTGGCTTAGTGAGTTGCAGTGAATGGTGAGACATAATGGTACCCCCCACAATGGTGATGAGTGTGAAAGGAATGGCTTGGGCATTGTAGGAATGCTTTATGGTGTTGTTGTGGGGTGGTGCCAAACTGACGCATCATGTGGCAGCCAGGGTGTACAGTGTTAAGAGAAGTAAATCTGGCTATGGTGAGGCCATCCCTGGCCTCCCGGGCAGCAATGCGGCCGGGTGCTGATGCCCTGTGTCCTGATTGCGGAGAAGGTTGGTGTTGTTGTTGGTGCTGCTGGTGTGCCTGGTGCTGCTGATGTTCGGGTTGATTGTGCTGGGATTTTGAGGACCAAGATGACATAGCTACAAGGGGACTGATGCTGATGTAACAGATAGCATGTGAAGTAGAGATGACAGAAGCGATCTGTCAATAGCGAGAGAGGTTCTTCCAATGAGGTGACACTGGATAGAACGTTTACTCCAAACACGTGCAACCTGTATAAAGCTCAATCTTTCTTCCAAATGCAGTAAGCAACAGCTTCTGAGCTTGGAAAGTGAACAGCTGTGAGATGGGAGCTTTTATAGCACATTTGCAGCTGTGAAATAAAGAGATGATTTCATGGTCATACAACTCCCGACCTGCTTACCTGACGTGATCCCCGAGCAGCGTGGACCCCGTGGGCGACCTCGTAAAATGCAAAGGTGAGCTCAAAATAGCTCTTAATGGGCTGTTAACAAGGTCATAATGACCTGAATTGCCTCCTCCCGCCGCTGCGTGTCGGGTCTGTTCAGCGCTGACAGACCTGACATCTGGGAAAGGCACGTGGTGGCGGGTTGACAGCGGGGTCCCAACCCACTATCAAAAAAAACATTTTTTCACCTGACCCGCCACCGAACACGCCCGCTGACCGAAAAATTCCCCTCGTAGTCACTGTAGGAATTGCAGCAACTAATTTGGGCACAGCAGTGCCCCACAAACAGCATTGAAATAAATGACTAGATAATCAGTTTTAGTGATGTGGTTGAGGGATAAATGCCAGCTAGGACACTAGAAGAATTCACCTGCTCTCCTTCTAATAGTGCCCTGGGATCTTTTATAACCACATGAGAGGGCAGACATGGTCTTGGTTTAACATCTCATCCATAAGATGGCACTTCCAACTTAACAGCACTCCCTCACTACTGCACTGGAATGTCAGCCTGGATTACATGCTCATGTGGGGCTTGAACCCACAACCCCTCTGACTCAGAGGAGACAGTGCTACCCACTAAGCCACGGCTGACACCTGTACCAAATGAATAACACAAAACATAATAATAATAAAACATAGATAAAAATAAACAATTCTGAAACAAGTTACTAATTTACCCATAAAATTGTTTATTTAATGTAAGAAAAGCCTGAAAGAAAAGTCCTTGTTTGCTGCGTAGGACTTGAGTTGGAAATTATCCCTGGATATTTGTAGACAGCCTTTAATATCAAGAACATTCCAAGGCACTTCACGAATAGGTGTATGGAAAATCAAGCAAACCAAGAAGGAAGAGATTAAGAGGATCAACCAAAAGCTTGGCCAAAGAGACGGAGCGTGAGGAGATTTTTCAATATGGTGAGGTGAATTGTTTTAACTAGGGAGCTCAGAAAGTAGGGCTGAGTTGGTATATGATCTGCACCAATGGTGAATCAAAGTAACAAAGGAATGTATAGAAAGCTAAAGTCAGAGAAACAAGTCACCTGGGAATGCATATAGATCTGAGGGAGATTGCAGATAGGATGGGCAAAACCACACAGATTAATTTAATCCCTATTGGGGGATAGAGAGCCAGCATAGACCAGGGATAATGGATTAATGGGACAGTGTAGGGCAGGATATCTGAACAAAGTTGGAGTTTATGGAGGATGGAGATTGGGAGGCCAGCAAGGAGAGCATCAGTGTAATCAAACCTGGAGGTGACAAATGTAAGTATAAGGGTGTCAGTGGCAGAGGGGTTGAGGTAGGGGTGGAGGCAGATAACATTGTGGAGATGGAAGTAAGCGGTTTTGGTCATGAAGAGGATGTGGGTTTTAAAGTTCAGCTCAGGGTCAAATGGGATGCCAAGATTGGAAATAACTGGGGAGGGGAATGGAATCAGTGGCATAGAAGCAGAGTTTTTGATGGGGGCCAAAGATGATTGATGGAGGAAATGGATTCATCCAGTACTTGATGTTGAACAAGCAGTCAGATAACAGAGAGGTAATCGAGGGTTCAAGAGAAGTGGTGGAGTCATACAAAATTTTTGCATCAGAAATAAATACTGGGAATTATTGGGCCAGAATTTGCTGTCATAAGAACAGTAAGGCTAATGGCATTCACCTTTATTTATGTGTAAATGGTACAGCAACTTCAAGCGAGGGACAGATAGTTGCGCGGTTAAATGCAAAAATCCAAAAGTTGCAGTCCGAGTTGCGCCGCTCCACCATTAGCTTCTCGAAAAGGGCATTTCATTGTCTGGCTCACCATTAACATGCATCGAATGTCATGACGTTGCCATATTTGCACGGTAGATACGAACTAAACCCACCGCAGATATTTAATGCTAATAATTAGGGGCGCAAATAACCTTTTAACAACATGATAATTGTTAATTACAGCCAATCAACCACGCTGGCACTGAGAATCAGCTATTGCAAGTGTGGAGTCTCACTCCTTCAGCTTTTGAATTTTTCAGGGTGATTTTTAAATGTCAAAATTATTATTTTTTTCTTACTTTTCCTTTCTGTCTCTTTTTTACTCTCTCTCTTAATTAGTGATGGGCAAACCACTGTCACACTTAAACTGCAGGGAACAACTGGAAACATCACAAACCACAGTCCAGGTCCCAGACTACCTGTGACCAAGAATTGAGAATTCAATTAGTCTCGATGGAAATGAGAGATGGTATTAGGAAGGAAACATTTGAAATGTATTTCTAACAAAACATGCTTGTTAAATGATGTGTGTTCTGCCATTCAAATGTTTTATTCAAGTCCTTAACCCTAACAAAGGAGTAAAATAATTACCAGCAGCTTTGCCTGGCACCTCTGTTGTGTTCTTCCAGCTATAGTTCCCTGTGGGCTTCTCTTATTTAGGCAGCTGTCTTCTTCTCAGGATTTGCTGTAACCATGGATGCGATTTGAATCTATTCCTTAGCTGCTGGAGATTTGTATTTTTTTTTGTTGAAAACATTGTGGGTTTTGTTTGTTTTTTTGTTCGTCTCTTTTCGCAGCTCCCTTGTGCTCCCTCCATCATCCCCTCCCGCTTGAGAGAGCAGGGCCATCCAAGCCATGGCTATTGTCTGCATCAGCACCAACATTTCTTATCTGAAGAGCTATTTGAACATGGGATCAGTCAGAATGGGCTTGGTTGAGTGGGGAAGACGAGACCGTGCGGCTCACCTGAAAGACATCATCGGCGCAAGGCCCGGTGGATTTCAACCACCGGGCATCATTACAGCAAGACCCTCGCTCACCTTTCCCTGCACGATTTCTGACAGGAATCCCGAGGCCACATGTTTAACGGGTGAATGTACTTCATAAAGGGAGGTTCCGTTCATTGGATTTAAAGAGCGCTTTCATCTTTAATTCTCATTGTGCTGCATGTTGGAGATGGCTGGGAGGAGGGGAAAGTTTGCCCCAAGGTTTTCTGACACCTCCCTGGAGGTGTTGCTGGCCGCAGTCAGAGCCAGGAGAGATGTGCTTTTCCCACCAATTGGGAATAAGACGTCCAACAGTCTCTCAAAGAAAGCTTGGTAGGAGGTGGCAGAGGAAGTGAGCTGCAGGGTCATCACCCCAAGGACCTGGATCGAGTGCAGGAAGAGATTCAATTACCTCACACGATCAGCAATGGTAACTACAGCTCCTCCTTTCCCCATCTCTTGCTTGGAACCAGGATACAGTCCCTCTCCTCGCTCCTTCAGCATTGAGACCAATGAGCCCCTCTGCATCACCTCCTTCACCACCAATCACACGATACCACTATGCTCACTCCTAACACACACTCAGCTACTGCTAGCTGCCTTCACTCCTTCCACTGACAGTATGCAGAACCTGCATCTTCCTCAATTCAAACTCAAGCCACTTACCTCCCACTCAATAACTCCCCATTCTCCCATCCTACTGCTTCTTCTCCCTCTCAGCTGACGTACGGAATGCAGGACCACCACACATGTTCACTTGCCTTCACAATAGCAATTTTAAAAAAAATCCTTTTTATGGGATGTGGGCATCACTGGCAAGGCCAGCATTTATTGCCCATCTCTAGTTGCCCTTGAGAAGGTGGTGGTGAGCTGCCTTCTTGAACTGCTGCAGTCCATGTGCTGAAGGTACTCTCACAGTGCTGTTAGGGAGGGAGTTCCAGGATTTTGACCAAGCGACGATGAAGGATCGGCGATATACTTCTAAGTCAGGATGGTGTGTGACTTGGAGGGGAACTTGGAGGTGGTGGTGTTTCCATGCACCTGCTGCCCTTGTCCTTCGAGGTGGAAGAGGTCGCAGGTTTGGGAGGTGCATCTGAAGAAGCCTTGGCGAGTTGTTGCAGTGCATCTTGTAGATGGTACACACTGCAGCCACGGTGCACCGGTGGTGGAGGGAGTGAATGTTTAAGGTGGTAGATGGGGTGCCAATCAAGCGGGCTGCTTTGTCCTGTATGGTCTCAAGCTTCTTGAGTGTTGTTGGAGCTGCACTCATCCAGACAAGTGGAGAGTATTCCATCATACGCCTTACTTGTGCCTTGCAGATGGTAGAAAGGCTTTGGGGAGTCAGGAGGTGAGACACTCATCACAGAATACCTAGCCTCTGACCTGCTCTTGTTGCCACAGTATTTATGTGGCTGGTCCAGTTAAGTTTCTGGTCAATGGTGACCCCCAGGATGTTGATGGTGGGGGATTCGGCGATGGTAATGCCATTGAATGTCAAGGGGAGGTGGTTAGACTTTTGCTTGTTGGTGATAGTCATTGCCTGGCACTTGTGTGGCGTGAATGTTACCTGCCACTTATCAGCCCAAGCCTGAATGTCGTCCAGATCTTGTTGCATGCGGACAGGGACTGTTTCATTATCTGAGGAGTTGTGAATGGTGCTGAACACTGTGCAGTCATCAGCGAACATCCCCATTTCTGACCTTATGTTGGAGGGAAGGTCATTGATGAAGCAGCTGAAGATGGTTGGGCCTAGGATACTGCCCTGAGGAACTCCTGCAGCGATGTCCTGGGGCTGTGATGATTGACCTCCAACCACCACAACCATCTTCCTTTGTGCTTCATAACTCACTCCTTCTCCTTCTGCAGGAGCAGACAACACACAACACCAGGGAAAGAGAGAAGATGGGGAGAGAAGCATCCGTCACCATGGCCCTTACTCAGGTGGAGCAGGAGGCTTGGGCAGTAAGTCTTGTCTCTTTCTTCTTGCCTCTAGGTCTTTCTCAGCAGCAAGAACCTTCTCAAGAAGCTCCTGAAGATGACTCCTCAGAGGAGAAAAGCCCTCCTGAGGAAGCACCATCATGTGCTCCAATCCTCCCAAGCACCAGCGCAGGGATTGGCACCCCAGATGGGATAGATAGCGAATCAGAGAGGCCTGCACCTGGAAAAACACAGAACACAAGTTCGCAGGAGCAGGTGCTGGTGGTAGGGCCAGTCCAGGAGATGGCTCGCCAGGGGATGATGTTCTCTCCTAGCTCTGTGAAACAGGACAGAGATGGGGACCTCTGAGGTTCAGCCTTGAAAACAGAAATGCTTGAGGCACAGTAACAATTATATGATGTATCGAAGCCCTGCTGAAGACTTTGAGTACAATGTCTGAAAGTATGGACAAGTCTACTTGTACAGTATTTCTGCTCTGATATCTACCTTGGAGTGTGTGACCACTTTTAGATGGTTTATCTCTGTTACCATCCATTAATTCCATCCAAAGTGATTCTGTGTCTTCCCTTTCCTTTTCTATATACTCTCTCACTTGTGCTTTAACAGTGGAGTTTATATATACTGCCACACCACCTCCTTTTCTCCCAATACTTTCTCTTCTAAACAATTTATATCCATCCAGTAATGTATCCTATTGCTTGGAATCATTCCACCATGTCTCTGTGATGCTAACGATGTCTAATCTTTCACCCCCTGTAATACCTTCCAGGTCACTCATCTTATTTGTCAGACTTCTTGCATTAATACAACCACAGCTCCATGGCTTTTTACCTTTCCTACTTAACATTTTTACTTTCATTTTCTCCCACCATTGGAATTATTCTTATTAAACTTTGATTTACTTTGCCTGGTTAGTTATGTCCTTCTGTTACATAATGTGCTTAATTATATCCATGAGATCCGATAATTGAGGTGAACAATTCAAGGTTTCCCGAGTGTAATTATTAATAGGCCTAAATATGAGATCTTTGGAAGGATCTGACCCAATATTTGCGCATATACTGTTAGCGGATTTCTCCATGGTAACTGTTGCAACAAAAGGTTGTTAGTCTGGTGACAATAACTCCACTCAGATTCATGCCTGAGTGGTTTTATACATTATCAGCTTTAATAGACATTGACTAATAACAGTGTTCGGTTTTTCTAGAACTGTTCTTCAGTATTATATTAAATGACAAGATGACATGCAAATAATACAAGCTGGTTCCCAGGCCCGGAGTGATTACTTTTGTGTGGCTGTGGGCTTCTGACTGAACCTAAGAGCGCTCCGACCCCCAAGAGAATAACACAGCCCGGTCCCTGGGCCTGGTGTGACCAGCACAAGCCCCCTAGGCCGTCCGCGCGGCTGCTTGACTCCTGACCACCCGAGAACACTCTGACATTTAAGACAAAAATGTCCCTTTCTTATACTATTCGGCTATTTTGGGCAGAGTCTACGCACAACACATGCGTAGATGCACATTTGCTGAGGCCACGTTTTTAGGTGTTTACCCTGCTTCTAAGCTTTCGGCCATCATCTCTGTTCTACAAGCTTTGTTTTTGGTTCTGGAAAATGCGTAAGCCAATTGGCCTTGTATGTCATGTTATAGCAACTGCTCCCTTATCTCAGTATGGGCCTTCTCTTGACCTGGGTGTTTATCATTCTCTTTCTAGTGTCCAAACTGTCTTTACTCATACATTTTTCCCTTTGCTCCACATCTGCTCTTGGGCTATAATACTAAAAAGCATGCTGGGACACTTTGACAAATTTAAACCATTTTAAGATAGTCTAACACATACCTAATTATTAGAAAGTTTCTGCTGGAAACGTGCTCCCTCGGACTGTGAAAAGGCAAACGTAAGCAACCCAAACAGAATAAGAATGGAAGATCCTAGGAGGCTCAAATCTAAAATCACTAAGTATATCACTTATTTTTTTATTCTTGAATGTTTATGCTCATGAAGGGGAGAGACATTTTAATGTTGGAAAATGAAACCATTCCCTGTTTCTAGCACCCAGTGCCAGCATGAAGCACCTCTGGATCAGATATGGAACTTCAGCACAGAACATAAGAATATAAGAAATAGGAGCAGGAGTAGGCCATTCGGCCCTGCGAGCCTGCTCCGCCATTCTTAAGATCATGGCTGATCTTCTACCTCAACTCCACTTTCCTGCACTATCCCCATATCCCTTGATTCCCTTAGTATCCAAAAATCTATCGATCTCTGTCTTGAATATATTCAACGACTGAGCCTGGACAGCCCTCTGGGGTAGAGAATTCCAAAGATTCACAACCTCTATGCGTGACGAAATCTCAGTCCTAAATGGCCGACCCCTTATTCTGAGACTGTGACCCCTAGTTTTAGACTCCCCAACCAGGGGAAACATCCACCCCATTCTACCCTGTTAATCCCCTTAAAGAGGAGTTGGCCATTGTGCCTTTAGATTAAGGCTTCCGGTACTTTGGCCCAACAACATTCCTCAGCTGAAACTTTCTAAAGAGCATCCCTACTGCACTAGTAAAACAATTCAATTTCTCACACCAACAATCTCTGGAGCTATTTTGAGTCTAATTGCCAAATTTAATGTAAGCCAGCCAAATGTGATGCCATGCTCACTATGAACAAAGCTGAGAATACACAACATTATTTAATGTCGGTCGCTTACGACCAACAGCGAGAGGGATCATTTTATCCCATCAACCTGGTTTGGATTCAAAGTCGGTTTCAATTGTGAAAATATAGAGTGCTGGCCTACTGCGCCACCCACATCCCCATCATTCTGTTCCTTAGGTTCTTCAATAAAGACCAGGGTCTTCTTTGGTTGATCTGACAGGATTCATTCACTGATCCCACAAACCTAGCAAGGAGCTGCACTCAGTGGGAGTGCAGGATCATTTTCCAAAATTCTATAGATTATGGAACTGTTCCTTCAGATTGGAGTGTGGCAAATGTAACCCCACTATTTAAAAAAGGAGGGAGAGAGAAAACAGGGAACTACAGACCAGTTAGCCTAACATCAGTAGTAGGGAAAATGCTAGAGTCTATTATAAAGGATGTGATAACAGGACACTTAGAAAGTATCAACGGGATTAGACAAAGTCAACATGGATTTATGAAAGGGAAATGATGTTTGACAAACCTACTGGAGTTTTTTGAGGATGTAACTGGTAGAATAGATAAGGGAGAACCAGTGGATGTGGTGTATTTGGATTTTCAGAAGGCCTTTGATAAAGTCCCACATAAGAGGTTAGTGTGCAAAATTAAAGCGCATGGGATTGGGGGTAATATACTGGCATGGATTGAAAATTGGTTTACAGACAGGAAACAGAGAGTAGGAATAAATGGGTCTTTTTCGGGGTGGCAGGCGGTGACTAGTAGGGTACCGCAGGGATCAGTGCTTGGGCCCCAGCTATTCACAATATATATCGATGATTTGGATGAGAGAACCAAGTGTAATATTTCCAAGTTTGCTGACGACACAAAACTAGGTGGGATTGTGAGTTGTGAGGAGGATGCAAAGAGGCTTCAAGGCGATTTAGACAAGTTGAGTGAGTGGGCAAATACATGGCAGATGCAGTATAACGTGGATAAATGTGAAGTTATCCACTTCGGCAGGAAAAACAGAAAGCCAGAGTATTATTTAAATGGTGATAGATTGGGAAATGTTGATGTACAGAGGGACCTGGGTGTCCTTGCACACCAGTCACTGAAAGCAAACATGCAGTTGCAGCAAGCAGTTAGGAAGGCAAATGGTATGTTGGCCTTCATTGCAAGAGGATTTGAGTACAGGAGCAAGGATGTCTTACTACAGTTATACAGGGCCTTGGTGAGACCACACCTGGAGTACTGTGTGCAGTTTTGATCTCCTTACTTAAGAAAGGATATACTTGCCATAGAGGGAATGCAGCAAAGGTTCACCAGACTGATTCCTGGGATGGCAGGACTGTCGTATGAGGAGAGATTGGGTCAACTAGGCCTGTATTCACAAGAGTTTAGAAGAATGAGAGGGGATCTCATTGAAACGTATAAAATTCTGACAGGGCTAGACAGACTGGATGCAGGGAGGATGTTTCCCCTGGCTGGGGGGGTCTAGAATGAGGGATCACAGTCTCAGGATATGGGGTAGGACATTTAGGACTGAGATGAGGAGAAATTTCTTCACTCAGAGGGTGGTGAACCTATGGAATTCTCTACCACAGAAGGCTGTGGAGGCCAAGTCACTGAATATATTTAAGAACATAAGAACATAAGAACATAAGAAATAGGAGCAGGAGTAGGCCAATCGGCCCCTCGAGCCTGCTCCGCCATTCAATAAGATCATGGCTGATCTGATCCTAACCGCCAATCTACTATCTATCACAGAACCATCTCCTGCATCTAACAGAATTGCACACACGAAATAGGAGCAGAATCAGGCTACACAGTCCCTGGGCCCGCTCCACTACCCACAGGGCCATGACCGATCCGAACCTAGACTCATGTCCAAATTCCTGCCCGTTCCCCGTAACCCTTAATGCCCTTTACTTCTAGGAAACTGTCTATTTCTGTTTTAAATTTAATTAATGTTGTAGCTTCTACAGCTTTTTGTGGCAGCATATTCCATGGACCTACCACCCTCTGAGTGAAGTAGTTCCTCCTCGTCTCAGTTTTGAAAGAGCAGCCCCTTATTCTAAGACTATGTCCCCTAGTTCTCGTCTCACCCGTCATCGGGAACATCCTCCCCGCATCCACCCGATCCAACCCCTTCACAATCTTATATGTTTCAATAAGATCGCCTCTCATTCTTCTGAACTCCAATGAGTAGAGTCCCAATCTACCCAACCTCTCCTCATATGACCACCCCCTCATCCCCGGGATTAACCGAGTGAACCTTTTTTGCACTGCCTCGAGAGCAAGGATGTCTTTCCTTAAGTAAGGACACCAAAACTGTATGCAGTATTCCAGGTGCGGTCTCACCAATACCTTGTACAACTGAAGCAATACCTCCCTATTTTTATATTCTATCCCCCTAGCAATGAAAGCCAACATTCCATTTGCCTTCTTAATCACTTGCTGCACCTGCATACTAACCTTTTGAGTTTCGTGCACCAGGACCCCCAGATCCCTTTGCACTTCAGTACTCTCCAGTTTCTTGCCATTAAGATAATAAATTGCTCTAGGATTTTTCCTGCCAAAGTGCATCACCTCACACTTTCCAGTGTTGTATTCCATCTGCCAAATCTCTGCCCACTTACTTAGCCTGTCTATGTCCCCTTGCAGGTTTTTTATGTCCTCCTCACTCACTACTTTCCCTCCCATCTTTGTATCATCTGCAAATTTTGATATGTTACACTTGGTCCCTTCCTCCAAATCGTTAATATAGATTGTGAAGAGTTGGGGACCCAGCACTGACCCCTGTGGAACACCACTAGTTACTGATTGCCAGTCTGAGAATGAACCATTTATCCCAACTCTTTGCTTTCTGTTAGATAGCCAATCCTCTATCCATGCCAGAATATTACCCCCAATCCCGTGATTTTTTACCTTAAGCAATAATCTTTTGTGTGGCACCTTGTCAAATGCCTTTTGGAAGTCTAAATACACTACGTCCACTGGTTCCCCTTTATCCACTCTATATGTTACTTCCTCAAAGAACTCCAGCAAATTTGTCAAACATGACTTCCCCTTCGTAAAACCATGCTGACTTTGTCCTATTAAATTATGATTATCCAAATGTCCTGTTACTGTTTCCTTAATAATGGACTCCAAAATTTTACCTACCACAGATGTTAGGCTAACCGGTCTATAGTTACCAGCCTTCTGTCTACTGCCCTTTTTAAATAAGGGTGTTACATTAGCAGTTTTCCAGTCTGCCGGGACCTTAGCGGAATCCAGGGAGTTTTGAAAAATTATTACCAATGCATCTACAATCCCTACCGCCACTTCCTTCAAGACTCTAGGATGTAAGCCATCAGGTCCAGGTGATTTATCCGCCTTGAGTCCCATTATTTTACCGAGTACCACTTCCTTAGTGATTTTGATCGTGTTTAGCTCCTCTCCCCCTATAGCCCCCTGTTTGTCCAGTGTTGGGATATTCTTAGTGTCCTCTACTGTAAAGACTGATACAAAATATTCATTCAGTGTTTTTGCCATCTCCATATTTCCCACCATTAATTTCCCGGTCTCATCCTCTAAGGGACCAACATTTACTTTAGCCACCCTTTTTCTTTTTATATAACTATAAAAACTCTTACTATCTGTTTTTATATTTTTTGCTAATTTACTTTCATAATCTATCTTCCCTTTCTTAATCAATCTTTTTGTTATTTTTTGCTGCCTTTTAAAGTTTTCCCAATCCTCTGTCCTCCCACTAGATTTCGCTACCTTATATGCCCTTGTTTTTAGTCGAATACTATCCTTAATTTCTTTACTTAGCCACGGATGACTGTCCTTTCTTTTACACCCTTTTCTTTTCAGTGGAATATATTTTTTTTGGAAGTTGTAAAATAACTCCTTGAATGTACACCACTGATCATGTGTCGTCTTACCCTTTAATCTATTTTCCCAATCCACTCTACTCAATTCCGCTCGCATACCTTCATAGTCTCCTTTATTCAAGCTTAGCACGCTTGTTTGAGATCCAACCTTCTCACCCTCTAATTGAATATGGAATTCAACCATGTTATGGTCACTCATTCCAAGGGGATCCTTTACTAGGACATTTTTAATTAATCCTGTCTCGTTACACAGGACCAGATCTAAGGTTGCTTGCCCCCTGGTCGGTTCAGTTACATACTGCTCAAGAAACCCATCCCTAATACACTCAATGAACTCATCCTCAAGGCAGCCCTGCCCCATTTGATTTGTCCAATTAATATGATAGTTAAAATCCCCCATAATTATAGATGTTCCCTTATTACATGCCTCAACTATTTCCTGATTGATACTCCGTCCAATAGAGTTGCAACTGTTCGGAGGCCTATAGACTACGCCCACTAATGTTTTTTTCCCCTTATTATTCCTTATCTCCACCCAAACTGTTTCATTATCATGATTTTTTGACCCAATATCATTACTCTGTATTACAGTGATTCCTTCCTTTATTAACATAGCCACCCCACCTCCCCTTCCTTCCTGCCTGTCCTTCCTGATCGTTAAATAACCTGGTATGTTTAATTCCCAGGCATTGTCACCCTGCAGCCATGTTTCTGTAATGGCCACAATATCATAACCATATGTAGTTATTTGTGCCATTAACTCGTCTATTTTGTTACGAATGCTACGTGCATTCAGATAGAGAACTTTCAAATATGCTTTGTGGCACTTAGTTCCTGCTTTTTCACTTTTTACCAGTTTACCTTTTACTCCACACACTCTGTCCCTTCCTGCCACGCTCTGATTTGTGATTCCCCTACTGCTACCTATGTCTATGACCCTCTCTGTTGTCATTTTTATTTTTTGCTCTCTTGAAACCTCCCCCCCACTAATTAGTTTAAAGCCCTCTCCACAGCCCTAGTTATTCGATTCGCCAGGACACTAGTCCCAGCACTGGCCAAGTGAAGTCCGTCCCAACGGAACAGCTCTCTCCTGCCCCAGTACTGGTGCCAGTGTCCCAAGAAGCAAAACCCATTTTTCCCACACCAGTCTTTGAGCCACGCATTCAACTCCCTGATTTTATTTACCCTAGCCAAATTTGCTCGTGGCTCAGGTAGTACTCCAGAGATTATTACCCTCGAGGTTCTGCTTTTTAATTTGGCCCCTAGCTGCTCAAACTCCCTCAGCAGAACCTCTTTCCTTGTCCTATCTATGTCATTGGTACCAACATGGACCACGACAACTGGATCCTCCCCCTCCCACTCCAAGTTTCTCTCCAGCCCAGAGGAGATGTCCTTAACCCTGGCACCGGGCAGGCAACACAGCCTTCGGGACTCTCGCTCTTGGCTGCAAAGAACCCTATCTATCCCCCTAATGATACTATCCCCTACCACTACAACATTTCTTTTTACTCCCCCCACTTGAATGGCCCCCCTTACCACGGTGCTGTGGCCAGGTTGCTCATCCTCCCTGCAGTCCCCGCTCCTATCCACACAGGGAGTAAGAGCCTCGAACCTGTTGGACAAGAGCAAGGGTTGCGGCTCCTCCAACACTACCTCCTGGATCCCTGTACCTGCCTCACTCGTAGTCACACCTTCCTGTCCCTGACCACGGGCTACTTCTGAATTAGTTACTCTAATTGGTGTGACTACCTCCTGAAACACGGAGTCCAGGTAACTCTCCCCCTCCCTGATGTGTCGCAGTGTTTGAAGCTCGGACTCCAGCTCATCAACACGGAGCCGGAGTTCCTCGAGCAGCCAACACTTACTGCAAATGTGTTCACCGTGAACATCAATGGTGTCCACCAGCTCCCACATATTGCAGCAGTAACACATCACCTGCTCTCCCATTCTATGTAATTAATTAAAAATGTATTATTTACCCTTCAGTTAATTTATGCCAGCAGTCTCTGCTACACCACAGATACCCGAGAAACAATAAAATTGAAGTTTTGTATAAAACTTTTGTATTTAAGAAGGAGATAGATAGATTTCTAGACACAAAAGGCATCAAGGGGTATGGGGAGAGAACAGGAATATGGTATTGAGATAGAGGATCAGCCAAGATCATATTGAATGGTGGAGCTGGCTCGAAGGGCCGAATGGCCTACTCCTGCTCCTATTTTTCTATGTTTCCATGTTTCTATCAGTGAACAGTCAAACCTGAAAAGTTACATCAGGTTTAGTTTCACTGACGACACCCAGCTCTACCTCTCCACCACCTCTCTCGACCCCTCCACTGCCTCTGTGCTGCGAGATTGCTTGTCTGACATCCGGTCTTGGATGAGACGCAATTTCATCCAGCTTAACCTCGGGAGACCAAAGTCGACATCTTCAGCCCCCGCCGCAAACTCCGTAAGCTCGCAATTGATGCCAATCCCTCCCCGGCCATTGTCTCAGGCTGAACCTACTTCACCCCACCCTTAACATCAACTGCTTCTCACCCCCTCAGCTCTTCTACTGCTGAAATGTTCATGCATGCTTTTGTCACTACCAGATTTGACTATTCCAATGCTCTCTTGGCCAACCTTCCAGCCTCCACCCTTCATAAACTTCAGCTCATCCAACACTTTGGATGCCCATATCCTATCCGCATCAAGTCCCACTCACCCACCATCCCTCTCCTCGTCCTGGTCCCCCAATGCCTCAAATTTTACATTCTCATCTTCATGTTTAACTCTCTTCACAGCATGCCTCTCCCTATCTCTGTAACCTCCTATGGCCCGAACTCTTTATTCCTCTGACTCTGGCCTTATGCTTCCCCCCTCCCTTCACCTCACCATTAGCAGCTGTGTCTTCAGCTGCCTAGTCCCCAGGCACTGTAACTCCCCCCCTAAATCTCTCCACCTATCCACCTTCCTCTCCTCCTTTAAGACTCACCTTAAAACCTACTTCTTTGACCAAGCTTTTGACCACTCCTCCTAATATTCTTTGGTTCGGTGTCCACTTTCTTCTAATTATTCCTCTGTGAAGCACCTTGGTATGTTCCTCTACATTAAAGACACTCTATAAATGTAAATTGTTGTTGTTAGGCATTAACTGCGTTATTTAATGAGAGACCACCTTCTTCGGTCCATTCATAAACTCCATGCCGCAAGCAACGAGTGCAAGCCTTGCGCTAATATGTCAGTTGCATATCGATTTGACACTTTGAGCTGGTAATACTATCTTCCTTGGGCTTCTACGAATGATTAATTTGGTGACTGCATTAACATAAGAAGATGGGTTGGGAATGAGCATTGAGTCCGTCAAGCCCACTCATTCCACAGACAATGCACAATTCTGTTGACTGAGTTTGTAGACTCATATTGGAACAAGCTGATTCCTGTTCCAATATCTTACATTCATCTGTTTTAAAATTCATCAGTCATTCTTAACCCAGCTGCTTAACTGCTCCAGTTCTTTTGTGGTCCTTATCTTCTCTATATTTGTTACCTGATGACATAATATTGCAAAGAGTACTCTGCTCCAAGCCATTTCTGAATTGTATGAACAGCCATGGGCTCACAGAAGACCCCCACAGACCTCCACTCATCGCTGCGGCTTTTCCATTTATCATCACTTTCTGCTTCATATTTTCAAGCCATCTTTTAGCCCAACTGGCTCATTTCTGGTTAATTTCATGAGCTTTAATCTTAACAGATGGAACTTTATCAAATGCTTTATGCAAATCCAAAAACATCCACTAGATAGCCCTGATCCACTAATTAATTTATCTCCTCTGGAAATCCATCGGATTAGGGAACCAACGAGCACTGCTTCTTAATCCATGACGTCTACTCCTCATGGTCTCTCTGAACTTTTGATAAGCAAGGATAACATTTCACCGAATGCTTTCAAGCACTTTCTCTACCACAAATGTTGCCTTAATGGGTCTATCATTTTCAGATTTGTGTCAATTTTTGAATATTGGGCTAACATTTGCTGTTTTCCACCCTTCAAGTACAGCTCCAGTGTTTATAGAATGCATAAACATATTAACCAGAGCCTTGTCTGTTTACATTTACATTTCATATTTCTGTCAAAGTTATCTCTTAATATTCAGTTCACATGAAAAGTGCTGACAGATCAGTATTTTTTTTTGATGCAAATGTACTTTATACTGCAGCCAATAAACAGCTGAACTATAAAGGGATAGGTCCAGTTTATGAAAAATGTTCAAGAGGTTAAAACAAATCTTTGACCTGAATATATCAAAAAAAAGCTCTGTTAACTTTAGGCAGCATTGAGTGAAAATATCCCTTTTAAAGAGATGTAATTGGAGGGTTATTGTCTGTCAGTTGAAAGGAGAGTGAGCAGGTATGAGCTATGTAGCACATCCTTCCATCTGCAAATATCTAGTAGTGTGCTCCCTTTATAATTCAATGACTGTTCGTGGTGCTCCAGATTGTGATTTTGAATCGTTGCCAGTTTATGGATTCCGAGGTTCAGCAGTGTAATATCTTAGAGTGCTTCGCTACAGCAATTCCTGATGCTTCTCTTCCCACCCTATTAATTAAGGCTGACCTTTCCTTTCACGTTCTGCTTGCGATATTCCCAGAAACCTAACTGCACTATTTTGCACTGAGATTCACTACAGTTCCTGCAACTGCTCCAGCATCGAGCACTCGGATTGTGCTGTTAAGTAAATTGTCAATCTGTGGCCATTGCTAATATTACTACATGTTTAATCAGCGTCATGCTGTTTTCTGCACTGGCTAACAGGATGGAGCCATTTTGTGTAGAGCTTAAAGTTTCTACCTTTAATTAGTCCATTATTTTACCGAGAACTATTCTTAGACGCACATCTGCTGCTAGCTGTGTTCCTATATTGGTGTGCATCCAACTTCCGTGTTCCAATAATTGCATTAATAATACAGGAATAACAGTAATAACTGGCAGCATAAACCATGCAAGGAGCGGGGGTTCTGTGCCATGAGAAGTATGTGGTTTTAATTTGTTCTCAGGATGCGGGTGACAGGTCACATTTATTGCCAGTCCTTGAAACTTCGGAAGACATTAAATGGTGTGGGACTGGAGTCACATGTAGGCCGGACCAAGTAGATGAGGCAGGTTCCTCTGATGGACATTGGTGAGCCAGTTGGGTTTTTACAACCATCCAGCAGATTGGTCATTTAGTTTCTGCTGTAATTCTACCAGATTTATTGAATTGAACTTGTAATTTTAGCATTTGATCGCAGAACTACCATGACCTCTACAGTACTGTATCCCTGACAGAACCACTTTGACTTGAAGTGTTTCTGTAGTATAAAGAGTGCATCACTTGTGTGTCTGGCCTCAAGGTAGTTCCCATTTTGTGGACTCACAGGGAGAGATGTTATCAGCTTCCCAGACAGCCTAGCTTTTCTTAGTTCATTGGGTTTGTTAGCTTCATGATAAGTAAGCAATTTGTTGATTTTCATGCTATGCACTAAATCACCAGGAGTTATACGATAGCAAAATACTGCGGATGCTGGAAATCCAAAACAACAACAGAAAACGCTGGAAAAACTCAGCAGGCCAGGCAGCATCCGTGGAGAGAGAAACAGAGTTAACGTTTCAGGTCGAAGACCTTTCCTGCTTTTTTCCAGTTCTGACGAAAGGTCTTCGACCTGAAACGTTTACTCTGTTTCTCTCTCCACAGATGCTGCCTGGCCTGCTGAGGTTTTCCAGCGTTTTCTGTTGTTGACCAGGAGTTATATATTACCCACTAGGTAATAAGTTGGCAATTACAAAATTAATGAATTAAGAATAAACAAACAGATGTCATTTCCTTGCTGCTGTAGGCCTAGCCAGGTACAGCAACATCTCTCCTATTACCCACCAGGATGACAAGGTACTAAAGGGCCGATATTAACCTCCTACCCCACCCAGCAGAAACAGTGCGGGCGGAGACTAAGGTGGCAAGGGGGGTGTTTGTGCCGCATTCCCAACTTATTCACGCCCCCCACCATTTCTACTTACTCGACTTCAGGCACAGGAAGGTCCACCAGACCCAGAGGAGCAGGGGCCTAATTTAAATGGCAGAGTCGCGTCCCGATGATGTCACCGGGAAGCGCACGCCATTTTAACTGCGGAACTGATTGTGGCCTGAGCGGTCACCGGCTCACCAGCAAAAGCGGGCGGCATCAAGGATCCAGGCCCTAGTAAGTGAGGTTTTCTTAATTTTAAAAGGTTCCTCGTGGCCTGGTACCACAACGATAACTTCAGCCTCCTCTTCCCCAGGCTTCCCTCACTCCCCCAATCAGGGACGTGCCGGCCCCTTCCAATCTGTATTTACATCACCGGTAACCATTTCCATGGGCTCCCAGTGGCAGTCTGACACCCCACCCCACCCCCAACCCCACCCATCCCTCCCTCAGTGACATCATCCCTGCTGGCTTCAAGTGGGAGTCATAGTCGGGGCAAGCAAATGAGGAATTCCTGCTGGGGACTGGGGCGGAGCGAATGTCCATCCACCCCGTGATGTCAGAAAGGGACAGAGTCCCCTCCCCACCTCTGGAATTCCTGTTGTTCCCACCTTCTGAGAACCCAGTGATCTGGATGCTGGAAAGTTACCAGAATTTAGGTTCATGGAGGGGTGGGTGCAAGTGGACCATGGGCTGGAACACCTCAGAAGACTTCCAGCAACATCAGACAAATTAGTCCTCTTACAAAGAGGGTTCTGATTGCCATATTTTAAAATACTTTTGATCCCAGACCCCACCCTCCCAAATGGCTTGGCAGTGCCTGGTCTTCCTTCACCCCCCATCTAGCAGCTGCCCGAGTTTGAACCATACTGATACAGGTGTTGGCTGGAAATATTTAAAGTTGCTGAATCTGCCCTGACCCCAGATGTTCCAGCAAGGTCAGCAGTATTCGTACCCAAGTGCACTTATGGCAGTGGAGCAGGTCCAAGGCTTTCCGGCCCAGTCGGTTCTAAGGTTATCAATCAGAAAGACGTTTGTTTTGGACTGCTGAAGATAAAATTATAGTCATGGGCAGTTTTTACAGCTGGATGTTCAAGGATACAGACCCTTGTGGTGTAACACATTGAAGTACAAATGCACTATGTCACTGAGTGGTCAGATAGTCTGTGTTTCACCAGTCATTGAGCTCCCTCTCTCAGCCAATCCAGCAGAGGCAGGTGATGAGTAGGTGCTGGGTACCTCCCTCAAAGGTAAGATGGATAACTGGAAGTCAAGATTACAGAACAACACTGCCAGAGGCCTAGCAGTCTGCTTTGCAAGCAGGTTTAGCTGAATTCCATTCAGTCCTCCATTTCCCACAGGGATCCTAAATCTGTGAATAGGTGGCATTGACCATTTTTGCTGAGTGCTGCGAATCTGTGCAGCCACTAATTGGGAAGCAAATCCTCCGTAAAATTTGCATCCGTTTTCGCAAGAGCTTTATCGGTTGTCAGATTAAACAGATTGATTCGGCTCCAGGAAGTACAACTTTGATTACCTTCACAAATGCCGTTAATTCAAATTAATTCTTGTGCGTTGCCAGGAACAAATCCAGTGATGAGGTAAATAGAGACAAGTAATCAATACAGTGCTGGTTCTGCAAAGAAGGGACAGCAGCAGAAATGAAGCATTTATCGGCTTTTCAACCAGACGAAAATAATTAGTAAATAGAAAGACGAATGAATAACAGTTCCCAAGGCATGCTTTCTTACTCATTCAGTTATACCCTTCCATTTTAGTGCTTCGTAAACTTACATCAGTTTGATGAATCTTTCTTATTTTCTTTCTCTCTCTCTTTCTTTAATACTTTCTGCCTTTTTTCTTTCCTATTCCCTTCTTTCACATTATTACTATATCTTTCACAGCTTGCCTTGTGTATGTCTGGACCACAGGAGAAACAGAAGAGGTTGATACCCTGAAATCATGACATTCACAGTTTCCAGGCCTTTTCAGAAACATGACAGAAATGGCATTTATTTTTTTTATTATTATTCATTCACGGGATGTGGACGTCACTGGCAAAGCCAGCATTTATTGCCCATATCTAACTGCCCTTGAGAAGGGGGTGGTGAGCCGCCTTCTGAATGGCTGCAGTCCGTGTGGCGAAGGTGCTCCCACAGTAAAGAGGGAACCATAGTGATACAGGCGTTGGCTGGAAATATTTGCAGATGCCGTAGTAATAATCTTCCAAAGCTCTCTTGATTCAGGAATTGTGCCATTGGATTGCTAATGTCTCTCCAATATTTAAGAAAGGTGCGAGAGAGAAAGAGAAACCAGGTAATTATAGACATATCAGTCTAGTGTCAGTTGTGGTGAAGATACTAGAATCTGTCATTAGGGACAGAGTGACTATGTGTAAAAAGGCTAAATGTCCTTGACCTGCACTTGTGCAATCCTATTGTCTTTCTCTACATGCTGCATTTTCTTTTGTGGAGCTCTTACTTTGCTTAAGTAGTCATCTAAGCAAGACATCAAAATAAAATTAGTGACTAAGAGAATTGCACGTACAAGGTTGGTATAGTCAGCTAGATTTATTGATGAGTAATGAGCCGGAACTAGTTAACAATCTGACAGTAAGGGAACATCTTGCAAACAGTGACCATGACATGATTGAATTTGACATTACATTTGAGTGGGAGAAGGGGGGCTGGATTTTGCCAATGGGGAGCTTTTGGAGGCGGGACTCCCACTTGATGGGTTTTAGTCCCGCCTCCATCGACTTCTGGCCAACCCACGCTATTTTCCCTTGATTGACCTTGTTAAGCCCGCCCAGATGAATTGTCATTGTTTGACAGCTCTTTTGTGAGCAGAAATTAGATGGCTGTTGCATCGGAGAATGCAGCAGCCATCTGTCATTTCTGCCGGTGAGATGCGAGAGTCTCTGCATCCCCAACTGTTGAAGCCTGCAGGAAGAAACAAAGGTTAGTAAACATTTTCTATCACTTTCCACTCACCTCACATATTTACCTCTCCACACTTGCACCCATCACTTACCTTCACAATGCACTTTTGCACCCCTCCGACCCCCGCAGACCCACTGCTCGCATCGCTGACCCTGGCAGGGTTTCCCGACGTCGGGAAGCCCGCGTCTCTGGTGGAAAAATGGGGATAATCCTCTTAACTGCCTGTTAACTACCTGTTAACAGGCAGTTTAGTGGCTGTAATCCCCTTCCCGCCTCCAGGAGATCGGACACGGCGTGGGTCGGCTACCCGCCTCCTGGGAAGATGGCACGGAGGCAGGTTGGGGGCGGGATGGGCACCCGCCCCCAGATTCTGCCATTTTCCCAGCAGTCCCGCCTCCAAACCCGCCTCCCCAGGGCTGGCAAAATCCAGCCCGTAAAGTCACTAACCAATGTTCAAAACTTAAGTAAGGCAGACTGCAAAAGAATGAGATGTAAACTGACCTCAGTAAACTGGGCTGAATTGTTATTGGGTAAACGTACTGACAAACAGTGGGAGGAATTCAAAGATGTATTTGGTGCAATAAAAGACCAGTACATACCACTAAAAGCCAAAGCGCTACTTGTGTAGTTAGGTAACCATGGCCAACAAATAAAGTAAGTACTGTACAGAGCAAAAAGAAGAGGCTCACACAAATGCAAAGAAAAGTGAAATCCAGTGGACTGGGAGAGCTATAAAAAGCGACAAAGGGATACAAAGAAATTATTAAGAGCTGCAAAAAGAAATAAGAAAAAACATATTTTCAAGGGATATTAATATAATAACACAACAAGAACATAAGGTATGGAGCAGGAGTAGGCCATTCTGCCCATCGAGCCTGCTCCACCATTCAACAAGATCATGGCTGATCTTCAACCTCAACTCCACCTTCCCGCACTATCCCCATATCCCTTGATTCCCTTAGTGTCCAATACTCTATCGATCTCCAACTTGAATGTACTCAACGACTGAGCATCCACAGCCCTCTAGGGTAGAGAATTCCAAAGATTCATAACGCTTTGAGTGAAGAAATTTCTCCTCATCTCAGTCCTAAATGGCCGACCCCTTATTAAGGCTAACAGTAAGAGAAAGAGAGTGGCTCAGGGAAATCTGGGCCCATTAATGACAGACGTAGGTGATACTGTAATCAGCAATAAGAAACTGGCAGGCTTGTTCAATGAATACTTTGCATCTGTCTTCACATTAGAGGAAGAGGACAGAAATATCTGTGGTACAAGGGAAACTAAAATAAATCAAGGGGAGGAACTTATTAGATTTAATATAAGCTTTTAAAATGGTAATGGAGAAAATAATGAGACTTCAGATAGACAAATTTCCATGACCTGATGATTTATATCTCAAGATATTAAAAGAAGCAGTTGAGGAAATTACAGATGCCTTTGTAATAATTTTCCAAAGCTCTCTTGATTTGGGAAGTGTGCTGTTGGATTGCTAATGTCTCTCCAATATTTAAAAAAGGTGCGAGAGAGAAACCAGATAATTAGAGAAATGTCAGTCTAATGTGAATTGTGGTGAAGATACTAGAATCTTTTATTAGGGACAGAGTGACTGATCACTCAGACAGATTTGAGATGATCAGAGAGTCAGCAGGGATTTGTGAAGGGTAAGTCATGTCTGACTAATCTAGTTGAAATTTTTGAGAAGGGAATGTCTGTGGATGTTATCTATACGGACTTCCAGAAGGTATTTGATAATATTCCGCACAAAAGATTATTGACAAAAATGAAAATGCACGGAATTGGAGGCAGCCTTGTGACGTGGGTTGGATATTGGTTGGGAGGTAGGACGCAGAGAGTAGGTTTAAAGGGTATGTACTCTGATTGGCAGGATATGACAAGTGGTGTTCCCTAGGGATCTGTATTGGGGCCGTTCCTTTTACCATATATATCAATGACTTGGATGAAGGAATAGAGAGTTATATATCCAGGATTGCAGATGACACTAAGTTATAAGGCACAGTATGTACTGAATGGAAATCTATTTTAAACATGCCTTACAAAAACAAGAACTTTAATACAAAAGAGAACTTTTAATGATGGCTAAACACATTAAAATGCAAGTTGAAGAGCAGGAGCAGAGAGCCAGAGTGGCAGAGTACTTTAAACAGAGCGGGAGTGGAGAGCCAGAATGGCAGAGTACTTTAAACAGAGCGGGAGTGGAGAGCCAGAATGGCAGAGTACTTTAAACAGAGCGGGAGCAGAGAGCCGGAGTGGCAGAGTACTTTAAACAGCGAGAGCAGAGAGCCAGAATGGCAGAGTACTTTAAACAGCAAGAGCGGAGAGCCAGAGCGGCAGAGTACTTTAAACAGAGCGGGAGTAGAGAGCCAGAGTGACAGAGTACTTTAAACAGAGTGGGAGCAGAGCCAGAGCAGCAGAGTACTTTAAACAGAGCGGAAGTGGAGAGCCAGAGCAGCAGAGTACTTTAAACAGAGGGAGCAGAGAGCCAGAGCGGCAGAGTACTTTAAACAGAGCGGAAGTGGAGAGCCAGAGCAGCAGAGTACTTTAAACAGAGGGAGCAGAGAGCCAGAGTGACAGAGTACTTTAAACAGAGCGGGAGTGGAGAGCCAGAGCGACAGAGTACTTTAAACAGAGCGGGAGCGGAGAGCCAGAGCGGCAGAGTACTTTAAACAGAGCGGGAGCGGAGAGCCAGAGCGGCAGAGTACTTTAAACAGAGCGGGAGCGGAGAGCCAGAGCGGCAGAGTACTTTAAACAGAGCGGGAGCGGAGAGCCAGAGCGGCAGAGTACTTTAAACAGAGTGGGAGCGGAGAGCCAGAGCGGCAGAGTACTTTAAACAGAGCGGGAGCGGAGAGCCAGAGTGACAGAGTATTTTAAACAGCGGGAGCGGAGAGCCAGAGTGACAGAGTACTTTAACCAGAGCGGGAGAGCAGAGCCAGAGTGGCAGAGTACTTTAAACAGAGCGGGAACAGAGAGCCAGAGCGGCAGTGTACTTTAAACAGCAAGAGCGGAGAGCCAGAATGGCAGAGTACTTTAAATAGCGGGAGCGGAGAGCCAGAGTGACAGAGTACTTTAAACAGAGCGAAAGTGGAGAGCCAGAGCGGTAGAGTACTTTAAACAGAGCGAAAGTGGAGAGCCAGAGCGGTAGAGTACTTTAAACAGAGCGGGAGCGGAGAGCCAGAGCGGCAGAGTACTTTAAACAGAGCGGGAGTGGAGAGCCAGAGCGACAGAGTACTTTAAACAGAGCGGGAGTGGAGAGCCAGAGCGGTAGAGTACTTTAAACAGAGCGGGAGCAGAGAGCCAGAGCGGCAGAGTACTTTAAACAGAACGGGAGTGGAGAGCCAGAGCGACAGAGTACTTTAAACAGAGTGGGGGCAGAGAGCCAGAGCGGCAGAGTACTTTAAACAGAGTGGGGGCAGAGAGCCAGAGCGGCAGAGTACTTTAAACAGAGCGAAAGTGGAGAGCCAGAGCGGTAGAGTACTTTAAACAGAGTGGGGGCAGAGAGCCAGAGCGGCAGAGTACTTTAAACAGAGCGAAAGTGGAGAGCCAGAGCGGTAGAGTACTTTAAACAGAGCGGGAGCGGAGAGCCAGAGCGACAGAGTACTTTAAACAGAGCGGGAGCGGAGAGCCAGAGCGGTAGAGTACTTTAAACAGAGCGAAAGTGGAGAGCCAGAGCGGTAGAGTACTTTAAACAGAGCGGGAGCGGAGAGCCAGAGCGGCAGAGTACTTTAAACAGAGCGGGAGTGGAGAGCCAGAGCGACAGAGTACTTTAAACAGAGCGGGAGTGGAGAGCCAGAGCGGTAGAGTACTTTAAACAGAGCGGGAGCAGAGAGCCAGAGCGGCAGAGTACTTTAAACAGAACGGGAGTGGAGAGCCAGAGCGACAGAGTACTTTAAACAGAGTGGGGGCAGAGAGCCAGAGCGGCAGAGTACTTTAAACAGAGTGGGGGCAGAGAGCCAGAGCGGCAGAGTACTTTAAACAGAGCGAAAGTGGAGAGCCAGAGCGGTAGAGTACTTTAAACAGAGTGGGGGCAGAGAGCCAGAGCGGCAGAGTACTTTAAACAGAGCGAAAGTGGAGAGCCAGAGCGGTAGAGTACTTTAAACAGAGCGGGAGCGGAGAGCCAGAGCGACAGAGTACTTTAAACAGAGCGGGAGCGGAGAGCCAGAGCGGCAGAGTACTTTAAAAAGAGCGGGAGCGGAGAGCCAGAGTGGCAGAGTACATTAAACAGAGCGGGAGCGGAGAGCCAGAGCGGCAGAGTACTTTAAACAGAGTGGGAGCGGAGAGCCAGAGCGGCAGAGTACTTTAAACAGTGAGGAACTAATTGGAGACACCAGCTGTGGTGGCGGCACCTTCCACAATTTCCAAAAAATAAGGTGTGACGTCACAGGGCAGCAGTACAGTCTGAGTGAGCGGACCTGCGGAAGGAACGGAGTCGGAGAACGGGGATAAAGGCAGCACAGAGCAGAGACCTGGGAGTCTGAGCGAGCGGACTACCTGTGAGGGAGACAGTCAGCAAGCGACACAACGAAGGAGTGATGTCAGAATTCAAAGGTGTCTCTGGCACAAGGGAGCTGAGAGGTGAGTATAGGGTGAGTGTAGGGTGAGTATTTGTGGTAAGTTTTTTTTGTTCTGTTTTGAGTATATTTCTACTAAATGGTTCATAGCCTATCTAATGGAGGGAGGTGCTGATTAGTGGGTAGCTGTTGAGTGTTTGTTGTTAAGTTTATTTCTGCTAAATTACCTCCATAGTCTGGTAAATATAGACTTGGCAGGGCAGCTCAGTCCCGTGATTTGCACATCCTGTGCCATGTGGGAAATCCTGGATGCTTCTTGCGGCCTGGATGACCACGTGTGCAGGAAGTGTCGCCAACTGCAGCAACTCGAGCTCCGGGTTTCAGAGCTTGATCGGCAGCTGGAGTCACTACAGTGCATCCGCGAGGTTGAGATAATACTTGGAAAGCAGGTTTCTAGAAGTGGTCACCCTGCAGCCTCAGAATATGCAGGCAGAGAGGGAATGGGTGACCACCAGACAGAAAAGGAGGACCAGGCAGGTAGGGCAGGAATCCCCAGAGTGCATCTCGCTCGCTAACCATTTCACAGTTCTGGAAACTGGTGGGGGTAATGGCTCCTCTGGGGAGAGCAGCCAGAGCCAAGGCCACGGCACCACGGGTGGCTCAGCTGCACAAGGTGGGAGGAAGAAGAGTGGATGAGCAACAGTGATAGGGGATTCATTGGTTAGGGGAACAGATAGGCGTTTCTGTGGATGCAGACGTGACTCCAGGATGGTATGTTGTCTCCCTGGTGCCAGGGTCAAGGATGTCACTGAGCGGCTGCAGGACACTCTGAGGGGGGAGGGTGAACAGCCAGAGGTCGTTGTCCATATCGGTACCAACGACACAGGCAGAAAGAGGGATGAGGTCCTGCAGGTAGACTATAGGGAGCTTGGAAAGAGATTAAAAAGCAGGATCTCAAAGGCAGTAATCTCTGGATTACTCCCGGTGCCAAGTGCTAGTGAATACAGGAATAGGAGGATAGAACAGATGAATGCGTGGCTGGAGACATGGTGCAGGAGGGAGGGCTTTAGATTCCTGAGGCATTGGGACCATTTCTGGGGAAGGTGGGACCTGTACAAGCTGGACGGGTTACACCTCAACAGAGCCGGGACCAATATTCTCGCGGGGATATTTGCTAGTGCTGTTGGGGAGGGTTTAAACTAGCTTGGCAGGAGGATGGGCACCAGCATATAGGAGTAGAAAAGAGGAATAAGGTGCATATAAGGGTGAGTGTGTTGGATAGTACTAGAGAAGAAAGTGGTACTAGAGGCAGAAGTAGTACCATATTAGATAGGAGCAGAGTAAGAAAGACTGAAAAATTCAAAAATGGGTTTAGAATGCATGTACGTAAACACACAAAGTGTGGTGAATAAGGTTGGTGAGATACAAGCACAATTAGTTGTGTGGCAATATGTTGTGGCAATAACGGAAACTTGGCTTAAAAACAGTGAGTACTGGGCACTTAATATTGAAGGGTACAAGGTGTTCAGAAAAGATAGAGAAGGAAAAAAGGGAGGTGGGGTGGCAGTGCTGATTAAGGAAGACATTGTAGTGTTGGAAAGGGAGGATGTTCTTGAGGGGACAAGGACAGAATCCATTTGGTTAGAGTTGAGGACCAAAAAGGGTATGATCACGCTATTGGGGGTATTCTACAGGCCTCCAAATAGTGAGAGGGAGGTAGAGGAGCAAATCTGCAGGGAAATCACAGAGATATGCAAGAGCTATAGAGTGGTGATATTGGTGGACTTTAATTGCCCAAATATCGATTGGGATAATGCTAGGGTAAAGGGAAAGGAGGGGGAGGAATTTCTGAAATGTGTTCAGGAGAATTTCCTTGACCAATATGTTCTTGGCGCAACTAGGAAGGAGGCAATGCTGGATCTAGGCCAGGTCGACCAAGTGTCTGTGGGAGAACACTTGGGTATGAGTGATCATCGTATCATAAGATTTAGATTAGCAATGGAGAGGAGCAAGGAACAATCTAGAGTGGAAATTCTAAACTGGAATAGGGTTAACTTCAATGGGATGCGAAAGGATCTAGCCAGGATAAAATGGAACCAGAGACTGACAGGACGAACTGTAATGGAACAATGGGTGATCTTTAAGGAGGAGCTGTTCTAAGTACAGGCTAGGTACATTCCAACAAGAGGGAAGGGTAAGGGAACCAAAGCAAGGGCTCCTTGGATGATGAGGGAGACAGAGAGGATGATGAAACAAAAAAAGAGGGTTTATGATGCATGTCAGGTGAATTCTTCAAGGGAGAACGAGCCTAAATACAATAAGTTGAGAGGGGAAGTGAAGATGAAAATAAGATTGGCAAAGAGAGAATATGAGAGTAGAATGGTGGTTAACATAAAAGGGAACCCAAAAATCTTCTACCGGCATGTAAACAGTCAGCGGGTAGTCAGAGGCGGGATGGGGCCTATTAGAGACAAAGAAGATGATATGTGCTTGGAGGTGCAGGGCAAGGCTAGAATGCTCAAGGAGTACTTTGTATCGGTGTTTACTAAGGAGGTGGATGCTGACAAAATATCGGTAGAAATGGAAAATGTAGAAGCAATGGAAAGGGCGAAAATTGATAGTAAGGATGTACTAGAAAGGCTGGGTATGCTTAGAGTGGATAAGTCACCTGGTCCAGATGGCTTGCATCACAGATTGCTAAGGGAATTGGGGGAGGAGATAGCGGAAGGGCTTGCCATAATTTTCCAATCTTCCCTAGATGCGGAGGAGGTGCCTGAGGATTGGAAAGTGGCAAATGTGACACCATTGTTCAAGAAAGGGTGTAAGGACAATCCTTGTAACTACAGGCTGGTCAGTTTAACATCAGTGGTGGGTAAAGTTTTAGAAACAATAATCAAGGAAAAAATTAACGTGCACTTGGAGAGGTTTAAGCTGATTAAGGAGAGCCAACGCGGATTTGTAAAAGGCAGATTGTGTTTGACTAATCTAATTGAATTTTTTGATGAAGTAACAGGGAGGATTGATGAAGGGAATGCAACGGATGTTGTCTATATGGATTTTACGAAGGCATTTGACAAAGTACCACATAGAAGGCTGGTTAACAAAATTGAGGCTCATGGAATAGGTAGGTCAGTGGCAGCTTGGATAAGGAATTGACTTAAGGACAGAAAACAGCGAGTTGTGGTAAATGGCTGTTTTTCATGCTGGAGGATGGTAGACAGTGGTGTTCCCCAAGGGTCAGTGCTGGGGCCACTGCCTTTTTTGGTATATATAAATGACCTGGATATTGGAATTTCTAAATTTGCTGATGACACCAAACTTGGGGATGTGGCTAACAGTGAGGATGATACCAATCGATTGCAACAGGACATAGAAAGGCTAGCAGAATGGGCAGACAAGTGGCAGATGGAATTTAATACAGAGAAGTGTGAGGTGATGCATTTTGGCAGAAGGAACAGGGAGAGGCAATATACATTTAATGGCACAATTTAAAAGAGTGTGCAGGGACAGAGGGGCCTGGGAGTTAATGTTCATAGGTCCCTGAAGGTGGCGGGACATATTGAGAGAGTGGTTAGCAAAGCATATGGGATCTTGGGCTTCATAAATAGAGGTATTGAGTACAAAAGTAGAGAAGTTATGCTGAACCTTTATAAAGCAATGGTTAGGCCACAACTGGAGTATTGCGTCCAGTTCTGGTCACCACACTTTAGGAAGGATGTGAAGGCCCTTGAGAGGGTGCAGAGGAGATTTACCAGAATTGTTCCGGGGATGCGGGATCTTAGCTACAAGGACAGGTTGGAGAAGCTGGATTTGTTTTCATTGGAGCAAAGGAGGTTGAGGGGTGATTTGATGGAGGTGTACAAGATTATGACGGGTTTGGATAGGCTAGACGGGGAAAGGCTGTTCCCACTAGTTGATAGTAGAAGGACTAGAGGACACAGATTTAAGGTTTTGGGCAAGAGATACAGGGGGCATGTGAGGGAAAACTTTTTACGCAGCGAGTGGTGAGGACCTGGAACTCGCTGCCGATGGAAGTGGTGGAAGCGGAGACACTCAATGTTTTGAAGGGGTGACTGGATAGGCACTTGAGGGAAATAAACTTGCAGGGCTACGGGGATAGAGTGGGGGAATGGGACTGACTGAATTGCTCTACAGAGAGCTGGCACAGACTCGATGGGCCGAAGGGCCTCGTTCTGTGTCGTTTTGACTCTATGGGCTGGATTTTCATTGACCTGTGGAGGCAGGTTTGGAGGTGCGTGGGGGGTTAAAATTGCGAAAACTGGTGGGCGGGCACAAATCCGCCTCCATCCTGCCTCCACGCAATTTTCATTAAATCGTGTCTGCTGGTCCCGACTCCGTCCCGCCTCCAAGAGGCGGGATAGGCTGTTAAGGCCCTTAACAAGCACTAAATTGCCTCTATAATGCCATTTTGAAAGGCCTTTGTGATTTTAATCCTTGATCTACGTGAAGCACGCCTGTTCTGAACCACGATTGTGAAACCTGGCGGGAGCACATTTGGATAGCTGACTATCAGCTGCAGGTCCACTATTACAACGGAGATGTGATGAAGGTAGTATTAGTATTAGGTCTGAAAGTCGCCTCTGAAGCTGCTGCATTGAATGTCTTCACAGGCTGCCTGGCCTTTGCTGTGAGAGGACCTGGATGCAAAAAAAATTCTCTCTCTCTCGAGCTGCTGCTTATTTTGCATCCAGGTCCTCTCACAGTAAAAGCCAGGCAGTCTCTGACCTGACCTGCAATGCAGCAGCAATGATGACATCATCAGAGGCGACTTTCAGACTGAAACCACTAATTGGTTCATGGGTTCCCACATGCTGGAACTCAATTGCCCAATTAAGTGAAAATTGCATCAATCTCCCACATCCAATTGCAGTCGGGTGGATAACACGAAATGCGGATGACACGACCCCAACCCGTCCCAGTATCAATATCCAGCCCTATGACTCTATGAGAACCATGGATATGGAGGAACATTTTTAACAGCTATTACTCATACAAAAAAGCAGTTCTAGCCAAGGACAAATCTGGTGTTGCTATGGAACCAGTGGAACCGACCAGCATTGTCTTGAGATAAGCCCCACTAAACATTGAATCAATCATTAATAACAAGGGAAAAAGCCATGCTTGAATGTGCCAATCATTGAGGTGTACACATGAATGCCACAAGAAGAATCTGCGCACAAAAAAAATATAAGAACTAACACAACACCTAGTTTTTTACTGCAGTCGGCGAGGACAAACGTGTCCTGGTCTAACAAAGAGAACACATCTAAAGATTTCAACAAACTTCAAGTGTCCGGGCACCCGGCACTTGATGACTCAAGGACAGGTTAAGTTGGATTCTTATTTAATCCATGTGTTAGTGGTTAAATAAAAGATCTCTGGGAGATAGTGTATCTGTGTGGTTTTCTGTTGAAGTGGAGTCAGGTCTATGAACGCTACTCTAATACCTAGGCCGCGATTTTCCGAGTGGAAGTGGGTTAGAGGCGGCTTTGATGTTTGGCGGGTTCCGATCCCGCTGCCGGTTTGAGTCGCCCTGGAATTAAGATTTTTAATTCAGTGGCCTGATTAAGGCCGCCGTGCACGCTACTCGGCCCCATCAGTGGGTTCGGGACTGCTGCTCACCTCTGCTGACGTGTGTCAGCCAGCTGCATTTAAGGGGCTCATGCAGCCTTGTTTTTCATCCATCCTTTCCTGCTGCTTCTCGGTGTGCCACTTGTGAAAATGACTGCTGCAAGACCCAAGGCATCTCCCCGATTTGATGATGACTCCCTCCATGCTCTTGTGGAGGGAGTGCGAGAGTGCCAGGAGGTACTGTTCCCCTCAAATGGACGGAGGAAGCCTCCTCTGCAAACCAAAGCAGCCTGGCTGCAAATTGCTGAGGAGGTGAGCGCCAGGTATTTGTGTGGTCGTACCTGGGTTCAGTGCAGGAAAAGGTTCAATGACCTGCTGCGCACAGCAAAAGTGAGTATAACATCACACTTACCTTCAATCTGCTCCCCATCTCCTCTCATCACCAGCACTCTGCACATTCCACTTTACCCTTACATCCCTTGCACCCTTAACCATCCCTCTCTCTCTATGTACACAATCATTCCACCATTCTACTATGCACCCCTCACACTCGCTCACTGTTATGCAATGACAACAACTAACAACGCACAGGGAGGGCCCTTGGTATTGGCACCTCACTCCATCTTTGTCTCCCTCTAAGCATCTATGCTATGGATTCTCTACACTCACTCCAACATTCTCACTCAAACTCCACTTGTGTCCCTCATTGCAGGAAAAGAGAGCCCACAATAAGAGGGAGAGGGGCAGGACATGAGGAGGGCCACCTTCCATTGCCCAGCTGACCACCGCTGAGGAGGTTGCTCTGGAGATCATAGGAGGTGCTGAGGATCTGGAAGTGGGGGATGGACAGACAGGCATAGTAGAGCAAGCTGGTGACAGAATAGATTTGCATCTCTCTCATTTACATTGCATGATTGACTGATATGGCATCTGATGCTCATACACATTGAGTTTTGATCATCTGCACAAGTCGATGTGCCTGCTACATTAATATCACATGTCTAACTCATGCCTTTACTCCCCCACAGGACAACCAAGAGCCCCCCCTCCCCACTGTCCAGGAGAAAGAGCCGGAAGACTCCTCAGAGGAAGCTGCAGCCTCTGAGGGCGCAGTGTCAGCAGAATTGAGCGCACCCAGCGCCAGCGCAGACACTCACACCTCGGTGGGTCCATTGCGAGATAGAGTAGTGTTGTCACCTGGTGTATCACAGCTCACATGTGAGCATCAGCAAGGTGGAGACAGGGACAGCAGTGGAGATTCCTCGTTGGAGGCCACAGGACGCTCTTAGCTCTGCTCAGCTGCATGTGGACCCTGTGCCTCTGGGGCCATCCAGAAAGAGAGCGGTGCTGGAACTGCAGCAACAAGTGCAGGAGGCTCTGACAGGTTTTGCATCCAGGGTATCTGCGAGTGTGCAGAGAATGGAGGAGTCCATCTCAAACATAAGCAATGCCATGTTGGAGGCAATGGTGCATGAACGTGCCGCCATGGAGAAGGTGGCAACCTCTGTGGAGGACATAAGTTGCCAGACTCACGAAAACATGGTCACTCTTCAAAATAGTTTGTCTGCTATGGAGGATAGAGGGGCAGCTATTGAGGAGAGACACCAGAGCTTCATGGACGTCCTTGTTATGAGGACTGTCAGTACAGAGACGGGTCCTCATGGCCCTCCTGATGTGCAGCAAGGTGCTCTCCAGCTATTTGCTAGCACTGAAGTGCGGGAGACCCATGAGAGGGATGTTGGTGGCAGGCAACAAGGAAATGTGGGTTCCTCTCCAAGCACTCACACTCCCATGCCACTGTGGAGCCCTCGGTCAGAGCCCCACCAGAGTTCTCACCCAACCGAGATGGCCGTCTCAGCCCTTGCACAGCCGCAGCAGCAGCAGACTGTTGCCGAGCCCTCACATGCTCGCAAACCCAGAGGACACCTGCCAAAGGTGTCGAAGCAGGAACAGCATGAAAGTGAGCAAGGTGCCTCCACATCTGCTGAAGCCACAGGGGAAGCACCACGTAGAAGCACGCGTAAGAGAAAGTTAACATACAAATAGTCACAAGGGTAGTCACTTGGATGTTTTGATGTAATACATATTTAAGATTATGATCGGCATTTCAATTGTAATAAAGAAATGCGATGGCAAACATTCAAAGAGTTGGCCTATGTGTGCCCAGAAATGGAAGTGTCACAGTGAGGTGACAGGGCGCCTTTCATCTGTAATGATGGTGGTGAGAGTGATCGGAACCCACAGTTTATTGTACAGATGCTGTATGGTGTGTTAAGAAGGTGGCAGCCACATGTGTTTGCTTCGTTAACTTAAGCGAATCTGGCATGGATTAGTGCATCCCTTGCCTCACGGCCAGCAATGTGCTCACATGCTGGTGGAACTGGCACATCCGCCTCTGCAAGGTCTTTCTCCTGCTTCTCCTCCTCAGGCTGCGGTAAGCCACGCTGCTGTGCGTTGTTGTGCAGTGCACAGCAGACCACATTGATTCTGGATTCTGAAGACCCTGGCTGGTGCATACTCTAGGTTTCACCTGATCTGTTGAGGCATCTGAATCGCATTTTGAGCAAGCCGATGATGACTTTGACAGCCACTGGTAAGGAGTGTCCACCCGCTCCTCTGGTCTCCAGGTGTTGGTGCAGCATTGCACAGATATCAGCGACTACCTCTCGCGAAAGTCTCAGCCTCCTCTGGCACTGCTGCTCATTCATGTTGAGGAAGCTCATCCTCTGCCTATAAACCCTGTGTTGGGGGTATCTCCTGCAGTGAGGTGCAGCCCTGCGCTGACGCCCTCTGCCCTGTGCAGCATCAGGTGGATGAGGAGGAGGTTGGCGCTCCTGTTGTTGCTGCTGCTGTTGTGCCCGGTTCTGCTGCTGCAGCGGCTCTTCCTCCGATTCTGAGGACCAGGATGAGAGGGTATAAATGGTTCCCATTCCGCTGGTATATATCTCAGTTGAGGACTAGATGTTATAAGTGCTCAGTCAATGTGGGGAGAGGGTTTTCCAAGATGTCACAGTGCATATGGATCTCAGCTTCACCACTTACAAGCTCAGTAGACCTGCAAAAAGTGTTCCAACACCTGAAAAAACAAAGTTCTGTCATCTGAAAGTCGGCCTTGTTAAAGGTCCACTTTTATGCTGCAGCTGCAGCTGTCAAGAATTCAGGTACTTGCTGAACCCGGCGCAATCAGCTGGCATGTTTTGCAAACGGCATGGAAACATGCTGAAAATGTACTAAAATGGCAAGAAACTGCTAAAATCGGATTATGTAGGCAGTTAACAAGCTGTTAACTGCCTTAATTGCTTCCCTCGCCGCTTGGTGGCGGGTCCGATCAGGACTCCCAGAGCCGGCACTTGGCAAAGTTGCGTGGAGGCGGGTTGACGGTGGGTTGGGGACCCGCCGTCAATCAAAACGAATTTAACCTCTGACCCGCGTACAAACCCGCCCTCTGAGCGCTGGCAAAACCGCAGCCTTAATGTGGGAGATGTGAAAGTCGTAAGTCATTTCTACAGTAGTGCAGATGGGAGGAGGAAGTTACAAAGGGATATCGACAGATTAAGTGAATGGGCAAAACCTTGGCAAATGGAGTTCAATGTGAGGAAGTATGAGATCATCCACGTCGGATCCGAGAAAAACAAATTGGAATATTTTCTAAATGGTGAGAAACTAGGACCCATGGAGGATCAAAGAGATTTGGGTGTCTATGTACACAAATCACTAAAAGCTAGTCGACGGCTATGAAAAGCAATCAAAAAGGCTGATGGAATGTTGGCCATTATCTCAAGGGGACTGGAATACAAAAGCCATGAAGTTGTCCTTCAGCTATATAAAGCCTTGGTCAGGCCCCATCTGGAGTATTGTGTTTAATTCTGGGCAATGCAACTCAGGAACGATATATTGACCTTGAAGGGGGTGCAGGGCAGATTCACCAGAATGATGCCGGATTTAAAGGGTTAACTTATGAGGACAGGTTGCATAAACTTGGCTTGTATTCTCTTGGGTGTAGAACATTGACGAATGATCTAATCTAGGCGTTTAAAAATGATAAAAGGATTCGATAGGGTAGATGAAAATAATGGGTCGTATATTCCGATCCCTACGGGTGTCCACGAGCTGTGTACCCACCCGTAGGGAGATCGGAAATGCCGGTTTCAGAATGGTCTTGACAGATCGGACGCCTGCCCTGGAGAAGGGCCTCTGCAGGCAGATAGTTCCACTCTCTGGAGAACCTCCGCCCGCAGAAAACCCTTAGAAATCTTACGCCTGGTAAAAGCAGGCATAAGGCCTGCTTTTACCAGCATAAGATTTGAAAAAAGTTAAAAAAAATAAAAAATTTCACTCATTTATCATTTAAAAATACTTTTTAAAAAAAGGTAAATTTATTTTTAGCCCCGTAAAAAACTTTAATTATTTTTTTCAAAAAATTAAACTTTTGTTTAAAATATTTAATTTATTGTAATTTCAACTCATTTTAAAAATGTGATTTAAAAAAAAAATTTATTTAATGTTTTACAGTATTTTTGGGGTGATCACCATTCATATATTTGACAGGTCTATCTGTCAAGTGTATGAAGGGAGATTCCCTTCTTTGATTGGCTTCCCATGACCCACGTGATCCCAGGGACGCTTGTGAACCGCCTGCGCCTCTGGGATACGTGGGCCCTGCACATTTCGAGTTGGAGAGGCCCAGGAGCGGAAGTGTCCGGACCTCGGGAGCCCTCAGGTAAGTCCGTAGATATTTTCCAGATCGGAGGCCTCCGCATGCAGGAAGCCTCCGATCGGAAAATACAGCCCAATCTATTTCCTCTGGTGGAGAAATGCAGAACAAGAGGGCATAATCTTAAAATTAGATCTAGGCAATTCAAGAGCGAAATAAGGAAGAACTTCTTCACACAAAGGGTAGTAGAAATCTGGAGCTTTCTCCCCAAAAGGCTGTGGATGCTGGGTCAGTTGTAGTTTTCAACACAGAGAGATAAAGGGATATGGGTCAAAGGCAGGTAAATGGGATTGAGGTACAGATCAGCCATGATCTATTTGAAGGGCGGAACAGGCTCGAGGGGCTGAACGATCTGTTCCTGTTCTTATGTTCCTCGATACAGGCTGCAGCTGAAAACTGCTGCAAACAGCTGGAGCTGCACACAGGCAGCTGTTTTTCACAACTGGATGAAATGTAGACTTACTCCGCTTCATGTATAGGATATCAAACAGTGGGGGTTGTTTCACATGAGAACCTAAATCTGTCATTGTCACAAGGTACTGATAACTAGAACTCAAAGACTGGGAGAGAAAAGACACATCAGAACATATCAGCAGGCAGCCACACACTTTTCATTTCAACATAGGCTACATCGTAAATTATCTAAAATTTATCATTTCCAACTGAGAGATGTCAGGTATTTCCTTTAGCCATGTCAATACTGTTTGCACTTTACTCAGTGTCAACACCCCCACAAGTACACAAGTATTTAAAATCGGTTTTGTAAAATAAAGTTTCGACATGGATTTTTTTTTAAACTCCACAGTCTTTTATACCTTATTTCCGTTGCTAAACGAATTGGCCTAGAAATTCCAGAGCACCAAAAACCTCCCAGTACCACCGTGAGCCACAGTTAACGGCCGCCCGAACTTATAGCACTGGCTGCACCAGTATATTGGTGCTGCGGGCTAATTTAAATTAGCGCAGCACTAAACTTACTGTGTAAGGCTGGTTTTCGGGTGGTAGTCCCAGCAGGAAGCCCAACGTAGCATGGCCGTAGCGTCCCTGGAGCAAGAGCACCATTCTAGTAACGCAAGGCTGTCATTTTAGAAAGCAGTGTTAGAAGCATAGAAGATAGGAGCAGGAGTAGGCCATTCGGCCCCTCGTGCCTGCTCCGCCATTTAATGAGATCATGGCTGATCATCCAAATTCAGTACCCTGTCCCTGCTTTCTCCCCATATCCCTTGATCCCTTTAGCCTTAAGAAATATATCTCTCTCCTTCTTGAATATATTTAATGAATTGGCCTCAACTGCCTTCTGTGGTAGAGAATTCCACAGGTTCACCACTCTCTGGGTGAAGAAATTCCTCCTCATCTCAGTCCTAAATGGCTTACCCCTTATCCTTAGACTGTGACCTCTGGTTCTGGACTCCCCCGCCATCGGGAACATCCTTCCTGCATTTAGTCTGTCTAGTCCTGTTAGAATTTTATAAGTTTCAATGAGATCCCCTCTCATTCTTCTAAACTCTAATCTTCTAAAGCCTAATCGACCCAATCTCTCTTCATACATCATTCCTGCCATCCCAGGTGTCAGTCTGGTAAATCTTTGCTGCACTCCCTCCATGGCAAGAACATCCTTCCTCAGATAAGGCGACCAAAACTGCACACAATACTCAAGGTGTGGTCTCACCAAGGCCTTGTACAACTGCAGCAAGACATCTTTGCTCCTGTATTTGAATCCTCTCGCTATGAAGGCCAACATACCATTTGCCTTCTTAACCGTCTGCTGCACCTGCATGCTTACCTTCAGCGACTGGTGCACAAGGACTCCCAGATCTCGGTGCACTTCCCCTTTTCCCAATCTATTGTCGTTCAGTTAATAATCTGTCTTCCTGTTTTTGCCACGAAAGTGGATAACCTCGCATTTATCCACATTATACTGCATCTGCCATGCATCTGCCCAATCACCCAACCTGTCTAAATCATAGTGGAGTTGGTTCCTTCAAGAAGAACTGCCTTCTAAAGTGAAAAAAAAATCATTTAAAAATAGGCAGCTTATAGCCCTTAGAGTTCAAATGCCTTCTGAAAAAAAAATAAACGTAAAAAAAAAATTCCCAAATGGCAGTCTTCAGCTCTTAAAGTTGATCTGCCTTCCGCAAGTAAAAAAAATGGTAAAAGTGCTTCAGCACAAACACAAATGGCTCAACAAGCCAGGGAATGGGCACATGGATCTCGCACACAGCAATCCAGCTTTGTGCAGGGGGTCAACACTGCAAGAGAGGTCCTTTACCCACAGGGTCCAGGAGACCCTCCAGAAAGAAGGATGTGGGACTAGGTCACCGAGGCCTTCACTGCCAGCAGTGTTGCCCCCACAACCCGTCTCCAGTGCCCAAGGCAGCTTCATGACCTGAGACCAGTGGTCAAGGTCAATGAAAGGTGTGATGCGGAGATGCCGGTGTTAGACTGGGGTGGACAAAAGTGAGAAGTCGCACAACACCAGGTTATAGTCCAACAGTTTTATTTGAAATCACAAGCTTTGCCGATTTGTATTCTTCACTTCACCTGACGAAGGATCAGCAGCTCCGAAAGCTTGTGATTTCAAATAAAACTGTTGGACTATAACCTGGTATTGTGCGACTTCTCACTAAGGTCAATGAATGCATTTTCAAAAGCCGTCTCCTACCAATTGCACCACCAAAATCACACACTGCTGAATGCCTTCTACCAGCCATGCTGCAGCCACTGGGGTAGCATGACTTCAATAGGATAGGCAAAGGTACACACAAGGCAGTCACTAAGAGAATGCATCAGGGTGATGAGTTGATTTCTTGATGTCATATTGGATGGATTGCTGTATAAAGTTGGATTGGAAAGTTTGTTTTGTGGTGTCTTTTATTTCAGCATCGTGGCCAAGAAGACGCTGTGATGGTCAGTAACAGAGAGAAGGTAAGGTATGGGAGTAATGTTGAAAGGGGAATTGGGGTTGTGGTACCTGCTACTGCAGGCAGATGATTCCATCCCGGATATCCCGGCCAGAAAGGGGCTGTCTGGGTTGCATCCTTCCTTATGCTTCCTCCTCTTCTGCATTTTCCTCTTCTGCATCTTCCTCTTCCCTCTGCGAGCGAATGCTGGAAATCTGAAGTAAAAGCGGAAATGCTGGAAATACTCAGGCATGTCAGGTAACATCTCAACATGAGGCGTGAACTCTGTTTCTAGATAACACGGATGCAGCCTGACCCGCTGAGTATTTCCAGCACTTTCTGTCTTCTCAGAAGCCTTTCTTTACCATCCGAGGCCTTGCAAGCATCCAGCAGCGCTCCCTGCATACGTTAAAGACTTTTAACATCAATTGCACTCAGTCACTACTACAATGAAAAAAAACAGTCCAAAAGCTTAAATGCAAATTTACCCGAAAGATGTGTGTTTCCCTTTAAATAGCACTGACAGCGTCTCTGTAGGTCTGCTGCACACTCGCTTTTCTGAGCGAGCTTAGGACCCAGCTTTAATTTCAGCGTAAAGGTCCAAGTTCGCAGAGCGTGACATTAAACCAGCGTTGCACGACGACTGATGTCACGCTCGACAGATTTGCAAGTCATGGGCCAGCGCTGCTACCGGCAGCGCTATGGACCTCACCAAAATGGTGGCCACGAGTCCCACGCCAGAGGCGGGCGGAAGTGAGGCAGCCGCCATTTTTTTCACGAGACGGGCCTTACCGGGTGGCGGTAAGTACCCAAATTTCTAGCCCAATGTCTATGACATAGTACCAGATTTACTACTTGAGTATCAAATTTGGAGACCATTCATTGTACCAAAAACGTCATTACATTTTTCCATTACAATTCAGAGAAACATCCAGGCCTACCTGCAAAATATTGTTTTTCTCTGTGGCCGTTGCATCATTTTCAACAAAAAATACTGCATTAGCAAACTTTTCATAATGTTTATACATTACATTGTCCAGTAGCTGTCTGAGAAATGTTAATGGGTGATATTACAGATATATTACTAACAAAATTTCATTCTCATAAATTTCATGCTTCGAATCTGCTCATTCCCATCATTTTGTTCGAAGGTATAAATTATGATGAAAGATGGGCACATATTCAACAAAAGAGGGAAAATATGGCTCAAGTATTCAAGTGGCAGCTCTGCTTATTTTACGGCAATGTTAAATAAAGGCCCTGAAATTCGCCTCTCCGGCTTGCCTACCGCGCCTGCCGTTGACCTCTGGGCCCACGGGAACTTCAGCTCCTGGGCCTGCTCCAAGTGCCAGCGCACAGTGCTTGCGTGTCCCAGGGGCGCAGTTAGTGCGATGCGTCCCCTGGGATCACGTGGGCCATGGAGAGCCAATGGCAGCAGACCATCTTTCATTCATAGATTTGACAGGAAGATCTGTCAAATCTATGAATTGAAATCGGCCCCAAAAGAACAGCTAAACTTAAAATAAATTTTAAAAAACCATCACATTTATAAAATAACTATAAGTTAAATAAATTAACTACTTTAAACAAAAATTTTAATTTTTTGAAAAAATTAAAATATTTTTTAACAGTGCTAAAAATAAACTTACCTTTCTTTAAAGTATCTAAAAAAGATAAACCTGTTGAATTTTTTTTTAAATGATACTTAATTAACCACTTACCTTGTTGAAAACGGGTCCTGCGCCTCCTTTTTAAAAGCGCAGGTTCTTCAATACTTACCCTCCCGTAGAAACCTGAAAAAAAAACTAAGTTTGCTGCGTGCGCGCAGCCTCTACCGCGCACGCGGTTCACCTATGAACCGCCCCCTTCACCAGACCGGAAGTTCCGGTTTCCCGCGCATGCGCAGTGCATACAGGAAACCGGCACTTCGGGACGCCTTACGGGTGAGTACTCACCCGGGAAGGACCGAATTTTTGGCCCAAAATATTTAGCATTCATGTACTAACAACTACTATTTTCTTTTGTGAGCCATAACATAAAGGCTGATTACAAAATTTTGGCAGCGCTTCTGCCTTTTTTGTTTTACCCCCATTTTTAGTTAAAAGAAATTCAGTTCAATCCATTCCCCTGGACTATTTCCGAATAAGTGGGGTGCTGGAATTTTCAAATGCAACTGTGCTCCATGATCTTATTGGAGTGGGATGTGGGCAGGAAATAGGATCCATAACAGACTACTCTGCTGGTACTGGAGTGCACAGGGTAGATCTTGGGGGTTATTTTGCCCAAGGGTGAAAACAGGTGCTAAATGGGTGCTGTATTGAGAAGACAGGCCTGTTTGAAAGTCTGGATTTAGAACACAATTTTGGTCCTATTTGCTCATTACCATCATTTGAACTTGCCTGGAGGTGCTAAACCAGACAGCTGCAAGTTTAGCACTCAAGTGCTGATTTGACATAATTTTCGTGGAGCAGTGTATGTGGGCTGGAAGGCACACAGCGGCACCTTGCAGGATGGCTCAGGGACCGAGGGAGATGGCGACAGGTTCACAGACGTGGCACTGGGGGCCCTGGTGAAGGCAGTCTGGAGAAGGGATGTCCTGTACCCGCAGGGGGGGAAGGATTCCACCTCGTCCTCCTGTCCCTCTCTCCTGCAGCAGCTGGTGCTGCTCTGCCTGGCCTCCTGTCCTCTTCCATTCCTCGACCAGACCAAAGGGGACCCCTAGCAAGATGCCCAGGACCAAGCACTCCCTTTCTCCTGCTGACTCCCATAAGGTGTCCAATAAGGTGGAGTAGCACAGCACTCTCTTTTTAGTTGAAGTCCTCAGAGAATTTGCAGAATAAATGTTGCTCGAGTGTTGGTGAAGTCTGGACAAAGTGTCCCAGAAAGTCTCCCAATGTGTTTTAGAGGTCCTCTTCACAGCTGCAGCAGTAAGTGAACATGAAATGGTAGCGCTTGAAATCCGCATTAGTGCCATGTTTACTCACAAACAGCTGGTCGCTGTTATGAGAGGGCGTTAGGATAAGCCACCGAAATACTGTGCATCTTCCTTAGTGAGTACTAGCAGGCAATTTAAGTGGCAATCAGCTGCTTAATGATCATCCGGGCGGCTGTTCCTAGTGCAATCGTTAACCCCTTTACCAAGATGGCGTCTTGCGCTAAATGCGGGCTAAACCACCGTTTCAACTCAAGACCCCACATTGGCCACCTCAGAGGATCGTCAGCGCCTTGACACGCTGCTGAAAGTCACCTCCCTTGACTTTGTGCAATTATGCAAAACGGGCGATAGCGAGTGGGCAACCCGTTTTTCATCGCTCCCCTTTTTTATTTCCACTGACATCAATAGTTTTACACTCTTGGACAAGATCTACCCCGATAGGTCCACATTTAAGTTCCATAGCAATAATGCTGGCTGTGGAGGAGGGCCCTGTCCATGTCTTGGAAAAATATCGCCGATCCTTCATCGTTGTTGGGTCAAAATCCTGGAACTCCCTCCCTAACAGCACTGTGGGAGTACCTTCACCACACGGACTGCAGCGGTTCAAGGCGGAGGCTCACCACCACCTTCTCAAGGACCATTAGGGATGGACAATAAATGTTGGCCTTGCCCACATCCCAGGAACGAATAAAAAAAGGTTAGAAAAAAACAGACTCAAGAAGATACAATTGAAACTATTATCCTTCTGTTCCCGGAAATTGAGGTAACTATTAATTCTTTCTGTACTTTACAGTTCTATTCCATAAAGTTACGAAATTAAATTGTTATTGTGAGCTTGATCTTTAGGTGTCTGAAACCACAAGACTCCATCTTTAGAGGGTCAACGCGGTACATGGATACATTCTTGTGTAAGGCAACATGGACATAGCCCTTCTCCACAGGGCTTTTCTGACATGCACTGAAATTATTAAAGGTATCACAATGGATGAGACTCCCTGTCAGAAGCACAGGGCTGAATTTTAATGGAGAAGTGGGTTTGGGAACGGGGTGTCTCCGAAGCGGTCGGGAAACCTGGGAGGGCGTGCTTTGCATGGGACGCCTCCGTTTCCCACCCGCAGCCAGCCAGATTGAGAGGCTGGCTGGCTCCGGGTGGATAGGCCTGTGGCACTAGGCCGCAGAAAGGAGGAAGGGAGGGATCGCATGAGGGCCGGTGGACAGCCAGAGGAGCAAGGGGAGGGCCAGAGCAGCAGGAGTTGTGTCGGTTGAGAATCGAGGGCCGGGACCAGCATGGGGTGGCGGGGGGGGGAGCAGGGAGCGGTCAAGTGAGGATCGGGGGCCGGAGAAATGGCAGGGCGGGTGGTTAGGAAACAATTGGCAGCCAGAGGATCAGATTGGCGGCCGGTGGAGTGGGAGGGGTTAGGGAATAATCGGCAGCTGGATAAGCAGTTGGCGGGGGGGGGGGGTTGTCGGCAGATCGGGGAGGGAGCGGCGGCAACAATCGGGGCTGGAGGAGAACTGGGGGGGTGGGGAGGGGGGAGGCCTCATGGGGGGGAATCGGAGGCTTGGGGGGGATCGAAGGCCTCATGGGGAGGGTTCTCCAATCATGGGGAATGGGTTAGGCAGGGACGCTGGATTCAGGAGGTAAGTGTAAAGGCAATTACCTCATGGATCAAGCAGTCCTCACCTTATTTTAGCTGGCAGGTTTCATGAGGCCTGCAAAATCCCCCCAGCTAAAGCTAAATTCAAAATGGAGGTCAAAGCAGCGGCTTCCAGGCTCATTATAATATTTAAATAGATGACTCATCTCCTGGGAGTGGTTTGGCTGCCCGCCCCCAGTCCCACCTCCGTTAAAACCGGAATTGGGCGGGTCAGAGGCGGGTTCTGGTCGGGATTCAGATTTTTAACATTTTAAGGTTAAAATTCCCCCAACAGTGTCAGAAAGTTATATCCAATGTGTTAACACACAGCCTACCCCGCTCCTTCCCTCTTTTAAATTATTTAGAGTAATTAGAATTTGAAATAGCGTATAAATAATCGTTCTTTTTTAATGTGCCTTATTATGTCAAAATTTTACACAAGTACTTCACACAGTGAACTATTTTTGAAGTGCAGTTACTGTTGATATTCAATGTTAAATACTGTCTCTTTAATATATGTGATAAAAAGAAAATTACTGTACCATCTGCTGTCACTCCCAAATTGCTGTGCAGGGCAATCATTTACTAATAGGATTAAAAGTTGCAGAGATAAGTATGGAAATATGTGAACAAATACTCCACAGAACATGTCAGTTCCAATCCTTTTGGGACCATGATAATGTGGTGTATGAATTGCAGCTATTTGAAGTTGAGTAATGTAGATTGCAATGTTGGATGGCTACCCTGGAGATTTTGTTAGATGATCTTCAACAATCAGGGAGAAACCTCACCGATTTATCTCCTCCTCGATTTTTGCTTACGGTTATTCATTTCCCCGGGGACATTAGACAAGGTAAGTACTTGGCAAATTGTATACAGTCCACTGGAAAGAGTGAGCTCAGTGTACAAACTAGCCTTTTCCCATTCCAATACATTAGCTGTGGAAATTTCCTTCGGGGCGGTGGGGGTGTCCCCACTTGTTCACCATAACTTCGGCTGAAGAGCTACAGAAACCCTGGAAAACTGGCGTAACCGCCATTTATCGGATATTATCTGACTTCTGTCCCTATGGGTTCCTCAAATGACAGGCTCAGAAAATCCTAGCTGCCCTCTCCACCCAATGCAACTGCTATTAGTGCAGTTGAGAGCCGGTGTGAGTCCCTTTGAGGCCTTCTAAAGGGCCCAAACTTTCACAAGAGTATGATAATCAATCCTAGAGGGCCTTCAATTACCTTCTTTAAGAACATAAGAACATAAGAATTAGGAGCAGGAGTAGGCCATACGGCCCCTCGAGCCTGCTCCGCCATTCAATAAGATCACGGCGGATCATCGACCTCAACTCCACTTTCCCGCCCAATCTCCAAATCCCTTGATTCCCCTAGAGTCCAAAAATCTATCTATCTCAGCATTGAATATACTCAAAGACTCAGCATCCACAGCACTCTGGGGTAGAGAATTCCAAAGATTCACAACCCTCTGAGTGAAGAAATTCCTCCTCATCTCAGTCTTAAATGGCCGACCCCTTATCCTGAGACTATGCCCCCTAGTTCTAGACACTCTAGCCAGGGGAAACAACCTCTCAGCATCTACCCTGTCAATCCCCTTCAGAATCTTGTATGTTTCAATGAGATCACCTCTCATTCTTCTAAACTCCAGAGAGTATCGGCCCGTTCTACCCATTCTACACAATCTCTCATCATAGGACAACTCTCTCATCCCAGGAATCAAGCTAGTGAACTTTTGTTACATCGCCTCCAAGGCAAGTATATCCTTCCTTAGATAAGGAGACCAAAACTGTGCACAGTACTCCAGGTGTGGTCTCACCAAGACCCTTTAGTCAGAGTGGCTCCGCTTGTCCTTGCCGGAGACCCCGTCCAAATTCCTGGGACGAGGTAATTTGCCAAGATGCGGCAGGCTTCAAGGCGCATCAGTGCCTGATGCCTCTGCTCAAGCCTATCTGCCCTCTGAATCCTCTGGAGACCCAAGTGGGCCAAATACATTTTTTTTTTTGATAATACTCTTTAGCTCCCACTGGAGACACTGATTAAAAGAAGGTATTCGAAGGCCCTGAAGGGTTGATTACCATACTCTTGTGAAAGTTTGGGCCCTTTAGAAGGCCTCAAAGGAACTCACGCTCGGTCTCAAACCATTTATCGGATATTATCTCACTTCTGCCCCTATGGGTTCCTCAAATATACAGGCCCAGGAAATCCTAGCCCACTGCCCCCCCCCGCCCCCCACCCCTCCATCCATACAACTGTGCAGTTGAGAGCCAGTGTGAGTCCCCATCGCTTGATGTCTGTGGGGGTGGGATGGGCGGTGGGTGCGGCAGTGGGGCGTGCAGAAGAGCCGCGCTTGGCCGCTCCCTATCGGAGTTTAACAGTCCGGTTCAAATGAAGCGGAATCTTAGTACAGCCGAGATCCAGCCCAGCCCCCGAGTGTAGATGTGACATATTCCCTCTCCATCCCCAGGAATTTTGGGGCCCACAGTTTATGAATGGCAAGAATCAAAGAACATAAGAAATAGGAGCAGGAGTAGGCCATTTGGCCCTTAGATCCTGCTCCTCCATTCAATAAGATCATGGCTGATCTTCTACCTCAACTCCACCTTCCCACACTATCCCCATCTCCTTGATTCCCTTAATATTCAAAAATCTATCGATCTCTCTCTTGGGCCTTAGTGCAAAACAAGCATTATCGTATCAGCTGCCCGCTATACTCGCTGCCCGATGTTCAGTTCCACTGATGAGAAATGAACTGAATATCAAGCGGGGCGTCTACCACCCAAGAGGAACTTCTACCCCTAAGTTTTAACAATGTCAACATGAGGGAGGTGGAGCAGCCCCCGATGTGGTGCTCTATATAAAAACAGCAATCAATGCACCTCCTGGGATCAGGGCCCCACTGAACCTAGGATAGTGGCAGATGGATGTGCCTCTCCCAAAACTGGATACTGTTAAACCGTGAAGATCATAGTGCATAGAATTAATTCCAACATGACAGGACCTTGTTTGCGTTGTCTAATAAGATGATGGACCTGGTTTAGAATCAGTGGCTGTAATGCCATATGCAGTTTATTAGCTCTGTAAACACTTTACAAAGTTACTTTTTTCAGTGTAATGCAATGGCGTGGTTGCTCTTTCTAGTGCAAGTTCTGACATAGGAAATAGGAGGAGTAGGAGTAGGCCATACGGCCTCTCGAGCCTGCTCCGCCTTTCAAACAGATCATGGCTGATCTTCGACCTCAACTCCACTTTCCTGCCTGATCCCCATATCCCTTTATTCCCTTAGAGTACAAAAATCTATCGCTCTCTGTTTTGAATATACTCAACAACTGAGCCTCCACAGCTCTCTGGGGTAGAGATTCCAAAGATTCACCACCCTCTGAGTGAAGAAATTTCTCCTCATCTCAGTCCTAAATGGCCGACCCCTTATTCTGAGTCTGTGACCCCTGTGTTCTAGACTCCCCAGCCAGGGGAAACATGCTCCCTGCATCTACCCTGTCAAGCCCTGTAAGAATTTTGTATGTTTCAATGTGATCACCTCTCATTCTTCTAAACTCTGGAGAATATAGGCCTAGTCTACTCAATCTCTCCTCATAGGACAATCCCTCCATCCCAGGAACCAGTCTGGTGAACCTTTGTTGCACTCCCTCTATGGCAAGTATATCCTTCATTAGGTAAGGAGACCAAAACTGTACACAATACTCCAGGTGTGGTCTCACCAGGGCCCTATATAATTGCAGTAAGACATCTTTACTCTTATACTCAAATCCTCTTGTAATAAAAGCCAACATACCATTTGCTTTCTAATTGCTTGCTGTACCTGCATGTTAACTTTCAGAGATTTGTGTACAAGGACACCCAGGTCCCTCTGAACACCAACATTTCCCAGTCTCTCACCATTTAAAAAATACTCTGCTTTTCTATTTTTCCTACCAAAGTGGATAACTTCACATTTCTCCACATTATATTCCATTTGCCATGTTTTTGCCCACTCACTTAGCCTGCCTATATCCCCTTGAAGCCTCTTTGCATCCTCCTCACAACTTACATTCCCACCTAGCTTTGTATCATCAGCAAACTTGGATATATTACTTTTGGTCCCCTCATCCAAATCATTGAGATAGATTGTGAATAGCTGAGGCCCAGGCACTGATCCTAGCGGTACCCACTAGTTACAGCCTGCCAACCCAAAAATGACCCGTTTATTCCTACTCTCTGTTTTCTATCCGTTAACCAATCCTCAATCCATGCTAATATATTACCCTCAATCCCATGAGCCCTAATTTTGTTTAATAACCTCTTGTGTGGCACCTTATCGAATGCCTTCTGAAAATCCAAATACACCACATCCACTGGTTCCCCCTTATCTATTCTGCTAGTTACAATCTCAAAAAACTCTAACAGATTCGTCAAACATGATTTCCCTTTCATAAATCCGTGTTGACTCTGCCCAATCCTATTATTATTTTCTAAGTGCCCTGTTACCACATTCTACCATTTTCCCTACTATTGATGTCATACCATCTGGTCTGTAGTTCCCCGTTTTCTCTCTCCATCCTTTCTTAAATAGTGGGGTTACATTTGCTACCTTCCAATCCGCGGGAACCGTTCTAGAAACGATGGAATTTTGGAAAATGACAACCAATGCATCCACTATCTCTATAGCCACCTCCTTCAAAACCCTAGGATGTAGGCCATCAGGTGCAGAGGATTTATCGGCTTTCAGTCCCAAAAATTTCTCCAGTGCTATTTTTTTACTAATACTACTGTAATTTCTTTCAGTTCCTCATTCTCGCTAGAGCCTTGGTTCTCCACTATTTCTGGGAGGTTTTTTGCGTCCTCTTATGTGAAAACAGACACAAAGGCTGCAATTTTGCCATAGGAGGCGGGTTCGCGTCGGATTGGCTGGTTGGTGGGTTCCGGTCCTGCTGCCGGTTTCAGCCGCACTGAAATACCGATTTTGACTTATCTGGACTTGTTAAGCCCGCCGTGCGCGCTACCCAGCCCAATCGGTGGGTTCTGGTCAGCTGCTCGCCTCTGCTGACTTCTTCCATCCAGCTGCATTTAAGGGGCCCGTGCAGCCTTGTGGTGTTTCATTCACATTCTGCTGCTTCTCAGTGTTACTGATAGCGAGATGACTGCTTCAAGACCCGAAGGCTTCTCCCAGATTTGATGATGACTCCCTCCATGCTCTTGTGGAGGGAGTGCGAGAGTGCCAGGTGGTTCTGTTCCCCTCAAATGGACGGAGGAAGCCTCCTCAGCAAACCTAGGCAGCTTGGCTGCAAATTGCTGAGGAGGTGAGCGTCAGGTCTTTGTGCTCACACACCTGGGTTCAGTGCAGGAAAAGATTCAATGATCTGCTACGCTCAGCAAAAGTGAGTATAACATCACATTTACCTTCAATCTGTTCCCCATCTCTTCTCATCACCAGCACTCTGCATTATCAACCTACTCCTGCACAGCCCACTTTACCCTTACATCCTTAACCATCCCTCTCTCTATGTACAGACTCACTCCACCATTCTACTATGCACCCCTCACACTCGCTCTCACTGTTATGTAATGGCAACAACTAACAACGCACAGGGAGGGCTCTTGGTATTGCCACCTCACTCCATCTTTGTCTCCCTCTAAGCATTTATGCTATGGATTCTCTGCACTCACTCCAACATTCTCACTCAAACTCCACTTGTGTCCCTCATTGCAGGAAAAGAGAGCCCACAATAAGAGGGAGAGGCGGCGGACAGGAGGAGGGCCACCTTCCATGGCGCACTTAACCACCGCTGAGGAGGCTACTATCGAGATCGTCGGAGGTGCTGAGGAGCTGGAAGTGGGGGATGGAGAGACGGGCACAGTAGAGCAAGCTGGGGACAGAATAGATATGCAACCCTCTCATTTAGATTTCATGAGTGACTGATATGGCATCTGATGTTCATACAGATTGAGTTCTGATCATATGCACAATGGGATGTGTCTGCTATGTTAATATGACATGTCTAACTCATGCCTTTACTCCCCCACAGGACCATCGAGAGCCCCACTCCTCACTGTCCAGGAGGAAGAGTCGGCCGACTCCTCAGAGGAAGCTGCAGCCTCTGAGGGCGCAGCATCAGCAGAAATGAGTGCACCCAGCACCAGCGCAGAGATGCACACCTCGGTGGGTCATTTGCGAGATAGACTAGTGTTCTCACCTGGTGTATCACAGCTCACAAGTGAGCATCAGCTGATGGTGGAGACAGGGACAGCAGAGGAGAGTCCTCGTCGGAGGTCACAGGATGCTCCTAGCTCTGCTCAGCTGCATGTGGACGCTGTGCCTCTGGGGCCATCCAGAAAGAGAGCGGTGCTGGAACTTCAGGAACAAGTGCAGGAGGCTCTGACTGGGTTTGCAACCACTGTAACTGTGAGTGTGCAGAGAATGGAGGAGTCCATCTCAAACATAAGCAATGTCGTGGTGCACGCAATGGCGAATGTAGGTGCCACCATGGAAAGGATGGCAACCTCCATGGAGGAAATAAATCACCAGACTCAAATGAACATGGTGACTCTTCTAAATAGATGGTCTGCTATTCAGGATAGATGGGCATCTATTGAGGAGAGGAACCAGAGGTACATGGACGTCCCCATTATGAGGACTGTCAGTACAGAGCATGGTCCTCATGGCCCCACTGATGTGCAGCAAGGTGCTGTCCAGCCACTTGCTAGCAGTGAAGTGCGGACGACCCATGAGAGGGATGTTGATGGTCGACAACAAGGAAGTGTGGGCTCCTCTCCAAGCGCTCACACTCCCATGCCACTGCGGAGCCCTCGGTCAGAGCCCCAGATTCCTCACCCAACTGAGATGGCCATCTCAGCCCCTGCACAGCCTCAGGAGGAGCAGACTGTTGTGGAGCCCTCACAGCCTCGCAAACCCAGAGGACACCCGCCAAAGGTGTCGAAGCAGGTGCAGCATAAAAGTGAGCAAGGTGCCTCTACATCTGCTGAAACCACAGGGGAAACACCACGTAGAAGCACGTGTAAGAGAAAGTTAACACAAATAATCACAAGGGTAGTCACTTGGGTGTTTTGATCTAATACAAAGTTATGTTCGTCATCGTTATTTCAATTGTATTAAAGAAATGCGATGGCAAAGATTCAAAGAGTTGGCCTATGTATGCTCAGAAATAGAAGCTGCACAGTGAGGGGTCAGGGCACCTTTCAACTGTAATGATGGTGGTGAGAGTGATAGGAAATCACAGTTTATTGTACAGATGCTGTATGGTGTGTTAAGAAGGTGGCAACCACATGTGTTTGATGCATAAACTTACGCGAATCTGGCATAGATTAGTGTGTCCCTTGCCTCACAGCCAGCAATGTGCTCGCATGCTGGTGGAACTGGCACATCCACCCTAATAAGGTCTTCCTCATCTGCTGCCTCCTCCTCCTCTGAGAAGGAGGCTGTGCGCTGAGCCACTTGTTCCTCAGGCAATGGTAAGCCACGCTGCTGTGCGATGTTGTGCAGGGCACAGCAGACCACGATGATTCTGGACACCCTGGCTGGTGTGTACTGTAGGGCTCCACCAGATCTGTTGAAGCATCTGAATCGCATTTTGAGCAAGCCGATGGTTTGCTCTATGATGCTTCTGGTGGAAATGTGGCTCACATTGTAGCGCTCCTCAGCTTCGTTTGATGGCCTCCTCATCGGTGTCATTAGCCACCTCTTCAAGGGATAGCCCTTGTCTCCAAGTAGCCATCCGGAAAGTTGGGTTGGCGGATTGAACAGCTGAGGCACAGTGGACTGCCGCAGGATGAACAAGTCATGGCAACTGCCAGGGTACTTTGCGCAAACATGCATAATGTCCTTCCTCTGGTTACACACCAGCTGGACGTTAAGGGAGTGGAAGCCCTTGCGGTTCACAAATACAGCTGGGTTGTGATGGGGGGCCCTAATGGCCACGTGTGCAGTCTACGACGCCCTGCACCTTTGGCAAGCCTGCCATATTTGCAAAGCCAATCGCACGGGCAGTTACACTTGCTTCATCCGTAGAGAAGTGAATGTAATTGTGCGCCTTTGCAAAGAGGGCATCGGTTACCTGCGTGATGCAAGAGTGTGCGGCCGACTGGGAGATACCGCTGATGATCCCAGGAAGGACCCTGAAGCAAAGAAGTTGAGTGCGGTGGTGACTTTGACAACCACTGGTAAGAAGTGTCCACCCGCTTCTCTAGTCTCCAGGTGTTGGTGCAGCATTGCGCAGATGTCAGCGACTACCTCTCGCGGAAGTCTCAGCCTCCTTTGGCACTGCTGCTCACTCATGTTGAGGAAGCTCATCCTCGGCCTGTAAACCCTGTGTTGGGGGTATCTCCTGCGGCGCGGTGCAGCCCTGCGCTGACGCCCTCTGCCCTGTGCAGCATCAGGTGAGTGAGGAGGAGGTTGGCGCTCCTGTTGTTGCTGCTGCTGTTGTGCCCGGTTCTGCTGCTGCCACGGCTGCTCTTCCTCCGATTCTGAAGACCAGGATGAGAGGGTATAAATGGTTCCCATTCTGCTGGTATATATCTCAGTTGAGGAATAGATGTTATAATTGCTCAGTCAATGTGGGGAGAGGGCTTTCCAAGGAGGTCACAGTGCATATGGATCTCAGTTTAAACACTTACAAGCTCAATAGACCTGCAAAATGTGTTCCAACACCTCAAAACACAAAGTTCTGGCATCTGAAAGTCAGCCATGTTACAAGTCTGCTTTTATACTGCAGGTGCAGCTGTCAACTATTCAGCTACTTGCTGAACCCGGCACAATCAACTGGCGTGTTTGTCGCACGACGGGCAACACGCTGAAAATGTAGTAAAATGGGAAGAGCCTCTTAAAATCGGATTATCTAGGCAGTTAACAAGCTGTAAACTCACAGACCCGACACTTTGTCTTCCCTAAGGGCCCCTTTACTACAAGGTTATTAATTAACCCTTTCTCATTGCACAATACTAGATCTAAAATAGCCTGTTCCCTAGTTGGTTCCTCAACATACTGATCTAGAAAACTATCTTGCATACATTCCATGAATTCGTACTCCACACTATTACTGCAAATTTGGTTTGCTCAGTCTCTTAGGGGAATTTTGCCAGCCCTGGAGAGGCGGGCACTGCCGGGAAAATGGCAGAAACTGGGAGCGGGTACCAACCCCGCTCCCAACCTGACTCCGTGCCATCTTCCTGGGAGGCGGGTCCCAGACTTGCGCAGGGGCCCGTCTCCTAGAGGGAGGAAGGGGATTACAGCCACTTAACTGCCTGTTAACAGGCTTCCTGACGGCTGTGAACCTCGCCAGGGTCAGCGAGGTGAGCAGTGGGTCTGCGGGGGTGAGAGGGGTCGAAAAGTGCGCTGTGGAGGAGAGAGAATTTTTGACAGATGAAACGTCATACGCTGACATCCTCTGTCACTGGTTTTCCCTTAATTGGCCGGCTAAGCCCGCAGGGCGGGCTTAACAAGGTCAATCAAGGGAAAATAGCTCGGGTTGGCTGGACGTCGTTGGGGCCAGACTGAAACCTGACAAGCAGCAGTCCCGCCCCCAACGTGTCCCCCATTGATAAAATCCAGCCCAACATGTAGATTAAAGTCCCCCATGATTACTGTATTACCCTTGTTACATGCGCTTCTAATTTCCTGATTTATACTCTGCCCTACATTAGAGCTACTGTTTGGGGGCCTATAAACAACTCCCACCAATGTTTTCTGCCCCTTGCTGTTTCTTAGCTCCACCCAAACTGATTCGGCTTCTTGATTTTCAGAGCTAAGATCCTCTACTGTCTTTATCCCATCCTTTATTATCAAGGCTACCCCTTCCCCTTTTCCATTTTTCCTATCCCTTCTAAAAGTCATGTATCCTGGAATATTTAGTTCCCAACCTTGGTCACTTTGCAACCACATCTCCGTTATGGCTATTAGATCAAACCTGTTAATTTCTATCTGTGCTATTAATTCATCTATTTTGTTGTGAATGCTTCATGCATTCAGATATAGTGCCTTTAGCTTTGACTTTTTTTCTATTTTTCCTTGATGTCACCTTAGTCACTGATGCCCTATTACCTGTTACTCTCTCTGCCCCTTCCTGACCCACTTTGCTTATTTTTACCCAAAACACTGCTCTGCTCTAGTGCCTGACATTTCTCTCGCTGCTTTTAAATTGACTCTTTCATTAATCCTCCCACCCCCCCTTCATTAGTTTAAAGCCCTGTCTACTGCCCTAGTTATTCGATTCGCCAGGACACTGGTTGCAGCCCGGTTTAAGTGGATCCCATTCCAATGGAACAGTTCCCTCTTTCCCCAGTACTGGTGCCAGTGCCCCATGAAACAAAACCCCTGCCTCCCACACCATTCTTTGAGCCATGCATTTAACCTTCTAATCTGTTTATTCCAATGCCAATTGGTACGTGGCTCAGGTAAAAATCCAGAGATTATTACCTTTGAGGTTCTGCATTTTAATTTGGCTCCCAACTCCTCAAACTCTCTCAGCAGAACCTCATTCCTAGTTCTACCTATGTCATTGGTTCCTACATGTACCACGACAACTGGATCTTCCCCTTCCCACTCCAAGTTCCTATCCAGCCATGAGGAGATGTCTTTAACCCTGGCACCGGGCAGGCAACACAACCTTCGGAACTGCTGGTCGCAGCTGCAGAGAACAGTATCTATCCCTCTAACTATACTGTCCCCTACCACAACTACATTCCCTTTCACTCCCCCACTTGAATGGCCTCCTGCGCCATGGTGCCATGGTCAACTTGCTCATCCGTTCTGCAGGCTTTTCCCTCATCCACACAGACAGCAAGAACCTCATACCTGTTGGATAAGGACAAATGCCAGGGCTCCTCCAGCACTTGGGGTCCCCTTACCTGCCTGAGTTGCAGTCACACCCTCCTGTCCCTGACCACTAACCAGATCTGTATCACTACCTAACCTAAGGGGTGTGACTGCCTCCTGGATCAAAGTGTCCAGGTAACTCTCCCCCTCCCTGATGCCCCACAATGTCTGCACCTCAGACTCCAGCTCAACAACTCTGAGCTGGAGTTCCTCAAGATGCAGGCAAACTGTAAACGTGGTTGTCCAGGATCACAATGCTCTCCACAAACTCCCATATGCTGCAGTGGAGGCACACTACCTGCACTGCCATCCCTATATGACCTTGTTCTATTTAATTAAATGTAATTAAATTTGTATTTAAGTAACTCCATTTACAATTTAGTTTCTTGACTACTTAATTGATTTAGATTAAGTTATGGGTAATGAAATTAAATATCTACCTGTAACACAAAGCACTACAAGTAGTGTAGGCAAAAAGCATCAACTCCTTCCCCCTCTTCTCTGAATTCCCACTCTTTCCAAATTCCCAAATGAAATATTCTGTTTACATGCACTCCGTTTAATTCCACTCTGTGCCCTGCAGAACTGTTTACTTTTATACTCTAGGAGCCTAACCAAATTTACAAGTGTTGACTCAGCTCCCCTGCTCCCTGTGATTAATGCCAATTGAAGACAAACACTTACAGCTGACTGACTGTTAACTGCCACTGGCACGCAGCTTCTGTTAACTACAGTTTTTAAAGTTCCAGGTTTAATTCAAAATGTGAAACTAAATTTCACTATTTACACCTTCTACTTACCCAATACTTACCAGAAATTCCCACTCTTTCCAAATTCCCTAATGAAACACTCTGTTTAATCCCACTCTGATCGGGATACATAATGAAGAACCAATATTCTGAGCCAAAACTAATATGAAAGGCTTGAAAGCTCGTCAAATTAAAAAAACGCTGCTTAATAATTAACATGTCTTTCTTCATCTCTCAACATCAGGGGGGAGAAATTGAGTCACGCCCCCTTTGGAGCGCTAGCTTCGCCGGGGCACTACTTTTCCCAGAAAAATTAGCGCCCCCCATGGCCGAAATTGAGTGGTAGCGCCCCAAGAGGGAATATCACAGTACTACGTGCCGCGGTGTTGCATGCCTTCCTCCCCTTCTTTGGACCACGGGGATATCACCTTACCAGGCAATGACTGGGAGGTTGATGAGGCCTCCAGGTCATCTAACTTTGACTGGCACCACCCCACTCATGCAATAACCATGTAACCACTCGTGGTTGGAGCGCACAGTAGAGTATATTGATGAAGTTAACCAACACGTGGCAAAGAATTTAGGGAAATCTAAAAACCAAATCAAGAAATACTTTGACCAGAAGGTTCGACCTTTTGAATATCAGATAGGTGATAAAGTCATGGTGTTGAATTATGGGAAAAATATAAATGCGTTTGACCCCAAATGGAAGGGACCCAACTCGATAGTGGATACATTGAATCCAGCTGTGTATTTGGTTCAGTACCCTAAAGGGAGAGTGGAAAAGGCAAAAGTAACTAAATGGTACCATATCAATCAGTTAAAGACTGTGAAAGAATAAATACTGCACTTTCTTTTTCCTCCAGGTGGCCAAAATGGCTGGACTCAGACGCATAATGGGACTTCTGATGCTCGTTGGTATCGACCAGACTTCGAATTTTAGCATCATCCAGAAAGGAGTCAAGATGTCAACCGACGATATGTCATCATGGGAAGCGGCTTCAGGAGATGGATGCGATATGACTGTGTACTGTGATTATTGCGAACCCGATAATACGACCGATGGGACTCCTTGTTTACAGGCCAGGGAGGGCGAAGAGATTAAAATAGAGTGTCTATGTACTAAAGACAATGTTCAAGTAACCCCAAAGTTTCAATTAGGAAAATGAAAGTTTGTAGATCTAGGGTTCGGATTCGACAAAGCGGTTGAGATTACACCAAATAGTGTGGGGATTCTATATCTGGGACAGAGTTTGAATACACTGAATTGGCCCAAAATAGGTAAAAGACATAGGGGAATGATAGGATGTTTCAATGTGGAACACAAAGAGAGACCCAGGCAAGGACAAATACTACAGATGGAAATCAGGGGAAGAACAGAGGAGATAAGGTTACAAAGGAAAAGCGACAAGCATAAAAATAAGAGATGCCCATTAATAACAAAAGGACCATCAAACGGATTGGTTGTCACCCGTACCTATGAACAATTGTATAGTGATGTTGTTATGAAATTATTCCGGTAATCTTTAATTTTACAGGTATTCTCTTTCCCGGAAATTTATGTCCTACAGGATACCACGGATATTATGACCACTTGGTGAGGAAAATGGTAAAGGATTTTTTAGATAAGAACCATGCCCAGGACAGATGGGGTTCGTGGGATGCAGAACAGACTTACGTAATGGTCAACATTTCAGGTCATAATAGTAGCCACTTGAGAACAAAGAGAGGCCTGGGAGAATGGTTCGGGATAGGAGCCACCGCAGGAACCGCTGCCTTGAACAGGGTAAAAGTGAGAAGTCGCACAACACCAGGTAATAGTCCAACAGTTTTATTTGAAATCACAAGCTTTCGGAGCGGCTGCTCCTTCGTCAGGTGAAGTGAAGGTTGCACCGAATATAGTGGGGTTTACATGTGCAGGTGCGATGTCAGGACACCCAGTCGGCCCGCCTGTGGGTTCACACTAGACTCACACTCACCCCTCTGTAGTATGAATGTGCAGAGGTGGGGATTAGACCAGATAAATTACGTTTATCTACAAATGGGCACCTATTGCGTCACCACTCGTGCTTAAATCATACCAGCATGGGCAGGATGAATGTCCAATAGACTATCCTACCTTTTGCTTTAAACCCACACAAACGGTCCGAATAGGCAGTCAAACCCTCCTACCGGTAATAATTCACAATATTACCGAACTAAGAGTGAACTTTTCAACGCAAGCAGAAGCCCTGAGAGCAGTGGTTAACTTTGGACATCCAATTCCACCCCTATCCCTAAATCTTAAAGCCATTATAGAGAGAACTTCAACTTCACAAATACACTTAGTCCAGATGCAACAAAGCAATGATAGAATCCAGAGAGAGATTATGACCCTAGGGAGTAGCAGTTGGTGGGGAAACCACATATAACGTGGGACAGCACCCACTGAACAGAATGATTTATATGGCAATCCTACCCATCCAAATTATATTAACATTTACTGTATTGATTATGATATGTTATCTGCGTAGGGTAATCCGTAGAGTTTCTCGGCGTGCTATAACTATGCATAACTTAGACTTACAGCAATGTAGATTGAGGTAGTCGAGGAATCAATGTTTAAAACATTTCATCCATGAGGTGGGGATTTGTACGAAAAGCTGATATTTAAAGATATTTAGTAGATGAGAATCATATATGTATAACTTTAAGTATAGCCATTGACCAAATAATATTACCCATAATTACTCCTGGGTAACTAGAACGCTAAGACTTGTTCAAAATGTAGCTGCAGACAGTTCAAAAGCAGTTTTGACTAAGTTCTGATAACAAACAGCCACAGACTGCAAGTGAAGGTCAAATCATTAAATTGCTAAGAAAAACATATTATAATGCTGTTAGAACTTCGAATTCGCTTAACAAAACTAATTGCAACAATATTTAAAGGATAATTAGTATAAATTCCAATAAATGAGAGAGATCAGGGAAGTTAAGGTATTTATCTGGTAGATTAAAGTGAGATAGTCTGGATACATCAAGACTAGTGAAACACCAATGAAATGATCTGGGCCTTTGGTATAAAGGCCTTGTACTGCTTGAGGCATGAAATGAAAGAGATATGGTAAATTCCAATGGGATGAAAAGCTATAAACAAGATAACACGACAGCAGAACAGGGTTAGTGGAAATGTACTGGAAAAGGAGTGGCCAGGTTACTAGCCTTAACCTGAGTGACAATGGTATTTTGACCATTAGAACCAATTAAAGAAGGTGATTTTGTTAAAAAACCATATATGGACACTGGCCAACCGAACTGTTGATAAGGAATGGGTTAAAACCTCGATATTCAAAGAACAGTTTCACACAGAAATTTGCTGCGAAGATAAGGAACAGACCTGCGATGACGTTGCCTGTGTCCGAAGGGCTCCAGGGACCGAGGGCTGCGAGCTATTCGTTACTATCGCCTAATGTTAAGTATTGATTACGCTGTAAGCTTAATAAATCTGATCTATTGCTCAAACATACTGGCTGCTGCCTATTGGTGTCTTGTCCAAGAACTCTGAGTGTTCATTACTGATTGACTCACAGAGGAGAGAGATGAAGAGGTTAGGAGAGGTTTATTTCTAGTTCTGACGAAAGATCACCGGCCTGAAACCTTAACTCTGCTTTTCTCTCCACAGATGCTGCCTGGCCTGCTGAGTATTTCCAGCATTTTCTGTTTGTATCTCACTTATTACTAATTGCCTTCTTTTTCCAATGGATCATACCGCTGCACATTCCATCCTCATTGCATGAAGTGTCTGATCTACACGCCACACCTACAGACCTCCAAATCCCACTCTTCATTTTGATCAGCCAGTTCACTGTCTCATATTTACCTCCTGGTGAAATGCATGATGTCACTACTGATGCACACATGTTCTGACAGGGAATGTGATTTTTTTGTATGTGATTACATATGGTTGCATTTACTCGTCTGGTGAATTTGCTTGTACTGAATCAGAAGCTTCTTACATTTGTCAGCTTGCCTAAGTTATAACACTCTCGCCACTGGGTCAGGACATTTTGGGTTTGAGGCCCCACACCCAGGCCACAGTTAGAGTACTGCATGCAATTTTTTGAAATCCTATTATAGAAAGTACATTAAAACCACAGGCAACGTGCAGCGTAAGTTCAGCAGGATGACGCCAGGGATGGTGAACTATAATCATGAGGGAAGACTTGAGATACTGTTATTATTTCCACTGACAAAGATGGCAGAGAGGCGATTTAATACAGGCTTTTGAAACTATGAAGTGTTTTGATAGACGGAATAGGAAAAGACTTTGGCCGCGAAATTCGGCACGTTAGCGTCGGCTGCTCTGGCCAGTTTGAAGCAAAAAATGGCGGCCGCCTCGCTTCCGCCCACTTCCGGTGTGGGCCGCGCTGGTCACCAGCTGGGAATGGCGATAGCGGGGGTGAGGCATGAGTGCGTCGGCAGTATGCAGAGTAGGTAGATCGTGACGGCAGTCAGCACGCAACGCTGATTTGACGCACGACCTGCCATTTTGGACGTCGCCGCTCCAATCAACGCCCTCTCCTAAACACGCACGGCTGATGGTGCGTTCAGCTGCACGAGGGACCCCCCTCCCACCAGCGCTATTTAAAGGGACACATCCATCTTGACGGTAAGTTGATTATTTCTCTTGTACTGGCTCTGGCAGAGTTTGTATGAACACTGGGTTGCTGGAAGACATTTATAAAGTTGGTAAAGTATCCAGGGAGTGCTGCTGGACGTTGGGAAGGCGTTGGCTGCTACTGGAAGGCTTCTGACACCACAACTTGCTCCCAGTCATGGAGGCTCTAGTTGCCGTCCCCCTTGGGTTGCAGCATGATGGAATGGAGCAGAGGCAGCAAAGAAGACAAGCTGCTCACAGAGGAAGGAGGAGGAGGAGGGGGAGGTGGGCTCTCAGAAGGAGGCCTTACCCACCTTGGGTCTTCAGGGAGCACTTCTCCTACCTGCACCTAAGCCAGGAGCAGTGTGTTCGGAGGCTCCGCTTCACCAAGGCGGTGATCACAGAACTCTGCCACCTCTTGGAACCAGCCCTGCAGCCTCAGAGCAGGGCAATGACAGCGCTGCCAGTGGCCCTCAAGGTGACTGTGACCCTGAATTTTTCCCCAGCAGATCTTTCCAGGTTGGAGCAGGCAACATAGCAAAGATATCGCAGTTCACCGTCCATCGCTGCATCCAAGAGGTCATAGAGGCTCTGTGCTCCAGGAGAAGGGACTTCATTGTCTTCTCTCTGAACAGAGAGAAGCAGGTGGAGGAAAGCGCACATGACTTTGCCAGGATAGCGGGCTTCCCCATGGTGCAGGGCATCATCGACTGCACACATGTGGCCTTGCGGGCGCCGCATATCAATGCTGAGATGTACCGTAACTGCAAAGGCTACCACCCTCTTAATGTCCAGATGGTGTGCGACCACGCCCAGCACATCATGATGGTGAAATCCCGGTATGTTGGCAGCAGTCATGATGCCTTCATCCTGCGCCAGTCCGCTGTGCCAGCAGTCTTCCAGCCACCACGTCAAACATGAGGATGGCTGCTAGTCGACAAGGGTTATCCGCTCTGCACCTGGCTCATGGCTCCCCTCTGCAACCCCACCACTTGTGGCCAGCATTCACATAATGACAGCTATGCTGCCATGAGGAACTTCATTGAGCAGACCATCGGGGTGCTGAAGCAACGGTTCCGCTGCCTACTCATTAGAGCGGGTGTCCCATTTCGTGGTGGTCTGCTGTATGCTTCACAACTTGGCCATCATGAGGGTGCAGCCCTTGCCACCACGGGTTCCATGACCATTTCAGGAGGAGAAGGAAGAGGAAGAGGAAGCGGAGAAGGAGGAGGAGGAGGAGGAAGGGAGGATGCAGCCTGCAAATCCACAGCACATTCCGGACGGGCTGTCCGTGGGCACATCATCAGACTTTGGTTCCCCTGATCCCCATTGCTCAACGTTTCCCCATCATACCATCCCTCTGACACAGAACTTCACAGCGTCCCATTAGGCACAATGCTGAAATGAAAGCCATCACAAAACAAATATTCCAAACGTAATTTATACATGATTAATTCCAATATTACATTACAAATAGTGTCTGTCTTTTGTGTTCCTTTGCTGATTCTAGTGCTCCTACGCAGTACCACCCCAGTGGCTTCAGCATGGCTGGTGGAAGGCTGCTAACTTTCAGTGGGGGAGACTGCAGATGTCCTTGCAGGATGACGTTGAGCAGCACTGGGCCTAGAATCCCCAGCTATAGAATCACCACCTTGGTCTGGGCAGTAGCAGTCTGGGCTGGCTGACTGACAGGCAACAGCAAGGGCACTGGAGGAGTGGCAGTGGTGGGAGGACGAATGCTGTCATCCTGAGAGAGTGATGCGGAGATGCCGGTGTTGGACTGGGGTGGACAAAATTGAGAGGTCGCACAACACCAGGTTATAGTCCAACAGTTTTATTTGAAATCACAAGCTTTCGGAACTATCGCTCCTTCCTCAGGTGAAGTTTTTTTTTTTTTTTTTTTAAAGCTTTTCGTTTTACATACAGACGGCAGCTTTTGACACGTTAGAACCCCTGCGACTTCACCTCATTGTCTCAGTTGTATCTTGCTATGTCTTTTGATGTGGTACCTTCCTGGCTGACTTAATTAACTTTATCACACCTCGGCAGATAGTCAGGATGATTTAATTTATTGGTCTGCAATTGTAAAGTACACATGCTTTTTTTTTCCATCTATATATGCTCTGACGATTCTGTATCCAATTTACTTCACCTGAGGAAGGAGCGATAGTTCCGAAAGCTTGTGATTTCAAATAAAACTGTTGGACTATAACCTGGTGTTGTGCGACCTCTCAATTTTATCCTGAGAGAGGACAGCAGGTTCTTGCTCCACGAAGCCACTGCCACTCCCCCGGGGCGGCGTCTCAGCATTCCAAGCTATCTGTTGGAGGACAGATTGCTGAACTGCTGTAAGACCCTGCAAGCCCCTTTCCACACTCGTAAACCCAACCACGATGGCAGCAGTCGAAGCTTGCATGGCAGCAAGCTGACTCTGCAAGACAGAGGTCTGAGCTTCCAATGCAGCATTCAGATGTTGGGTCACTTCCACTTGTGCTGCAATGGAAGCTGCGACATCGCCCATCACACCCGGCATCATGGTTGGGTCCACAAGTTCTCTAATGGACATGCCCATCACTTCCATCCTGGAAATCATGGTCTCCAAGTTCCACGCAAAGCCTATGTAATATTGAAGCCGGACTCCTCCATGCTCCTTGACAGTAACAAGAAGCTCTCTATCAGGCCTGCCATTGCACCAAGCATTTCTGTATGTGTGCCCTTCACCCTTCTTCTGAAGGCCGCCACATTGAAGTCCTCATCTAAGTCTTGTGCAGCAGAACCCGTGAGCAACCTCGCCCTCTGGGGAGCTGGCACCTGCGCTACCCTTTCCCCCTGCCCTTGCTGCAGGCCTTGCATGCCTGGTGACTCACCACATGCAGATCCCGCCTCTATACAACCCGCTAAATTATGCGCAGTGCCATTTTCTGAGCTGGTGCCTGGGAGCGTCAGATTGAGTGAAGTGCCTCTTCTTCTTCATCACTCTCTTCCTTTACTTCTTGCTGCATAGGCTGGGCGACTGTCAGTTCTTGGGTATCATAGAATAGTACAGCACAGAAGGAGGCCATTCAGCCCATCGAGTCTGAGCCGTCTCTTTCGAAGAGCAATCCAGTTAGTCCCACTCTCCCACTCATCCCTGCAATTTTTTCTCCTGCAAGTATTTATCCAATTCCCTTTTGAAGGCTACTATTGAATCTGTATCTACCACCCTATCAGGCAGTGCATTCCAAATCCTAACCACTCATATGTAAAAAAGTTTTTCCTCATGTCATCGCTGGTTCTTTTGCCAAGCACCTTAAATCTGTGCCCTCTCGTTATCGACCCTTCAGCCATTGGAGACAGTTTCTCTTTATTTACTCTATCTAAACCCTTCATGATTTTAAACACCTCTATCTAATCTCCTCTTTGCCTTCTCTGCTCTAAGGAGAACAACCCCAGCTTCTTCAGTCTATCCACGCAACTGTAATCCCTCATCCCTGGAACCATTCTAGTAAATCTCGTCTGTATCCTCTCCAAAGTCTTCACGTCCTTCCCAAAGTGTGGTGCCCAGAATTGGACACAATACTCCAGCTGGGGCCGAACTAGTGTTTTATATAAGATTAGCATAACTTCCTGGCTTTTGTACTCTATGGGCTGGATTTTGTCAATGGGGACGTGATGGAGGCGGGACTCCCACTTTTTGGGTTGTAGTCCCGCCTCCATCGATTTGTGGCCAACCCACTGTATTTTCCCTTGATTGACCTTGTTCAGCCCGCCCAGTGGGCTTAGCAAGCCAATCAAGGGTCCCTTCGATACAGGTGACGTCAGCCATTGAAATTTCATCTGTCAAGAGCTTTTGACAGGTAAATTTCAGCGTTTGACAGCTGTGAAGCTGTCAAAAACTGACAATATGATTTCTAACTTGAGTCCCTGTACTTAGACTCAGTTAGAAATCAATCCAGCACAGAAAGCAGAGACTGCAGCTTTTGACAGCTCCGCGGCCATTCTGCTATCTGTGCCGTGGATGTGAGGGACTCCCGACACCTTAAGGAAGCTAGCCTGCAGGACAAAGATAAGGTAAGTAAAAGTTCTTAAAACACTTTACACACACCAAACACACTTACCTCTGCACTCATGCACCCATCACTCACCTGCACACCGGACATCTCGACCCCTCCAAGCCATCCAGACCGACGGTCCGCCTCGCTAAATCGGCGTGGTTCGGACCTGTTGGGAAGCCCACACTTCAGGGCTAAAAATAGGGATTAGGCAAAAAACTGCCTGTTAACTACCTGTTAACAGGCAGTTTATTGGCACTAATCTCCTTCCCGCCTCGGGGAGGCAGGTCCCAGCACAGGTCGGGTACCCGCCTCCTGGGAAACTGGCATGGAGGCGGGTTGGGGGCGCGATGGGTTCGGGACCCCCGAATCTGCTATTTTCACAGCACTCCCGCCTCCAAACCCGCCTCCACGGGCCGGTGAAAATTGAGCCCTATGCCTCTATTTATGAAGCCCAGGATCCCATGTGCTTTATTTACTGCTTTGTTCACCTGTCCTGCCACCTTCAAAGATTTGTGCACAAACACCCCAGGTCTCTCTCTTCTTGCACCCCCTTTTAAAATTATACCATTTAGTGTGTATTGTCTCTCCTCATTCTTCCTACCAAAATGTATCACCTCACACTATTCTGTGTTGAATTTCATCTGCCATGTATCCGACCATTCCACCAGCTTGTCTATGTCCTCTTGAAGTCTATTACTATCTTCCTCACTACACTTCCAAGTTTCGTGTCATATGCAAATTTTGAAATTGTGCCCTGTGCCCCCAAGTCCAAGTCATTAATGTGTATCAAAAACAGCAGTGGCCTAGTACTGAACCTTGGGGAACACCACTGTATACCTCCCTCTAGTTCGAAAAACAGCCATTCACCACAACACTCTGTTTTCTATCTCTGAGCCAATTTTATATCCATGATGCTACTGCCCCTCTTATCCCATGGGCTTCAATTTTGCTAACAAGCCTAATAGGAGGTACTTTATCAAACACCTTTTGAAAGTCCACATACACAACATCAACTGCACTGCACTCATGCAACCTCTTTATCTGGGTATCTGAATGGAGAAAGGCACAAGGGTCAGGTTGTGGTGAGGGGAGGGGGAAGCTAGATGTGCTTACACCATCAGCAGCTTGTAAGTGAGAAGAGATTGTGGGATGAGGGGGAAGTGGGATGTGAGAAGGAGGATTAGGTATGAGCTTTCAGCCTCGCTCAGCTGCCTGCACTACTTTCAATGGGCGCGGGCAGATTGCGCATCACGATTCCCGCGCCCGTTTTGGGCCTTATCGAATTTCTACCCCTATTTCTTCTGGCTGGGGAATCAGTATTGAGGGCTCATCAATTATAACTTGTCACTAAGAGAGTGAGGAGAGAGGTTAGGAGAAATCTTTTTACACAGAGAGTTGTTAAGATTATGGAATGTTTTTGCCACAGGGAGTAGTTGAGGCAGAGACCACTGCATCTTTTAGGGGAAAATTGGATAAATACTTGAAGCAGAGGAAGTTTATAGGGCTATGGAGAGAGAGCAGGGCAGTGGGATTACTTTTGGATAGCTTAGCTACGAGCAGATATGATGGACCAAACATGGACCTCCTGTGCAATAAACCTCGATGGTTCTATGGTTTGATTGTACGATCTAGTCTAACATTCCAGTGCAGTACTGAGGTGCCAATCTTTGGGTGAGATGTTAAACCGAGATCGTGTCAGCCTGTTCATGGCGCTATTTGAAAAAGAACAAGGGGTTCTAATTCTGCTCTGGCTAATATTCAATAAATGCCTCCAAAGAAAACAGATTAACTAGATTATTATTCATTTCATCTCTGCTGTGTTTACCCACACAACAACTTCATTACGTTCCAAAAAGCACTTCCCATTTGAGACATTTTAGGCGTGATAAGACTCTATGTAATTCATCTGGTATTGCTACACTTACTTCCATTGGGCACAATTCAAGCCAATTTATCTGCGATTCAGGACAATAAACACTGAAGTATCACTATCTTAAGCTAACTTACCAAGTTAGTAAATAGCACAGAGAGCAATAATGTGACACAATATCATCACATCACAATTTGTGTCTGTCACTTCAACAAATAATATAATTAAGACTATTAAATATATGCACACTTCATGTGGGTACTAACTTGCATCAGTCATTCTTGGTAAAGCTTTCCAACATATAATGGGTTGTTGCGCTCCTAGTTTGGTAACCATTCTGTCTGTATAACAAAAAGTGGATATCTACCATTTCCTTAAATTTGAAACGAGAAGAGAGAAGAGGCATTACTTCACAAAGATTAGCCTCATTTAGACACGCATTTGAGGTTGGGGGGGGGGATGCTAACTCCCTCTGCCCATAAGGCAGTCCACTTACTGCTATTATCTGTCAGTGGCCTTTTTTATGTTGCTGTTTTCCTGGGCAGTTGAGGTACCCATCTGACTCATGTGGTTGCCCCACTAACTTACATTTATATAGCATCTTTGACATAGTAAAACGTCTCAAGGTCCTTCACAGAAGCGTTACCAGACAGAATTTCACACTGAGTCACAAAAGGAGATATTAGGACAGGTGAGAGGGAGGTTTTAAGGAGCTTCTTAAATGAGGAGAGCGAGGTAGAGAGGTTTAGGAAGAGAATTCCAGAGCTTAGGGCCCAGGCAGCTGAAGGCACGGTCGCCAATGGTGGAGCGATGAAAATGTGTAAGAGGCCAGAATTGGAGGAGCACAGAAATTTTGGGGGGTTGTAGGGCTGGAGAAGGTTATAGAGATAGGGAGAGGCGAGGCCATGAGGGATTTGAAAACTTTGATGAGAATTTTAAAAATTGAAGCGTTGCCGGACCGGGAGCCAATGTAGGTCAGCGAGCACAGGGGTGATGGATAATTGGTACTTGGTGCAAGTTAGGATATGGGCAGCAGAGTTTTGGATGAGCTCAAGGTTATGGAGGGTGCAACGTGGGAGGCCAGACAGGATAGCATTGGAATAGTCGATCTAGAGGTAACAATGGTATGGATGAGGGTTTCAGCAGCAGATGACCTGAGGAAGGGATGAAGACAGGCGATGTTAAGGAGGTGGAAGTAGGCGGTCTTAGTGATGGAGAGGATATAGGGTCGGAAGCTCACCTCAGGGTCAAATAGGACGCCAAGGTTGCGAACAGTCTGGTTCAGCCTCAGACAGTGCCAGGGAGGGGGATGGAGTTGGTGGCTGGGGAACGGAATATGTGATGTGGTCCAAAGACAATGGCTTCGACCTACACAATTTTTAATTGAAGGAAATATCTGCTAATCCAGTAATGGAAGTCGGACAAACAGCGTGACAAATCAAACACAAAAGGGACACAGATCCATTTTAACAGCTTTCACCGTGGAGTCTCCATTCAGTAGAAGCAGCAGTCTCAAAAGGTAAGTACAAAACTGATGTTTGTGAGGCCAGAGTGCTTCCCTGGGCACCACAAAGAATGTTTTGGGCAGCTACTGCCCTGAGCTCCCTTCTCTTGCCCCCTCCCGTGTTTGCGAATCCCTCCCAACTCCCCGCTCCACCCGTGACTTACCTGAATGATGGCCCAGTGGCCCTTGGCTGCCCGATATTCGAAAGCAGATGAACTGTCTCTGGATGCCTGTTTCGGGCAGATAGCTCGCCTGCTGCATTTAATTGAGGCCTGGCCGTTATAATGGCAGACCCCTGCCAGAAGGATTGCCCGCTCATTCTGCCAGCCGCCCGCCCAAGAGTTAAAATTGGCCCCCTTTGGTCTTTTAGGAACAGTGCCAATCTCTGTTTCCATTGCTAAGCAGCCAGGAATGTCTGGACAAACAGCGTTACAGTGCAGTAGGCACTGTGCACAGTCTCTTCCTTTCTGCCCACCTTACTCGCCTTATCCACCCTGGAAGGATGAAAGGCTGGACGCACCCTGCTGAGATCTTCTAGTTCTGCTTTTGGGATGCTCCTCACCTCCTTCTGAAGGGTAAGTAGGGATGGGCAATAAATGCTGGCCTTGCCAGTGACGCCCATAATCCCGAGAATGAATTTAAAAAAAAACTCCACTAACTAATAACATTGGCATGACAGGGCACTCAATTTTAGGTGTTATCTAAATGTGAAAATTTCCATAAATATGCCACTCCTTCCAAAAAAAATGTAATCTTTCTGCTCTGCTGCAAGGTAAAGCTTTGTACTTTATCAAAAAATATCAAAGTATCAAATCATGAAATATTTCACAAAAGAAGCTTAATACTCACCAAAAAACCCACTAAGGTTTAAGGGTTGGAATACAAAGCAGTGGAGGTTAGGGTACAGTTGTATAATGCTCTGGTTAAAGCGCATCTAGAACACTGCTACAAAAGCAAAATACTGCAGATGCTGGAAATCTGAAATAAAAACAGAAAATGCTGAAAATACTCAGCAGGTCAGGCAGCATCTGTGGATCTCTCTCAATGTCTCTTAATCTCTCCTGCCTTCCATCCTATCACAGACTGTCCCTTTTGTTCTTTCCTCCCCTCCCCCCTTTCCCTGCCCCTGCACCTGCTTAAAAACCTGTTCCATCTCCAGCTTTTTCCAGTTCTGACGAAGGGTCATCGACCTGAAACGTTAACTCTGTTTCTCTCTCCACAGATGCTGCCTGACCTGCTGAGTGTTTCCAGCATTTTCTGTTTTTATTCTAGAACACTGCGTTCAGTTCTGGGCAGCACACCTCAGGAAGGATATACTGGCCTTGGAGGGGGGTGAGGCGCAGACTCACCTGAATGATACCGGGGCTAAAAGGGTTAAATCATAAAAGAAAAAAGAAAGACTTGCATTTATACAGCGCCTTTCACAACCACTGGACATCCCAAAGCGCTTTACAGCCAATGAAGTACTTTTTGAAGTCACTGTTGTAATGTAGGAAACGCGGCAGTTAGTTAGCACTCAGCAAACAACAGCTGTGTGATAATGGCCAGATAATCTTTTTTTGTTATGTTGATTGAGGGATAAATATTGGCCAGGACACCGGGGATAACTCCCCTGCTCTTCTTCAAAATAGTATCCATGGGATCTTTTACATTCACCTAAGAGAGCAGACAGAGCCTCAGTTTAATGTCTCATCCGAAAGATGGCACCTCCGACAGTGCAGCACTCCCTCATTAAAGTGTCAGCCTAGATTTTTGTGCTCAAGTGTCTGGAGTGGGACTTGAATCCACAACATTCTGACTCAGAGGCGAGAGTGCTACCAACTTTTATTTTATATATATATTATTTATTGAACATTAAAAACATTTACAACATCGTGATCATTCCATTGTATCATACAAATCCATTCCGCCGCTCTGCACAGCCATTCCTCCACCACATATTAACATCAAAATCTGAAGTTTAATTTGTCTCCCATAGCATATACAGATCTATTGTACTTTAAAAATTGATCAGTAATCACGGCTCCGAATAAGGGAAGTGTGCCTGATAATCCCCCCATCATTAACCTCCGGCCCTTCCCTTCTCTCATGCTCCTTCCCAACTTTGCGGGCAGCTGTTACTTTCTCCTGCAGCCTCCGGCTCTTTTTCACCTCCAGTTTGAACATTCCCTGCAGTTTCAGCCTCTTCCTTGCATTAGGTTTGGGCCAAGGAGCTGCCACTTCTCCCTCCTCCTGCCCCTCACTAACCTTTCCCTTTCCACACGATGCCACCCCACCCCCCACTTCCATGTCTCTGTCCCCCTCTGACTCCTCACTCTCGAGCTTTTCTGTAACCTCCCCTCCCTGCTCCCCGTCAGATACATAATCTCCCTTAGAGAGTCTTCCTGCTATTACAGTTTCTCCAACAGTGCCACTCCCTTTGGCCTCATCTCCACCGCTGACCCTTGCTCCCCGTTTCTTCTCTCTCTGGGACAATGGCGCATCTGCACCTATCTTGCTCCATTCTGGCGTCTTTGTCTCCCCACTCCCGTCCTGCTGTCCCTTTAAGGCTCCTGCCTCTTGCACCCTCTTCTTGTCTTGCTCCCTCCTGCTCCCCAAGATGTCCGACTCCCTGTCTTTCTTTGGAGTATTACACTTACCCTGCACTCCGCTCCCGCCTCCTCTCCCCCAGCGGACACCAAATTCTTTAGGGAGAGCCGAGCCGTACTGTGGCTTGACCCTGCCCTCGACCCGTGCTGCCCTCCGCTGTCTTTGTCCTTTTCCACCGTACTTGGTGTGTTTTCCACCATCTCCATCCTGTTCACGTCTCCGCAATTTTCTGCCTCATCCTGCGCTCTTTTCTCCTTGCATTCACCAACTGTGTCCTCCGCCTGCTCTGCTCCTCCAGCCACTCCACTCACACCTCCTGCTGCTTCTCCTTCTCCCATCTCCGCGTCACTCAAGGGGCTTCCTTCTGCCGCACACTCACAGCGGGTGGGGCCTTTGTGGCACATCCCACAGCTCTCCGCCTTGCAGTTACGAGCGATATGTCCAGACTTGTCGCTGTTATAACAGTACAAGTCTGGACAGCTTCTTACAAGATGGTCGTGTCCAAGACAATAATAACAAACCTTCACTTGGTTATCATGCAATACTCGGAAGTAATGCAATCCTTCCATTGTCTCGAATTTCATGCTATATGGCAATGACTTCACCCCCTCTGGGAACCGTACCTTTACGTAACGGGTTCCATCTGCTACCCGCGTTCCTGGATAGTATCTCCTCTTTATTGCCAAGCAAATTTTAATGTCCCATGACTTCAACTTTTCTATTAGCACATCGTCCTCAATATAAACAGGTTTAAGAATGAGACCACCACCTCTTCAGAATAGAGCAGAGTTACCTCCAAGAACTTATCTCCAACTTTCAACCTCAGTAAAAGTCTTTCCACCTCTTCTCGGCCACAGACCGTCACCTCGAACCCAACATTCGACTTTGGTCGGCAGGCAAAGCAGCTTCCCTCACTGCAGTCCTCACGTACTGCCTGGATAATATCCCAAGCTCGTATCTCCTTATCCTCACATTGCACCATCGCAGTATTTTCTATTCCAAACCTCCTGGGGTCCTGGCCCAAATCTTTGGGGCTTTTTTTCTCCCTTCCCCCAACATTTTCTTCCCTGATTAAATTCATCCTGGGAATATTGTCCTCTGAGGAGCCTGGTACTCCGTGTAGAATTCGCAAATTATCGCGATTTAAAAATAATGAGAAAGAGACACAGTTTCGTAAACACAGCTTTATTTCAGCAAAATGCTGTCAGGTTTCAAAACGGACACAAGCAGCCTGTAAAATGGCCACCACGCCTCGTGGCAGAAGGTTCTAGACTTTCAGCAGGCAGACAAGATGGCATTTCAATAAACATTTCAGCAAGATCGGACAGGACTCAGCATATTGAGATAAGACAAGACGAGATCGTTTTGCATTTTAACACCCAAGCCAGGAATATAAGTGCTAGGAATCGGGTTTTTCCATGCACAAATGAGAGCTATTGTACTGGGCAATCAAGGGGCCCATCCAAAAGACATTGATACGCAAATTCCCCACGGCTCTACGATGGGAGAGCCGTTCGCGGGTACTCACAGCAAGAATTCGGAGGCCCCCAAAACCCCTCCAGGGAGACTCCTAGCCGGTTCCACAAGGGGAGAAATATTAACGGGTACTCAGACAGTTACAAGTATCACCGAAACCCATTAACGACAAGTACCACCCCATACAAGAAGTTTGAGCGCCAAAACATGACAAAAGATGGACATTAAGATTGGGCGGGAGATAAGGAATTACAGTACTATAACTGTAGTGTCCAAACGTCCATCTTTCTCTTATTCCTTTGATTCGCTTCTCTGATCCGTTGATTTTCCGGGAGTCAACCTCGTGGCTTGCCGCGAAGATCTGTGGAGAGCTGGTCTGCGAAGGCCTGTAAGCGGGCACACCATCCCGAGAAGTCGGTAAACGGTGTTGGAACCGAAGGCCCGAGAGGAGATGAGATGAGATGAGATGAGAAGAGAAGAAGATGACTACACGTGCCGCCGCGGTCAGTAAACCCCGACTGCGCCCGAAAATCGATTAACCACTTCTTCGAATTCTATCGGCTACTCCACAAATGGCCCTGGAAGACTTTTCTTTGAGTTCTACCGACAACTGGTGTCGGTCCAGGAAGACTCTTCTTTGAGTTTTATCAGAGTTCCGAGGTCAACACAGATCTTCATGACAGCAGACGGTCCAGCCTGCTAGCCGGAGCAAAGCGAGTAAACAAGTGGGGTACAGGGACCCCTGATCTACACGTGAATAGTCAGGTGCTGTGGTGAAAACATCCGAGCAGCGTTTCGGAATTCTCTGAGTTATCACGAGTGGTGAGCATGAGTCTCGATCCTACAGATCTAGATTAGGACAGGTATTGATAGGGGAGGGTTTCTGTTTTAAGGATAATTATAATGTGTGTCCCCTTTTACGATGTGTCGTGCGCTCCTCGTTTCCCTAAACCTAGTTGCATAAATGTATGTAAGTTTGTACTGTCATTAATCTGTGCTTATGACATGTATTTCGTAATCTTGAATAATATGCAATAAATATTTTCCATTTCGTACTATTCAACCGGGTCTACCTGAGTTTTCTCTGCATTATTGCTCTCGCACCTAAGTCCAGTGTCAGAACCGTAAGGGCGAGTGGGTTGAACCACTCACAGGTGTCTAGTGTTACCAGGCTGGCTGGAGACCAGAACAGGCAACAAGGCCTAACCCCGCACTCGCACCCAGGCTAAGCACAGAGCCACGCGAAACCCCTTACAGGAAATGGCGACCACGAAGGGACACTGGCAGCGAGAAAATAATGTGTTAGACCCTGGTATGAATGGGCAAAATGTTATGGAAGAGAGAATAGCAGATTATGTTTTTGGAAAAGTTAATTTGACTAAGAGATGGATAAGTGACCTGCTGGTGGATAAGCGTCCGCTAGACGCAGCCATCAGGTGGACAGGCAGTAAAGAACACAGAAAATCGGTAGAGAAAGCGGTCTGGCTGATGTGTTATAAAAGGCAAGTCCAGCTTTCGGACCAGGTCATCGTAGCGCAGGCAGCTCAGATCACGGGTTTGGTGGTGGAGATGGACGAAAAGGTCGTGGGGGGGCAGCAGCTCATCGCGTCCTTAAATGCGTTGCATCAGGAACGCCAGTTAGTCGCTAACCACCATGAGGCGAAAATAGATTACCTCGAGTGCCAGATCACTGAGGCAAAATTAAATGAGGGCAGAATAAGGGAACGATGTGCCCGCCTAGCTGCTCAAATAAAAGCTCAGGAAGAGAGCTTAAAGGGGGTTAGGGCGGCATATAAGATGGCTCTCGAGGATAAACATCAGGGGGCCGATCACAGCGTCTGCCAAAGAGAGATAGGGAACCTTAAAGAGGCCCTGAATAAAGCGCACGGCATGGTGTGCCTTATCAGCCCGTCAGCACACCAGCCGCCGGTGGGTGGGGAATTCCAAAAATCCCTACCAAACAAAGCAGAGGAGGCATTTGCCACTGTGCCCTCCGCGCTGTAAGGGGTGACCTGTGGCTCTGTGCTTAGCCTGGGTGCTAGTGCGAGGTTAGGCCTTGTTGCCTGTTCTGGTCTCCAGCCAGCCTGGTAACACTAGACACCTGTGAGTGGTTCGACCCACTCGCCCTTACGGTTCTGACACTGGACTTAGGTGCGAGAGCAATAATGCAGAGAAAACTCAGGTAGACCCGGTTGAATAGTGCGAAATGGAAAATCTTTATTGCATATTATTCAAGATTACGAGATACATGTCATAAGCACAGATTAATGACAGTACAATCTTACACACAGTTGTGTAACTAATTTTAGGGAAACGAGGAGCGCATGACACATCGTAAAAGGGGGCACACATTACAATTATCCTTAAAACTTAAACCCTCCCCTATCAATACCTGTCCTAAACTAGATTTGTAGGATCGAGACTCATGCTCACCACTCGTGATAACTCGGAGAATTCCGAAACTCTGCTCGGATGTTTTTACCGCAGCACCTGACTATCCACGTGTTGATCAGGGGTCTCTGTACCCCACTTGTTTACTCGTTTCTGCTCCGGCTAGCAGGCTGGACCGTCTGCTGTCATGAAGATCTGTGTTGTCCTCGGAGTTCCGATACTACTCGAAAAAGAGTCTTCCTGTGCCCTCACCAGTTTGTAAAACTCAAAGAATGGTCTTCCTGGGCAAGGAAAGTGTTTATTCGACCTACAGGCGCGGTCGGGGCTTACTGACCGTGGCGATACGTATTGTCGTCTTCTTCTCTTCTCATCTCATCTCATCTCATCTCATCTCGGGCCTTCGGTTCCAACACCGTTTACCGACTTCTCGGGATGGTGTGCCCGTTTCAAGGCCTCACAGCCCAGTTCTACACAGATCTTCGCGGCAAGCCACGAGGTTGATCCTAGCGGATCAGAGTCCAGAGCCGTCAGGCAAGAGAATAAAAGTTCAACAGTCTTCCAGCGAGTCAAAACAGCAAGAGCAGCAAGAGGCAGGCGGCAAGAGACAAGAGCAACAAGAGACAGATGGACGGCTGTACCTTACAGTTATAGTGCTGTAATTCCTCTTTTCCCGCCCAATCTTAATGTCTATCTTTTGTCAGGTTTTGGCGCTCAAACTTCTTGTATAGGGTGATCTCCGTTTTTAATGGGTTTCGGTGATACTTGTAACTGTCTGAGTACCCGTTAATACTTCTCCCATTGTGTAACCGGCTAGTAGTCTCCCTGGAGGGGTTTTGGGGCTTCCAAATGCTTTCTGTAACTACCCGCAAACGGCTCTCTCATCGTAGAGTCGTGGGGATTTTGCATATTAATGTCTTTGGATGGGTTCTTGATCGCTCGGTACAATAGCCCTTATTCGCACCTGGGAGACCGATTCTAGTATTTATGTATAAAATGCAAACCCATCATGTCTTGTCAATTATCTCAAATGTGCTGAGTCCTGTACGATCTTGCACAAATGTTTATTGGAACGCCATCTTGTCTGCTCATTGAAAGTCTAGAACGTTCTGCCACGAGGCGTGGCGGTCATTTTACAGGCTGTTTGTGTCTGCTTTGAAAACCTGACAGCATTCTGCTGAAATAAAGCTGTTTGTACGAAACTTTATGTCTCCTTCTTATTTTATAAAATCGCGATAATTTTGCGAATTCTACAGTCCCTCCTGTTGATGCGAATAACTCCGCTTATAGTATCAAAAAATATTGTGGTGAGCAATATTATCTCGATTCTCCACATCCAAAAATTCCCATAACTTAAAACTCTCTAGGGTCTCTGTGTCGTCCTTATTTCCCAGGAAAAACTACATTCTTATAACACCGTAGGCAGCATTTGCCTTTAACTTACACCACTTGTATATTTTCCTTCCAGGTGTAACCAGGCCGATGCCTCTCGCACCACCTGCATATGCATATTTTTTTATTCAAGGAAAAAGAAAACAAAAAACACCCAAACAATCATATTCAACAACACCAAACCAAAATAATCAAAACCAACTCTTAAACATCATGGGGGAAAAATTAGGTCGCGCCCCATTTGGGGCGCAAATATCGTCTGGATGCAAATATTAGCGCCTGGCGCTAATTATCGGCACTGACTGGAAACTTCACTTTTACCGCCCCGGGACGTGAGTGGAGCACTAAATCAGGCGCTGCACACCTGTCTTAAGGCGCAAAGGCCGAGCAGTGAGGCGCTAACTCAGAGCGCTGGCGAAGCTCATGTAATGTCAGTCAGCAATGGAACACACACACAATGGCACGGGCCAGTTCTTAAAGGGGATGGTTAATCTTGCTTTCCATCCACATCCTGTTCATTGCAGCCTTGAATCTCGGCCTGGAGAGACTTGCACATCAAATGTGCTGGAAAGAACAATGGAGAGTACCAGGCAAAGAGCTCAGAGTGCAGCTCCCACAGTCTCTGCTAAATCGATACAAGGAAGGGCAAATCAAAATGAACCTGCAAAGTGCTGCTCAGTACCCAAAACTCCTTCACACAACGTTGAATCTCTCAGGAAGTCTCTCCCTCTCTCTCTCAGAATGCATAGTTCAAAAATGCCACCAACAATAAAAGACAGGAAGATGCCACCTTTAAATAGCGCCCCCCCCAGCCCCACAGCGATTGATAGCGTTCCAGTCTTCTGGTCGTTGGATGCGCCAGGCGGTAAGGCAGGGGGCGCCACTCAATTTCCGCTCCGGGGCGCCACAAGGGCGTTGCACCATGGAATGACGTCACAATCTGCGCGTGCAGGTGGTCGCAGCGGTAAAGTTTAGCGCTGCCGCACAATCTCTAGTTAAGTTCCCGAGCGGCGCAAACATCGCTGCGCCCGGGCGTTAGCGGCTTTGCGCCCCATTAGCGCCCTCTTAAGGCGCTAACGGGAGGCGCAACCAACTGAATTTTTACCCCGTAGAGTTCCAAACTTAATTACAGTTTCTGAGAAAAATCACGATCGATTACAACACTTCCGAGGCGCACGTGGAAAACGGGAGTGACGCCATTTTGTCTGTTTACGTGGTGCTTTCATCGTGCACGCGCACGTAACGTTCTCGCCACTCTCCCGTGTTTTCGTTCTTGGTGAGGCGTTTGCCTCTCTTACAATGCACGACCAATAAGTATATCACAATAAACACTTGGCATACAACTAAAATGTGGCAGGCTATTCTAATCCAGGAAGGCACTTCAATGTTGGTGAACAGATTCCACCACGGTGGAATTACTATGTCCAGAATTTCTGTCCCTATCTTGACAGTCTTTTGTTCTAGGGTGTAAAAATGTTTTTTGCGATACCGCGACGGCTTTCAAAAGCTTGGTGAGGTGTTCAGGGAGAGGGGGAATGAGGTATCCGAAATGCGCGACGAATCGCTGCAGGTCGGTGAAGTTCTCTTTTACGGTAAGATGAACCGTGGATGGTTCAGGGATCGGGACAATTCGCTGTTGTGCTATTTGAACTTCCGCCCTGGGTTTAAAACAGAAACTGCTGTCACCGGCTACGGTTTCCATGTTGGTAGTGTTGCGCTGCAGTGGTAACACAATATGTTCCACCCCCGATGTATGCTACCTGCGGAGGCACATGATCTTGTGCCATTGCCTCCATGGTGCAATTCATGGGCTTGACGCCAGCCGTTCTGAACCCGCACTGTGGTGTTAAAAAGGCATTCAAGTGCTGGGGACACAGTATTATGTGTGCTCCCCGGCCACGACAACCAGAGAGATCTGTACCTGTCATCGTTTGCTCCCAGCGGATGACGTAAGGTGGAACCGCTGCATAGCGAATGTGGGCTCCCCCCTGAATGACACCAATGTTCTCTACCCGGTACACCGGGGCGGGCTTTGCTGTGTCGCCCAAAACCGGCATACGTAATACTATACCCATGATGGTATGGTTTGATCGTCCGCAGTCCACGGGGACTGGGTATGCTTCTGAAGCTAGTCTGAGCTGGCACGGGTTTAATGCGTTCTGAAAAGGGTGGAGCGCCTGCAGGTGTTTGTTACTTATCCAGGACGGGACCAAACCTTGTTTTAAATCCTCCAAATTACTGCGGCCCTCGCCCAGTAACCACGCCCCGTAAAGCACGCACACCTCATTCTGCGCAGCCTGATCGGACGCATTCCGATCTTCCCTAATCAGGGCATTTACCGTACACGCATGTTTCTCTAGTTCGGCTATTATTTCTTTTAAATGGAGAGTCATGGCCTGGTCCTCGTGTAACCCAGACCCAACCACCTTATTTTCATCTGTGAGAATGCTTTTTAATTGCGTTTTTAAGCCATTAATCTGGGTCTGCAGCTCCACGCTGTCTAGAGCGTTGACCACAGATGTACCTGTATTGAAAGCAGTGAACATGTCGTTCACAACACCTCTTCTTTGCCTCCCCACCTGACCCAAAACTTCATGTGGTGCGGTGTACAAACTTGTTTTATCAATTTCCGCGAAATCGAACTCATAAAATTGTCTAAACATCTTGGTCAACAGGACCTGATATAACTGTTCCGTCTTTTTGGGGCACCACTCTGGTAACCGCACCTCGGTGAGATTTAAAATCACCGAGGCCACCGCGTAATGTACCCCCTGAAATAGTATCTGGTCTGTGGGGACCAGTACCAAACCATTCCCGGGTCCCTTACTGGTTTTAGGGCACCCTTCTTCCTTAGCTAGAACCACCGGAATTGTGGGCGGGGCTTTGCGTGGACGCGTAATGAGTTCAGTGGCATTTACCGGGATCAGAGAGTATGGGGCTCCGCACCCCCTGGTGCTCGCATCCCACCTCATCCCCTGTCCGTTATCCTGCCATTGATTGATGAAAAATATGGAGATGCCTTTGGGGCAAACGTGCTTTGACCCCCACATACATACATAAATTCCCTCATCCGGTTCCCACCATTTGTCCCAACAGACTCTCACTTGTCCGTTTGTCCCCGTAATTGTCCGATGGGTATTATTACCCAGTCGCTCCCACTCGACCGAAGAGTTCCTCATGTTTTTGCTCAGCTTTCGTAGCCACCACCATCGGCTCAATGGGACATTCCCATTACAAGTCAAACAAATCCGTTTGCCGATGGTGACGCTGACTCTGGGTGCGATGATCCTCACTTTGGGGCACATTAAAGAAGTCTCTTTGTAGGCAAAACCCGATGTACTGGAATACTCAGTGGAATTCGTTCCCAGCCATCCTGGCCACCTTCCCTTGTGGAAATAGGTGGTGGTCTCCTCAGCCTCTCGCCTTCCGGTCCCATCCACCGCGATGGGGGCCGTGTCCCCGGAGCATCCAAATACCACGACATCCTTGGTGCGGCCTCGATAGGCCAATCCACATCCGATTGCCGCAAGCAATACTAGAATTCGTTCCATCCTTCCTTGGTTCCTGTGATCAGATAGAATGAGGTAGCCAGCCTCCTAAGAGTCTCTGGCTTTTGTGAAGGGTGATCGGGTCCCCTGACCTCGCCTCACGTAAGAAGACATGTGCGCTGGATAGACTTTAACTATTCCTATCTCTAAAAAACTCCCATCATTTTACCTCTTTCTGTTAAACAAAATTAAACTACCGACTTAACCTGATTTAAAACTATAAACTCAAACTTATAAACTCATCCTAAACATATCACTCATCTTAATAACTGTACAGTGCCGCCCGTTCCCAGGGCGGCCCACTCAAATTCTGCGGTTGCTGCCGCAGGCTTCTCCCAACGGTGGGAGGGCATTGACCCCCCCTTTGATCTGCCGCAGCCTATCGCTGCTGCGCTGGGACTGGGATCTCCCTGAGCTGCCTTGACCTTGAACTTATGTCTGGGGACATATGGGGGACTTACCCAAATCTTTCTGGGCTGGGGTTTCCGACTTGACCTACGGAGAGCGACCTGGGGCAGGAACTCCAGGACTGACGGACCGGGTTTCGAGACTTCCAGCGTGGCGACCCGTGGTCCCACCACAGTCGCTGGCTCCGCCTCCCCTGACTCCGCCTCCCTGAACTCGGGATCTGCAGCTTGTGGCACCGCCCTACTTGGCCCAGTAGGCGGCCCTTCACTCGCAGTCCCTAGCTCCCTCGAGGGCAAGACGTTCAAGGCGGGCGGCTCGGGATCTGAGGCTTCCATCGCCACGCCCTGTGGTCCCACCACAGCGGCTGGCTCTGCCTCCCCTAGCTCCGCCCCCTGCGTTCGGGACCTGCAGCTTCGGCCTCCACCCTTTGTGGATCTCTATCTGCAGCCCCTGTCTCCCCTATACCTGAATCGGGGGCGACCCTTTCGTCCTCCGATTCCAGCTCCTCTTCGCTTGTGTCACTATCTTCGTTGAGCTCCTCGAGCTCTTCCTCATCTGACTCCCAACCCAAATAAAAGATCTTACATTTTTCTAGGATGTCCTCTCCCCTGATGCAAGCTGCTTTGCCTGCCTGTGTGCCCTGTGGCCCTACCTGGGGCTGCGAGTCCCCACTTGCAGGTTTGGCCCCTGTGGTAGGCCCTTGTGCACCCGGCTTATACAGTTTGCACAGATTTACGTGGAACCACTTAGTGCGCCGAGGTACCTTTACGGCGTATACCATGGGACTCGCCTTATCTACAATGCTGTAGGGTCCCATATACAGTGGTTCCAGACTCCCTACTCTGGCGTAGTTTCTGACCATGACCTGGTCTCCAACTTCCCACTCCCGCTTTTTGCGGGGTTCCAGCAACAGGCGATTGCCCTGATGCTGCCTTCCCATGTTCCCAGCCGCCTGCTCATAAACCTGCTTCAGGCGCTCCAAGAGGGTCTGGACGAACTTGTCCCTGCTTACCTCTTGGAGCTGACCCTCAGTGAGCACCGGCGCTAGCACATGGGTGGGGGTTCGCATGATCCTCCCAGTCATCACCTCGTGCGGGGAATACCCCGTACTTTTCGACTGACTGGCCCGGACCCCCATGAGGACTAAAGGCCGAACCTCCGCCCATTTTTGGGGCGAGTTCATAGCCTCTTTCCTCAATTTCTCCTTCAGGGTCCGGTTCATGCGTTCAACAATCCCGGATGACTGAGGATTGTGCGCTACGTGCCATTTCCCTTCAATGCCCAAAAGCATGAGGGTGTTCTGCATCACCTGGCCGGTGAAATGACTCCCTTGGTCTGACTCCACAAAACGGGGGAGTCCCCACCGCGAGAACACTTCCCGGACCAAGATTTTTGCAGTACCCAGTGCCGTAGCTGTTCTACAGGGGAAGGCTTCCACCCATTTGGAAAACACATCCACCAAGACGAGGCAGTATTTATAGCCTCCCTGGGTGGTGGGCAGGGGCCCTATATAGTCGATCTGTATCGACTGCCATGGTCCCTCTACCCTCCTGATGTGCCCCATGGGCACTTTCCTTTTCTGGGGGTCTGGGTTGTTTGCAGCGCACACGAGACAGCTTGCACAGAACTCGCGGACCTGCTCCCTGAGCCCCGGCCACCATCCCGCTTGCTCTACCCGTTGCCAGGTAACCTCGGGCCCGGGGTGCCCTGCCCCCGGTCCCTCATGAGCCAACTGGAGGAATTCCCTCCTGTGCTGCTGCGGCACAACCCACTGCTCCTCGCGGAACAGCATGCCTTCCTTAACGGAGAGGGTTGCCATACTGTACGGGCCCTCTACCTGCTTGCCCTCAGCAATGGTTCTGAGAACTGCTTTTAGGGCGGGATCCTGATTCTGGACGGTCTTAAGGTCTAGGGGCAATGCTACCCTGGTGTTCCCGGGATTCCCGTCCCTGCCTTGGATCGCTGCCACGGGTCTGGGCCCATAGGGGTCCCAGAAAATGCCGTTACGGGCACCCTCCCTGGCTAGCGCATCCGCCTGCTGGTTGCCTTCCCCACGGGGCTCTGTGGAGGAGTGAGCCTTCACCTTATGGATGAAAATCTCCCCTTCCTCCCTTACTGCTGCTAGGATCTTTTCCAGCAAGGGCTTCACCGTTAAAGGTTGTCCGTCCGCGGAGGTGTATCCACGGCGGGACCAAATGGCCAGGTATTCCGTACACGAATTGCATGTGAACATACTGTCCGAGCAAATCGTGTATGGGGTTGGGAAAGTTTCTGGGTGGGTAACGACGTACACCACTGCAGACAGCTCAGCCTGCTGCGCGCTCATGGTGCTGGGGAGCTTAATCGCCAGGGCAAGGTTTGCCGCAGGGTCATAAACTCCACACCCTGTGAGTCGTTCGCCAGCGGACACTGTGCTGGAACCATCAACATAAATCTCGCGCCCAGTGGGATGTATCCCGGCCCGCAAACCTATGTTGACTTCCCACACCCCTTCCACCGAACACTGGTGGGCTGTACCGGGGTATACCAAATTGGCCGCAAGCCTGGGCTCGCAAAGACCTTTAATTCTAAGATCCATCTGGGAAAGGAGAAGGGTCCAGCGCGCAATCCGCACGCTGCTTACGGTCCCATCCTTAATCCTCCCATCTAGAAGCATCTTAGTTGGTGTGTGATGGGTGAGGAGAGTGATGGGAGAGAGTCCTGTGAAGATCGCTGATCTTTTCACAGCCCAATGCGTGGCTAAAAGGTGCCTTTCGCAATTGGAGAAACTTCTCTCCACATCCGTTAACACCCTGGCCGAATAGACAACCGGCCTCAGCTTGCCGTGACGCTCTTGGAGCAGCACAGCGCTCAAGCTGTCCCTGCTGGCAGCTACCTCCAGGAAAAACTCCTTCCCCCCATCTATGGCCCCTAAAGCTGGCGCGGTCTGCAAATCCCTTTTTAACTTCTCGAAGGCTGTCTGGCATCCCTCGTCCCAAGACCACTCCACTCCCTTACGGAGGAGTTGGAGCAGCGGCGCCGCTGTGGCCGCATAGTCTTCGATAAAATCCCTGCAGTAACCGGTCAGTCCCAAAAAGGACCTCACACCCCTTATGGTGTTGGGAATCGTTAACTCTTGCACCGACTCCCTCCTAGCCTTATCTATGGCTCTTTCCCCAGCGCGAATGGTCAGCCCCAGGAATTTTACTTCCTGCTGACCGATACGTGCTTTCTTAGGGTTCACTTTAAAACCCTTTCTCGCTAGCAGCTCCAATAACTCGGCCAGCAGTGGTCCATGCTCCTCCCTTGAATCCGTAAATAGGAGCAAATCATCCACGTACTGCACTATCTGATTGGGCTGACTAAACTCCTTTAAACTTCCTGCCATACACTGATGGAAAATACTGGGGCTGTTGTGGAAACCCTGTGGCAGACAGTTCCATGTGTACTGTTGTCCTTTGAAAGTAAAGGCAAACTTGTACTGGTCCTCTCGCCGCAGCGGGATGGACCAAAAACCGTTCGAGATATCCAGCACCGTGAACGTGGTCGCGGACACTGGGATACTCCCTATTAGGTCAGCGACTGCTGCTACCGTGGGCGCGCAGGCGGGAATGCTACTGTTAAGGACTCTGTAGTCCACCGTGGCCCTCCATGAATTATCCGGCTTCCTAACCGGCCATAATGGGGAGTTCACGTGTGTGGCTATCGGCCTCAACACGCCCTGCTGCACCAAGGAGGACATTGCTGTCTCCATATCGGGTTCTGCTTCTTTGGGGAAGTTATACTGCTTTTGGGGCCGGGTCATGGGGTCCCCATCTACGCTGACCTCAAACCCGGTAACCCTCCCACAATCGTGCTTGTGGGTTGCAAACGCGTGCATATTATCTGACACGTACGTTTGCATGTCCGTTGGGACATCTGCGACCATAAGCCCGAGGTCGTAGCCTCCGGATGGCTTCATGGTACACAGGGCCCCTTTACCTTCCTCCCCCGGGATTACCACTACCTCGTCTTTTCCACCCTTAGCTCCCCAGAGACAGTGACTCCTGAGGTCCACGAGGATCCCGTGCCCCGATAGGAGGTCTGATCCGAGGATGCCTCTCCCACCCCCCTCTTGCCATTTCATCAGTATGCACTTCCACGTGGTGTGGAGTGCTCCTAAATGAATGGATAGCGGAATGGAGAACGCGCCAGCCTGCTCTTTTCCCGTAAACCCCGCTAATGTGAATGGGACCTTGGTAGATAGCGGTGAGTCAAAAGGGCTATCCGTATGAATCACGGTGCATGAAGCTCCCGTGTCCAACAAATAACTACCCTTCTGCTTCTCCACCTCCATCTCCACCAGGGGTCGCTTGCACGCATCATAGCTGAGCGGACACAGGTAGACGGGCTCTAGTCATTGGGTACTATTGGACGGGGCTGCGGCATCTGCGGGGCCGGTAGCAACTGCCACCCTTCCATGCGAAATCATGAGGGTGCGCATGGCTCCCAACATTGATTCGATCGCATCTGGATGGATAGGTGCACTAGCTCCCCTATCGGAGACAGGCGCCTGGGCTCGGACTGCGGGATTTTTATCCCTGGACTCCTTCCAAGGGTTCCTGCAGTTCTTGCGCCAATGCCCTGTCTTCCCACACCCGTAACAAGCATTACTGGCCTGCGGGGCGCGATTTCCCTCCTGATGCCACTCCTTTTGAGCCGGGGCTGTGGGCCGCGCCTCATGCACCTTTCCCTTAAGGGGACGTGCTCCCGCACTCCTGGTATTACGGTACCCTACCGTGAGTCGATTTAGGACCGACTCCTCTGTAGTGGCGGGGTTAGTGGGATCAAACCACGCTTTGGCCTGCTCCCTGACGGCTGGCAAACTGTTGGCTACTATACACCTGAGCCAATGAGTTAAACCGACGCCATCCAAATAGGCGCGCGCTGGTGCGCCTGGGCAGCTACGCTGGTATACTGGCCACAGCCTGTCGGCGAAAACCTTCGGGGGGTTCTCCCTCCATCTGCACTGTTTGTCCCAATCTAACAAACGGACCTTCATCGTCCGCTCCCAACACTTCTAGGACCTCATCTCTTAACTCCCCATAGGTATTATTTCCCCTCTTGCTCTCGTCTGAGAGACACCGAAGGATCGAGCTGTCTAATGAGAACAACAGCATTTTTGCTTTTTCCCCATCGTCGCAGCCGTTAATGGCTGCGGTTTGCTCTACCTCCCTGAAATGTACGGAAGGGTCGTCTGACTCGGCCAGCTTCCGTACGTGACTGATCATAACCCTCAGCTGGTGTGAGCTGTGAGGCAACACAAGCTGGTTGAGGAGATCCCCCTCTGCCCCACCGTCTCTGTTCGGGCCCCTTTTGATACCCGTGACCGGACACAACGGTCCCGGCTTCACTTCTACCTCAGTGGGCTCTTCCTCTACTTCTACCACTTCCTTCCTCACCCAGGTTGCCGAATAGCTGGGTGGCGCGGAGGGCACAGTGGCAAATACCTCCTCTGCTTTGTTTGGTGGGGATTTCTGAAATTCCTCACCCACCAGCGGCTGGTGTGCTGACGGGCTGATAAGGCACACCATGCCGTGCGCTTTATTCAGGGCCTTTTTAAGGTTCCCTATCTCTCTTTGGCAGACGCTGTGATCGGCCCCCTGATGTTTATCCTCGAGGGCCATCTTATATGCCGCCCTAACCCCCGTTAAGCTCTCTTCCTGGGCTTTTATTTGGGCAGCTAGGCAGGCGCATCGATACTTTATTCTGCCCTCATTTAACTTTGCCTCAGTGACCTGGCACTCGAGGTAATCTATTTTCGCCTCATGGTGGTTGGCGACTAATTGGCGTTCTTGATGTAACGCATTTAAAGACGCGATGAGCTGCTGCCCCCCCGCGACCTTCTCGTCCATTTCCACCTCTAAACCCTTGATCTGAGCTGCCTGCGCTAAGATGACCTGGTCCGAAATTTGGACTTGTCTTTTATAGCACATCAGCCAGACCGCTTTCTCTACTGTTTTTTTCATGTTCCTTGCTATCTGTCCACCTCTCGGCTGCCTCTAGTGGACGCTTATCCACCAGCAGGTCACTTATCCATTTCTTAGTCAAATTCACTTTTCCAAACACATAATCTGCTATTCTCTCTTCCATGACATTTCGCCCATTCATACCAGGGTCTAACACATCATTTTCTCGCTGCCAGTGTCCCTTCGTGGTCGCCATTTTCTGTAAGGGGTGACCTGTGGCTCTGTGCTTAGCCTGGGTGCTAGTGCGAGGTTAGGCCTTGTTGCCTGTTCTGGTCTCCAGCCAGCCTGGTAACACTAGACACCTGTGAGTGGTTCGACCCACTCGCCCTTACGGTTCTGACACTGGACTTAGGTGCGAGAGCAATAATGCAGAGAAAACTCAGGTAGACCCGGTTGAATAGTGCGAAATGGAAAATCTTTATTGCATATTATTCAAGATTACGAGATACATGTCATAAGCACAGATTAATGACAGTACAATCTTACACACAGTTATGTAACTCATTTTAGGGAAACGAGGAGCGCATGACACATCGTAAAAGGGGGCACACATTACAATTATCCTTAAAACTTAAACCCTCCCCTATCAATACCTGTCCTAAACTAGATTTGTAGGATCGAGACTCATGCTCACCACTCGTGATAACTCGGAGAATTCCGAAACTCTGCTCGGATGTTTTTACCGCAGCACCTGACTATCCACGTGTTGATCAGGGGTCTCTGTACCCCACTTGTTTACTCGTTTCTGCTCTGGCTAGCAGGCTGGACCATCTGCTGTCATGAAGATCTGTGTTGTCCTCGGAGTTCCGATACTACTCGAAAAAGAGTCTTCCTGTGCCCTCACCAGTTTGTAAAACTCAAAGAATGGTCTTCCTGGGCAAGGAAAGTGTTCATTCGACCTACAGGCGCGGTCGGGGCTTACTGACCGTGGCGATACGTATTGTCGTCTTCTTCTCTTCTCATCTCATCTCATCTCATCTCATCTCGGGCCTTCGGTTCCAACACCGTTTACCGACTTCTCGGGATGGTGTGCCCGTTTCAAGGCCTCACAGCCCAGTTCTACACAGATCTTCGCGGCAAGCCACGAGGTTGATCCTAGCGGATCAGAGTCCAGAGCCGTCAGGCAAGAGAATAAAAGTTCAACAGTCTTCCAGCGAGTCAAAACAGCAAGAGCAGCAAGAGGCAGGCGGCAAGAGACAAGAGCAACAAGAGACAGATGGACAGCTGTACCTTACAGTTATAGTGCTGTAATTCCTCTTTTCCCGCCCAATCTTAATGTCTATCTTTTGTCAGGTTTTGGCGCTCAAACTTCTTGTATAGGGTGATCTCCGTCTTTAATGGGTTTCGGTGATACTTGTAACTTGATACTTCTCCCATTGTGTAACCGGCTAGTAGTCTCCCTGGAGGGGTTTTGGGGCTTCCAAATGCTTTCTGTAACTACCCGCAAACGGCTCTCTCATCGTAGAGTCGTGGGGATTTTGCATATTAATGTCTTTGGATGGGTTCTTGATCGCTCGGTACAATAGCCCTTATTCGCACCTGGGAGACCGATTCCAGTATTTATGTATAAAATGCAAACCCATCATGTCTTGTCAATTATCTCAAATGTGCTGAGTCCTGTACGATCTTGCACAAATGTTTATTGGAACGCCATCTTGTCTGTTCATTGAAATTCTAGAACGTTCTGCCACGAGGCGTGGCGGTCATTTTACAGGCTCTTTGTGTCCGCTTTGAAAACCTGACAGCATTCTGCTGAAATAAAGCTGTTTGTACGAAACTTTATGTCTCCTTCTTATTTTATAAAATCGCGATAATTTTGCGAATTCTACAGCGCCACCCAGCTATTCGGCAACCTGGGTAAGGGAGGAAGTGGTAGAAGTAGAGGAAGAGGTCCCCGAGGTAGTACAGCCCCCTGAAGTAGTAGTGAAGCCGGGACCGTTGTGCCCGCTTACAGGTATCAAGATGGGCCCGAACGGAGTCAATGGGGAGGACGGGAATCTCCTGAACCAGCTTGTGTTGCCTCACAGCTCACACCAGCTGAGGGCTATGATCAGTCACGTACGGAAGCTGTCCGAGTCAGACGACCCTTCCGTACATTTCAGGGAGGTAGAGCAGACCGCGGCCATTAATGGCTGCGACGATGGAGAAAAGGCAAAAATGCTGCTGTTCTCATTAGACAGCTCAATCCTTCAGTGTCTCTCAGACGAGAGCAAAAGGGGAAATCATACCTATGGGGAATTGAGGGACGAGGTCCTGGAAGTGTTGGGAGCGGACGATGAAGGTCCGTTCGTTAGATTGGGACAGACAGTGCAGATGGAGGGAGAACCCCCGAAGGTTTTCGCCGACAGGCTGTGGCCAGTATACCAGCGTAGCTGCCCAGGTGCGCCAGCGCGCGACGATCTGGACGGTGTCGGTTTAGCTCATTGGCTCAGATGTTTAGTAGCCAACAGTTTGCCAGCCGTCAGGGAGCAGGCAAAAGCGTGGTTTGATCCCACTAACCCCGCCACAACAGAGGAGTCATCCTAAATCGACTCACGGTAGGGTACCGTAATACCAGGAGTACGGGAGCACGTCCCCTTAAGGGAAAGGTGCATGAGGCACGGCCCACCGCCCCGGCTCAAAAGGAGTGGCATCAGGAGGGAAATCGCGTCCCACAAGCCAGTAATGCTTGTTTCGGGTGCGGAAAGACAGGGCACTGGCGCAAGAACTGCAGGAACCCTTGGAAAGAGTCCAGGGATAAAAATCCCGCAGCCCGAGCCCAGGCGCCTGCCCTCGATAAGGGAGCTGGTGTGCCTATCCATCCCGATGCGATAGAATCAATGTTGGGAGCCATGCGGACCCTCATGATTTCGCAAGGAAGGGTGGCAGTCGCTACCGGCCCCGCAGATGCCGCAGCCCCGTCCAACGGTACCCAATGACTAGAGCCCGCGCAGCCCGTTTACCTGTGTCCTTTTAAAAGACACGCACAGGAGGGGGTCTCCTGTAAGGAGGCCAGATTAAAAGAGCAGGCCCTGCGGGAAGAGAACGCCTGTTTAATGGGGAAAGTAGATGGGCTAGAAGGGCAGCTTGGAGAGCAGGCCTTGCGGGAGGAGAACGCCCATTTAATGGGAAAAATATACGTGCTAGAAGGGCAGCTTAGAGAGATAAAAGCAGCCTGCAGGGTAGCCAGTAGCAGGAAGTATGAGGATTTTGATCAGTGCAAACTGTATAAGCCGGGTGCACAAGGGCCAACCACAGTGGCCAAACCTGCGAGTGGGGACTAGCAGCCCCGGGTAGGGCCACAGGGCACACAGGCAGGCAAAGCAGCCTGCATCAGGGGAGAGGACATCCTAGCAAAATGTAGGATCCTTTATTGGGGTTGGGAGTCAGATGAGGAAGAGTTCGAGGAGCTCGACCAAGATAGTGACACAAGCGAAGAGGAGCTGGAATCGGAGGACGAAAGGGTCGCCCCCGATTCAGGTAAAGGGAAGATAGGGACTGCAGATGGAGATCCACACAGGGTGGAGGCAGAAGCTGCAGGACCCGAACTCAGTGGGGCGGAGCTAGGGGAGGCGGAGCCAGCGGCTGTGGTGGGACCACAGGACGTGGCAATGGAAGCCTCAGAACCCAGTCCGTCCGCCTTGGAAATCTTGCCCTCGGGGGAGGTAGGGACTGCGAGTGAAGGGCCGCCTACTGGGCCAAGTAGGGCGGTGCCAAAGGCTGCAGATCCCGAGTTCAGGGAGGCGGAGTCAGGGGAGGCGGAGCCAGCGGCTGTGGTGGGACCACAGGTCGCAACGGTGGAAGTCTCGAAACCCGGTCCGTCGGTCCTGGAGTTCCTGCCCCCGGTAGCCCCCCGTAGGTCAAGTCGGATGCCCCAGCCCAGGAAGATATGGTCAAGTCCCCAGAGTGTCCCAAGGCGTAGGTTCAAGGCTAAGGCAGCCCAGGGAGAGCCCAGTCACAGCGCAGCAGCAACAGGCTGCGGCAGATCAAAGGGAGGGATCAATGCCCTCCCACCGTTGGGGGAAGCCTGTGGCAGCCGCCACAGAAATTGAGTAGGCCGCCCTGGGAACGGGCGGCGCTGTACAGTTTATAAGATAAGTGATAAGTTTTAGTTTGTAAGTTTTGTAAGTTTTATAGTTTAATTTTGATAAGTAAAAGATAAATAATGGGAGTTTGGATTAAGTTTAGTTAAAAAAATAAATTAAAAAAAATAAAAAAATAAAAATCTATCCAGTGCACATGTCTTCTTACGTGAGGCGAGGTCAGGGGACCTGCTCACCCTTCACAAAAGCCAGAGACTCTTGGGAGGCTGGCTACCTCATGTTATCTGATCACAGGAACCAAGGAAGGATGGAACGGATTCTGGTAGTGCTCGCGGCATTTGGATGTGGATTGGCCTATCGAGGCTGCACCAAGGATGTCGTGGTGTTTGGATGCTCCGGGGACACGGCCCCCATCGCGGTAGATGGGACCGGGAGGCGAGAGGCTGAGGAGACCGCCACTTATTTCCACAAAGGAAGGTGGCCAGGATGGCTGGGAACGAATTCAACGGAATATTCCAGTACATCGGGATTTACCTATAAAGAGACTTCTTTGATGTGCCCCAAAGTGAGGATCATCGCACCCAGAGTCAGCGTCACCGTCGGCAAACAGATTTGTTTGACTTGTAATGGGAACGTCCCATTGAGCCGATGGTGGTGGCTACGAAAGCTGAGCAGGAATATGAGGAATTCTTCGGTCGAGTGGGAGCGATTGGGTAATAATACCCATCGGACAATTACGGGGACTAACGGGCAATTGAAAGTCTGTTGGGACAAATGGTGGGAACCGGATGAGGGAATTTATGTATGTATGTGGGGGTCAAAGCACGTTTGCCCCAAAGGCATATCCATATTTTTCGTGAATCAGTGGCAGGATAACGGGCAGGGGATGAGGTGGGATGTAAGCACCAGGGGGTGCGGAGCCCCATACTCTCCGATCCCGGTAAACGCCACTGAACTCATCACGCGCCCACGCAAGGCCCCGCCCACAATTCCGGTGGTTCTGGCTCAGGAAGACGGGTGCCCTAAAACCAGTAAGGGACCCGGGAATGGTTTGGTACTGGTCCCAACAGACCAGATACTATTTCAGGGGGTACATTACGCGGTGGCTTCGGTGATTTTAAATCTCACCGAGGTGCGGTTGCCAGAGTGGTGCCCCAAAGAGACGGAACAGTTATATCAAGTCCTGTTGACCAACATGTTTAGACAATTCTACGAGTTTGATTTTGCAGAGATTGACAAGACAAGCTTGTACACCACACCACACGAAGTTTTGGGTCAGGTGGGGAGACAAAGAAGGGGTATTGTGAACGACATGTTCACCGCTTTTAATACAGGAACATCTATGGTCAACGCTCTAGACAACGTGGAGCTGCAGACCCAGGTTAATGGTTTAAAAACATAATTAAAGAATATTAAAGCATTTTTGAACTACGCATTCTGAGAGAGAGAGGGAGAGACTTCTGGAGAGATACAACGTTGTGTGAAGGAGTTTTGGGTACTGAGCAGCACTTTGCAGGTTCATTTTGATTTGCCATTCCTTGTATCGATTTAGCAGAGACTGTGGGAGCTGCACTCTGAGCTCTTTGCCTGGTACTCTCCATTGTTCTTTCCAGCACATTTGATGTGCAGGTCTCTCCAGGCCGAGATTCAAGGCTGCAATGAACAGGATGTGGATGGAAAGCAAGATTAACCATCCCCTTTAAGAACTAGCCCGTGCCATTGTGTGTGTGTTCCATTGCTGACTGACATTACATGAGCTTCGCCAGCGCTCTGAGTTAGCGCCTCACTCCTTGGCCTTTGCGCCTTAAGACAGGTGTGCAGCGCCTGATTTAGCGCTCCACTCACCTCCCGGGGCGGTAAAAGTGAAGTTTCCAGTCAGTGCCGATAAGTAGCGCCAGGCGCTAATATTTGCGTCCAGACGATATTTGCGCCCCAAATGGGGCGCGACCTAATTTTTCCCCCCAAATGTTTAAGAGTTGTTTTGATTATTTTTAATTTGGTGTTGTTGAATTATGGTTGTTTGATTGTTTGGTTTTTCTTTTCCTTGAATAAAAATAAAGAACACATGCATAAACAGGTGGTGTAAGAGGCATCGGCCTGTTACACATGGAGGACAAACACGCGGTGTAAGTTAAAGGCAAATACTGCCCACAGTTTTATAAAATGTAATTTTTTCCTGGGAAATAAGGACGACACGGAGACCCTAGATAGTTTTAGGTCAAGGGAGTATTTGATTATGGAGAATCGAGATAATATTGCTCACCACCACTTTTAATTGATACGATAAGCGGAGTTATTCGCATCAACAGGAGGGACTGTAGAATTCTCAAATTATCGTGATTTAAAAATAATGAGAAAGAGACATACAGTTTCGTAAACACAGCTTTATTTCAGCAAAATGCTGTCAGGTTTCAAAACGGACACAAGCAGCCTGTAAAATGGCCGCCACGCCTCGTGGCAGAAGGTTCTAGACTTTCAGCAGGCAGACAAGATGGCGTTTCAATAAACATTTCAGCAAGATCGGACAGGACTCAGCATATTGAGATAAGACAAGACGAGATCGTTTTGCATTTTAACACCCAAGCCAGGAATATAAGTGCTAGGAATCGGGTTTTTCCATGCACAAATGAGAGCTATTGTACTGGGCAATCAAGGGGCCCATCCAAAAGACATTGATACGCAAATTCCCCACGGCTCTACGATGAGAGAGCCGTTCGCGGGTACTCACAGCAAGAATTTGGAGGCCCCCAAAACCCCTCCAGGGAGACTCCTAGCCGGTTCCACAAGGGGAGAAATATTAACGGGTACTCAGACAGTTACAAGTATCACCGAAACCCATTAACGACAAGTACCACCCCATACAAGAAGTTTGAGCGCCAAAACATGACAAAAGATGGACATTAAGATTGGGCGGGAGATAAGGAATTACAGTACTATAACTGTAGTGTCCAAACGTCCAACTTTCTCTTATTCCTTTGACTCGCTTCTCTGATCCGTTGATTTTCCGGGAGTCAACCTCGTGGCTTGCCGCGAAGATCTGTGGAGAGCTGGTCTGCGAAGGCCTGTAAGCGGGCGCACCATCCCGAGAAGTCGGTAAATGGTGTTGGAACCGAAGGCCCGAGAGGAGATGAGATGAGATGAGATGAGAAGAGAAGAAGACGACTACACGTGCCGCCGCGGTCAGTAAACCCCGACCGCGCCCAAAAATCGATTAACCGCTTCTTCGAATTCTATCGGCTACTCCACAATTGGCCCTGGAAGACTTTTCTTCGAGTTCTACCGACAACTGGTGTCAGTCCAGGAAGACTCTTCTTTAAGTTTTATCAGAGTTCCGAGGTCAACACAGATCTTCATGACAGCAGACGGTCCAGCCTGCTAGCCGGAGCAAAGCGAGTAAACAAGTGGGGTACAGGGACCCCTGATCTACACGTGAATAGTCAGGTGCTGTGGTGAAAACATCCGAGCGGCGTTTCGGAATTCTCCGAGTTATCACGACTGGTGAGCATGAGTCTCGATCCTACAGATCTAGATTAGGACAGGTATTGATAGGGGAGGGTTTCTGTTTTAAGGATAATTATAACGTGTGTCCCCTTTTACGATGTGTCGTGCGCTCCTCGTTTCCCTAAACCTAGTTGCATAAATGTATGTAAGTTTGTACTGTCCTTAATCTGTGCTTATGACATGTATTTCGTAATCTTGAATAATATGCAATAAAGATTTTCCATTTCGTACTATTCAACCGGGTCTACCTGAGTTTTCTCTGCATTATTGCTCTCGCACCTAAGTCCAGTGTCAGAACCGTAAGGGCGAGTGGGTCGAACCACTCACAGGTGTCTAGTGTTACCAGGCTGGCTGGAGACCAGAACAGGCAACAAGGCCTAACCCCGCACTAGCACCCAGAGCCACGTGAAACCCCTTACATCCGGGCCCCCCAGTAGCCATCTGGCTGCTGTTGAAGGACCAAAAAGGCCCTATAACCTAAAAAATGAACCCCAAAACCCACCACCAACTTTTTACAAACTCACTCCAATGCCCTGCAGTAATCAAGCACCCAGCAGCACCTGCTCATTCCTAGCCCCTCCCACCTAGACAGTGCCACCCACTGAGCCACTGGCTGACACAGGCTTAATAGGGTTAAATCATGAGGATATGTTACATAGACTAGGTTTGTATTGCCTCGAGTATAGAAGATTAAGGGATTATATAATTGAGGTGTTTAAGATAATTAAAGGAGTTGATAGGGTAGATAGAGAGAAACTATTTCCTCTGGTGGGAGAGTCCAGAACAAGAGGGCATAGCCTTAAAATTAGAGCCAGGCTATTCAGTGGTGATGTCAGGAAGCACTTCTTCTCATAAAGGGTAGCGGAAATCTGGAACACTCTCCCTCAAAAAGCAGTAGAGGCTAGGGGTCAATTGAAAATTTCAAAACCGAGATTGATAGGTTTTTGTTAGGCAAAGGGTATTAAGGGTTATGGAACCAAGGTGGATCTATGGATTTAAGATACAGACCAGCCATGATCTAATTGAATGGCAGAACAGGCTTGAGGGGCTGAATGGCCTCCTCCTGTTCCTATGTTCCTTCCTATTAAAAAAAGGAAGCAAATAAAAGTTCTTTGTGCGTTAGTGTTTTAGTTTCTTGCATGTCCTAAAAGGTTTAGAGCTGGACGTCATGCACAGCAGTATCAGGCATTCTGGCTCCCATGTTTTAGAAAAATGAATCAGGCTCCTGGTATTATGGTGGTGTGGGTGTGATTTATTGGGGGAGGGGTGTGAGGATGTGTGTGACGAGAATTAAAATGTCAAAATTGGCGGGGAAAAGGTTACCTTGGTCTACTGATGATTTGTCATTTCAACAAGAGCTGAATCCTTGTGCGGCAGCCTCAGTGCCGTGAATATGAGTAGAATTTCCCACTGTAAATTTGACAATACTGCAGATGTATTATTCGGCTGTCCCTGATACTATCAGTTAACACAAAGCTCTGCTCATAATGAAGAAAACCTTGGGGCTCCAAGGCAAGAATTGCAATCATCATCCATCGTTATAGCCTGGAAATTGGACCTTATTGCATTCGATTTGCAGGCTTAAAATGGGCGCAACGAGGGCCAATTTCGGGGCCCAACGCCTGCGTGAAAAATGTCCGGCCCGATATTGCGGCGAGCCATTTTTCAGTCATCTGGGACGGCCTCCTAAAACAGGCTAAGAAAGGGGCCTACCGCCTGTTTCGGGAGCCCTCTGGGAAATTGGGCAGCCCTGAACGAGGTAGGCGCCGTGCTCAGGTTTATCTGGCGTGGATGCGGCCCAGCAGGTGGCTGCCATTAAGTTAAGCAGAAACTGAAAAATGTATTTTGAATGCATGAATGCTCCTCCTGGCTCCATAGCATTCCTTAGAACCGCTGCCAGCGGCTGGCCCCCTGCCCTGCTGCCGAGGAGTAGAAATTGGGTAGCGCAAAATGGGCGGTATGTGTGGACCACCTGTTTATACACCCCGCCTGATATTCAGTTGAATTGAAGTCAGTGGAAATGAATATCGGGTGAGGCATATAATGGGCAGCCCCTTTTGTTCTCCCGCCCGGGACGAATTTCTACCCCAGAGTGCTTATTAATGATGAGCAGGAAAGGATAACTTCACCCCCACCCACCTCACCCTGCCCATAAACAGCAGAGAACACAAGAAACGTAAGAACATAAAAAATAGGAGGAGGAGCAGGCCATTTGGCCCCTCGAGCCTGCTCCGCCATTCAATAAGATCATGGCTGATCTGATCTTGGCCTCAACTCCACTTTCCCGCTCTCTCCCCATAACCCTTGACTCCCTGTAGCTCAATATCTGTCTATCTCAGCCTTGAATATATTCAATGACTCTGCCTCCACAGCTCTCTGGGGTAGAGAATTCCAAAGATTCACGACCCTCTGAGAGAAGATATTCCTCCTCATCTCCGTGTTAAATGGGCGACCCCTTATTCTGAGACTATGGCCCCCTTGTTCTAGATTCCCCCATGAGGAGAAACATCCTCTCAGCATCCACCCTGTCGAGCCCCCTCAGAATCTTATATGTTTCAATAAGATCACCTCTCATTCTTCTAAACTCCAACACGCTTAACCTTTCTTCATAAGACAACCCCTTCATCTCTGGAATCAACCTAGTGAACCTTCTCTGAATTGCCTCCAATGCAAGTATATCCCTCCTTAAATAAGAAGACCAAAACTGAGAGGATAGTAACAGCCTTTAAATAATGCAAGCTGCAACTTATGCACACAATTAATGTAGATGGCACAAGCACCAAGATTCAAGACAAAAGGCACAGAATGTGATACGGCTGAAACAGTAATGGATTATCCTGTAGGTTAAGTCAAACGGAAAAGTGCTAAGTACACTGGCAAATGTTAATTACTTCATCACAAAAGTACATGTGATGTTTTCTTAGCTGGGAAAAATGATTAACAACTGGAGTTCAAAGGGCTTAACGGTGATATTTTAAGATCAAGCGCAGTCGTGAAGTCAATCTAACTTACTGCTGAATTCAGGAAGAAAGAATTATCATAAAAGGAACAGATTGATTAGCAAATAAAATGGTGCTTTCAGAAAGCTTTGACACATCATTAAAATGTATTTGAGATAAGGTGCTGCCCTGATTATGTATGTGAGCGGAATGATATTGCCATTATTTATTTTAATTATTTTCTGTTCTAGTTTTCAACCAGTAACCTACAATATACAAACGTGACAAATCTCCTATTTTGCATGAAATAACCATGGATTAACCTATTTTTTCTCTCTAATATGGGTTGGCTGCTCGATTTACAGATTTGATAAATCGACGTTCCATTTAGCAACATGGATCTTCCCTGCTACATATTTCTAGAGCACAAGATGCCTGTTAAATGTAAACTGTTTTGCTGATAAGCTCTTTAATGCACTTTGATCTAAAATGGCTTCGTACTACTTTGCTCTGTAGCCTAACCCCCACCACCCCCCACACACACACATTAATTACCTTTAATAATCCACAGTCACAGTCTCATATAGCAAAGACCTCAGTATGTAAATGACCCATCCTGAGAAGGTGAAAAGAAGATGAAAGCATGAATTGTTCTGCCTGAGATTTTCACCATATTGAAATCACCCCAAAAAAATGTGGCTGTTAAATTGAGGACCCGTCTGCCTGTTCATGTGGATGTAAAAGATCCCATGGCATTATTTATAGAAGAGCAGGGCAGTTGTCCCAGGGGTACCATGTCCCTGGTGGTTCTCGCTATCGACTGGGGTAACTTAGAAACATAGAAACATAGAAAAATAGGAGCAGGAGTAGGCCCTTCGGCCCTTTGAGCCTGCTCCACCATTCGATATGATCATGGCTGATCCTCTATCTCAATACCATATTCCCGCTCTCTCCCCATACCCCTTGATGCCTTTGGCCGGAAGTTGGTGTAAACTCAAGAGAAATGGCATAAATATTTCTCCAAGGTTTGCACCAATCTCCCACCAAATGTATAGTGGGAGATCGGGAGAAGCCACTCTGAAATTTCAGGCCTGATCAACATTTATCCCTCAATCAACACCATCAAAAAATAGACTGACTACCATTTATCTAAATTGGCTGCCGTGCTTGTCTATGTGACAGCAGTCACAGCACTTCAAAAGTAATTCATTGACTGTCAATCACTTTGAGCCATCCTGAGCACGTGATAGGCATTCTATAAAGTCACTGCTTTATGGTCAGAAACACAATTTATCTTTTCCACTGTGAAAAATTAATAAACCGTGTGGAAATCAAACATAAGAAAAAACTTTCATAGGTGTGTAATCAGTACAGTCTGTCATTTCTGAAATGGATCTGTAAAATTCACAATTATCGCGATTCGAAATAACGAGATAAAGCAGATTCGTTTCATCAGTTTTCTTTCAACGAAATGCTGTCATGATTAAACAGGACACAGAAGCCTGTAAAATGGCCACCGCGCCTCGTGGCAGAAGCTTCCAGAATTTTCAGTTGGCAGACAAAATGGCGTTCGAATAAACATTTCAGTATAAGATTGGTTAATACGCAGCAAACACTGATAAAGACAGGATGCAACCTGTCTGCATTCGACACAATAGCAAGAGATAAGTGCTGGAATCATTTTCCATGCACAAGTAAGGACCATTGTACTGGGCAATCGAAGGCCCATCCAGATACATCAATACGCAAATTCCCCACGGCTCTACAATGAGAGAGCCATTCTCGGGTGATTAAGTCAGTATTCGAGGAGGCCCCAAAACCAGTCAGGGAGACTCCTAGCCGGTTCGACAATGGGGAAAACATTAACGGGTAGTTGGCCAGTTTAAGGTGCTACCGAAACCCATTACAAACAAGAATCACCCCATACTGGGAATTTTGAGCGCCAAGATTTTACAAAGGATGAACATTAAGATTGGGCGGGAGATAAGGGAACACAGCACTATAACTATAGTGAACAAACGTCCATCTCTCTCTTATTCCTCTGATCCTCCCGGGGCTGATTCGTTTGAACTGACTCTTGACGCGGGCTGAACTTTTATTCTCCTATGTTGGGTGGAGCTCAATTTGGAGCGAGCCGCCTCAACGAAGGCCAGTGACCGGGTGCACCATCCCGAGGGTCGGTAAACGGTGTTCCGGACCCGAAGGCCCGAAGAGATGAGACGAGACGAGATGAGAAGAGAAGAAGAAGAATCCACGTGCCGCCGCGGTCAGTAAACCCCGACCGCGCCCGAAAATATATAGACCATTTTTGAACTCTATAGGTTACTGCACGAACTGGTCAAAGACTCTTCTTTGAATTCTACCGGCAACCGGTGTCGGACACAGGAAGACTCTTCTTCGAACTGGGCCCGAGCACTGTCGAGTTCTTCATGACAACGGGGAGCCCAGCCTGCTAGCCGGAGCAGAGAAGATAAACAAGTGGGGTACAGAGACCCTTTCCAACACGTGACAGTCAGGTGTTGCAGCGAAACAAGCCGAGTGCCTCGTTTAAAATTCTCCGAAGTATCACGAGTGGTGAGCATGTTTCCTCAATCCTACAAATCTAGATTAGTGTAGGTATTGATAGGGGAGGGTGATTTTATTAAGGATAAATATAATGTGTTCCCCTTTTTACGATGTGCCGTGCGTTCCTCATTACCCTAGACCAAGTTTTATGAATGTATGTATACTTGTACTGTCATTAATTTGTGCCTATGACATGTACTTCATGATTTTGGACGCTATGCAATAAAGATTTCCATTTCGTACTATTCAACCGGGTCTATCTGAGTTTTTCTCTGCATTACAGCTCTCGCATCTAAGTCCAGTGTTAGAACCGTAAGGGCAAGTGGGTCGAACCACTCACAGGTGCTTATTGCAACAAGGCTGGCCGGAGACCAGAGCAAGCAATAGTATTAGGCAACGAAGGCCTAACCCCGCACAAGCACCCCGAACTGAAACCCCTTACAGATCTTTATTTCTCTCTCTCACGCACAAACAGACAATCTCTCTGTTTAAAAAAACCCGAAATATGACCTTTACTTGAATGAAAAAATTCAAATCTTCCTCCAGCTTCCCTTCAAATAATTTTGGAAAAACAGGCAATCAGACACGGTGAGAGGCCAATGGAAGCATTGCCCCGATTGCTGCCAATATGGATGCTGGGAATTTGCGCAGACTGCACTTCCTCGGACTGTTGGCTCTGCCTTCGAGCAATTGAGTCGCAGCTCTGGACAAGTCCAGGTCCACGCTTTCGGGAGCGGTTGAGGCCTTCAAATAAAACCATAATGAAGATACTCAAAGACAAAAAAGGTAATTTCATGATTAGGTTTAATCATGTTACTGTGAAATGTGGAATTTTTTAATATCTTTTTATGTCACCAACCTAACTTTTGATAGTAGATGTTTCAATGACTGGGAACAAAATGTCAGCGATTTCTTTGTTCCCCCAATAGTGTTTTGAGTAATTCAGTTGGTTCATCTTTTTTAAAATTATTGACAGGTTATTTATTCACAAATCTTTAGTAGTTCCCCATTGATATTTTCTAGTCAGTTTTGATTTGAACATTCCTCCCACCTTCTGTTCTGATATTTTGTTGTATTAATTTGAGCCTATCAACAAAGCATGATAGCGAAAGAGTGGTGCTACAGTAAGTGTGTGTAGATGCAAGACTTTCAATATATAAAAGATATATAGATAGATTTAAAAAACCTTTGAAGGGTTAATTATGAATGTGTTGTACGAGAGGGTGACGTCAATAGATCTGGCACAGTGTCAACCATGTCTGATATAATGACCCCAAGATTGTTAAAATTGACCCAACTATTTATCCAATTGATCTGCTTACAAAGTGGTGAAGACATCAGTTTCAGTACCTCCAGCCCCTTGGGTGGAAGATAGCACATTCTACATGGAATGAGAGATCTTCTGTGGAAAGCGCAGACAAATGAACAGAAAATATTTGTTTTAGGACATTGGCTGGCTACAAGTCCCATGTAAAACGGACTTGCAATATGCAACCATGGACCATAACTGGCTGATGGATTAAATAGTCTGAAGCATCCTCTGTTGATGGATTTCTCTGTCTGTGCACGTGCGCGCAAAACAATTTCCCACCACCTCCTGGCTTCCAGGCTGAAATATTTTCCTTCCACCATTTTCTGTTTAAAAGGCTGCACTTGTTCCTCACTCTGTTGCTAACCTATTTCCCTCTCCTGATACCAACAATGGCAGCTCTCAAAATGCAACGATGAAGGATGACAAGTAGGAAATATTAGATACCATTTCCTCTGGGAATTCTGTTTCTGAAGTGGAGCACGTACAAAAAGATTGCACTAACTACTTTTATCGCTTTGTCTCTACTTTGATAACTCAGCGACAGTAATAAATTGTCATTGCTGGTTTTATTATTGTGGTAAGTGTGCTTTTAATAGGCAATACTGTTCCTACTAAAGCAGGATTAGTTATTACATATCAGAGTGCCCTGTAACATCAGTGGGATCTGACTATTTATTAGCATAATAGCCACATAAGAGCAGCAAACACAAGTAACAACCTGGTGCGACAATATAATCCTATTTTTGCCAAACAACAGCAGTGTTTCTGCTCCCTCAATAAATGATTGAATCTTACACATCTGAAAAACAGATCAAAGCTGAGTTCATCCTGTGTCTGAGTTAGAGCCGGAGATAGTAGGTAGATGTTTCCTTACAGTATCACATTTCATCTCTTTGCATTTTATTAAACATCAAGCGCTCTACTCGAAGCTCCGGCACGGCAAGAGAGCCCCAGGCGGGCAGAGGAAACGCTTCAAGGACACCCTCAAAGCCTCCTTGAAAAAGTACAACATCCCCACCGACACCTGGGAATCCCTGGCCCAAGACCGCACAAAGTGGAGGAGAAGCATCCGGGAAGGCGCCGAACACCTCGAGTCTCTTCGCCGGGAGCAAGCGGAAGCCAAGCGCAAACAGTGGAAGGAGCGCACATCAACCCAAGCACCCCACCCACCCGCCCCTTCAACCACCGTCTGCCCCACCTGTGACAGAGACTGTAGGTCCCGTATTGGACGCATCAGTCACCTGAGAACTCATTTTTAATGTGGAAGCAAGTCATCCTCGGTTCCGAGGGACTGCCTAAGAAGAGAAGAAACATCAAAGAACCTGCCTGTTTAAATATTTTTTTAAAACGCAAACTCAGACGCTACGTAGAAAAGAAATATCGAGCCGGCTACCAGTCACATGCTCGGTCTGAGGGGATGCATTTCAAAGAGCACTGCCCCAGTGAAGGTGAAGTGTTTGCATCTATGTACTGTCGAGATTTTGGCGGGAATTTTAACCCCTGAATCCCGACCCCCAACCCCCCTCCAACCCGCCCACTTCCAGTTTTAATGGAGGCGGGACGGAGGGCGGGCAGCCAACCCGCTCCCAGGATGCGAGTCGGCCATTTAAATATTATAATGAGGCTGGCGTGCCTCATGGTGATCCACCATTTTAAATTTAACTCTGGCTGGTCGGGTTTCCCGGGCCTCGGGGAACCCTTATCAGCTAAAGGAAGGCGAGGACTGCTGAATCCAGGAGGTAAGTGCCTTTCCATTTACCTACTGGATCCAGCGTCCCTGCCTCACCCCGCGATCGGACTCCCCCCATTTGAAGCCTCCAATCCACCACCCAGGCCTCCGATCCTCCCCCCTCCAGGCCTCCGATCACCTACCAGGCCTCCAATCCCCCCTCCAGGCCTCTGATCAGCTACCAGGCCTCCAATCGCCCCTCCAGGCCTCCGATCACCTACCAGGCCTCCAATCGCCTCCAGGCCTCCGATCACCTACCAGGCCTCCAATCCCCCCTCCAGGCCTCTGATCACCTACCAGGCCTCCAATCCCCCCTTCAGGCCTCCGATCACCTACCAGGCCTCCAATCCCCCCTCCAGGTCTCTGATCAGCTACCAGGCCTCCAATCGCCCCTCCAGGCCTCCGATCACCTACCAGGCCTCCAATCGCCTCCAGGCCTCCGATCCTCCGCACAAGGTCTCCAAACCCCTACCCCAGGCCTCCGATCCCCCCCATAAGACCTCCGATCTTCCCCCCCTGACCTCCCCTCCTGAGGACTTCAATCCACCACTCCGGGACCCGATGCTCATTCGGCCCCCAAACACCCCCCGATACTCCGACAGCTCCCGAGTCACGGCCCCCCCACCCCAATGCTCCTCCAGCCCCCAGTGCTCCTCTGGCTCCCGACCACTCCCCCACCCCCGGATCCCAACCCTCCCTCCTCTCTGCAGCCTAGTGCCCCAGGCCTACCCGCCCACAGCCAGCCAGCCTCTCCATCTGGCTGGCTGTGGGTGGGAAACAGAGCTTTCAAATACTATCAGGCCCTGCCATTAAATCCAATTTCTCGACCGCTTTCTAGCCGACACCCGCTCCTGACCCGCCTCCAGATTAAAATTTCGGCCCTAATCTCAGTGACCTGTTATATCCTACAGTTGAAAACTTCAAACCTTTTTTTCACCTGTTCTCCCATGTTGTAGAACATGTTTACACAGCCTAGTTTCAGCTGGGAAGAAAGCGAGTTTAGTTAGAGTGCGCCTCTCCCGTGACTGTCATGACTGCTCTGAGGTTAGCTCTCGGAAGTGTCACCTGCAGTATGACAAACAAGGCCATGTCAATTCATCTGATTTGAAATCTGGCAGCTCCCATTCTAGATTATAGATGTCTTTTCCAGCACTCAGTTCCTGCTTGGACATTTTAGCTGATAACTTCTAATTCATTCCACTGCCTTTTTACTGAATACGATTTGTTGTAGATGACGACCACTTGAGCTCATGATGTATGCATCAGTAGCTTACCAGTAATTCTTTATCCAGAATATCCATTCTGGGGTGGCTTTGAGCATCTTCCAGAATGCTAGTCCCCGTTACAATGAATTAAGCCACACAGGGACACATGCTCACCTCCCTTCCATCTTTTGGATGAGATGTCCAACCAGGTCTGCCTGTTCAAGTGGATGTAAAAGATCTCATGGCGCTACCCGAAGGGAGCAGGGGAGTTATCTCCCGGTGTCCTGGCCAACTTTGATCCTTCAAGCGACACCGCCAAAAACAAATTAACTGATCATCGCATTGCTGTTTGTGGGTCTTTGCTGCGCACTAATTGGCTGCCATATTTGACGGCATAACAACAATGCCTATACTCAAAATGTAAATCTTCAGCTGTGAAGTGCTTGGGAGTGCTCTGATGATGTGAAAGATGATAAATAGATGTATGTCTTTCCTTCCTTCCTTTCACTAACTAATATCACTGTGATGATTCGCAATGGAAAACATCCAAACTGGCAGGTATTGATGAAGGCAAATCATAGAATCATAGAATCATAGAAATTTACGGCACAGAAGGAGGCCATTCGGCCCATCTTGTCCGTGCTGGCCAACAAAGAACTTTCCAGCCTAATCCCACTTTCCAGCACTTGGTCCGTAGCCTTGTAGGTTACGGCACTTCGAGTGCACATCCAAGTACTTTTTAAATGTGATGAGGGTCCCTGCCTCTACCACCCTTTCAGGGTGAAAACATTTCTCCTCAAATCCCCTCTAAACCTCTGACCAATTACTTTATATCTATGCCCCCTGGTTATTGACCCTTCTGCTAAGGGAAATAGGTCCTTCCAGTCCACTCTATCTAGGCCCCTCATGATTTTATACACCTCAATTAGGTCTCCTCTCATCCTCTTCTGTTCCAAAGAAAATAACCCCAGCCTATCCAATCTTTCCTCATAGCTAAAATTCCCCAGCCCAGGCAACATCCTCGTAAATCTCCTCTGCACCCTCTCTAGTGCAATCACATCCTTCCTGTAATGTGGTGACCAGAACTGCATGCAGTATTCTAGCTGCGGCCTAACTAGTGTTTTATACAGTTCAAGCATAACCTCCCTGCTCTTATATTCTATGCCTCGGCTAATAAAGGCAAGTATCCCGTATGCCTTCTTAACCACCTTATCTACCTGTCCTGCTACCTGCAGGGATCTGTGGACATGCACTCCAAGGTCCCTCTGATCTTCTGCACTTCTCAATGTCCTACCATTTATTGTGTATTCCCTTGCCTTGTTAGCCCTCCTCAAATGCATCACCTCACACTTCTCCAGATTGAATTCCATTTGCCACTGTTCTGCCTACCTGGCCAGTCCATTGATATCTTCCTGCAGTCTGCAGCTTTCTTCTTCATTATGAATCACACGGCCAATTTTTGTATCATCTGCAAACTTCTCAATCGTACTTCCTACATTCAAGTCCAAATCATTGATATAACCACAAAAAGCAAAGGACCCAGTACTGAGCCCTGCGGCACCCCACTGGAAACAGCCTTCCAGTCACAATAATCAGTAGTGTTTAATTACTAGTAGTAGATATAATTATTCTTCTATTTTTTTCCTAGACATAGCTGAGGGGAGTAATTTAAAAAGAAAATATCCCCCCCCCCCCTGCCCACTCTCCATCCAACACTAATAATTTTGATTCACTTCTAGGATTAGTGGTTGACTATGTCAACTTTCAAGATTAAATTGGATAGGTGATTGAAAGAAAAAGGGTTGAAGGGATATAAGAACAGGACGGGTAAATGTGATTAGAACTATTTGCTCACACGGAGGGTAAACACCGACAGGATTTTGTTGGTCAAAATGGCCTATTTCCATACTATAACCGCAGTGTATTTCTGTGATTGGCTGGATAGATATTAGTTCAATCACTGTGCATTTACTACTGAATCTGCTTCCACCACCCTTTCAGGCAGTGCATTCCAGATCATAGCAACAAGCTGCGCAAAAGAAATTCTCCTTGTCTCCCCTCTGGTTCTTTTGCCAACTATCTTCAATCTGTGTCCTCTGGTTATCGACCCTCCTGCCAGTGGAAAATGTTTCACTCGATCTATTCTATTAAAACCCTTCATAATTTTGAACACCTCTATTAAATCTCCCCTTTACCTTCTCTGCTCTAAGGAGAACAACCCCAGCTTCTCCAGTCTCTCCACATAACTGAAGTCCCCCATCCCTGGTATCATTCTAGTAAATCTCTTCTGCACCCTATCCAAGGTCTTGGCATTCTTCCTAGAATTTGGTGCCCAGAATTGGCCACAATACTCCAGCTGAGGCCCAACCAGTGATTTATAAAGGTTGACCATAACTTCATTGCTTTTGTACTCTATGCATCTATTTATAAAATTGAGAGGTCGCACAACACCAGGTTATAGTCCAACAGTTTTATTTGAAATCACAAGCTTTCGGAGCTATCGATTTGCTCCTTCCTCAGGTGAAGTGATTCACCTGAGGAAGGAGCAAATCGATAGCTCCGAAAGCTTGTGATTTCAAATAAAACTGTTGGACTATAACCTGGTGTTGTGCGACCTCTCAATTTTGTCCACCCCAGTCCAACACCGGCATCTCCGCATCATGACCTCTATTTATAAAGCCAACGTTTATTTATGCTTTTTTTACCAGCCTTCTCAACTTCTCCTGCCACCTTCAAAGGTTTATACATGTGAACCCCTAGGTCACTCTGTTCCTGCACCCTCTTTCAAATTGTACCATTTAGTTTATATTGCCTCTCCTCATTATTTCTTCCAAAATGCATCACTTCACACTTCTCTGCAGTAAATTTCATCTGCCATGTGTCTGCCTATTTCATCAGTCTGTCGATGTCCCCCTGAAGTCTACTCCTATCCTCCTCACATCAGAAAAGGCAAACCTGCCCAGTTCTACAAAGAACTTGATCAAATTACAGAAGGAAAAGGTTTCCGAATTCAGCCAACAGGAAAAAGGAAGTAGATGTCAAATCCTAGAGTGTTGCAACTGAAAATGGAAGCATCTTTCGTAGGAACTGCAAACACCATGGCGAAAACACAAGCATCATTTTTGGAGAGACATGCACAGGTACGATAGTCCGAATGGCCTCCTTCTGTGCTGTACCATTCTATGATTCTATGAATACAAGAAAAGGCTATGGTGAATAATCATCAAAGCAGCAAGCAATTTAAACCTGCAATTTAAACCTCTCATGAACACTATGAATAACAATCCTGCTGCCATAACAACAAGGATTCATAGAAAATTACGGCACAGAAACCAACCATTTATTTCATGAAATCTGCATCAATCTGTTCTCCACATAAGTCTTCCAGACTAATCCCCATACCCTTTATCCTGCCTCTTCCAAGCAACAAATTGTCTTTTTAAAAGATATATATGGACTGTGCTCCAAGAACAGTTTGTGACAATGTTAGAATAGTATAAAAAGCATGTCACAGTTATTTTATCCATTAGTGGCTTTACTTGAGCTACTAATACTAAAACTGCTGTACTTTATAATTACATAGAATTACATAGAATTGGATTGAATTTACAACATGGAAAAGGCCACTCGGCCCAACTGATCTATTCTGGTTTATACTCCACACTAGGTCATGTGGACCTAGGGGATGAGTGGACCCTGAGCCCCAACTTGGGGCTGAAGTATAAAAAGCTAAGTGTCTCTGCAGCTCTGACGGGAAGCCATTCACAATCTTTTTTTAAAAAGGTACAGTCCCCACCATTTACACCCCCCCCCCCGCCCCCCCCCCCCCCCCCCCCCCCCCCCCCGGTTTATCCCGGATGGCAGCCTATATCGGGCAAATGGCGCTAGCCGTTTGCCATCACCATAGGCGTCAATCACAAAGGCGCCGTTTAAACCGTATTAAGAGGGCCGGCTATTTTGGACAGTTCAAGCAGCTGTTCACTGTGCAATTACCCGTCAGACGTTAGGAACATAGGAACATGGAACGGGAGGAGGCCATCGAGCCCCTCGAGCCTGTTCCATCATTCAATGAGATCATGGCTGATCTATATCTTAACTCCAGCCTTGGCTCAATATTCTTTTATACCTTTGTCCAGCAAAAATGTATCGATCTCAGATTTAAAATTATTAATTGTTAATTGTATGTTGGGAAGCAATTTCCCTGTCCAATAAACTATCAGTAACCAACATGTAAGAGTTATTGTAAAATGGGAAGATATTGGGAATAGGACAGCTTGTGGTATGGTTTGCTCCAGATTTGGGGTCCCCTTCCGTCCACCCCGTTACAGTCTACCCGCCTCTTAAACAGTCCCAGTGCTCTGATCTCAGCAAGGTTGATCGATTCATCAGTGTACTGACTGTTGGCACAAAGCCCCCTCATCACCGTTTTTTTGCAGAAAAGCTAGGGTAAACCACTGCTTGCCAACGGCATTTGCTCTCCTGCTATCGGGTTATTAGGGAGTCCGATGGATTTACCATCCCTTGCGTATAGCGAGCAAATCGCGTTAGTGTGAACGGTATGTGCGGAGGGGACTGCAATTGATAGCCTCCAGGATTGATTACCTTAGCTGGTGTGAGTTACGTTGAAGCCTATGGGCCCAGCTGCTTCCCAACAAGAACTTGGAGGGCCAGTCTAAATGGGGCAGAATCCCAGCGGAACCGAATTCCGCCCCAAGTTCCCGGCCTCTCCAGGTGGAAGTTGGTCTTTCTGTGTCGCCGACCCCAGGAATTTTGTGGCCCTGGGCTTCAGGGGTTAGAATCTCCACAGGGCTTCTCGAGATGGTCCGCCATCATTTCAGCAAAAGAATCAGCTAAAGAATGCTGCAAACAGCTGTGCATGCCGTTTCGCCGAGGTTTCCTCTGGTCTTCCACCAAAGCGACGGCGGACGATCGGCGGAACCCCCACAGTAATCCAGATGTAAGTTTTTTTGTTAATGAAGTGTTCTTATTTAAACATTAATTTTCTTCTGAGGAAGGAGATGTATTGATATGGGTATAGGTAGTCAAGCGCAGGATGTTACCTGACTCTTCCCTTTGACTTGGGAGGGTTTGCAAGGTTGGCAGGTGCTGGTAGTTAGCTGAAAATGGCTCAACATTAAGCAGCACATGTTTTTAAGCTCTGAAATGCTATTTGATACTGAATGACCTTAATAATAAACACTACAGCCTTCTTGCCATCAATGTTGCTTGTGGGTTTGAACCAGATGCTGTAGTGTGTGGATTGCCTGGCTGTAGGAGTAGGCCCATTCAATGCCAGCATCAGGTCTTAATTATTGATTGGAAAAAAAAATTGCTTATTAATTTGTTAGATCTACAAGGCCATCTCCAATCACATCCTCATCTCATGTGCCTCCCACAATCCCTAGCGCCTTCCAACCTCTGTGTCTGTCCTTGGAATATTTTTTTTATTCATTCACGGGATGTGGGCGTCGCTGGCAAGGCCAGCATTTATTGCCCATCCCTAATTGCCTTTGAGAAGGTGGTGGTGAGCTGCCTTCTTGAACCACTGCTGTCCGAGTGGTGAAGGTACTCCCACAGTGCTGTTAGGGAGGGAGTTCCAGGATTTTGACCCAGCGACGATGAAGGATCGGCGATATCTTTCCAAGTCAGGATGGTGTGTGACTTGGAGGGGAACTTGGAGGTGGTGGTGTTCCCATGCACCTGCTGCCCTTGTCCTTGTAGGTGGTAGAATCTATTTTCTAAGCAGCTAACAAGTGTACATTCAAACTCTCAACTGTCTAGCCTTTGGCTGTACATTTGCCATGATTTGCTCAACCATTCCCTCACCTGCGCTTTTGATGCTTTTATCCCCAGCAAACCATTCACAGTCTCCCATCCGAGTCATTCTCTCTGGTATGGCTTTTATCTTTGCTCCCTCAAGTTCAAGGGGTGCAGACTTGAGTGTATCTGGTAACAACTGGCTTAGCCATCCAAAGCCAGATCTGGCTGGACCACATCAATCTCTACTGGGCCTCACTCTCCTCTGCCAATACAGGCCAATACTCAAGGATAATCCCGGAGAGCACCATCCACCACTTCCTTAAAGCTCTCTCCCCTGCTCCTTCCACCCTCACCTTTAGCAACTGGTGTGAGGAGCTCATAGACCTTTTTGTCACTCAGAGAGAGACTAACGGTTCAGCTGCACCTACTGCTTCCCCCCTACCCTTTGCCCATCAAGCCAAAGCTCAGGCCAGACACCCCCGACCCTAGCCCTGAACCCCCATCTCTCTTTAGTTTCTCTCCTATCTCACCTCATGCTCTCTCCAACCTCATCTCATCCACGAGATTACATAGGATTATATAGGATAAACGGCAGAGAAACAGGCCATTTGGTCCAACCAGTCCATACCGACGTTTATGCTCCACTCGAGCCTCCTCCCATCTTTCCTCATCTAAATCTATCAGCATAACCCTCTATTCCCTTCTCCCTCATATGCTTGTCTAGCCTCCCCTTAAATGCATCTATACTTTTCACTTCAACCACTCCCTGTGGTAGCGAGTTCCACATTCTCACCACTCTCTGGATAAAGAAGTTTCTTCTGAATTCCCTATTGGATTTTTTGGTGACTATCTTATATTGATGGCCTCTAGTTATGCTCTTCCCCACAAGTGGAAACATTCTCTCTGTATCTACTCTATCAAAACCTTTCATAATTTTAAAGATCTCTTAGGTCACCCCTCAGCCTTCTTTTTTCAAGAGAAAAGAGACCCAGCCTGTTCATCCTTTCCTGATATGTATTCCCTCGCATTTCTGGTATCATCCTTGTAAATCATCTCTGCGCCCTCTCCAGTGCCTCTATATCCTTTTTATAATATGGTGACCAGAACTGCACGCAGTACTCTATGTGTGGTCTAACCAAGGTTCGATACAGGTTTAGCATAACTTCCCTACTTTTCAATTCTATCCCTCTAGAAATAAACCCTAGTGCTTGGTTTGCTTTATTTATGGCCTTGCTAACCTGTGGCGCAACTTTTCATGATTTGTGTATTTGTAATCAGAGATCCCTTTGTTCCTCTAGACTCGCACCCTCCAAGTAATAAGTGACCTCCCTATTCTTCCTACCAAAATGTAACACCTCACATTTATCTGTGTTGAACTTCATTTGCCAATTATACCCCCATTCTGCAAGTTTATTAAGGTCTCCTGTAATTTGTTGCAGTCCTCCTCAGTATTGACTATCCCCCCCAATTCGGTGTCATCTGCAAATTTAGAAATTGTGTTTTTGATTCCAAAGTCTAAATCGTTAATGTAAATTGTGAACAACAGTGGTCCCAGCACTGATCCTTGTGGAACACCACTACCTACCTTCTGCCACTGTGAATAGCTACCCTTTACCCTACTCTCTGCTTTCTGTCTTGAAAGGTCGCACAACACCAGGTTATAGTCCAACAGTTTTACAGTAAGAAAGCAGACAAGAAAATAAAACTGTTGGACTATAACCTGGTGTTGTGCGACCTCTCAATTTTGTCCACCCCAGTCCAACACCGGCATCTCCGCATTCTGTCTTGAAGCCAGCTAGTTATCCATTCTGCTACTTGTCCCCTGACTCCGCATTCTCTGACCTTGTTCATCAGTCTATTATGGGGTACCTTATCGAAGGGCTTTTGAAAATCTAGATAAGTTACATCTACTGCATTACATTGTCTACTCTCTCTGTTACCACTTCAAAAAATTCATTGAGGTTTGTCAAGCAAGACTTTCCCTTTTGAAATCCATGCTGACTATTCCTTATTATATTTTTGGTTTCTAGATGTTCTATTTTCTCTTTTAGTAGGGATTTCATTATTTTTCCTACCACCGATGTTAACCTGACTGGTCTATAATTCCCTGGACATGTTCTATCCCCCTTCTTGAATAGAGGTATTACATTAGCTATCTGCCAGTCCTTTGGCACTACACCTTTTTCTAACAAATTATTAAATATGTTTAGTAATGCCTATGCTATTTCTTCCCTAGATTCTTTTAAAATGCATGGATGCAATCCTCTTTGGGGTTTTATCCTCTTTGAGTTTGATTTGTTTATTTAATATATCCCCTCTTTTTATTTTAAATGCACTTATCTCATTACTAATCTCATCATCCAATGTCATGTCCACCTGTTCTATTTCCCTGGTAAATACTAAAGGAAAATTATTATATAATATTTCTGCCATCTCTCTATCGTTACCTGTGGTATTATGCTGTGTATCTCTTAATGGCCCTATTCCCATCCCAACCTTCCTTTTTTATTGATGTGCCTGTAAAATATTTTACTATTTTGTTTTATGTTCCTTGATAATTTAATTTCATAGTTGCTCTTTGCCTTCCTAATTTTTTTTTTTACTTCTCTCCTAATCTCTTCATATTCTCCCTTATCATACACTCCCATGCTGTCCATGTACTTAATGTATGCCTCTTTCCTTACCCTCAATTGTCCCCTTATGGTCTTATTCATCCATGGAGTCTCTGTAATGTTTAGTTTGTTTATTCCTTTTAGATGAATATATTTTTCCTGGACTCTGTTGAACACTGTTTTAAATCTTTCCCATTGCTGTTCTACATCACTGTTTGCCAATATTGTTGCCCATTTTATTTTCCCAAGTTCTATTCTCAGCTCCTCAAAATCAGCTGTTCTCCAATCTATTAACCTGGTTTTCATCATATTATGTCCTTCTCAATTACCATCTTAAAGCATGTTATATTATGGTCACTATTGCCTAGATGTTCCCCTACTTTTACTTCTCTTATCTGCTCTGGTTCATTCCGCTTACTGGATCCAATAGCGAATACTCACTTTTTGGGCTTTTTACATATTGGGTTAGCAAGGAGTCCTGTACACATTGTAAGAACTCCATTCCCTTATCCCTTTTACCTACCTCTTCTGTCCAATTAATATCGGCGTAGTTAAAATCCCCCATGATTATTATTCTATGCTTTTTACTCATTTTTCTAATCTGTCTGCATATTTTTTCCTCCACCTCCCTTCCACTATTAGGTGGTCTGTAGACTACACCTCTTAGTGTGATTAATCCTTTATTATCTTTTATCTCTATCCATATGATTCTATTTTTGTCTTGTTGATAGTTGCATCACTTTTTTCTACTGCCATTTTGTTTACCCACCTTGACTCCTTTCCCACTAAACTGTTGACCATCCAACTTCCCTTCTCAGCCTCCATGCTAGCTGGCATTGTAAATGGTTCCCTCTCCTCAGGAACTGTCGCTGTCCCTTTCAAAACCTCTGACATCCCCCCACCCTCCATCTCATAAAAACCCACCTTGGTCCTTGCGAACTGCTGTCCCATTTCCAATCTCCTTTTCCTTTCCAAAGTCCTTGAACTTGTTGTCATCTCCCAGATCTGTGCCCATCTCTCCCCAACTCATTATTTGAACCCTTTCATTCAAGTTTCTGCCCTCCCACAGCACAAAAATGTCCCTAACCAAAGTCCCAAGTAACATTCTTTGTAACTGTGACCATGGTGCATTAACCCTTCTCGTCCTCCTTGGCTTTTCCTCAGTTTTTAACATGCTTCATTTTTTTTTTATTTGGCCCCTGCTCTGAATGATTTATGATTATTTATTTGTTTAATCCTCTTCCCAAATCACTATGAGCAATGCCACAGGAGATCCCTTTAAATATACATTGTGCGTTACCTGGTATAATGTTCCAGTGATTAGAAAACAGCATATTCTCCAACTCACGATGAACAATGCCTTGGCAGATCTGCTCGTATGTTACAATAATGTTCTTTTTTTACCTTTCTACCCTTCATTTAAAGCATGGAGCTCTGAAATATAACTGCTTAACAGGGAGGGCTAAATGATAATCAGAAAACTCCGATATTGACTGGGGCTGGTAGATGCACGTGACTGACAGCCATGAGACACAAGCCTCCAGCTTCTACACTTTCCTGTTACCAATGAGTTACCAGGTTAACTCAAACTCTAAAGATGAAGTTGTCATGAAAGTGGAGCTTGCCAGTTGTCACAGCGGGTGCTGGTTAGGACACGCTGATGTTATAATATCCGTCTTCTGTTTTGATAGTTCTGAGTGCTTCTTGCCGGTTGACTTGGAACTTCAGGTTACATTTTTGTGATGCTGTGAGGAATAATATCGGTGAATCAGTAGCGCACTTGGATACCTGAAATGACCCAATTATCATCACGCCAGGGCTATAATGCAGAAAAAAGATGCACAGAAAGACATTACATTTAGATAGCTTAAAATAATAGGGATGGAAATATATTCTACTGCAATTTGTATTCTGGCTTAGGGCTCCAACAGTTTTTCAATAAGGAGCATAAATGCATCAGGGGTTTCTATATACTTGAAAAAGAACCCTGCACCGTACCTGCTTTCTTAGATACATGCATAACCATAATCTAAGTAAAGAAAAATGAACTGGTATCATAGACTTTCTGGCTTTAAAACACGCTCCTCAGTATCTTATACACAATTCACGTTGTCCCTTCGCCATCACCTGATCGCTCCAAGGTTAGTTGCAAAGTGATAAATTAGGTGATGCTGGTACTGTAGGAGGTGGTGTTAGTCCACATCTTTGAGGGCAGCAACTGCCACCAGCAGCAACGTAGTCACTTACTGCCAAAGGACCACAGCTGTCCCATACAGGCCAATGAAGTCTCTTCACTGTTCCAGGACTGTATGGTACAAAGTAACATAAGAGAAGGCCATACTACCCATTGCAGCTCATCCCGCTAGTTCATCAGTCCTTTCAACCTGGAATATCATCTTTATAACCCAAAAGGTGTGATTATTTCAAACTTTTATCACTCTTTCAGTAAATAAGCATTTTCTAACATCTGTTCTAGACTTACCTCTCGCTAATTTATGATTATGTCCTCTGGTCCTCCTTTCTTGATGTACTTTAAGTAATAATCTGGGTTTTACCAGACCTATCTATAACATGTAACTTATCATATCTTTCAACAAGGTCCCCCTTTAATCAACAACAACAACTTATATTTATATAGCGCCTTTAACGTAGTAAAACATCCCAAGGTGCTTCACAGGAGTATTATGAAACAAAATTTGACACCGAGCTACATAAGGAGATATTAGGGCAGATGACCAAAAGCTTAGTCAAAGAGGTAGGTTTTAAGGAGCGCCTTAAAGGAGGAGGGAGAGGTAGAGAGATGGAGAGGTTTAGGGAGGGAATTCCAGAGCTTAGGGCCCAGGCAGTTGAAGGCACGGCCACCAATGGCTGAGCGATTAAAATCAGGGATGCTCAAGAGGCCAGAATTGGAGGAATGCAGAGATCTCGGAGGGTTGTGGGGCTGGAGGAGATTACAGAGATAGGAAGGGGCGAGGCCATGGGGTGATTTGAAAACTAGGATGAGAATTTTAAAATCGAGGCGTTGCTTAACCGGGAGCCAGTGAAGGTCAGCGAGCACAGGGGTGATGGGTGAACGGGACTTGGTGCGAGTTACCTGCTTTTGAGAGTAAAGTTTACACATCTCTCATTGTTTCTTAGCACTCATCCCCTTTTACTTTTGGAATCTGTCTTGTTGCTCTTTTCTGTATCTTTTCTAATATAAGTATGGGATATATTTTCCTCCTTTTGCCAATGTTTGTGAAAAAGTCAGCTAAGCATAAAACACGTTTCCCCGTTAGCCATTTTGATTGCTTTTTGTGCCTGTCTACTAACGTACCTTCAGATTTCCATAGGTAATATCGAACAAGTTAAGATTTTTGGATAGCTCATATTTCTCAGCGCCCAGTTTCACCATATTTGTACTCATGCTACATTTACATTGCAGAACCACTTCACAAGCAGTTCTGCAGTGACTTCTACAAGAAAATGTGTCCGTGCGGACAATGACCGAGGGCTGGATCAGGCTCAATTGTGCAGTCTTCCGTGATTGAATAGCTCACCGTCTAAACTCATTCATGAAGAATGGCCACTGGGGTACGGTACCGAAGGGCAGCTGGAGCTCATACAGCCTTACTCCAGTGCAAGGCACCAGGGGTCATTTTGACTTTGGCCGATAGTTTCCATTCAAGTCAATGGAATAAGTGGCATTTCTCCTGGCACAGCCACCATTCATGAGGAAAATAAAACCCCGCTGGGCTTTTTTAGATTATTTTAGTGAAGCCATTGCTACCCATAAGGTACCTTCGATGGAAATAGGAAAAAGAAGAAAAATATATTCCGACTTCTCCAAAACACTGCTGCCCACATCCTGTCCTTTACTAATTCCCCCTTGCCCCTCACATCCTGTACTTTACCAATTCCCCCTTGCCCCACACATCCTGTCCTTTACCAATTCCCCCTTGCCCCACACATCCTGTCCTTTACTAATTCCCCCTTGCCCCACACATCCTGTCCTTTACTAATTCCCCCTTGCCCCTCACATCCTGTCCTTTATCAATTCCCCCTTGCCCCTCACATCCTGTCCTTTACCAATTCCCCCTTGCCCCTCACATTCTGTCCTTTATCAATTCCCCCTTGCCCCTCACATCCTGTCCTTTATCAATTCCCCCTTGCCCCTCACATTCTGTCCTTTATCAATTCCCCCTTGCTCCTCACATCCTGTCCTTTATCAATTCCCCCTTGCCCCACACATCCTGTCCTTTACCAATTCCCTGTAAGGGGTCACGGTACTGGTGCGAGGTGAGGCCTTCGTTGCCTATACTATTGCTTGCTCTGGTCTCCGGCCAGACTTTTGCAATAAGCACCTGTGAGTGGTTCGACCCACTCGCCCTTACGGTTCTGACACCTGGACTTAGATGCAAGGAGCAGTAATGCAGAGAAAACGCAAATAGACCCGGTTGAATAGCACAAAATGAATATCTTTATTGCATGGCGTCTAAAATCATGAAATACATGTCATAGGTGCAGATCAAAGAGAGTACAAGTATACACACGTTCATAAAACTTGGTCTATGGAAATGGGGAACACACGACACATCGAAAAAGGGGGAACACATTATACATTAACCTTAGAAAAACCACCCTCCCTCAATATACCTAAACTACGTCTGGATTTGTAGGATCGGAAAACATGCTCACCACTCGGCCCACTTCGGAAATTTAAAGTGAGGCACTCAGCTCGTTTCGCTGCAGCGCCTGACTGTCACGTGTTTGGAAGGGTTTCTGCACCCCACTTGTTTACTCTCGCTGCCGCGAAAGGTAAGCCAGATTCCCTGATGTCATGAAGCAGTCGATGGACTCAGACCGGATCGTGCAGCAATCCGTAGAATTCAAAGGAAAACGGTACATGTAGTAGTCGGTAGAATTCAAAGATGGGTTCTGTCGTTATATCTTCGGGCGCGGTCGGGGTTTACTGACCGTGGCGGCACGTGGAATTTCTTCTCGTCTTTCTTCTCGTCTTTCTTCTCGTCACTCGGGCCTCCGGGTCCGGACACCGTTTACCGACACTCGGGATGGTGTACCCTGTTACTTGCCCTGTCGAGGCGGCTCGTTCCGATTGAGCTCCACCCAACACTCGAATAACCAACCAGCACGGCTAAGAGTCAAGAGTCAAGAGAGTCCAGCAAGAGCTTCAGGAAGAGTCAAGAGTCAAGGAAGAGGCCAGGAAGCGAGAGAGAGTCAAGAGACCGATGGACATTTGTCCTCTATAGTTATACTGTTATGTCAGCCTTATCTCCCGCTCAAATCTAAATGTTATCCTTTGTGTGATTTTGGCGCCCAAAACTCCCAGCATGGGGCGATTATCTTCTTAACGTGTTTCGGTAGCACCTGAAACTGGCCAACTATCCGTTAATACCTTCTCCATTGTTGAGCCAGCCAGGATGTGTATGAATCGTCTCCTCGACTGGTTTTGGGGTCCTCCGAATACTGGCTTAATCACCCGCCAATGTCTCTCTCATTGTTGAGCCGGGGGGGTATTTGTGTATTGATGTGTCTGGATGGGTTCTCGATGGCCCAGTTCAATGATCCTTACTGTGCGTAGGAAACGATTCCAGCACTTATATCATTGCTATTGTCCAGGATGCAAACGGGTTGCATCCTGCCTTTTCAATGTGTACCGAGTATGATACGATCTCATACTGAATGTATATTCAACGCCATCTTGTCTGCCCACTGTGTCTCTGGAAGCTTCTGCCACGATGCGCGGCGGCCATTTTACAGGCTTCTGTGTCCTTTATTATCAGGACAGCATTTTGTTTAATAAAAATGATCAATTGAATCTCTCTTCTCTCATGTTATTTTGAATCGCGATAATTGCAAAACTCTACATCCCCCTTGCCCCTCACATTCTGTCCTTTACCAATTCCCCCTTGCCCCTCACATTCTGTCCTTTACCAATTCCCCCTTGCCCCTCACATTCTGTCCTTTATCAATTCCCCCTTGCCCCTCACACCCATCCTTGCTGGTCCATACTGGCTTCTTGTCCCAAATACATCACATTTAAAATTCTTGTCCTCATCAACAAATCTTTCCATGGCCTTACTCATCCTACCTCTGCAACCTCCTCCAGTCTTACATCCCCTCTCATACCCTCCGGTCCTCTCACTCTGGCCTTGTGTCATCTGCTGTCTCTCCCTCTGCTTGACCATCAGTGGAAGACTTTAGCCACGTTGGATCTACTTTCTGGAGCTCTCTCCCTAAGCCCCTGTGCCTCTCTACTTCTCTCCACCATTAAAAACCTTCTTCAGTGCCAGCTTTTCAACCAACAATTCGGTCATCTCTCTTAACTCACCCAGCATCAAATCTTCTATTCCTCAGTGAAGCACCTCAGGAAATTTGTCCATGTTAAAGATGCTATAGACATAGGGCTAAAAATTTGGTTGCTTTACAACACCTGGTACCTGGTAAATTTAGCGAAAAGATGGTGGCTGCCGCTCTTTCGCCAGCTGCTGGCTGGTCCTGTGACATCCGCCATTTTCCGAGGTCCGGCAGCGCTGCCGGTAAAAGCGATGGCCCTGCAAATTGAAATTAGGGAGAGCTGGGTCCTAACCTGAGTTCAGCGCTGGGTCCTAAGGTCGCCATGAAAAGCCAGTGTTCAGCAGACTCACAGAGGTGCTGTCAGCACCTCTTAAAGGGACACACACATCTTTCAGGTAAGTCTGCATTTAAGCTTTTGGACTGGATTTTTTTGATTTTATTGAGGTAGTGGCTTACAGCAATACATGTTAAAAGTTTGTTAAGTGTGCAGGGAGTGCTGCTGGATGCTTGCAAGCTCTCAGATGGTAAAGGAAGGCCTCTGAGAAGACAGAAAAAGCTGCAAATACTCAGAAGATCAGGCAACATCCATGGGAGAGAAAAAGAGTTCATGTCTCAGGTCGAGATGCTGCCTGACCTGCTCAGTATTTCCAGCATTTTATATTTTTATTTCAGATTTACAGCATCTGCTCGCAGAGGGAAAAGGAAGACACAGAACAAGAAGACGTAGCAGAGGAGGAAGCAGAAGAGGAGGAAACATAAGGAAGGATGCAACCCAGACAGCCCCTTTCTGGCTGGGATATCAGGGATGGAATCATCCACCTGCGGTACCAGTGAACACAACCTTTCAACATTTGTCCCACACCTTACCTCCCCTCTGTTACTGACCATCACAGCGTCCTGTTGGCCACAATGCTGAAATAAAAGCTGCCACAAAGCAAACTTTCCAGTCCAACTTCATACATTTTTCCATCCAATATGACATCAAGAAATCAACTCACCACCCTTATGCATTCCCTTAGTGACTGTCTTGTGTGTACCTTTGCCTATCCTAGTAATGTCATGCAGTGCTACCCCAGTGGCTGCAGCAAGGCTGATGGAAGGCTGCTGACTTTCAGTGGGGGGACACTGCAAATGGTCTTGCTGGTCGACCTTGAGGAGTTGGTGGCTGGGAGTGTGAAATCAAGTGATGGTCTTTCTTCTTTCTCTTCCTCTTCTTCTTCTTCTTCTATTTCTTCTTCTTCTTTTTCTTCTTCTTCTTCTTCTTCTTCATACTTCTCTCCCTCTTCTTGGTCAACCTGCTGAGTATTTGCAGCATTTTATGCTTTTATTTCAGACTTACAGCATCCACTCACAGAGGGAGGAGGAAGACGCAGAAGAGGAGGAAGCAGAAGTGAAAGACACGGAAGAGGAAGAAGCCGAAGAGGAGGAGGCAGAAGGAAGGATGCAATTCTTGGGTGTGAAATGAGGAAGGCACAAGGGTGGAGTTGTGGTGAGGGGAAAGCAAGAGGTGCATGTGAGAAGGAGGATAACGTATGAGGATACCAGCATCTTGTATCCTTTCAGCCCCGCCACTGGCCAAGGGCTCAGCTATGCCCCTGCCAATAATGGCCTGCACCGTCACCTCCAAGGTGAAGCTAGGAATGGGTGGTGTGCCTCGTGATTGGTACAGATTGTTGGTAGGTGAGTGATTGGGGGTGGGAGAGAGTGTGTGAGGCTAGTGATGCAGTTGGTAGGAGACGGCTTTTGAAGGTGCATTCACTGAGCTTGACCACTGGTCTGAGGTCATGAAGCTTCTTTGGGTACTGGAGCCAGGTAGTGGGGGCAACACTGCTAGCAGTGACGGCCTCAGTGATGTACTCCCACATCATTCTTCTGGAGGGCCTCCTGGCCCCTGTGGGTAGCGAACCTTTCTTGCAGTGTTGACCCCCTGCACAAAGCTGAAGTACTGCGTGCAAGACCCTGGGTGCCCCTTCCCAGGAAAATAAATGGCTGAAGCACTTTTCCCATTTTTTTACATGTGGAAGGGAATTCAGCTTTAAGAGCTGAAGACTCCCATTTGGGAATTTTTATCAAATGTTCTTTTTAAAGGGCAGTAGAGCTGTAAGGGCTGAAAACTGCATTTTTTAATTTCATTTTTATTTTTATCACTTCAGAAGGCATTACCTTTTTAAGCAAACGACAATGCAATTAATATCCCACAATGCCTAGCGAAATCATAGCCTGGCTTCCCGAGGCTGTTGGAAGATGCAACAGCGCTCTGCACCCCACATTCGGGACTCATGCCTGGACTAACACCACTAGGAGGGCATTACATGGTCAGTTTAGCGCTGGGCTAATAATCTTTAGTCCTCAGCGCAAATCTTTCTCTCCTACCAGCGCAACCGTTTTTGCCGGCCGTTAACCCGAGGCCGCGGTGACACCGGCAACTTTCGTGTCGCTGTTGATTTTTTTAGGCCATAGTATTACATAATATTTACATCTCAGAAAAACACCATTCGGCACAACCGTTCCATGCAGGTGTTTATGCTCCACTCGGGCCATACAAATGCAGGTTGTTGCAATCAATCAAAATTCATAAAGAAAAATGCAAACCAGCTCTCTAAAGAACTCAACAGTTTCTAACAAAAATATAAAGATATGGAAAATGATGGCTAGCTAAGGATGAATACATGGCAGTAACCTCATCCAGGAGTTCTGATAAGATTGCAAACCAGAAGAGCAAAATCCGAGAGATTTGGGAATGTTATTTGAACCTTGAGGGGAGGTTACAGCATTGAAATTGCTCCAGGATGTCCATTTTTTTCTTCAACACCATATCCTGTTGAGTTCATGGCGCTTGTTTTATTCAGGTTCATTTTCTGTCACACATTCAAAGAGTTGATAAAAGTTTAGCTGCTGGCGTAATAAACTAGAAGTATAAAGGCTGGCAGGTCTATTCGTGTTGCCTGAACACCGCTTTCCACAAACGTTGGCTACAATTCAGAATTCCCCACCCATCGCTGTCTTTTCCTGTAACACGTGCAGTTAGTTTGACCACAACTGGTTCTGGGGGGGGGGGGGTAGAACATTTTTTTTTAAATGGCCACGCGCACACGGGCAACCTGTTCAATTTGCACATGTCATGTCAGCTGTGGCTCATTTGGTAACATTCTCGCCTCTGAGCCAGAAGTTGTGGGATCAAGCCCCACTTTCTGAAACTTGAGCACAAAAATCTAGGCTGACACTCCAGTGCAGTACTGAGGGAGCGCTGCACTTTTGGAGGTGCTGTCTTTCAGATGGGACGCTAAACTGAGGCCCCATAGAAACATAGAAACATAGAAGATAGGAGCAGGAGTAGGCCATTTGGCCCCTCGAGCCTGATCCGCCATTCAATGAGATCATGGCTAATCATCCAAATTCAGTACCCTGTCCCTGCTTTCTCCCCATATCCCTTGATCCCTTTAGCCTTAAGTAATATATCTAACTCCTCCTTGAATATATTTAATGAATTGGCCTCAACTGCCTTGTGTGGTAGAGAATTCCACAGGATCACCACTCTCTGGGTGAAGAAATTCCTCCTCATCTCAGTCCTAAATGGCTTACCCCTTATCCTTAGACTGTGACCCCTGGTTCTGGACTCCCCCGCCATCGGAACATCCTTCCTGCATCTAGTCTGTCTAGTCCTGTTAGAATTTTATAAGTTTCAATGAGATCCCCTCTCATTCTTCTAAACTCTAGCGAATAAAAGCCTAATCGGCCCAATCTCTCCTCATACGTCATTCCTGCCATCCCAGGTATCAGTCTGGTGAATCTTCGCTGCACTCTCTCCATGGCAAGAACATCCTCCCTCAGATAAGGCGACCAAAACTGCACACAATACTCAAGGTGTGGTCTCACCAAGGCCCTGTACAACTGCAGCAAGACATCCTTGCTCCTGTACTCGAATCCTCTCGCTATGAAGGCCAACATACCATTTGCCTTCTTAACTGCCTGCTGCACCTGCATGCTTATCTTCAACGACTCGTACACAAGGACACCCAGGTCTCGTTGCACTTCCCTTTTTCCCAATCTATTGCTGTTCAGATAATAATCTGTCTTCCTGTTTTTGCCACCGAAGTGGATAACCTCGCATTTATCCACATTATACTACATTTGCCATGCATCCGCCCAATCACCCAACCTGTCCAAATCATACTGGAGTTTCTCTGCATCCTCCTCACAGCACACACGCCCACCCAGCTTTGTGTCATTTGCAAACTTGGAGATATTACATCTAGTCCCTCGTCTAGATCATTTATATATATATTGTGAATGGCTGGGGTCCTAGCACCGATCCCTGCGGTACCCCACTAGTCACTGCCTGCCACTCGGAAAAAGACCCGTTTATTCCAACTCTTTGCTTCCTGTCTGCCAACCAGTTCTCTATCCAAAACAGTACCTTACCCCCAATCCCATGTGCTTTAACTTTGCATGCTAATCTCTTATGCGGGACCTTATCGAAAGCCTTCTGAAAGTCCAAATACACCACATCCACTGGTTCTCCGTTATCTATTCTACCAGTTACATCCTCAAAAAATTCCAGTAGATTAGTCAAGCATGATTTACCTTTTGTAAATCCATGTTGACTTTGTCCGATCCTGTCACTGTTTTCCAAATGCTCTGCTATTACATCTTTTATAATGGACTCTAGCATTTTCCCCACTACCGATGTCAGGCTTACCGATCTATAATTCCCCGTTTTCTCTCTACCACCTTTTTTAAATAGTGGGGTTACATTAGCTACCCTCCAATCCATGGGAACTGTTCCAGAGTCTATAGAATTTCTCTTAAGTGGAAGTAAAAGATCTCATGGCACTATTTCGAAGAAGAGCAGGGCAGTTCTCCCTGGTGTCCTGCCCAATATTTATCCCTCAACCAACATCTAACAACAGACGATCTGGTCATAACTAACATCCAACGTAAGCTGCACTGCCTCCTGAGTGGCCCGCCTTCCCCGACGCGCGGCCCATTCAAATTTTTGCGTTTGCGCGGTATCTACAATGTAAAAGCCGATGAGCGGCCTGTGCGGGACCTGTCAGACCATTGCGTGGCCACGCACCTTAGTGGGAACTCTGGTGGCTATGCTTTAAAAGTATGTAATTAGCTGTAAAGCACGTTCAGACCTCCTGAGGTCTTGAAAGGCGTTATACATCTGTAAGTCTTTCTTATGAGTAAAACAATGCGCTTATGAATGCAGAATTGCAAAATGGGTCTGCTCACTGTTGCAAAACGTCGGGCCATTTGTTCGTGTATCACATCATTTTTCTCCCCATAGATGCAATGAACCAGTATTCGATTTTCATCTCGGAAAAGTGTCTATTCCTAAAACTGGATTGTTCTCTTCAAAACCAGATAGATGATCACAAGATATTTTATGGTAAAAATGTATATATTTTTTATTGGTTCGTATGAACTGCAAAGTAATTTTCTTGGGGGTAAAAATTCAGTTGGTTGCGCCTCCCGTTAGCGCCTTAAGAGGGCGCTAATGGGGCGCAAAGCCACGAACGCCCGGGCGCAGCGATGTTTGCGCCGCTCGAGAACTTAACTTGAGATTGTGCGGCGGCGCTAAAACTTACCGCTGCGACCACCTGCGCGCGCAGATTGTGATGTCATTCCATGGTGCAACGCCCTTGTGGCGCCCCGGAGCGGAAATTGAGTGGCGCCCCCTGCCTTACCGCCTGGCGCTTCCAACGACCGGAAGACTGGAACGCTATCAATCGCTGTGGGGCTGGGGGGGGGGGGGGGCGCTATTTAAAGGGGGCCTCTTCCTGTCTTTTTCTGTGGTCGACATTTATGCACCACTCGTTCTGAGAGAGAGAGAGAGATTCGGAGAGAGAGAGAGAGAGACTTCTACATTGACTCAACGCTTTGTGATGTAGTTTTGCCTATTGATCCTAACTTTGCTGCTACTTTAGTTGCTGTCCTTCATTACTTTGCTTGCAAAGAGACGATGGGGGCTGCACTGATTGGGGGCATCGTCCTGCTCCAGCTGAATCGGAGGATACAGAGACGCAGAGAGAGAGTGGCAATGATGGCCAGACGGAGGAGGGCCATCAGGCGTATGTACAGGAGAGCTTACCCTCCCAGGGTATATCGTGAACAGCTCTCCTACATCCATATGTCCGAGGAGCTGTGTTTGCGAAGGCTGCGATTCAGCAAGGAGGTGGTCACTGAGCTCTGCCACCTGCTGCAGCCAGATCTGCAGCCTCAACTGAGGTCCAGGACGTCTCTGTCGGTGGCAGTGAAGGTCACAGTGGCTTTGAACTTTTACGCCACTGGCTCATTCCAAGCTGCTGCTGGGGACCTCGCCAATATCTCCCAGTTCGCGGTGCATTGCTGCATCCAGCAGGTCACAAATGCCCTCTTCAGAAGGAGACGAGAGTTCATCTCTTTCCCCATGACCCCAGACAAGCAGCGTGACCGCGCTCTGGGCTTTGCGAGGGTAGCGGGCTTCCCCATGGTGCAGGGCGCCATTGACTGCACGCATGTGGCTTTGCGTGCTCCGCGTGAGAATGCCGAGGAATTCAGGAACAGAAAGGGGTTCCATTCCTTGAATGTCCAGTTGGTCTGTGACCACAGACAGCTGATACTCGCTGTCAATGCCCAGTATCCTGGCAGCTGCCACGATGCTTTTATCCTGCGCCAGACTACTGTGGCAGAAGTTTTCGAGGCACCGCATCAGCCAGTTGGTTGGCTTCTCGGGGACAAGGGGTATGCATTGAGCACCTGGCTGATGACACCGCTCCGTACGCCCAACACCCCTGCTGAGCTGCGGTACAATGAGAGCCATCAAGCAACCAGGAACATTATTGAGCGCACAATCGGCGTGCTGAAACAATGGTTCCGCTGCCTGGACCATTCCGGAGGAGCCCTGCAGTACTCGCCTGAGCGAGTATCGAACTTTGTAGTCGTGTGCTGCATGTTGCATAACATGGCAATCCTCAGGACCCAGCCAATGCCACCAGGCCTTGGAGCACCACCAGAGGAGGAGGAGGAAGAGGAGGAAGAGGACGAGGACGATGATCATCAGCAGCACCAAGGCAGGAGGGCGGCCCACAATGGTCAAACTGCAAGGGCCGTTCATCAACGGCTAATAGCAAGCCGCTTCTAGGGCCCCTGCCATTGCTACCAACCATGTATATTTTGAATACAGAAACTTATTTATTTTACAAACTCTGTGTGTGTCAATTCCTCATGACAAACTCATAGAAATAAACACAAAAAAACAGTCAATAACATAACTGGTTCTCACAACCTGGAGATAATGTCCAAAACACTAAACAAAAGTTGGACCATGAACCTCGACCTTTAATAAAAAAATGACCTGCATTTTGTCACACCTCCTACTTTTTGCCCTTCGAGGGTGATCTCCTTCCCTTGCGCACTTCCCCCCTTCTAACCCTACTGCTCCTCCGTAATGGGACCTCAGTGGCTGCAGCAAGGCTGGTGGAAGGCTACTGCTCGTCAGACCCTGACACTGCAGATGCCCCTGAAGGACGGCCTCGACCACTTCTGGGCCTGGAGGGCCCGGCTGCAGACTGCACCAACTCTGCATGGGCGGCAGCAGTCTGTCCTACAGGCGGTGGCAAGTGCAGTGGAGAAGTGACAGTGTTGGCAGCAGGAATACTGTCATCGTGAGAGAGGACAGCAACTCCCTGCTCGCCCGACACACTGGCACTCCCACGGGGCAGCACTTCAGCATCCGGAGCAATCTGCCGGAGAACAGATTGCTGGCCTGCTGCGGCGCGGTGACAGCCCCGGGGACATGTGCATGAACCATCGAGGTTGGCAGCAGTCTGTGCTCGCGTGGCCTCAATCTGAGTCTGTATGAGAGCAGTCAGAGATGGGATCACGGCAGCCAGTGACTGAATTGCAGCACTAAGCGTTAGTGTGGCATCCGCCTGTGCTACAGCGAAGTGCTCCACACTCCTTGCCAGTGACTCAATGCATTCGGGCACCCTTCCCACTGCACCCATGAGCTCAGTGTGCATGCCCACCGCCTGGGTGTTCATTTCTGCGATCAGCTGCTCCTCCTCTGCGTCCATTGCAGTAGGAGTGTCTGGCATACTCTCCCTCTGGGGAGAAGGCCCCCGTTCTTCCCTACCCCCCCCATGGCGTTGCTGCAGCCCACTGGGTCCTGGAGCTTCACCCTCATCAGCCCCTTCCCCCCTGCTCCCCTCCGGGGAAGGCGTGTTCCCAGTGTGGGCATGGGCTTCCTCGGGAGAGGGTGGCACTGATGCTCTGGCTTCCTCTTCCTCCTCAGCTGCAGCATCACTCCCAGTGGCAGCTTCAGGGCCCGTCTCCTCAGCTGGTGAATCACCATCTGAAAGCAGGGAGGTACAAGAGTGGCTTTAGCGTGAGGACAGGGTGGCAGTAAGGGAGGAATAAGTGCAGCGAGTTAGCAAGTTGGATTGAAAGTGTCAAAGTCTGGTGTTGTGAGGGACAAGTGGAAGGACAGAGGACAAAAAGGTGATGACCTTACCATTGCTGTCCAGAACGGGGTCGGCGTCTCCAGTGGTGACGGGACCGATCACCCGGCTTGCCACAATCCTGTGGACGCGCTCCTCAAGATCGCTGAGGGGTTGCAGCTGAGGCCGCCCTCCACCTGTCCGTTGCTGCTGTCTCCGATTATGAGCCAGCTTGGCCTGCAAGAAAAAGAACAGCATCTGAGTAAATATACAGCCATGGTCTTGCCTGATGTGCCTCCCATAGGTGAATAGCCCTTACTGTATGCAAAGTGTGGAATGTGTGTGTGTGTTTGATGAAAGGTCCATAGGTGTTGGATGAGTGTTGTGCATTGGGGTTTTAAGACCCTCTGGCCATAGAGTGAGGTTGAGATGGAGGGATGGAGAGGTATTGAGAAAAAAGCCACTCACCCTGATGACCCGAGTGAGGTCGTTGAACTTTTTGCGGCATTGAGTATGGGTCCTGGGCACCATGCTCCTGGAGGAGACGCTCTGAGCCACCTCCCTCCACACTCTTCTGAACTCGCGTGGCAAAGGCCTCCTGCCACTCTCAGGGAAGAGCATACATCGTCTGCGCTGCACCGCGCCAACCAGAGCATCCAAGGCCCGCTCGGTGAAGCGATGAGCGCGTTCTCTCACCCTCTCCATGCTTGGCAGCAAAATGGATTCACAGGTCTCTCCAGGCCGAGATTCAAGGCTGCAATGAGCAGGGTGTGGCTGGGGAGCAAGTGGCCCCCCCCCGCTTTCAGAAGTGGCCGGCGCCAGTGTGTCTGTGTTCCCTCGCTAACTGGCAGCAGCTGCGCTGCGCTCGCGCGCTGAGTTAGCGCCTCACTCCTTGGCCTTTGCGCCTTAAGACAGGTGTGCAGCGCCTGCTTTAGCGCTCCACTCACCTCCCGGGGCGGTAAAAGTGAAGTTTCCAGTCAGTGCCGATAATTAGCGCCAGGCGCTAATATTTGCGTCCAGACGATATTTGTGCCCCAAATGGGGCGCGGCCTAATTTCTACCCCTTGGTCTCTACATGTCCATATTAAATGATATCAGTGGCAAAAAAATGATGTAAGCAAATGGAGGATTAAATGATCCTGTGACTAACAAAATTGCCTTGCAAGAGTTATGGGTTTAAATTAATTTGGCAGGGGATTGGGCACCAGGATGAAACATTAGATAGGAGAAGCAAAGTGCACAGAGGACTGGGAGGAACAACTAGCACTAGAGTAAGGAATAGTTCAGAAATAGGAGGGCTCAGACAGGGGCAAATGCAAAGTAGTCTAAGATGGGTTTGGAGTGCATGTGCATAAATGCACATAGCGTGGTAAATAAGGTCGCTGATCTGCGGGCACAAGTTGCCACGTGGGGCTGTAATATAGTGGCAATAGCAGAGGCCTGGCTCAAAGAAGGGGAGAATTGCAAACTTAATATTCCTGGCTACAAGGTAATCAGGTAAGATAGGGAAGGAGACAAAGGAGCAGGTGGAAGTATTGATCAAAGAAACTATTGTAGCACTGGAGAGGGATGATGTAGTTGAGAGGTCAAAGACAGAGTTTATTTGGTTAGAATTAAGGAACAATAGAGGAGCTATTACACTACTGGGTGTATACTATAGGCCACCAAATAGTGGGAAGGAGATAGAGGAGCAAATTTACAGGCAAATTACAGAAAGATGCAAGAACGGCAGAGTGGTGATAATGGGGGACATCAATTATCCTAATAGAGGCCGGGATTTTCCTTACCTCGGCAGGTCCAGTGGGCTGGTGTCGGCGGCGGCTCGTGGCCCCACTGCGGGCAGCAGCCCGCTGCCTAAAATGAATTTACGTCCAGCGCGTTTCCTGGTCCAATTAGAGGAAGCAGGCCTGGTGATGTCATTCATGATGCATCATCAGCCGGTTTCCTTAAAGGGACCATGGCCAACTTTCTTTTGACATCTGTGCTGTCAGTGTTCAACAGCACTGAAGTGCTGCAACCACTGACAATCACTGCACAGAGGTGCAGGGCTGCACCCAGGCTCTACCATGATTCCCTCCATATGCTACTGGAGGAAGTCACAGCACACAGGGAGGTCCTCTTCCCTTCCGATGGAAGAGACCTCCCCAGGAGACCAAGATAGCTTGGTTGCACATTGCACAGGAGGGCAAAAGCAGGGATGTGGTCAGGAGGACCTGGGTGCAGTGGCACTTATGTTTCAATGATCTCAGTAGATCACAAAACATCAGTACAAAGCCACACTCAACCACATCCTGCTGTGCCTCTCATCACATCCCCATCACTCTGCCTTCCCTACCCTACTCCTGCACATCCTCACTCACACCAACTTACCTTGCACCTCCACCCATCCCTCTCTATCTATATTATCACATCCCCATTTCACTAGCCACCTCTCACACTCACCCTCATCCGAGCCCAATCATACCAACTAACAACAGACAAGGGTAGGCACTTGGGTGTTTTATCCAATGTTTTGTAAAGTTTCTGTTAATGTGCTGTCAAACATTGAAATCTTTATTTTCAACACTTTCCCATCTTGGACAGATTTGTGTGCACCTTTGGAAGTGGCTTAGTGAGTTGCAGTGAATGGTGAGACATAACAGTACCCCCCGCAATGGTGATGAGTGTGAAAGGAATGGCTTGGTCATTGTAGGGTTGCTTTATGCTGTTGGTGTGGGGTGGTGCCAACCTGACGCATCATGTCAAGTGTCAAGTGAAGTATATCTGGCCATGGTGAGGCCATCCCTGGCCACCCGGGCAGCAATGTGGTCGGGTGCTGATGCCCTCTGTCCTGTGCAGCATCAGGTGATTGTGGAGAAGGTTGGTGTTGTTGTTGGTGCTGCTGGTGTGCCTGGTGCTGCGGGTGTTGGGGCTCATCGTGGTCCAATTCTGAGGACCAAGGTGAGAGAGTATAAACAGCCCCCATGTTGATGGAATAGATGGCAGGTGAAGTAGAGATGACAGAAGCGATCTGTCTCTGGTCAGAGAGGTAATGAGGTAAGAGTGGAGGGAGACTTGTGGGAAGAATTGCAGCTTGCCGAATCTGTTGTGGAAATGCAGTGAGGAACAGCTTGTGGCTGAGGAAAGTGATCTCTGTCAGGTGAGAGCTTTTACTGTACATTTGACGCTGTCAAGGAATCAGCTGGAGCAATGGCCACTGAACTCCTGCCTCAGGTTGACAGACGTGGTCACTGAACAGCGTGGTTCCTGTGGCCGTGAAGTTAAAGTTAAAAATAAATGTAAAAAAGCCTGTTAAGTGTTTGGTAAGTACATTATAATGAGTTTAATTGGGTTGCCCGCCGCTGCCTGTCGGGTCTGCTCAGTGCTGACAGACCCGACATTGGGAAAGGCACATTGTGGCGGGTTGACAGCGGGTTCCCCAAAAAAAACACTTTCCACCCGACCCGCCGCCGATCCCGCCCACTGACACCCCAGAAAATTCCAGCCACAGAGTGGAAAATAACAGTGTAAAGGGCAAAGAGGGGGAGGAATTCCTGAAATGTGTACAAGAGAACTTTCTTGATCAGTGTGCTTCCAGCCCAACGAGGAAGGAAGCAGTGCTGGATCTAGTTCTGTGGAATGAAGTGGGGCAAGTGGAGCATATTTCAGTGAGGGAGCATTTGGGGAACAGTCATCATAATATCATCAGGTTTAGAATAGTAATGTAAAAGGTCAAGGAACAATCAAGCATAAAAATACTTAATTGGAGGAGGGCTAACTTCAGTGAGTTGAAAGGAGATCTGGCCCAGGTTGATTGGAAGCAAAAATTGGTAGGCAAAACAGTAATTGAACAATGGGTGGCCTTCAAAGAGGGGATGGTTCGGGTACAGAGTAAACACATTCCCATCAGGGGGAAAGGAAGGGTTTCCAAAGCTAAAGCTCCCTGGATGATTAGTGATTAAAATGAAACAGAAAAAGGAAGCTTATGACAAATGTAAGGTTCATAATACAGTGGAGAACCAAGCTGAATACAGAAAGTACAGAGATCTAAAAAGGGGAATAAGAGGGGCAAATAGAGAGAATATGAGAATTGGATAGTGGCTAACATAAAGGAGAACCCAGAAGACTTTTATAAACATATAAATAGTAAAAGGGTAGTCAAGGGAAAGGTGGGGCTGATTAGAGACCAAAAAGGAGGTCTTCTTGTGGAGGCAGAGGGCACGGCTGAGGTACTTAATGAGAATTTGCACCTGTCTTCATTAGAGAAGATGATGCTGCCAATGTAACAGTAAAGGAGGAGGCAGTAGCAATATTGGATAAGATAAAAATACATAAAGAGGAGTTATGTAAAAGGTTGGCAGTGCTCAAAGTAGCAAAGTCACCCAGTCCGGATAGAATGCATCCTAGGTTACTGAGGGAATAAGGGTGGAAATTGCGGAGGCTTTGGTCACAATCTTCCAATCCTCCTTAGATAGGGGGGTGGTGCCAGAGGACTGGAGGATTGCAAATGTTACACCCCTGTTCAAAAAAGGGGAGAGGGATAAACCCAGCAATTACAGGCCAGTCAGCCTAATGTCGGAGATGGGGAAACTTTTAAAGACAATAATTCGGGACAAAATTAATTGGAACTTGAAAAAGTATTGGCTAATAAATGAAAGTCAGCATGGATTTGTTAAAGGCACATTGTGTTTGACTAACTTGATTGAGTTCTTTGATGAAGTAACAGAGAGGGTGGATGAGGGTAGTGCGGTTGATGTTGTCATTTGGACTTTCAAAAGGCGTTTGATAAAGTACCACATAATAGACTTGTTCGCAAAATTAAAGCCCATGGGATTAAGGGGACAGTGGCAGCATGGATACGAAATTGGCTAAAGTACAGAAAGCTTAGATTAATGGTGAACATTTGTTTTTCAGACTGGAGGGAAGTATACTGTGGTGTTCCCCAGGGGTCTCTTTTTGATGACCTAAACTTGGGTATGAGGGCATAATTTCAAAGTTTGCAGACGACTCGAAACTCAGAAATGTACTAAACAATGAGAAGGTTAGTAACTGACTTCAGGAGGCCATAGGCAGACTGGTGAATTTGGCAAACACATGGCAGGTGAAATTTAACACAGAGAAGTGTGACTGATACATTTTGGTAGGAAGAATGAGGAGAGGCAATATAAACTAAATGCTACAATTTTAAAGAGGGTGTGTGAAGGAATACGCCATATTCAGAAAAATACACCATCCTATGAAAGAATTCTGACTTTATTAAACATGACAAACTGGGCTTGGAAATCTGAAAGCCTCAACAATCAGAAGCTGTAAACATCATACAGGCTTTTGAGATAAGATAAGTTGTTGACACTGAAACAGAAGGTTGGAGGTTCCTAGAAGTCTGCAGCTTTGGAAAAAAGACAATACCATACCCAGTTAAAAGTGTCTTAAACCAATACTTTGAAATGAATCACATAAATTAAAGAAACATATGCTTTCGTAAGAATAACATCAATAGATGTACCAGCCATCACATTGTTTTTGTGTTGAACTTGGAACACCCAGGAGACACAAAGTTTGTGTTGCAACCAGCTAAGGTGACTTATAAATTAAACAGAAGACCTTGCTAAGAATGACATCAAATAGATGCACCTGTTACAACCATTTTTTATGATAAGCTTGAGACACCTACACAGCAGACATAATTCTGAATGCTACAAGCTGAACTAACTGTAAGAATAGAAGGGGTCAACAGAAAAATGACTGGAGATAATTAACTTACATCAGCAGAAAACTTCAAAGGATATACCACTGAGAAAGAGTATAAATATAAAACTTTCAAATAGGAAGATAGAGTCGCTTGAAGGGGCAAATCGATTCTCAGGCTTCAGAGGCAAGCTCTGTAAGTTTTCATTTCTTTAAGTCTCGGGGATCAAAGGTACTTGTATTTGATTTTGGTGGATATCCTGGAATAAACTAAACTGTAAAAATGTAACAAAGTTAAGATTTGAGAATAAGGATCTCTGATAATAGAATTGAAAGCTTTTGTTTTTGGAATTGTTAAAGTTGTGATTGAATCACCAACTGTAATTACATGTCGGTTCTTTAATAAATCTATATATTTTTAGAATTGTCTCACATAGTACTTCTGTATCAAACTCGCAAACTCAATCTCTGTACACGCCTTGCTGAGGAGTTGCAGAAATCTGGGGTAGTTTTCCGGACCCTCATAATATCCGGAAGGTTACAGTCTAGCTAAACTTATTAAAAGTACTATCTGGAGAACGGTAACATCTTCAGGCTGTTCCTTTCCTTTAGGGAGAGATAGTCTGGACCTTTAGACCCAATTAAGCGTCTTTAGGATCCGGCTACCTCTAACTTTAGTTGAAGGTGAACGTCTGAGGAATACGCCTGATCTGGGATAGCCCGAAAGGGGCTAGGACTAGTAATAATCCTTTCAGGTGCAGGAACAGAGCGACCTGGGTGTGTATGTAGACAAATCTTTGAAGGTGGCAGGTCAAGTTGAGAAGACTGTTAAAAAAGCATATTGGATCCTTGGCTTTATTAATAAAGGTACAGAATACAAAAGCAAGGAAGTTATGCTAAACCTTTATAAAACACTGGTTAGGCCTCAGCTGGAGTATTGTGTTCAATTCTGTGCACCACACTTTAGGAAGGATGCTAAAGCCTTAGAAAGGGTACAGAAGAGATCTATGAGAACGATACCAGGGATGAGGGACTTCAGTTATGTGGAGAAACTGGAGAAGTTGCGGTTGTTCTCCTTAGAGCAGAGAAGGTTAAGAGGAGATTTGATGGAGGTCTTCAACACCAAGAACAGTTTTGACAGAGTAAATAAGGAGGAACTGTTCCAGTGGCAGAAGGGTCGGTAACCAGAGCACACAGATTTAAGGTGATTAACTAAAGAACCAGAGGCGACACGAGGAAAACATTTTTTATGTAGTGAGTTGTTGTGATCTGGAATGCACTGCCTGAAAGGGCAGTCTCTGGACTTCTAATGTACCAGTCGCATTGGTGCTCTCTGATTCAGTTCAGCACTCCGCACTTAGTGATAATATACTGTGTTGTTCACATGTTTACATTGTTTAATGTCTGCATCCTCAGTGAGTCACAGAGATTAAAGTTTAAATTGGTCCTGTGATAAATTTGGGAATATATTTATAGAATACAGTAAATTTAGAAAATTATTTTTCCCATGTGCTATCATTTTTTATGTATAGTATTTATTTTCAGTCTGTGACTGAACTGTGCTCAGATTTTGACAGCTGCAGAGTGCAGTCAATGTCGAAGTAAATGACGTTCTATGATGTGAAATTTTGCCAGACCTCCAGTAAATATTAGGCCACAGCAGATTGTCAGTACCAAGCTCGTGCTGTGCAACACGCAGTTATCCATTTTTCTTTTGCATAACCCTGCAATCTCTCATAATCTCCAAGGTATATCGGGAGAAAACTTCAGGATGAACCTCATATAAAAGCAGCAGGTTGGCCAGTCGTATTTTATTTAGCAGCAAATGCATCTCTTAACTGGTATTCCAAGCGAGCTTTGCTTCTCCTGTTTATGAGAGTACATATGTTGATTTCACAGGCTACCAGCTACCACTGCTGTTACTTCTTCACACTCCATTAGCCCCATGTCCTTAGCGCTCCCACTCTCTTCACAAACCGTTGCGCATCTGCTACTTCAGTAAGACATTAACCTTGGCGATAATTTCTCCAGGGACAGGTTTAGCTCCAAAGAAAAATAAAACAGTACATGTGTCCTAGGCCATGATTGAAAACCTCGCTGAGTGCTGCAAATTTATCTTACATGCTGCAAGAGTCAATCGCATCGAATTTCTAATTAAGCGACATACACTTGCAAGATAACAAGATGTAAAAATAATTGACTTATTTTTCATATGTAAATGGTGCTGGTATGGTATGAATACAGAAAAATGATTAACCTTCTACGAAGACCAATGTATTGCAAGTTATCCAAATAGGCTTTACGAACTAATCCAGGGTAGCTTTTGTCTGCGGGAGCCACTGCTTACGTTTGTTCTGTGAGGCAAGAACTGAGAAGGGCTAAAGCTTACTGACTGCGCTGATGTATTTCTGCTCTGTACAGCTGTACGCCAAAGATATCTGTTGACATTGTAGCCTCGATTTTCTAATTGGGACCATTGGGACCGATTAACTGGCAGAAATCGGATGGCCTGGATTGGAAAATAGGGCTAGAATACAGTTCCGTTGGACCACTGCCCATTTTAACACCTGCTCTATTTTCCGACCTCAATTGCAGTGGCCAAAAAGCCTGCCTAGTTTGTCACTTCTGCCTCATGTTCTTGCCCGTGTAAAAAGGCCATCCAGGGTTCCTCAGCACTGCAGAAAAGGGGGAATCGAATTTAAAGAACCCAACAGCTACAGTTGCAGAATTTGCTGAAACCTTGGGCCTGTAAACTCATAGTCCTCCTCCGCCACCATAACTATGGGGAGGAGGGAATCCTGCCCCAACCAGTGACCTAAGTGCTTGACCCTGCCAGAGTTCCCAGGCTCAGGCCAATGGGTGTCCATACCAATATTGGTGAATCTTGGGCACCCTCTACGTTGGGGTGGGGGGGGGGGGTGATCACGGTGGAGGGAGGGGCAGGGAAATGTGATGCTGAATAGGTGCAGAACAGAAGCACAGTACATTTTTCCTTGTTGACCTCTCCTCTGGAATTCCACAGATAGCAGGGCTACTTGTTCTTTTCTGACTGTTCCAGGTCATGAATCCAGCCTGGATCGCACTTATGGACTCCACACCTTCCACTCCAACGTACTGCATGACTGATTCTTGTTGGCATACAGTCTGTTGGACGCACAGGAGGCAAGAACAGCTGGAATTCGAGCAGATGACTCCCTTCCCGCCTGTCCCACCTCCTCTTCATACGTTGGGCTGCAAGAGGCTGACTACAACAATTGCCCGTTCCTGTCACCGGTGGAAATCTATGTGGCTATTTCTGCAGGGAGAAGACCTACCATTAGAAGACCTGCCCCTTTTCCCACCCCTGCCTGTCCTTGCCCGCCTTTATTAACACTGACAGTTCACCCCAGGCCCTGCAGAAATATGGGGCCCATAATTCTAACTCAATTTTGGATTTTTATGAAGCCTCCAGTTTCACCAACCCTGCATCCCCAATGCTCTACTAGCCTGGATGCGATATTAAATCTGGGTCCTGCCTGCCTGTTCTGGAGATTCAGGTGTATGTTAAGGGCTTCGCCTTTCCCTATCTCTGTAACCTCCTCCAGCCTTACAGCCCTCCAAGATCTCTGCATTCCTTCAATTCTGGCCTCTTGTGCATCCCCAATTTCCTTCACCCCATTCATTGATGGCCGTGTCTTCAGTTGTCTCGGCCACAACCTCTGGAATTCCCTCCTAAACCTCTCTACCTCTCTCTTCTCTTTTAAGACCCTCTTTAAAACCTACCTCTTTGACCAAGCTTTTGGTCATCTTTCCTAATATCTCCTTATGTGGATAGGCAAAGGCACACGCACGACAGGCACTAAGGGAATGCACAAGGGTGATTAGTTTATTTTTGTATGCATTATGTAATGATTGAAATTATAAAATTGGATTAGAATGTGCATTTTCTGGTGGTTTTGATTTTTATGCTGTCGAAAGATGGTCAGCGATAGAGGAAAGGTAAGGACTGTGGGACTGCTGGTGAATGGGGAGGTTACTGGTTATGGTCATGAATTATTTGATCATGTAGAGCCCGGGCAGAAAGGGACTATCTATGTTGTAGCTTCCCTTCCTCTTCCTGTTCCTCCACTTCCTTTGCACTTCTTCCTCCTCCGCTTCCTCTTCCTCATGCTCCTGCTCCTCAGCTTTTCATCTGATAGGTGGTGGCAAGGGCTGTTCCCTCATAATGGCCAGGTTGTTGTGCAGCATGCAGCATACCGCCACAAGTCTTCATACCTGCTCAGCTGAGTTCTGCAGAACTTATTCAGAACCGTGTAGGCAGTGGAAACATTGCTCAAGGATGCTGATAGAGTGCTCTATAATGTTCCTTGAGGCAGCATGGCTCTCAGTGTAGGCTGGCTGTGCTCATGTGCGTGGGTTTCTAATCTGAGTCATGAGCTATGTCATGCGGTAATAACCCTTGTCGCTTAGTAGCCACCTTTTGATTTGCCATGGTGCGTCACATACAGGTGGAACAGAGGAACGAATCATGACTGCTGCCAGGATACCGGGCATTCACCTACATGATGCTCTGCCTGTGGTCACACACCAGCTGCACATTGAGGGAGTGGAATCCCTTTTGGTTCATGAAAATGGCAGAGTTCACATGAGGTGCACAGCAAGGCAATGTGCATGCAGTCAATGGCACCCTGCTCCATGGGGAAGCCTGCAATCTGTGCAATCCTTCATGCTCGCTCTGCTTGCTTGTCTCTGGCAAGAAGGAATGAGGTTAAACTGTTTCTCTGTCTATAGTGAGTTTCAGTGACCTCCCTTATGCAGCAGTGCAGTGCAGATTATGAGATGTTGCTAATATCTCCAGCAGCAGCCTGGACGGAGCCAGACGCATGTAGGTGAAGAGCCACGGTCACCTTAGCAGCCACAGGCAATGCTGTCCTTGCCCTGCTTTGAGGTTGCAGTTATGGCTGCAGCAGTTGGCAGATTTCAATCACGACCTCTTGAAGCGAAGCCAGCTCAAGCATTGGTCCTTGCTGAAGTTTAGATAAGAGAATTACTCCCTAAAGATCCTCAGGATATGACCTCCTGCTGAGACCCCTTCTTCCCCCGCTCCTCCTCCCACTTCTAGCAGCTTGCCCTGCTCTGTGTGGCCTCTCTTCATTCTCCCAGTCATGGTCAATTCACAGAGGAAACCCTAGCAGGCCACCCATGCCGGGAAGCAACTTGTTTCAGCGCAAGTTTTTAAATGAACATAAAAGTACTTCAGCACCAGCCAGACCACTCCCTGCAGACCAATCAAATTTTAGCCAAGTATAGGAAAGCTCCAAACAAAAACACGTACAATTGCACCAGCAGCCAGAAGAAATAATCCTCAAATAACCTGTAAGTATTTGAAGATCCCTTTAAATAGCGCTGCTGGGGGGTCCTTCATGTCATTTAACAATGTGTTCACCTGTGCGAGGTTAAGACAGGGCATAGGTTGAAGTGTGCAGTTGGACAGTAGCAGCGCTGGCGTCAAATCAGCATAGCACACTGATTCGCGTCATGATCTGTCTGCACTGCATGCTGCCGCTGGTCAGTAGATGCACACCCCTTTACCAAGATGGTGTCCTGTGCACTTCTCATCGGAAGTGTGACACACATCTTGGACCCCACTATCAAGCATTAGGTGGCCGCATAGCACCTAAAAAAATAAGCACTACACAGTCCATATTATTTTGGTGAAGAACTTTTTTGTATTCGTTCCTGGGATGTGGGCGTCACTGGCAAGGCCAGCATTTATTGCCCATCCCTTATTGCCCTTGAGAAGGTGGTGGTGAGCCGCCTTCTTGAACCGCCACAGTCCGTATGGTGAAGGTACTCCCACAGTGCTATTAAGGAGGGATTTTGACCCAGCGACGATGAAGGATCGGCAATATACTTGCAAGTCAGGATGATGTGTGACTTGGAGGGGAACTTGGAGGTGGTGATGTTCCCATGCGCCTGCTTCTAGGTCCTTTTTGGTGGAAGATGTCGTGGGTTTGGGAGGTGCTGCTGAAGAAGCCTTGGCGAGTTGCTGCAGTGGTACACACTGCAGCCATGGTGTGCCTGTGTTGGAGAGTGTAAATGCTTAAGGTGGTGAATGAGGTGCCAATCAAGCAGGCTGCTTTGTCCTGGATGGTGTCGAGGTTCTTGAGTGTTGTTGGAGCTGCACTCATCCAGGCAAGTGGAGAGTATTCCATCACACTCCTTACTTGTGCCTTGTAGATGGTGGAAGACTTTGGGGAGTCAGGAAGTGAGACACTCACCGTAGAATACCCAGCCTCTGACCTGTTCTTGTTGCCACAGTAGTTATGTGGCTGGTCCAGTTAAGGTTCTGGTCAATGGTGACCCCCAGGATGTTGATGGTGGGGATTCGATGATGGTAATGCTGTTGAATGTCAAGGGGCGGTGGTTAGATTCTTGCTTGTTGGAGATGGTCATTGCCTAGCACTTGTGTGGCGCGAATGTTACCTGCCACCTATCAGTCCAAGCCTGAATGTCGTCCAGGTGTTACTGCATGCGAGCATGGATTGCTTCATTATCTGAGGAGTTGCGAATGGAACTAAACACTGTGCAATCATCAGCGAACATCCCCACTTCTGACCTTATGATGGAGGGAAGGTCATTGATGAAGCAGCTGAAGATGGTTAAGCCTAGGACACTGCCCTGAGGAACTCCTGCAGTGATGTTCTGGGGCTGAGATGATTGACCTCCAACAACCACAACCATCTTCCTTTGTGCTAGGTATGACTCCAGCCAGTGGAGAGTTTTCCCCCAATTCCCATTGACTTCAGTTTTACTAGGGATCCTTAATGCCACACTCGATCAAATGCTGCCTTGATGTCAAGGGCAGTCACACTCACCTCACCTCTGGAATTCAGCTCTTTTGTCCATGTTTAGACCAAGGCTGTAATGAGGTCTGAAGCCAAATGGTCCTGGTGGAACCCAAACTGGACATCAGTGAGCAGGTTATTGTGAGTAAGTGCTGCTTGATAGTATTGTCAACGACACCTTCCATCACTTTGCTGATGATTGAGAGTAGACTGATGGGGCGGTAATTGGCCGGATTGGATTTGTCCTGCTTTTTGTGGATAGGACATACATTGGGCAGTCTTCCACATTGTCGGGTAGATGCCAATGTTGTAGCTGTACTGGAACAGCTTCCTTTTCCTGTTTTATACTTATTTTTAAATGTGACACCGAAATTGCACATGTGACAGTGTGACGAATGGAATGTGATGGGCGTTACTCAAAACATTCATAACTGTACTAACAGACCTCTTATGGCAATGGTCACATGAATCAGAAATTCCAATTTTGCAAGGTTGGATACAGAAGTGGGAGTTGCACATTTTCAACTGAGAATTTGGGAAAAAGTTTTTAAGAGATCTTAGACGATTTGCTTTCATTCATTTCTGCCAATCAAATATATAAATACTGTTTTCCTTACCACTATAGGTAGATAAATAAATATTACACTGATACAAAATCATCTCTAAAAACTTTCAGTCTGTTTGTTTAGGGCATATTTTTTATAGTGAAGACCAAAAAATATATAAAATATAAGGAAATATTTAAATAATTTGCATTTTTCCTTCTTTAACAAATGTTTCTCGGTATTTAGTGGTAACAAAGTGTTCTTGCTTAAATAAAACCTATTTAAGTTCAGGACTTTTATCTGGAGCCTCCCACCAAACTTAAATAATAGAAAATTAATTCTAGAATTTATTACTGTTTATATGAATCCTGGTTAGAGTCCTGTAATACAAAACAATGCAGCTAATTTAATTACAATACATTATAAAATGTCATGACCTGCAGCAAATTATTCCTACTCAAGTTTTTCCTATTTGTCTGTTTTCTCTTCAATTACATCTGTGCTCAACTCTCTTTACTGTACTTACATAGAGGGCCGTATTTTCCGATCAGAGGCTTCCCGCGTGCGAAGGCCTCCGATCTGGAAAAAATCTACGAACTTACCTGTGGGCTCCTGAGGTGCGTATACTTCCGTTCCTGGGCCTCTCCAACTCAAAATGTGCTGGGCCCACGTATCCCAGAGGCGCATGCGGTTCGCAAGCGTCCCTGGGATCACATGGGCCATGGGGAGCCAATAGGAGAACTTATTCCTCCTACCAAAATACACCACCTCACACTTATCTATATTGAAATTAATTTGCCATTTACATGCCCTTTCTGCAAGTTTATTATTGTCTTCTCCTATTAACTATACCCCCAAATTTAGTGTCGACCGCAAATTTTGAAATTATACTTCTGATTTCCAAGTCCAAATTGTATATGTAAATGATGAACATAAGAACATAAGAATTAGGAGCAGGAGTTGGCCATATGGCCCTTCGAGCCTGCTCCGCCATTCAATGAGATCATGGCTGATCTTCTACCTCAACTTCACTTTCCCGCCCGATACCCATATCCCTCGATTTCCCTAGTCCAAAAATCTACCTATCTCAGCCTTGAATATACTCGACTCAGCATCCACAGCCATTTGGGGTAGAAAATTCCAAAGATTCACAACCCTCTGAGTGAAGAAATTCCTCCTCATCTCGGTCTTAAATGGCCTGCAGAGGTGCTGTCTTTCGGATGAGATGTTAAATTGAAGGCTCCATCTGCCCTCTCAGGTGGAAGTAAAAGACCCCATGTAACTATTTAAAGAAGAGCAGCAAAGTTCTCCCCGGTGTCCTGACCAACATTTAACCGTCAACCCACACCATCAAAAACAGATTAACTAGTGAACAACAGTGGTCCCAACACCAGCCCTGTGGAACACCACTTCCCACCTTCAGCCAGTCTGAATAAATTGAAGCCAGCTTGCTATCCATTCTGTAACTTGTTTCAGCTGTGGCTCAGTGGATAGCACTGTTGCCTCTGAGTCAGAAGGTTGTGGGTTCATAGTCCCATTCCAGAAACTCAAATGCAAAAATCTAGGCTGACACTCCAATGTAGTACTGAGAGAATGCTGCATTGTCGGAGATATTGTCTTTTTTGGATAAGACGTTAAACCGAGGCCCCATCTGCTCTCTCAGGTAGATGTAAAAGATCCTATGGCACTATTTCAAAGAAGAGCAGGGGAGTTATACCCAGTGTCCTGGCCAATATTTATCACTCAATCAACATAAAAAAATATATTATATGGTATTTATCACATCGCTGTTTGTGGGAGCTTGCTGTGCACAAATTGGGCTGCTGCATTTCCCACATTACAACCGTGACTACACTTCAAAAGTACTTCATTGGCTGTAAAGTGCTTTGGGATGTCCAGTGGTCATGAAAGGTGCTATAGAAATGTAAGTCTGTCTTTCTTTCTTTTTGCCCCCTGGCTCCTTTTGCTCTGTGCTTAGTCAACTTCCTTACTATAGTCACAAATGATAGGCTTATATATAGTACATGCTATTTTTGTTTTCAAAGTTACCTCAGAAAAAGGTTATGCTGTTCTTTAAGTATGCAAAAAAAAATTCTGGATTCACTGCTCCTAAAAATGGTTTCCTAGAACGTTTGTCTGTGGTACTTTCCATCAATGTGCAGGAGGGCGAGAGGGGGCAGGAATCACCATGAACAACACTGTAAGTATGGCGCACACTTCCTGTTTGAAAACCTTACTTCCTATGTCATGATTTTCTGCCAACATTTTATGCAAATGTTACTAATGGAAAACCCCATAGGAACAAGTCAAATCTATAGGAACAAAAAGTGCATTGTCAGCATTCTGCCATCACAGTTTGTTGAAATTCTTCACAATACTTTCTGATAAAGTAACAAAATAAAATTAAAAGGTCAAATAATTACAATTTCTTCACAATAGTATCTTTAAATTTATCCATTGAATTGTCTTCATTAAAGTTTTTAGTTGCAGGCCTCAGCTTGGACTTGATTTTTTTTTGGAATGAGTATTGATACCACTGTGCCAGCCAATGAGTTGGAGGCGGGGTGGGATTTACGGCAGGACTCACAGCAAACAGTCTATTTTACAGTCGATTTACTCAGCAAAACAGCAAACAGAGTCTATTAAAACAGAGTCTTTACACACTACAGCAAACAGAGTCTATTTTAAAGCAGACAGACTATTTACTCAGCAAACGACAAACAGTATATTTAACACTGAGGCAAACAGAGCCTATTTAAACAGTCGCTATGCACTACAGCAAACAGAGTCTATTTACTCAGCAAACAAAAAACAGAGTCTCTTTAAACAGAGTGTCTACAAACTACAGCAAACAGAACTCATGACTGAAACTACAGCAATGTCTCCCGATAAAAGCAGGATTATTTCTCCAGCAAAATGCAGGGAGTGGAGGATAGTTATAATATACAAATTCTGTGCATAAAATCAATCCCAGTCACTAAAAGCAGTGCTGTCTCCCAACTTGATTAATGGTGGAATTACTCAATCATCTCCATTCTGACCGGGACTTGTGGTGTCACGAGATGCAGCCATTTTTTCTTTAACCCTGTAGCTGTGACTCAGTAAAGTGAAGGAAGATCCTGATGTCCTGTCTGCAGTATTTCCGAAGCATCAGTAGCTTTTACTCAGCCCTAGAGCCGGAATGCCTTTCTTGAGCTTACAACAATATTTGTTTGGTTGTTTGTAAAAATAATTTAAAGGAAAGTGACAGGACAAATTTCAAAAGCTTCAATCAGGTATTGTTTGTGTTGAATGGTTTTTGTATGTATACTTGTTAGATAGAGCAAGAGGGAGAAAACACCGAGCTCCATTTCAAACATTGCATTCAATCTGATTACACACCAATTGTGGCTTTCGTCTACGTGTGAATGACAAACATTTATTGCTCTTAGTGGAAAGTCAATTTGTGTCTCTGTATCAAACACTTGTGTTTTTGAAAACTGGATGATGAATTTGAGTATATTTTCAACAAAATATTCAAATAAAAGCTACATATCATAAACTTCAAAAGACATATAAAGTTGGCAGTATATTTCTTCACCCTAATTTATTATTGGAACAGATAAGTTACATTTTTGAATACTTCTCAAAGAGTATCATTAGCAGAGGCAGAAAGACAGAGGGCAAGAGAGACAGACAGACAAAGGATAAGAGACACAGACAGACAGAGGGCAAGAGAGACAGGCCAATAGACACAGAGGGCAAGGGAGATAGACAGACAGAGGGCAAGAGAGACAGACAGACACAGAGGGTAAGAGAGACAGACAGACAGAGGACAGGAGAGACAGACAAACAGAGGGCAAGAGAGACAGACAGAAAGGTCAAGAGAGGCAGGCAGCCAGACAGAGGGCAAGAGAGACAGATAGACAGAGGGAAAGAGAGACAGACAGACAGAGGGAAAGAGAGACAGACAGACAGACAGAGGGCGAGAGAGACATACAGACAAAGGGCAAACAAGACAGACAGACAGACAGATGGACAGACGGCAAGGGAGACAGACAGACAGAGGGCAAGAGAGACAGACAAACAGAAAGCAAGAGAGACAGACAGACATAGGGCAAGCGAAACAGAGAGACAGACAGCCAGACAGAGGGCAAGAGAGGGTTACAGACAGTGGGCAAGATAGACAGACAGACAGGTGGCAAGAGAGACAGACAGACAGAGGGCAAGAGAGACAGAGGTCAAGAGAGACAGACAGACAGAGGGCAAGAGAGACAGAGGGCTAGACAGACTGACAGAGGGCAAGACAGACAGACAGACAGACAGACGGCAAGAGAGAGACAGGCAGACAGAGGGCAAGAGAGACAGACAGAGGGCAAGAGAGACAGAGTGCAAGAGAGACAGAGGGCAAGAGAGAGACAGACACAAATTGGGCGAGAGAGACAGACAGAGGGTGAGAGAGACAGTCAGACAGAGGGCAGGAGAGACAGACAGACGAAGGGCGAGAGAGACAGTCAGCGGGTGAGACAGAAAGAGGGCAAGAGATACAGAGCGCAAGACAGACAAACAGAGGGCGAGAGAGTCAGACAGACAGAGGGCAAGAGAGACAGACAGACAGAGGGCGAGAGAGACAGACAGACAGAGGGCAAGAGAGACAGACAGACAGCTGGCAAGAGAGAGAGAGGGCGAGAGAGACAGACAGACAGAGGGCAAGAGAGACAGTCAGACAGAGGGCAAGAGAGACAGTCAGACAGAGGGCAAGAGAGACAGTCAGACAGAGGGCAAGAGAGACAGTCAGACAGAGGGCAAGATAGACAGAGGGCAAGAGAGACAGACAGTCAGAGGGCAAGAGAGACAGATAGACAGAGGGCAAGAGAGACAGACAGACAGAGGGCAAGAGAGACAGTCAGACAGAGGGCAAGATAGACAGAGGGCAAGAGATACAGACAGTCAGAGGGCAAGAGAGACAGTCAGACAGAGGGCAAGATAGACAGAGGGCAAGAGAGACAGACAGTCAGAGGGCAAGAGAGACAGTCAGACAGAGGGCAAGATAGACAGAGGGCAAGAGAGACAGACAGTCAGAGGGCAAGAGAGACAGACAGACAGAGGGCAAGAGAGACAGACAGACAGAGGGCAAGATAGACAGAGGGCAAGAGAGACAGACAGTCAGAGGGCAAGAGAGACAGACAGACAGAGGGCAAGAGAGACAGACAGGCAGAGGGCAGGAGAGACAGACAGACAGAGGACGAGAGAAACAGCCAGACAGCGGTCAAGACAGACAGAGGGCGAGAGAGACAGACAGACAGAGGGCGAGAGAGACAGACAGAGGGCGAGAGAGACAGACAGACAGAGGGCGAAAGAGAAAGACAGGCGAAGGGCAAGAGAGACAGACAGAGGGCAAGAGGGACAGACAGACAGTGGGCGAGAGAGACAGACAGACAGAGGGCGAGAGAGACAGACTGACAGAGGGCGAGAGAGACAGACAGAGGGCGAGGGAGACAGACAGACAGAGGGCGAGAGAGACAGACAGGCGTTGAGTAAGAGTGACAGACAGACAGAGGGCAAGTGGGACAGACAGACAGAGGGCAAGCGAGACAGACAGACAGGGGACAAGAGGGACAGACAGACAGAGGGCAAGCGAGACACACAGACAGGACAAGAGAGACAGACAGACAGAGAACAAGACAGACAGAGGGCAACAGAGACAGACAGACAGAGGGCAAGAGAGACAGACAGACAGATGGCAAGAGAGACAAACAGACAGAGGGCATGAGAGACAGACAGACAGAGGGCAAGGGACACAGACAGACAGAGGGCAAGAGAGACACAGCTAGGGGACAAGAGAGGCAGACTGACAGAGGGCAAGAGCACCAGGTAGACAGAGGGCGAGAGAGACAGACAGACAGTGGGCGAGAGAGACAGACTGACAGAGGGCGAAAGAGGCAGAGAGAGGGCAAGAGAGACAGACAGACAGAGGGCAAGAGAGACAGACGGACAGACAGAGGACAAGCGAGAAAGACAGACAGAGGGCAAGAGAGGCAGAGGACAGGAGAGACGGACGGACATACAGACAGAGGGCAAGAGAGACAGACAGACAGAGGGCAAGAGAGACAGACAGACAGACAGAGGGCAAGAGAGACAGACAGACAGAGGGAAAGAGAGACAGACAGACAGAGGGAAAGAGAGACAGACAGACAGACAGAGGGCGAGAGAGACAGACACTAGGGCGCTAACGGGAGGCGCAAATCAACCAAATTTTGCCCCCAAGTTCTTTCTTTTCTTCAACCCTTAGCAGAGGATATAATAGTGAAGCTGAGCATCCCCAGCATAGGGGTGGGGTGAATGGAACTTAATTCTTATCCCCCAATATATTTCAAACTTTGGGGTGCTGGTTTTCTACAGTAGAACAAAGAAAATATCCCTCATAACTGGGCATCCATGAGGTGCTGTGGGCCATCAGCAGCAGCAGAATTGTATACCACCACAATCTGTAATCTCATGGACCGGCATATCCCTCACTCTACCATTACCACCAAACCAGGGCACGAACCCTGGTTCAATAAGGAGTGCAGAAGAGCATGCCAGGAGCAGCACCAGGCGTACCTAAAAATGAGGTGCCAACCTGGGGAATCTGCAACACAGGACTACATGCATGCTAAAAAGTGGAAGCAGCATGCTATAGACAGGGCTAAGCGATCCCACAATCAACGGATCAGATCAAAGCTCTGCAGTGCTGCCACATCCAGTTGTGAATTCTGATGGATCATTAAACAACTAACAGGAGGAGGAGGCTCCATGAATATCCCCATCCTCAATGAGGGTGGAGCCCAGCACGTGAGTGCAAAAGACAAGGCTGAAGCGTTTGCAACCATCTGCAGCCAGAAGTGCCGAGTGGATGATCCATATTGGCCTCCTCTTGAGGTCCCCACCATCACAGAAGCCAGTCTTCAGCCAAATCGATTCACTCCACGTGATATCAAAAAACGGTTGAGCGCACTGGATACAGCAAAGGCTGTGGGCTCTGACAACATCCTGGCTGCCGTGCTGAAGACTTGTGCTCCAGAACTAGCTGCACATCTAGCCAAGCTGTTCCAGTACAGCTACAACACTGGCATCTATCCGGCAATGTGGAAAACTGCCCAGGTATGTCCTGTACACAAAAAGCAGGACAAATCCAATCCAGCCAATTACCGCCCCATCAGACTACTCTCAATCATCAGCAAAGTGATGGAAGGTGTTGTCCACAGTGCTTTCAAGTGGAACTTACTCACCAATAACCTGCTCACTAATGCCCAGTTTGGGTTCTGCCAAGACCACTCGGCTCCCAACCTCATCACAGCCTTGGTCCAAACATGGACAAAAGAGCTGAATTCCAGAGGTGAGATGAGAGTGACTGCCCTAGACATCAAGGCAGCATTTGACCGAGTGTGGCATCAAGGAGCCCTAGTAAAACTGAAGCCAATGAGAATCAGGGGGAAAACTCCCCACTGGCTGGAGTCATACCTAGCACAAAAGAAGATGGTTGTGGTAGTTGAAGGCCAATCATCACAGACCCAGGACATCGCTGCAGGAGTTCCTCAGGGCAGTGTCCTGGGCCCAACCATCTTCAGCTGCTTCATCAATGACCTTCCCTCGATTATAAGGTCAGAAATGGGATGTTCGCTGATGACTGCAGTGTTCAGTGCCGTTCACAATGATAATGAAGCAGTCCATGCCCGCATGCAACAAGACCTGAACGACGTTCAGACTTGGGCTGATAAGTGGCAGGTAACATTCGCACCACACAAGTGCCAGGCAATGACTATCTCCAACAAGCGAGAGTCTAACCACCGCCCCTTGACATTCAACGGCATTACCATCGCCGAATCCCCCACCATCAACATCCTGGGGGTCACCATCGACCAGAAACTTAACTGGACCAGCCACATAAATACTGTGGCAACAAGAGCAGGTCAGAGGCTGGGTATTCTGCAGTGAGTGTCTCAGCTCCTGACTCCCCAATGCCTTTCCACCATCTACAAGGCTCAAGTCAGGAGTTTGATGGACTACTCGCCACTTGCCTGGATGAGTGTAGCTCCAACAACACTCAAGAAGCTCGACACCATCAAGGACAAAGCAGTCCGCTTGATTTGCATCCCATCTACTACCTTAAACATTCACTCCCTCCACCATCGGTGTACCGTGGCTGCAGTGTGTTCCATCTATAAGATGCACTGCAGCAACTTGCCAAGGCTTCTTCGGCAGCACCTCCCAAACCCGCAACCTCTTCCACCTAGAAGGACAAGGGCAGCAGGCGCATGGGAACACCACCACCTCCAAGGGGGAGGAGGAGGGGGAGGATGGGGGGGGGGGAGGAGGAGGAGAAGGCGGGGGAGGAGGAGGAGGAGGGGGGGAGGAGGAGGAGGAGGAGGGGAGG